>JARQOD010000004.1:204369735-204423411 GCA_033576555.1 Oophaga sylvatica | reverse complement strand
AAGAGCGGGGCCAAACCCGCACCAGGAAGGGGGGTATTGAAAGCTGCGCCCCCCCGCCGCCCCCCTGGTATTACTGTTCAGCACAGCTACCCGACCCGGGGCCCCCTACCTGTCCGGGCCCCATATAGCTGTTTGGTCTCTTCATTCCGGTACCCATCTCGCAGTTGCTTCATCCCTGGTTAACAAAAAAGGGGGAACCCAAGCCATTTTTTTTTCGAAGGGCCCCCTTTTTTTTTAAATCAGTTCCCTCTGAGTCATGATTGGTCCCGGGCTCCCAAAGTAAAGTGGAAAGCAACTTAAAGCTTTCCATTTCCCCTTTTCCTGTCACCAGGGGGAGGAATTTTTTTCATTTGGGGGTTTACGTGAGGCTGCAGCATTAGCTCGGCCCCCTGCATAAACTTTAAACCCTTTCTGAAGGATTACACCGTGGAACCTGATGTGCAGGGGAAAATAAGAATAATTTTTGTTTTTTATTTTATTTTTTTTACAGGAAAGGTTTTTGCAGTCAAAAAAAAGAGGGTAAAAAAACTGTTTTTATTTAAAAAATGTTTTTTAATTAAGTGTGTGTGTTTTATTTTTATTTCATGCAATGGATTAAAAATTGATAGTTGTCTAATTGACAGCTCTAAATTTTTAAAAATGGCTTAAGGTCACCTTTAAATTGCAAGGGGGTTTTAACCCCATTTTTAACCATTCGCCCCCGCTACAGGGAAATGGGAAAGAGGGGCAAAGTGCCAAAAAGGGGGCGAATCTAATTATGATTTGTTTTTTTGGGGGTGCTGGGGGAGATGTTAGTAGCCAGGGGGGGCCAAAAATAATGGTCCCTTCTGGGCTATTATTTACTGCCCCCATTCGCTGGCTTTGTCTGTCTGGTTGCGAAAATAGGGCGGGAGCCCACGCATTTTTTTTAAACAATTTTACACCTCATATATATATATAATATATATATATATATATATATATATACATGTCATTGAATTTGTGACACATATATATATATATATTTATATTTATAGTTCATACACTTCTACATAGTATAATAGCCGCTAGTTCAATTGCCGGCTTTTGTGAAAATGCAGAACCCGACATGAAATGACACTTGGTGTACATAGGGTTAACCATGTCCTTTGCTATCTGATTTGCACAAACAATTACATCAGTCTATGTGTGCAAAATTTCACACCTGTAGGGGTTAATTAAAGGTGTAAATTCGTAGCAAAAAAGTCATTTTTTTACAACGAATTTACAACTTTAATTAACCCCTACAGGTGTGAAATTTTGCACACATAGACTGATGTAATTGTTTGTGCAAATCAGATAGCAAACGACATGAAAAGACATGTTAACCCTATGTACACCAAGTGTCATTTCATGTCGGGTGCTTCTGTCTTTTCACAGAAGCCGGCTTTACCCGGCAATTGAATCAGAGGCTATTTTACTATGTAGAAGTGTATAAACTATACATATATGTATATATATATGTCACAATGACATGTATATATATATATATATATATATATGTATTCTATGTGTGTATATTTTGTGTTTACAACGAAAGAAAGGGTTTTTTTTAGTTGCGATATTTTGTTCCCATAGACTTACATGGGACTTCCGGTATCGGTATCGGGTATCGCCGATATTTTAGTGATATCGGCGATACCATTCCGATCCGATATTTTTGGATATCGGAAAGTATCGCTCAACTCTAGTTGGGGCCCAAACTACCTGGACAGAAAAGGATAGGAAGGACACTTACTGCAATCCAAAAAACCCTAAAAAATACCAACTCTACTAATTGCAAAAACACCTGAGATCACACGACCTCTACCACCTAAATTAGTTCTCTGGTGTCACAAAACTAAGCCGCAACCACTGAAAAAACTGGAAAAGGCAAATGAACAAATAACAGTGGCTCAGATAAACTGAGAGGAGCACAAGCCCCCGGAGGGGACCTGGCTGACCTCCACAGAAGTGCAGGGAACAATGCAAAAAGCAAGCACAAAAATAAAAGCAGAAAATATCTTATCTGATAGCAGAAGATGCAGACAAGACTCAGCAAGCTTCCAAGTGAACCAGGAACCACAGTTGAGACAAGAACAATTGATCACCGGCAACCATGATGGGAGGGAACCTCCCTTATATAAGACCAGTCTGTAACTCCTGATTGCCAATCTTCATTGAATGGCTCAGCACTGTCTGCAACCACCAGAGGGAGCTTCCGCTCAGAATTCATTTCTAACACATTCACAACAGTACCCCCCATTGAAGAGGGTCACCGAACCCTCATTTGGGCAACCAGGTTGGTCAGGATGAGCTCTGTGATACGCACGGATCAGTCTCCTAGCATGGATGTCCGAAGCAAACACCCAAGAATTGTCCTCCTGACCATAACCTCTCCACTTAACCAAATACTGGAGTTTTCGTCTAGAAAAACGAGAATCCAAAATTTTCTCAACCACATACTCCAGATTGCCCTCAACCAAAATAGGGTCAGGAGGCGCAGCCATAGGAACTACTGGCTCGACAAACCTCTTCAATAAGGACTTGTGGAACACGTTATGGATCTTAAATGTCCCCGGAAGAAGCAAACAAAAGGAAACAGGATTAAGAATCTCCAAGATCTTATAAGGTCCAATGAATCTAGGCTTAGACTTAGGAGATGCAACTCTCATAGGGATATTTCTTGAGGACAACCAGACCAAGTCCCCCACTTCAAACCGAGGACCATCAGTCCTATGCCGACTGGCAAACCGCTGGGCCCTCTCCTGAGAGAGGGACAACCCTCCACTACCTGGTCCCAAATCTGCTGCATACGCTCCACAACAGAGTCAACACCCGGACAGACAGAAGCCTCCGTCTGTCATGAAGAAAATCGAGGGTGAAACCCAAAATTGCAGAAAAATGGAGACATCAAAGTGGCAGAGCTAGCCCTATTATTAAGAGCAAACTCAGCCAAAGGCAAAAAAGAGACCCAGTCATCTTGATTAGCAGACACAAAGCATCTCAGATAAGTCTCCAATGTCTGGTTTGTTCTCTCAGTTTGTCCATTGGTCTGAGGATGAAAAGCCGAGGAGAAAGACAATTGAACACCAAGTTTAGAACAAAAAGTCCTCCAAAATCTGGAAACAAACTGGACTCCTCTGTCAGACACAATGTTCTCAGGAATGCCGTGTAACCGAACCACGTGCTGAAGGAACAAAGGCACCAATTCGGAGGAGGAAGGCAACTTAGGTAATGGCACAAGATGTATCATTTTGGAAAACCTATCACAAATCACCCAGATAACGGTCATTCTCTGAGAAACAGAGAGGTCGGAAATGAAATCCATAGAGATATGGGTCCATGGTCTCTTGGGCACAGGCAATGGCATCAACAAACCACTAGAGCGAGAGCAAGGCTTGGAGCAAGAGCAAGTCCCGCAGGACTGCACAAATTCCCTGACGTCACGAGACAAAGTAGGCCACCAAAAGGACCGACTAACCAAGTCTCTGGTACCAAAAATTCCGGGATGAACGGCCAACGCGGAACAATGAATCTCAGACATCACACTCTTTTTCCACCGGTCTGGGACAAACAATTTCCCAATAGAGCAGCGCTCGGGTTTATCCACCTGACACCCTTCCAGAGCCAGTCTCAAATTGGGCGAGATGAAGGAAAGAACTACACCCTCTTTCAAAATAACAGCAGGATCAGATAACTCAGGAGAGTCCGCAAGGAAACTCCTCGAGAGGGCATCCGCCTTAACATTCTTAGTGCCAGGAAGAAAGGAAACCACAAAATTAAAATGTGTGAAAAACAAGGCCCACCTGGCCTGTCTAGGATTAAGTCGCTTGGCTGATTCCAGATAAACCAGATTCTTATGGTCCGTGAGGACCACCACCTGATGTTTGGCTCCCTCCAGCCAATGTCTCCACTCTTCAAAAGCCCACTTCATGGCCAATAACTCCCGATTACCCACGTCATAATTACGTTCAGTTGGAGAAAATTTTCGAGAGAAAAAGGCACAATGGTTACTTTTAGGGATCTGGATCTCTTTGGGACAAAACGGCACCTGCGCCAATTTCAGAGGCATCAACTTCCACCTGAAATGGCAGAGAAACATCAGCCTGCCGTAGAACAGGAGCAGAAGTGAATCTCTGCTTAAGTTCCTGAAACGCAGAGACTGCCTCAGGAGGCCAATTCACCACATCAGAACCCTTTTTGGTCAAATCAGTCAATGGTTTAATAATAACAGAGAAATTACCAATAAATTTACGATAAAAATTGGCAAAACCCAAGAATCTCTGAAGAGCCTTCAATGAAGTAGGTTGGACCCAATCACAGATGGCCTGAATCTTGACCGGGTCCATTTCAATAACAGACGGAGACAAAATGAATCCCAGAAATGAGATCCTCTGTACGCCAAAAAGACACTTTGATCCCTTCACATACAGAGCATTCTCTCTCAAAATCTGGAACACAGTCCGAACATGTTTCACATGAGAGTCCCAGTCATTGGAAAAAATCAAGATATCATCCAAATAAACAATCAGAAATTTATCCACAAAATCCCTGAAAATGTCATTCATGAAGGACTGGAAGACGGAAGGAGCATTAGTGAGCCCAAAGGGCATCACTAGGTACTCAAAATGCCCCTCTGGGTATTAAACGCAGTCTTCCATTCATCCCCGTGCTTAATGCGAATAAGGTTATACACCCCCCTGAGGTCAAGCTTGGTAAACCAAGTAGCACTTTTCACCCTGGAAAACAGGTCAGAAATCAAGGGTAACGGATATTGATATTTCACAGTGATATTGTTCAAGAGACGATAATCAATACACGGCCTTAATGAACCATCCTTTTTGTTCACAAAGAAAAAACCGGCACCCAAGGGTGAAGAGGATGGTCTGATATGACCCTTCTCCAATGACTCCTTGATATAAGACCGCATAGCGTCATGTTCAGGTACAGACATGTTAAAAAGGTGACCTTTAGGGAATTTACTACCAGGCACTAATTCAATAGCGCAGTCATAGCTTCTATGGGGGGGAAAGGATGCAGATTTACTTTCGCTAAACACATCAGAAAAATTAGTCAAAAAGTCAGGAACATCCTGAGCCTGGGAAGAGGCAGAAAAAACAGGAGTGTTGGCATTAACACATTGGCAGCCCCAGTTGGTCACAGACACAGATTTCCAATCCAAAACAGGATTATGAGACTGTAACCAAGGGAAACCCAGTACAATAATGTCATGCAGATTATACATCATCAAAAATTTGCAACTCTCCTGATGATCAGGTTCAACCCTCATTATCACCTGAGTAGAGAACTGGGGTTTATTCTCAGCCAAAGGGGTAGAATCAATCCCCAGTAGGGGAATAGACTTCTGTAGGGGTATCAAGGGAAACCCACAACGTTTAGCAAAATCAAAATCCATCAGGTTAATAGCTGCTCCCGAATCAACAAAAGCCTGAGCAGAAAATGTGGACAGGGAGCAAATCAGGGTAACAGCCAACAGAAATTTAGTCTGAACACTACCCAAGACAACTGAGCATGCAAAACGTCTTCCTCGCTTAGGGCAGACTTAAATAGCATGAGAGGCATCACCACAGTAGAAACATAACCCATTGCGTTTTCGAAACTCATGACGCTGTGCCCCAGAAGCCACTCTATCACACTGCATGGACTCAGAAGCTGGTTCACAAGGCAACACTATTCCACGCATACCTCTACGCTCACGCAAACGTCTGTCAATTTGAATCGCTAATGACATAGAATCATTGAGACCAGAGGGAGCAGGGAAACCCACCATAACATCTTTTACATTCTCTGAGAGACCCTTCCGAAAAAGGGCTGCCAAAGCATCATCATTCCATTTGGTCAGAACTGCCCACTTTCGGAATTTCTGACAGTACAACTCAGCGTCCTCAAGCCCCTGATTTAATGTCAACAAGGTTTTTTCAGCTTGATCAGTGACATTAGGTTCATCGTACAATAACCCCAGAGCCAGAAAAAATGCATCAACATTACTCAAAACAGGGTCCCCAGGTGTCAGGGAAAAAGCCCAATCCTGAGGATCGCCGCGCAGGAGAGAGATGACAATTTGAACCTGCTGTGCTGCGTTCCCTGAGGACTTAGGTTTTAAGACAAAAAACAACTTACAGTTATTTTTGAAATTCAGAAATTTAGCTCGATCCCCCAAAAATAAATCTGGCTTGGGGATCCTAGGTTCCACAACCGGCAACCTAGCAAGATAGGTAGCAATACTCCGAACTTCAGTGGCAAGCTGATCCACACGACCAGACAACTGTGCAAACTCCATTGAGAGAAAAAAAAATCCTCCTCAGCACCCAGAGAAAAAGAGGAAAAAAAAATGCAACAAACAGAAAAAAAAAAAAATAATCTCTGACAACTCTGACAACTTTCTTCTTTCCACACGTTTTTTCTCCCTTCTGTGAGTACCATATAATTTTCAGTTTGGCCGGTGATACTGTTATGATTTGGTAGCTGAGGAGAGCTGGCAAAAACGGCAATACACCAGAGAGGTTGGAATCTACTGGATTGCAGTACCCTGACTAACCACCACAACTAAAGGCAGCCGTGGAGCGTACCTACGTTGGTCCTAGACGCCTCGTCACAACCTGAGAGGTTAACTATACCTAAAGATAGAAAGAGGAAAGCTATCTGCCCCGGAGCAGATCCCCAAAGAACATAGGAAGCCCCAAAACATGTAATGGCGGTTAGACAAGAGGAAATACAGACACAGACAGAAAATAGTATGAGCAAACGTTGGGGCCCAAACTACCTGGACAGAAAAGGATAGGAAGGACACTTACTGCAATCCAAAAAACCCTAAAAAATACCAACTCTACTAATTGCAAAAACACCTGAGATCACACGACCTCTACCACCTAAATTAGTTCTCTGGTGTCACAAAACTAAGCCGCAGCCACTGAAAAAACTGGAAAAGGCAAATGAACAAATAACAGTGGCTCAGATAAACTGAGAGGAGCACAAGCCCCGGAGGGGACCTGGCTGACCTCCACAGAAGTGCAGGGAACAATGCAAAAAGCAAGCACAAAAATAAAAGCAGAAAATATCTTATCTGATAGCAGAAGATGCAGGCAAGACTCAGCAAGCTTCCAAGTGAACCAGGAACCACAGTTGAGACAAGAACAATTGATCACCGGCAACCATGATGGGAGGGAACCTACCTTATATAAGACCAGTCTGTAACTCCTGATTGCCAATCTTCATTGAATGGCTCAGCACTGTCTGCAACCACCAGAGGGAGCTTCCGCTCAGAATTCATTTCTAACACATTCACAACATCCTCCAGTCTGTCCGGAATCTCCCTGGTGGACAAGGCGTCCTTCACATGGTCTGCCAGTCCCCTCCAGTACACTGGTATAAGGACTTTATCTGGCCAGTCCAGCTCAGAGACCAGAGTCCGAAATTGGACGGCAAACAGGCTGACCATGGATGAACCCTGGGTGATAGCCAACAGTTGAAGAGCCGTATCGTGGGTGACGCGAGGTCCTAAAAAAACCTGTTTCAGAGTGTCCAAGAATAGAGGAGCACTCTGCACCACACATCATACGCTCTCCCACAACGGCGTTGCCCACTCCAACGTGCTGCCCGACAAAAGGGATATGATAAAACCCACTTTCGCCCGCTTCGTGGGAAAACGTGCAGCCAGAAGCTCTACATGTATGGAGCACTGACTGACGAAACCCCGACATTTTTTACTGTCACCTGTAAACTTGTCTGGAAGTGGGAGGCGGGAAATAGTCAGAGCAGGGGCGGCAGAGGACAAACTGGCAGCGGCCACACTAGCAGCCTGAACCGCGACTGCGGTAACATCCACAGCAGAGGTTGTGCGCTGTAGAGTCGCCAACCTACCCTCCAGCTGCTGGATATACCGCTGCAGACGCTGGTCGTCCGCCATTTTACCAGCCAGACCCTGGCGCTAGTATTGCGTGAGGGTCTGCGGAACGCACCAAATATTTGATGTATAAAGGTGCGTTCGCAGGCTGGGGTCCACCGTGCAGGCGGAGCCTGCTGCTGGTAAAATGGCGCAAGAAGCGAACTCTGTTATCCCGCAGAGTCGCCAAAATAAACGCCGTAACGCACTGTGGCAATAAGTGCGAACTCTGTTATTCCACAGAGCCACTAGAAGGAGTGCCGCAGCGCTATATGGAGATGTGTGCGAACTCACTTAACACAACTGAGTCGTAAAATAAACACACTAGGGCGCTGTCTAGCATTGAAAGCAAACCCTGTTACATCACAGAGCCGCTGAGAAAAAGTTCTGTGTCCTGTCAGGCACCAGGTACACAGTTAAGTGCTAAGCGAACATAGAACGTGATCATGCGCTAACGTCCTCGCGGGAGTCACCCGCAATCTATGGCGTCTGAACGCCAGGCCCTGAATATGGCAATCAAACTCCTCACCGGTTATGCCGGTAATCTAGGGCATCTAGGACACCGACCCTGACCAGCTAGCATACCAAACTCCTCACCGATTTAGTCGGTATTCTAGGGGCTTATTTCAGCCGGGGCCCTAACCACACACACGCATGACCACACTGGCGCAAAGCATATAATGGTTGATACTAGCGCAGGGCGGCTCAGCATTGCCACCCTTTTATAATAACAGCTACAGGACCTGCCAGAAACAAGGACCAATGAAACTTGTTCCAGAACTCCAGTAGTCACAGGACCTTCCTGGCAGACGAATAGGAGCTGCTGAAGCACCTGAGCATGTGACCCCTGATCTCCAATGAGAGATCTCACCCTGGGCATGCTCAGAAGGGGAAACGCAGGACTTCGTCCCAAAGACGTCTGCTCCAGCACCGGCTATAATAGCAGATTCAGGAGAGGCAGCAGCAAGTCTCTGCACAGTACTGGAATGGGCAAGACACTGGGACCTACGTCTCTGCTGAGCAGGCTCCACTGTGGCCGGAGACGAATGGGGGACCGCAGTGGAACTGGTTTGAGACTCCCCTTGTGCAGCAGTGGGAACTCAAACCCTATCACATGGTCTGTAAACACTTCTGTAATCTCTAAAACTGAAAAAAACTTTTCAAAATTTTGTTGGGTTCTATTTTTCAGCCACACAGTGTTACGTGGTCTATGAACATGTCCTCTATTCTTGGCACACTGACCCCACTACAAGGCTCAAGAACAGTTCTTATTGGAAAGAAACAGTGCTTGTGCAGGCCTGTGTGCACAATCAATGAATCAGAGTCCTCTACTGTTGATACTGGTGTTGCTGAACCATCATACTTATAGTCCTTATAAGGAATTATTTTGTGCTTTGCTTTTTGTATTAGATACATTCTGCATTTAGCCTAGGGAGGGACAGTTGTAGGAGCAGGTAGAGTGGCAGAATACAGTCTCTAGGTAGGGCTTAGGGCTTTGCAACCACTTGCAAAATATATGGCTGTGTCAGTTCACCACATTCTTTTTTTGGGAGTGAAAAAATCGACAATATTGTCATCCATAGATTATTATGTGCTTTGTGCTACATTTTGGTGTTATTTAACACTCCCAAAAAGCATTGACAATTTTTTCTGTTTTCAATTGCTCACCCATAGAGTATTACAAGCTTTGTGGTACATTACGGTGTTGTATAAGACACAAAAAAGCGTTGACACATTATTCTGAATTCAATTACTCATCCATAAAGTATTATGTGCTTTCTGTTACATTTCTGTGGTACATAACACTCCAAAAAGTGTTTAAATATATTTCTGGATTCAATTAGTCATCCATACAGTGTATTGGGCTTAGTTGGTGAATCACACGAAACTCCACAGGGAGTGACTTGAGGAATGTCTGAGTCAGATCAAGCTTGTGCGATAGTGGAGGTGCTCCAGAACCAGACACTTTCCCTGAACCACCAAATTGTGAACCCAGGCCGCAGCCTTCACCGCTGGAGTTCTTGCAGTTTTCGGATGGGAGGACCAGAATCCAGGAACTGATGAGCAGACTGTGGGGCCTGGGCTGGTCGGAAAAGACAGGAAGACAAGCCAGGACCAAGGCTGGAGAAATGCTAGCGGACCTGCTAGCCTCAAGGTACCGACAGTTTGAATCCCGGGAGGTGGTCATTACGTATGACCAGCAGCGGAGAAGGGAGTCCATCAAAGAGTTTTGGAACATTCATCACATATAGTTCAACCATCTGGCAGTAGAGACGGAACACTTGACTCGAAGGCTGTAAGAGCTGATGACTGGAACCAGGGTCAAGTTTCTAAAAATGGAAAGGCAACATCACTGGAATGCTGTGGATGTTATCTGAGAAGGAAGGGAGCATAATGAACCCTTCTTGAGAAATGAACAGGCCTGGAAGAGGCTCCTTGAGGCGGCTCGAGATGCGGCTACTACCACCAATAGATCGGACTGTACTATATGGTGCAGATGACACAGGGGGCTGTCACCCATTACTCCATGTAAGAGGTTTCAGCACTACCTGTAGCTGGGTCACTTACACCCCAGGCACCTGGGAATCGAGCTTTGAGTAGCAGGTAGAGGCAGTCCCCCCAGCCTTCTAAGGAAGAAGTAAAAGATGAAGACACCTAAAGAGGATTACTGTATTAACCTTCTTTTTCCTGGCTACAGCTTTCTGCAAAGCGTTTTTGAGTGTATGAGTACATGAACTACACTTTCAAAATATTTATGTTCAAAAAAATATCTGGATAAAATTAAAAAAATATTTAGACTTGGTTGATACCTTTGGTTGATATCAATATGGATAAAATTAGTCATTCATACAGTTTGACACTGTTAGGGTCTGCGGAACGCACCAAATATAAGATGTAGAGAGGTGCGTTCACAGCCCAGGGTCCACCGTGCAGGCGGAGCCTGCTGCTAGTAAGATCGCGCAAGAAGCGAAATCTGTTATCCCACAGAGTCGCCAAAATAAATGCCGTAACGCGCTGTGGCAATATGTGCGAACTCTGTTATTCCACAGAGCCGCTAGAAGGAGTGCCGCAGCGCTATATGGCGATGTGTGCGAACTCAGTTAACACCACTGAGTCGCAAAGTAAACACGCTAGGGCACTGTCTAGCGTTGAACGCGAACTCTGTTGCGTCACAGAACCACCGAGACAAACCTCTGTGTCCTGTTAGGCACCCAGGAACACAGTTGACTGCTAAGCGAATATAGAAAGTGATCATGCTCTAATGTCCTCGTGGGAATCACCCGCAATCTATGGCGTCTGAACGGCAGGCCCTGAATACGGCAATCAAACTCCTCACGGTTAAGCCGGTAATCCAAGGCATCTCAGACACCGACCCAGACCAGCTAGCATACCAAGCTCCTCACCGATTAGGTCAGTATTGTAATGGCGTATTTCAGCCACCCTAACCACACACACTGGTTGCAGCAGCAAGTCTCTGCACAGTACTGGGCCGTGCAAGACGCTGGGATCGACGTCTCTGCTGAGCAGGAACCACTGTGGCAGGATACGGATGGGGGACCGCAGAGGGAACAGGTCGAGATTCCCCTTGTGCAGGAGTGGGAACTCGAACCCTAACAGACACGGATAGAATTACATTACAATGGTATCTAAAACTCCAAAAAAGTATTTGCATTTTTTTTTCTGGATTCAATTAGTCATCCATACAGTTTAATGTGCTTTGTGTAAATTTACAGTGGGTTAAAATTTTTAAAAACCACTTGGCCTGGTAGAGTTCACAGAATTTTTATGTTCCAATAATTTGTCGCAGAGTGCATCTTTTTATCATCGGCACTGTACTTACGCAAGCTTCAGACAGCAAGATATCATGAGTAAACAGTATTTACTTCATACTGGATAAACATGAGAAACAGGCACAAAAAAAAAAAAAAAAAAAAAAAAAAAAAACAAATATCCAAAAATGAAATAAAAAATCTTTTTGCAAAAATGCATGAAGGTAGTAATAATCATAAGGGTATTTAGTAAACATAATTTTGATCAAAATAATGTACAAGCCATCCCGCCACGTCAAGGCAACCCTCTGTGGGACAGTCCTACTCTTTTTTTTTTTTTTTTTTTTTTTTTTGTGCCTGTTTTTCTGTGTAATGGTCATGTGTTAATATGCATTTACATTTTGCATACACATTAACTTACTTTTTCAGTTCAGATCTAGTTTTCTGGATAAACATGAGATACAATTCAGTGTCACATAGTCCATGGAGAAAACGAAACAGAAAGCAAAGGTAAAACAACCAACAACAACAAGAGAGTTTCCCTCCACACATTACAGCAAGCATATAACATTACACACTATCGCCATCTGCTGTCTGGTTAGTATAATGTCCTCCAAGTTCCAATCTGTTGCATATGCCAACACCCTTTCTCAACAGTAAGGACTTATTCAATCAAACCCAAGATTTTTATTAGTCTCTGATGTTTATCAGCATTCAACGCCTTCGTGAAAGTGCCTGCAGTCATTTCTTCAGTAGGGCAATACTCCAATTTCAAGACTCCTTGATCCTGATGATCTCTAAAGAAATGATATTTCACATCAATATGCTTGGTTCTTGGATTGACTCTTTCCATCTGAGCAAGAACAAGACATCCTTGATTGTCCTCTTTTAGTTTTGTTGGTTCCAACTGTGGTTGTTCTAATTCTGTCAACAATTGTCTTAACCACAGTACTTCTTGACTCACATGTGCTGCTGCAACATATTCTGCTTCTGTTGAAGATAGTGTCACAATTGACTGCTTCTTACTTGTCCAACTTATTGGTCCACCAGAGAGAAAAAAAATATGTCCACTGGTAGATCTTCTGTCAGTTGGATCTCCAGCCCAATCTGCATCAACATATCCTGTTAAAATGCAATTAGCACCTGTGGGTAATTTCAGCTTAACATTGCTAGTTCCTTTCAAATAACATATTACTCTCTTCACGGCATTCCAATCAGCTTTATTTGGTTTTGATACCTTTCTACTCAGGATTCCTACTGCTGCTGCGATGTCTGGTCTTGTAACGGTCGCTAGATACAGTAGTTTTCCTATTGCTGTTCTGTATTCTTCATTGTTTGGTAGCATATTTTTTTCACTGTTCATCTCTTTGAGATAATTAGTTTCCATTGGAGACTTTACTGTTTTTGCATCCTTTAGTCCAAATTTTTCTGTTATGTCTTGAATCATGTGATTTTGATTCAGTAGGAAACTTCAGTCTTTTTCTCTTTCTTTCTGTATTCATGGGTACTGTTTTACATTTCCCAAGTCATTGATTTCAAAATTTTGTTTCAGGATATTTAGAATGTTTTCTTTATCCTTTTCTTGTTTAAAACAAATCAAATTGTCGTCTACATATATGAGTACATAAATCCATCTATTACTCAGTCTTTTTGTGTACAAGCATGGATCAGCTTTGATCCTTTGAAATTTTTCATTTGTTAGTACTTCCGTGATTTTGTCATTCCACGCTTTAGCTGCTTGCTTTACAACATGTATGCTTTTCTGTAGTTTACAAACTTTGTTTGGATTTCTTTAATGTTTGAATCCTGGAGGTTGTTCCATGTAAATGTCTTCTGTTAAATATCCATTCAAAAAAGTTGTCTTTACATCAAGACGTCTTAGTTCCATCTGTTCCATTGCTGCAACTGTAAGTAAAGCTCTTATTGTAGTGTGTTTGACAACTGGAGCAAATGTTTCATCATAGTTTTCTCCATATTTTTGAGAATACCCTTTAGCTACAAGTCTTGCTCGATATCTTTCAGGTGTGCCATCTGTTTGGTATTTTACTTTAAAAATCCATTTACATCATATGGCTTTTCTTCCTTCTGGCAAATCTGTTAGTGTCCATGTATTTGAATCATGCATGGATTTAATTTCTGTTTCTGTTGCTTCTATCCAATTATTAGCTTCTTCTACAGGAAGTTAAGATATGTCTTCCCAAGAGGTAGGCTCATAGATTTTTCTTATACTTGTCTTGTATGAGAGACACTTTGGTGGTTTTCCTTTGTTCTCTCTTATTGAACGTATTGGTTCTGTGTCTGTTTGTAGTTGTGATTCTTCACTTTCAGTATTTTGTTCTTCATTAATTTCTACTTCTTTCTCATTAGATATTTCTTCAGTTATGTCACTATTGTTTTTCTCATTTTTTGTTTCAACTGAAATCATAATGTCTTCATTTAAATCTTCAATGAATGTCACACTGTTACTCACTGTTACTCTGTCTGTTTTGGGATCTAAGATTCTATATCCTTTGCAGTTTTCACTATATCCACCGAATATTCCTTCCATGGATCTGTTTTGAAGTTTGGAACGTTTTTCTGTTGGAATAAATATAAAATCTTTACATCCAAAAACTTTTAAATGATTGACACTTGGTTTCATACCTTGCCACAGTTCATATGGAGTTTTCTTCAGCTTTCTGGAAAAAAGTCGGTTCTGTAGATATGTAGCTGTCATTGCTGCCTCACCCCAATATTTCTCTGGTAGTTTAGAATCTGTCAGCATACATCTCATCATTTCTGTTAGAGTTCTGTTTTTCCTTTCTGCTATTCCATTTTGTTCAGGTGTGTATGGAACAGTTTTCTGATGTTCTATTCCATTTTGTCTTAAGTAGTCTTCTATTCTGTGATCTGTAAATTCACCTCTATTATCACTTCTGATGACAATTGGCTTCCTTTGAAATTTTTTACTTGATCTTGTTACATAGTCTACAAGTTTATCAAAAACTTCACTTTTGTTCTTAATTAAGTATGTGACTGTGTATCTTGAGTAGTCGTCTATAAAAGTCAACATGTATCTATTGCTTCCTGATGTAGTCACTTTCATGGGTCCACATACGTCAGTATGCACCAAATCAAGTGGTCTTTCGCTTTTCATCTCACTTTCTTTTGGAATAGATATGCTTGTGGCTTTGGATTTTATACAACATTTACATCTTATGGTAATTGAGCAATCAGATATCTTTAAATCTTTTGTCAATTCTTTTCTCTGTAGTTCCCTTATACTGTCCGGGTGTCTATGTCCTAGACGTCTATGCCACATGTGAATACAGTTTTTGTGATCATGTGTACATACCTTCATCTGTTCCTTTGGTTTGTCCAAATTATATAATTGTTCATCTACCTTGACTTTGGTTATCATCTTGTTTCCTGCAATAATTGCACACCCATTGTCTTTGAATTTTACTGTAAGTCCTTTTGTTGTTAAACGTTTCACAGATAATAATCCGCCTTCCAATTTTGGAACATACAACACATCCTGTACAAGTATCTTTGAATCTTGTCCAAACTTGTTTGAACAATTTAGCATACCTTGTCCGATACCTTCTGCGGTTATTTTGCTTCCATCTGCAAGATAAATAGCTTCTTTCTTATCTAAATCAAGATCAGTAAAGAAATTCTTGTCACTTGTCATATGACTCGTTGCTCCTGAATCAATAAACCAACCAAGTGATTATTTCTTGTCTGTTATTTTGAATGTGCCATTCCAATTATTCTCACATGAATCGGAAATTGTTTTTCACTTTCTGTGTATGCTTTTTATGTTGTAATTTTTGTTGTTCTGCTTTCCATATGGTACAGTCTTTCTTTAAATGACCTTTTTTCTTACATCTGAAGCATTCTCTTGTCTCTTTATTATAGGGTTTTTTAAATTCTGTAGCTTTAAGAGCGTTTTCACTGTCCATTTCAGTAGAAGTATAATTGCTTTGTTCTTTTCTTCTCTGATATTCATCTATTAGTCTTGTTTTCATAAAATCTAATGTAATGTCAGTTTCTGGTCTCGTCTCAAGGGCATTTATCAAGGCTGTATACAAATCTGGTAAACTGCACAATATAGCTGCTTTATGACTTTCTTTAATGTCTTCACCAATAGATCTTAGCTGTGATATCACTTCCATCATTGAGAATATGTGCTTCTGCATGTCATCATTTGCATTAATCTCATACTGTAAAGCTTTCTTAATAAAAATAATTTGTGATTCAAGCTAGGTCTTTCATACAGTTTTCTTAATGCTTCCCACATTCCTTTCGCTGTTTCTTCATTTCTTATATGTATTAATTGAGCATCATCCACCAATAAGCTAATGGTGGCTCTCGCTTGTCTATTCTTTTTATCCCATGTCTGATTATCTTGATCTGGTCTTTCTGTAACAATTACTTCCCATAAATCATCCTTAGATAACAACATCTCTACTTTAAATTTCAATAACTGATAATTTTCACTATTCAGTTTAGCTACTATGAATTTCAGTTCTGTGTTATTCATCATCTTTATATAGACTTACTTGTTTAGAGAGTTGTACTGAAGATATTCTCCAGTTTTTTTCTTTTTTTTTCTTTCTTCTGATAGTTCCTGTATGTCCTGCTTGTGTTGAATTCTCTGTAATTATATCCAGCTCCTGAGGTCATGAATTCATTTGTCACTCTATATCTGGATTTATTTCGTTCTGTTTACAGAGCTTATCTCTATACTCTGTTATCTGGGGTTATAAACCGCGATCCTTCTGCCTGGGCTTGTAGTGTCTGTGGTCTCTGGGCTACATAGTGTTTGGGGTGTCTGGGCCCATAACCTGTCGCAGAGTGCATCTTCTTATTGTCGGCACTGTACTTTCGCAAGCTTCAGACAGCAAGATATCTTGAGTAAACAGTATTTACTTCATACTGGATAAACATGAGATACAATTCAGTGTCACACAGTCCATGGAGAAAATGAAACAGGAAGCAAAGGTAAAACAACCAACAACAACAAGAGAGTTTCCCTCCCCATATTACAGCAAGCATATAACATTACACACTATCGCCATCTGCTGTCTGGTTAGTATAAAGTCCTCCTTTTACTTATAATAAGTCCCAATCTGTTGCATATGCCAACATAATTGACAATTGTCATATATGTATACAGTCATGGCCAAAAGTTTTGAGAATGACACAAATATTATATTTTCACATGATCTGCTGCCCTCTGATTTTTATGTGTGTTTGACAGATGTTTTTATCACAGACAGAAATATAATTGCAAACATATGAGTAACAAAAGCTTATATTGACAGTTAGAATGAGTTAATGCAGCAAGTCAATATTTGCAGTGTTGACCCTTCTTCTTCAGGACCTCTGCAATTCTCCCTAGCATGCTCTCAATCAACTTCTGGACCAAATCCTGACTGATAGCAGTCCATTCTTGCACAATCAATGCTTTCATTTTGTCAGAATTTTTAGGTTTTTGTTTGTCCACCCGTCTCTTGATGATAGACCACAAGTTCTCAATGGGATTAAGATCTGGGGAGTTTCCAGGCCATGGACCCAAAATCTCTATGTTTTGTTCCCTGAGCCATTTAGTTATCACCTTTGCTTTATGGCAAGGTGCTCCATCATGCTGGAAAAGGCATTGTTGATCGCCAAACTGCTCTTGGAGGGTTGGGAGAAGTTGCTCTTGGAGGACATTTTGGTACCATTCTTTATTCATGGCTGTGTTTTTAGGCAAGACTGTGAGAGAGACGATTCCCTTGGCTGAGAAGCAACCCCACACATGAATGGTTTCAGGATGCTTAACAGTTGGCATGAGACAAGACTGGTGGTAGCGCTCACCATGTCTTCTCCGAATGAGGCGTTTTCCTGATGTCCCAAACAATCAAAAAGGGGATTCATCAGAGAAAATAACTTTACCCCAGTCCTCAGCAGTCCACTGCCTGTACCTTTTGCAGAATATCAGTCTGTCCATGATGTTTTTTCTGGAGAGAAGTGGCTTCTTTGCTGCCCTCCTTGAGACCAGGCCTTGCTCCAAGAGTTTTCCGCCTCACAGTGCGTGCAGATGCACTCACACCTGCCTGCTGCCATTCCTAAGCAAGCATTGCACTGCTGGTAGCTGGATCCCGCAGCTGAAACACTTTTAAGAGAAGGTCCTGGTGCTTGCTGGTCTTTCTTGGGCGCCCTGGAGCCTTTTTGGCAACAATGGAACCTCTCTCCTTGAAGTTCTTGATGATGCGATAGATTGTTGACTGAGGTGCAATCTTTCTAGCTGCGATACTCTTCCCTGTTAGGCCATTTTTGTGCATTGCAATGATGACTGCACGTGTTTCTTTAGAGATAACCATGGTTAACAGAAGAGAAACAATGATGCCAAGCACCAGCCTCCTTTTAAAGTGTCCAGTGGTGTCATTCTTACTTAATCATGACAGATTGATCTCCAGCCATGTCCTCATCAACACCCACACCTGTGTTAATGGAGCAATCACTGAAAAGAGGTTAGCTGTTCCTTTTAAGTCAGGGCTGCAATGAGTTGAAATGTGTTTTGGGGGATAAAGTTAATTTTCTAGCCAAATATTGACTTTGCAAGTAATTGCTGTTAAGCTGATCACTCTTTATAACATTCTGGAGTATATGCAAATTGCCATTAGAAAAAGTGAAGCAGTAGACTTTGTAAAAATTAATATGTGTCATTCTCAAAACTTTTGTCCATGACTGTACTTTAGAACTGGCTTTGTGTGAAATTTCAGTGGTTTGGAGAAAAAAAATAATTTTCCTGTTATAGGTGTACAAACTTGATAGTTTAAAAATTGACTATTGCCAAGTATACTGCAGAACTTGGCTTGTGCAAATTTTCGTTGGTTTGAAATTAAAACCAAAATTTGCCAGCTACAGGTGTACAAATCTGATTGTTCAAGAATTTACTATTGTTTTACATGCTGCAGAGCTTGGTTTGTGTGAAATTTCGTTGGTTTGAAATTAAAACCAAAATTGGCCTGCTACAGGTGTAAGTATTTGGTTGTTCAAAAACAGACTATTATCATTTATACTGTTGAACTTGGTTTGTGTCAAATTTTGTTGACTTGAAAGAAAAATAAAAATTGGCCTGCTAAATGTATAAAAATTGGGTTGTTCAAAAATTAGCTATTGTCATGCATACTGTATAACCTGCTTTATGTGAAATTTTGTTGGTTTCACATAAAAATAAAAATTTTCGTGCTACAGGTGTACAAATTTGGTTGTTCACAAAATGACTGTTGTCATATATATTGTAGAATTTGGTTTGTGTGAAACTTCATTGTTTGGAATTAAAAGCAAAATTGGCTTTTTACAAATTTGATCCCTCGGTACTCGGTGCCCGGCCGCCATTATTTCTCACAGTGTGGCATCTGCGCCTTGTACCAGCACGTGTCCATGAACATCACCCATGTCCTTACCAACGTGGTTACTGGGATTGTGCAATTAATGACTGACACATGGACAAGTGCTTGTGGCCAAGGACTAAAGATGAGCGAATATATTAGGAAAATGATCCCCAAACATAAATTCAGCACGAATATAGTACTTTTATGATCTGTAACACAAGCATTTTTCTTAAAATCGTAAAAAGTCAGTAAAATTCGGTAAAAATGTGAGAAAATAATTGCCACTAAAGTATTTTAACCCCTCTCTGACATCAGACGTACTATCCCGTCCATGAAACCCGTGCCAATCTGACCATGGACGGGATAGTACGTCATAGGCGATCAACTGCGCTCCCGTGGGGAGTGAAGCTAATCGCCGCCTGGTGTCAGCTGATTATCACAGCTGACACCTGGGACTGTGTGTCAGGAGTGGTCACGGACCGCTTCCGGAACATTAACCCCTGGCACACCGCGATCAAACACGATCGCGGTGTACCAGGGGCACAGGGGATGTGTCACGCTGTTCCAAGGGACTCTCCTCACTGCAGGACCCCGGATCCAAGATGGCCGGCAGGGAGGCGGCTTCCTCAGTGCCTGCTCAGAGCAGGCACTGAGAAGCCTGCAGCACAGCCAAAGCGATCGCTGGTGTGACAGAGTGCTGTGAACACTGTCACACCAGCGATCTGCCATTTTACAGTGATGTCCCACCCTGGGACAAAGTAATAAAGTGAAAAAAATAAAAATAAACATGTTTTAAAAAATAATCCAAAATAGATAAAAAAAAAAAAATATTCACCAAAAAATTCATTTTTTCCTGTAAATAAAAAAACAAAACGATAAAAGTACACATATTTGGTATTGCCGCATCCGTAACGACCGCCCCTATAAAACTGTCTCACTAGTTAACCCCTTTAGTGAACCCCTTAAAAATAATTAAAAAAACAAAGCAAAAAATCAATGCTTTATCATCATACCGCCGAACAAAAAGTGGAATAACACGTGATCAAAAAGACCGATATAAATAACATGGTACCGCTGTAAACGTCATCTTGTCCCGCAAAAAACGAGCCGCCATTCAGCATCATCAGAGAAAAAATATAAAAGTTATAGCTCGCAGAATAAAGTGATGCAAAAATAATTATTTTTTATATAAAATAGTTTTTATTCTATAAAAGCACCAAAACATAAAAAAATGATATGAATGAGGTATCACCGTAATCATACTGACCCGAAGAGTAAAACTTCTTTATCAATTTTACCACACGTGGAACGGTATAAACGCCTCCCCCAAAAGAAATTCATGAATTGCTGATTTTTGTTCATTCTAACCTCCCAAAAATCGAAATAAAAAGCGATCAAAAAATGTCACGTGCTCAAAAATGGTACCAATAAAAACGTCAACTCGTACCACAAAAAATTAGACCTCACATGACTCTGTGGGCCAAAATATGCAAAAATTATAGCTCTCAAAATGTGGTGATGCAAAAACTATTTTTTGCAATAAAAAGCGTCTTTTAGCGAGACAGCTGCCAATCATAAAAACCCACTATAAATAGTAAATCCAACCCCCTCTTTATAACCCCCTTAGATATGGAAAATAATAAAATTTAAAAAAATGTATTTATTTCCATTTTCCCGTTAGGGTTAGGGTTGCGGCTAAAGTTAGGGTTAGAGTTGGCGCTAAAGTTAGGATTAGGGTTAGGGTTGGGATTAGGGTTAGGGGTGTGTTAGGGTTAGGTTTGTGGTTAGGGTTGGGACTAGGGTTAGGGGTGTGTTGGGGTTAGGGTTGGAGTTAGAATTGGGGGGTTTCCGCTGTTTAGGCACATCAGGGGCTCTCCAAATGTGACATGGTGTCTGATCTCAATTCCAGCCAATTCTGCGTTGAAAAAGTCAAACGGTGCTCCTTCACTTCTGAGCTCTGCCATACGCCCAAACAGTAGTTTACCCCCACATATGGGGTATCAGCGTACTCTGGACCCCAAGAGTTATTGTGCAATTTGTCCTATTTCTTCTGTTACCCTTGGGAAAATAAAAAACTGGGGCAAAAATATCATTTTTGTAAAAAAAAAAATGATTTTTTTGTTTTTACGGCTGTACGTTATAAACTTCTGTGAAGCACTTAGGGCTTCATAGCGCTCACCACACATCTAGATAAGTTCCTTGTGGGGTCTATTTTCCAAAATAGGGCCACTTGTGGGGGGGTTTCCACTGTTTAGGTGCATCAGGGGCTCTCCAAATGCAACATGACGCTCCCAGACCATTCCATCAAAGTCTGCAATCCAAAACGTCACTACTTCCCTTCCGAGCCCCAACGTGTGCCCATACAGTAGTTTTCTCCCACATATCGGTTATCAGCGTACTCAGGACAAATTAGACAACAATGTTTGGGGTCCAATTTCTCCTGTTTCCCTTGTGAAAATAAAATATTGGGGCGAAAAAATCATTTTTGAAAAAAAAAAAAAAGGATTTTTTATTTTTACGGCTGTATGTTATAAACTTCTGTGAAGCACTTGGGGGTTCAAATTGCTCACCACACATCTAGATAAGTTCCTTGAGGGGTCTAGTTTCCAAAATAGTGTCATTTGTCAGGGGTTTCCTCTGTTTAGGCAGATCAGGAGCTCTCCAAACGCGACATGGCATCCAGCCAATTCTGCTTTGAAAAAGTAAATGGCGCTCCTTCCCTTCCAAAATCTACCATGCACCCAAACAGTGGTTTATCCCCACATATGGGGTATCAGCATACTCAGGACAAATTTCACAATACCTTTTGGTGTCTTGTTACCCTTTAGAAAATAAAAATTGGGGTGAAAAGATCATTTTTGTGGAAAAAATATGATTTTTTAATTTTACGGCTCTACGTTATAAGCTTGTGTAGAGCACTTGGGGGTTCAAATTGCTCAACAAAGATCTAGATAAGTTCCTTAGGGGGTCTAGTTTCCCAAATGTGGTCACTTGTGGGGGTTTCCACTGTTTAGGCACATCAGGGGCTCTCCAAATGCAACATGACGTCCAATCTCAATTCCAGCCAATTTTGGTTGGAAAAAGTCAAATGGCGCTCCTTCCATTCCGAGCTCTGCCGTGCGCCAAAACAGTGGTTGCCCCCCACATATGGGGTATCAGCGTACTCAGGACAAATTGGACAACAACTTTTGTGGTCCAATTTCTCCTGTTACCCATGGGAAAATAAAAAATTAGTGACTAAAAAATCATTTTTGTGGGAAAAAAATAGGATTTTTTATTTTCATGAAGGGCATTATAAACTTGTGAAGCACTTGGGGGTTCAAAGTGCTCACCAAAGATCTACATAAGTTCCTTAGGGGGTCTAGTTTCCAAAATGGGGTCACTTGTGGGGGTTTCCACTGTTTACGCTCATCTGGGGCACTGCAAACGGAACATGACCCCCATCAACGTCTGCATTCCAAAACGTTACTACTTCCTTTCCAAGCCCTGCCGTGCGCCCAAACAGTTTCCCCCCCACATATGGGGTATCAGCGTACTCAGGACAAATTGGACAACAACTTTTGGGGTCCAATTTCCTTGGGAAAAATCAAAAATTTGGGACTAAAAAATTATTTTTGTGGAAATTTTTTTTTTTTTATTTTCACACCCAGGCATTATAAACTTTTGTGAAACACTTGGGGGTTCACAGTGCTCACAACAGATCTAGATAAGTTCCTTAGGGGTATAGTTTCCAAAATGGTGTCACTTGTGAGTGGTTTCCACTGTTTAGGCACATCAGGGGCTCTCCAAATGCAACATGACATCCAATCTCAATTCCAGCCAATTTTGGTTGGAAAAAGTCAAATGGCGCTCCTTCCATTCCGAGCTCTGCCGTGCGCCAAAACAGTGGTTCCCCCCCACATATGGGGTATCAGCGTACTCAGGACAAATTGGACAACAACTTTTGTGGTCCAATTTCTCCTGTTACCCATGGGAAAATAAAAAATTAGTGACTAAAAAATCATTTTTGTGGGAAAAAAATAGGATTTTTTATTTTCATGAAGGGCATTATAAACTTGTGAAGCACTTGGGGGTTCAAAGTGCTCACCAAAGATATACATAAGTTCCTTAGGGGGTCTAGTTTCCAAAATGGGGTCACTTGTGGGGGTTTCCACTGTTTAGGCTCATCTGGGGCCACTGCAAACGGAAACATGACCCCCATCAAACAGTCTGCATTCCAAAAACGATTACTACTTCTTTTTTTTTTTATTTTCACACCCAGGCATTATAAACTTTTGTGAAACACTTGGGGGTTCACAGTGCTCACAACAGATCTAGATAAGTTCCTTAGGGGGTATAGTTTCCAAAATGGTGTCACTTGTGAGTGGTTTCCACTGTTTAGGCACATCAGGGGCTCTCCAAACGCGACATGGCGTCCAATCTCAATTCTAGCCAATTTTAGTTTGAAAAAGTCAAACTGCGCTCCTTCCCTTACGAGCTCTGCCGTGTGCCCAAACAGTGGTTTCCCCCCACATATGGGGTATTGGCGTACTCAGGAGAAATTGTACAACAACGTTATCTGTCCATTTTCTCCTTTTACCCTTGTGAAAATAAAAAAAAGTTTGTAAAAGATCATTTTTGTGGCTAAAAAGTTAAATATTCATTTTTTCCTTCCACGTTGCTTCAGCTCCTGTGAAGCAACTGAAGGGTTAATAAAATTCTTGAATGTGGTTTTGAGTACCTTGAGTGGTGCAGTTTTTAGAATGGTGTCACTTTTTGGTATTTTCTGCTATATAGACCCCTCAAAGTGACTTCAAATGTGAGGTGGTCCCTAAAAAATGGCTTTGTAAATTTTGTTGCAAAAATGAGAAATCACTGGTCAACTTTTATCCCTTATAATTTCCTAACAAACAAAAATTTTGGTTCCAAAATTGTGCTGATGTAAAGTAGACATGTGGGAAATGTTATTTCTTAACTATTTTGTGTGAAATATTTCTCTGTTTTAAGGGAATAAAAATTCAAAGTTTGAAAATTGCAAAATTTTCTAAATTTTCGCCATATTTGCGTTTTTTTCAAAAATAAACGCAAGTTATAGCGAAGAAATTTTACCACTAATGTGAAGTACAATATTTCACGAGAAAACTTTCTCAGAATTTGAAGATCCGTTGAAACGTTGCAGAGTTATAACCTCATAAAGAGACAGTGGTCAGAATTGTAAAAATTGGCCCGGTCATTAACCTGCAAACCACCCTTGGGGTTGAAGGGGTTAAAGTAATAGATAGATAGATAGATAGATAGATAGATAGATAGATAGATAGATAGATAGATAGATAAAAAGCCAGCAATTCATCTGCTGCATACAGTAAAATCACAGCTTGACAGGTTAGAATAGAATAGATAGCCTCAACTGTCAGTTTTGCCTTGCTGGTTATTAAAAATACAGGGGAACCATGCTGTTTTTTTTCATTCATTCATTCATTCATTCATTCATTCAATTTATTTATAGCGCAGGAGCTGGCTGATGAAAACTCCCATCAGCTTCTCCTGCTTTCACTGTTATCAGCAGCAGGTGTAAGCTAATGGGAGTAATAGTATACTAAAAGCCCCTGCCTTTTGTCATTGTTGTCTCTTGAATACAACTCTCATCATTCTCCGCTGCTCATGCTGATCATCAGCAGAGCAGGGTAGAATGATAAGAGTGGTCCTCTGAACCCGGCGCCAGGGAACAGCTCTTACTGTACCGCTGCTTCCCTGGTGCCCGCCGTGTGGTACTGATGCGGCACATGGTTGTCACACATATTACACACACGATCACAGACATCTCCGGTACCAATCTGACCGTGGGAAAATTTCTAATGACGCTCGCGCTAATGTCAGATAGGTGAAGTGAGTTCATTGGCTGTAAACTCCCAGGACCTTTCTGACAGCACCAGAAGTATGAAAACCTTCTCGGTGACATCAGACAGGTCCTACCAGTTCATCACAAGACATTGGGCAGCGGTAGCAGATGCTGCTCATTGTCTCTGCTGGATGACAGGCTGTATGGTCACATCATGAAACTATGCAGCCTGCCATCTAGATGTAGCAGAGCTAGACCCGTCACGGGACAAATGGATTATTATCTTCACTGCAGAAAGGTGAGGAATATTGTTGTATTTTATTTTAACACTTTTGTAGAAGCCAATGGTGTCGGTGGAATGGGCGGTCATAAGTATGGTTTAATTAAGATTATTAAAGGAGTCTGTGTCATTATTGCAATTAATAATGAAGAAGTCTGACTGAAATCTTTTCATTACTAAACCTAGGGCTTGGTGTCAATGACAGCTGCTGACACCAAACCCTAATCCCATTACTCTGATGCTATTGCATCAGAATGAAAAAGAAGGTGTTGAACCAAGAAACTGCATCACAAACTTTTTTTGAAACATCTTTATTTAGCTCAACAAAGCCTTAATTGCTGTACAAAAATCCATAGAAAAACATGTTTTTTTGCCAAACCGTTTTGCTGCCAAGAGATGCAGAAATCTTGCAGAAATTTCTGCAAGAAAATACTCAATGTGCGTACATGCTCTAAGACTGGAGTCACAATAGCAATTTTGAAATCGGTCCGATTTTGTTCCTGAAAAGTCGAAGGGTGTCATTCAAGTGTCATACAGTTTTTACGTGAGTACAATCTGATTTTTAACACCTAGCATCCGATTTACACGTCCTGATATTTCTGGTGATG
Source organism: Oophaga sylvatica (assembly GCA_033576555.1). Classification (NCBI taxonomy): domain Eukaryota; kingdom Metazoa; phylum Chordata; class Amphibia; order Anura; family Dendrobatidae; genus Oophaga; species Oophaga sylvatica. The sequence goes on along the minus strand of JARQOD010000004.1, from coordinate 204,397,665 downwards.
GAAAAAAATGGTACTGGAGATGTCAGTGACATATACAATTAGTAGAGTGTGTGTGCAGCTTACTGTACATGCATTTAATTAATAAAAAATTACGTGGGCTCTCGCGTAATTTTCCTAACCAGCAAGGGGAAAGCCGGCAGCTGGGGGACGATGTTATTAGCCTGGGAAGAGGGTAATACCCCTAGAGCTTCCCAGGCTAATAATATCAGCTCACAAGTGTATAATTAGCATTTACTGGCTATTAATCCCTTAATGTCCACTGACGTGCAGAGTCCGTCATGGCAAGGTGCCAGTTCCGGCACCAGGACGGACTCTGCACGTCATGCCTTTGATCTACCACTGCGTGTAAACACGCAGTGGTAGATCAGTGCCGACAGCTGTCATAGACAGCTGACAGGCACGGCAAGCGGTGCGGGGACCTTTGCCGTCGGTCCCCGCACCCACAGCGCTGTGATTGGTCAGTCAATCTGACTGACCAAACACAGCAGCGATCGTGCAGGAGAAGCTGAAATTTCAGCTTCCCCAGCGCGATCAGTGCAGGAGCCGGCGCTGCAGTGGCCAGGCTTCCTGCACTGACAGCCAGGAGCGGAGCCCCCACCGCCCCTGGCTGTCAACCCCCTGACTGCTGCGATCGAGCACGATCGCAGAGCTCAGGGGGGGAGGCAGAGGGTTGGGAGCTCCCTCTGCCTCAGATCAGCGCCACCGCAATGTATTTGCAGGGCCTGATCTCTGCCTTGATGACCCGGGGGTTGTCATGACAACCTCCGGGTCATCTAGCTACGGGAAGCTGCTGTGATCATGTCACAGCAGCTTTCCCCATAGGTACAATGCATTGCAATGCCAGAGCATTGCAATGCATTGTAACTGCAATAAAAAGTAAAAAAAGTGAAAGTCCCATAAAAAGGACAAGTTAAAAAAAATCATTTTTTTAAAAAAATTGTAAAAAAATATTAAAAAATAATTTTAAAAAAATTACCTAAAAAATACACATTTTTATGTAATAAAAAAAATAAAAAACAAAAAACATACACATGTTAGGTATCGCCACGTCCGTAAAAATCCCATCTATAAAAGCGTAACCCTAGTTAACCCCTTCAGTGAAAGCCGTAAAAAAAACACACAAAAAAGTAGTAAATTATACTTTTTCCAAGCGGTATCATTATACCGCTTGGAAAAAGTGCAATAACACGCGATCAAAAAGTCAGATATAAATAATCATGGTACCGCTGAAAACGTCATCTTGTCCCGCAAAAAAAAAGCCACTATACAGCATCATCAGCGAAAAAAATAAAAAAGTTATAAACTGATGCAAAAATAATTATTTTTTCTATAAAATTTTTTCTTGTGTAAAAAACGCCAAAACATAAAAAAAATATATAAATGAGGAATCGCCGTAACCGTAGTGACCCGAAGAATAAAGCTGCTTTATCAATTTTACCACACACGGAACGGAGGAAAAAAAAAAAAAAAAAAACAATTCCTGAATTGCTGGTTTTTGTTCATTCTGATTCCACAAAAATCGGAATAGGAAACGATCAAAAAACGTTATGTGCCTGAATATGGTACCAATAAAAACGTCAGCTTGTCCCGCAAAAAATAAGCCCATAGATAACTCTGTCGGCCGAAATATGGAAAATTATAGCTCTCAAAATACGGCGATGCAAAAATTTCTTACAAAAAATTATTCCAAAAAAAAGCATCTTTTAGTGTGTGACAGAAGCTAAACATGAAAAAAGAGTATAAATCTGGTATCGCTATAATCGCACCGATCCGAGGAATAAAGTCGCCTAATCACTAATACCGCACGAGGAACAGCGCAAAAAAGAAAACCAATTCTTCACCTTTTGTGGATTTGTTCATTGTGCCTCCCAAAGGTCGCAGTAAGGCGATCACAGTGGTTCCCCCCCACATATGGGGTATCAGCGTACTCAGGACAAAATGCACAATAGCTTTTGGTGTCCTATTTCTCCTGTTACCCTTAGAAAAATAAAAATTTGGGGCAAAAAGATTATTTTTGTGGAAAAAAATATGATATTTTTATTTTCACGGCTCTACGTTATAAACTTCTGTGAAGCCCTTGGGGGTTCAAAGTGCTCACCACACATCTAGATAAGTTCCTTGGGGTGTCTAGTTTCCAAAATGGAGTCACTTGTGGGGGGTTTCTACTGTTTAGGCACATCAGGGGCTTTCCAAACGTGACATGACACCCGCAGACCATTCCATCAAAATCTGCATTTAAAAGCGGTGCTCCTTCCCTTCCGAGCTCTGCCATGCGTCAAAATAGTGGTTCCCCCCACATATGGGATATCAGCGTACTCAGGACAAATTGCACAATAGCTTTTGGGGTCCTATTTCTCCTGTTACCCTTATAAAAATAAAAATTTGGGGGCAAAAAGATTATTTTTGTGGAAAAAAATATGATATTTTTATTTTCACGGGTCTACGTTATAAACTTCTGTGAAGCACTTGGGGGTTCAAAGTGCTCACCACACATCTAGATAAGTTCCTTGGGGGGTCTAGTTTCCAAAATGGAGTCACTTGTGGGGGGTTTCTACTGTTTAGGCACATCAGGGGCTTTCCAAACGTGACATGACACCCGCAGACCATTCCATCAAAATCTGCATTTGAAAAAGGCGCTCCTTCCCTTTCCAGCTCTGCCATGCGTCAGAATAGTGGTTTACCCCCACATATGGGGTATCAGCGTACTCAGGACAAATTGCACAATAACTTTTGGGGTCCTGTTACCCTTTGGAAAATAACAATTGGGGGTGGAAAGATCATTTTTGTGGAAAAGATATGATTTTTTAATTTTACTGCTCTACGTTATAACCTTCTGTGAAGCCCTTGGGGGTTCAAAGCTTTCACCACACATCTAGATAAGTTCCTTGGGGGGTCTAGTTTCCAAAATGGAGTCACTTGTGGGGGGTTTCCACTGTTTAGGCACACAGGGACTCTCCAAATGCGACATGGCGTCCAATCTCAATTCCAGCCAAAAAAGTCAAATGGCGCTGCTTCCCTTCCAAGCTCTGCCATGCACCCAAATAGTTGTTTAACCCCACATATGCGGTATAAGCGTACTCAGGACAAATTGCACAATAACTTTTGGGGTCCTTTTACCCTTTGGAAAATAAAAATTGGGGGTGGAAAGATCATTTTAGTGGAAAAGATATGATTTTTTAATTTAACAGCTCTACGTTATAACCTTCTGTGAAGCCCTTGGGGGTTCAAAGCTCTCACCACACATCTAGATAAGTTCCTTGGGGGGTCTAGTTTCCAAAATGGGGTTACTTGTGGGGGGTTTCCACTGTTTAGGCACACAGGGGCTCTCCAAATACGACATGGCGTCCAATCTCAATTCCAGCCAAAAAAGTCAAATGGCGCTGCTTCCCTTCCGAGCTCTGCCATGCACCCAAATAGTGGTTTACCCCCACATATGGGGTATCAGCGTACTCAGGACTAATTGCACAATAACTTTTGGGGTCCTTTTAACCTTTGGAAAATAAAAAATTGGGATGAAAAGATCATTTTTGTGGAAAAAATATGATTTTTTAATTTTACGGCTCTACGTTATAACCTTCTGTGAAGCCCTTGGGGGTTCAAAGCTCTCACTACACATCTAGATAAGTTCCTTGGGGGGGTCTAGTTTCCAAAATGGGGTTACTTGTGGGGGGTTTCCACTGTTTAGGCACACAGGGGCTCTCCAAATGCGACATGGCGTCCAATCTCAATTCCAGCCAAAAAAGTCAAATGGCGCTGCTTCCCTTCCGAGCTCTGCCATGCACCCAAATAGTGGTTTACCCCCACATATGGGATATCAGCGTACTCAGGACTAATTGCACAATAACTTTTGGGGTCCTTTTATCCTTTGGAAAATAAAATTGGGATGAAAAGATAATTTTTGTGGAAAAAATATGATTTTTTAATTTTACGGCTCTACGTTATAACCTTCTGTGAAGCCCTTGGGGTTCAAAGCTCTCACTACACATTTAGATAAGTTACTTGGGGGGTCTAGTTTCCAAAATGGGGTCACTTGTGGGGGGTTTCCACTGTTTAGGCACACAGGGACTCTCCAAATGCGACATGGCGTCCAATCTCAATTCCAGCCAAAAAAGTCAAATGGCGCTGCTTCCCTTCCGAGCTCTGCCATGCGCCCAAATAGTGGTTTACCCCCACACATGGGGTATCGCTGTACTCAGGAGAAATTGTACAACAAATATTGTGGTTCATTTTCTACTGATACCCTTGACAAAATTTTAAAAAATTGTGTCGAAAGAAAAATTTTGGGAAAAAAAGTTAAATGTTAATTTTTTCCTTCCACATTGCTTCAATTCTTGTGAAGTACCTAAAGGGTTAATAAACTTCTTGAATGTGGCTTTGAACACATTGAGGGGTGCAGTTTTTAGAATGGTGTCACTTTTGGGTATTTTCTGTCATATTGACCCCTCAAATTCACTTCAAATGTGAGGTGGCCCCTAAAAAAAATGATTTTGTAATTTTGTTGGAAAAATGAGAAATTGCTGGTCAACTTTTAACACTTATAACTTCCTAACAAAAAAAAATTTTGGTTCCAAAATTGTTCTGATGTAAAGTAGACATGTGGGAAATGTTATTTATTAACTAATTTTTGTGACATATCTCTCTGATTTAATGGCATAAAAATTAAAAGTTTGAAAATTGCAAAATTTTCAAAATTTTTGCCATATTTCCATTTTTTTCATAAATAAACGCAAGTTATATTGAAGAAATTTTACCACTATCATGAAGTACAATATGTCTCGAGAAAACAATCTCAGAATCGCCAAGATCCGTTGAAGCGTTCCAGAGTTATAACCTCATAAAAGACAGTGGTCAGAATTGTAAAAATTGGCCTGGTCTTTAACCTACAAAATGGCTTGGTCGTTAAGGGGTTAAACCGGTAAGTAAACACTCACACATGTGCACATGCACACACACATGCACACGCAAGCACACACTCTAACCAGCCTATGTATTAGCGTTAACAGAATGAACCTACATAGGCTGTAACCAAACAGCAACTGTTAATTTTCACAAAAAAATAAAAAAAAAAATTGCGTGGGCTCCCATGTAATTTTCATAACCAGCAGAGGGAAAGCAGACTGCTGAGGGCTGATGTTAATATTCTGGGAAGGAGCCAATAGAAATAAAGATTCCCAGGCTATTAATATCAGCTCACAGTTGTTTGTTTAGCCTTTCGTGGCTAGTTTACAGGCGGACCCCAGAAAAAAATTGACATAGGGTCAATCTAACTAGCAAAGACTAGGCAGACAGCTGCGAGCTGATATTAATAGCAAAAGGGGCCATGGATATTGGCCCCCTCCCAGACTTAAAAGATCAGCTCTCCGCCACCTCAGAAAAGGCGCATCTGGTGCTCGCTCTTCTCACTTGCCCTGTAATGGTGGCAAGTGGGGTAATGGTTGAGGGGGTTGATGTAACCTTTGTATTGACCGGTGACATCAAGCCACAGGTTAGTAATGGAGAGGCGTCTATTAGACACCCCATTACTAACCCCATAGTTATATTAGAAAAAGAACACACACCCAGAATAAAGTCTTTTATTTGAAATAATGACACAGACTCCTTTATTGAATCTAAATTAAACCATACTCCCTGAACGCCTAATTCACTGAAGCCAATGTCTCCTGCAACATAAATAAAATAATAAACCACAATTTTCCTCACCTGTCCACCAAGAAGATGATAATTCATAGTGTCCCACGATGATCTTGATGACTTTGAGAACAGCCACTGTTGTGACTGCTCTCAAGGACAGCCGGCTTTACACTGACATAGAAGGTAATTGTTCCTGCAGTGTATAGTACTGAGGATCAGTTGATGAGCTCCGGTGATATCACTTATGTCACCACTGTGATAGGGAGAAAGTTCACTGAAGTTCATCATGAACTCGTGTGAGCTCTCTCACAGAAGCTCAGCAATTTACATTGCGGGAGTGATTACTCCTGTCAGTGTATCACCTGCTGTGATTGTTCTACACGTGAGATCGTCGTGGGACACTCTGGATTATGTGGACTACGGCGGACAGATGAGTATATGGTCGTTTATTTTTTTTTTATTTATTCAAGGAGACAAGGACATCGGGGATTGGGCGTTAAGATGAGTATATGTTGTTTTTATATTTTGCATTTCTTATCGGAGACGAGGGCGTCGGGGATGTGGTGTTAGGTGAGTATAATGTGTTTTTTATTTTTATTTCAATATGTATTTAATTCATTTACATTTTTGTTACTTTGAGCACAGATGTCGGCATACGAGAGACTACTTCTCCCATAGACACATGCTGATAAGAGAAGTAGTATCTCATCAGCCGGGGCCTGCTGAGATTTTTACCATGGGTCACCGCATCTCTGCGGGGTCACGCTAACATCTGACAGCATGATCCCGCAGGGCTCTGAAGGTGGTAACGATCTACCAGCTGTAATGTTACCGCTGATCAGAAGTGCTCCGCCAGTGTTTCCCACACTGTCATGTAGCATGGGAAACACCGGCTTTTGTGCTGTGTGTTCGGCTATATTCTTAATTCTTAAATCAACAATTAAATTGGCGAATATTGCAAATTCGGTGATTGTGAGCCAAACTGAATATTGAAATATTCACTCATCTCTATCAGGGACACTACATTACCCTGTTGGCACAATGGGTGAACATTGTGGAGGCCAAGGCCGAATCCCACCCTGGCACGGCACATGTGCTACCGACCCTGAGGACTGCTGGCTCTACTTCGATCAGGGTTTCCTCCACCTTCTACACCAGTTCCTGCACCTCCTACTGCTTCTCTGCATCCTCCATCTCCAATGTGCATTCACAGAGCATGTCATCCACATCAGCCAAAAGCTGGAAGCTTTGCAGTACTGCCTTACTAAGCTGACACAGGCCCTGCTGAAGCTAATTTGTTTAGTAGACAAACCAAGCATCAAGGCAGAGTTATTGAAAGGTATATCAGATCACACAGATCTATAGTTCTAGCCGCTGTATCTACAACCAGGCATGGTCGTGTGTGATAATGGCTGTAACCTGGTTGTAGCTGGGAACCTTGGCAAGCTTACACACATACCATGCTTGGTCCTCATGATCAAATTGGAAGTTCAACAGTTTCTGAAAACATACACGTATTTGTCAGAGCTTCTTGTCAAGGAATGCCAAAGCAGTGCCCATTTCCACAAGTCAGCTATAGCAGATGCTGCTTTAGCAGAGCTGCAGCAGTTCAGGAAGTGCCAGCTCACCAACTGGTGTGCGACGTCACCATGTGCTGGTACTCCACACTGAACATACTGGCAAAACTTTCTGAGCAGCAGAGGCCAGTTATGGAATACCAGCTCCAAAACGCCAATTGGTATTCTGGTCTTCCTCCGCACTTAACAATTGAAGATTGAGAATGGATGTCTGACATTTGAGCAGTTCTCCAAGAGTTTGAGGTATCGACAAAGATGATGAGCAGTGATGACGGCATAATAAGCGCAATAATTCTGCTTCTGTGCTTACTTAAACAGTCGCTGGTGAGAATTGAACATGAAGCTTTGCATGGAGATAGAGAAGACATGAGACAGGGAGATACTCCCCAGCCCAGCCTCATCTCATCAGCTGAGCATGGACTGGGTAAAAATGAGGAGGTGGAGGCTGAGGAGAAAGAAGAGGAACAGTAGCGCAACAGAAGCTAGTACCCACACAAGCTTCATCCCGTCTCTCCTACATGGATGGGCTGAGGAGTGGAATGAGGGGGAAGAGATGTTTAAGAAGGAGGAGATGGGGAGTCATCATCATGTTGGAGACATGGAAGTGTTGGCTGTAGGGACCTTGGCACATATAGCTGACGTTTTGTACAATGGGTAAGGAAAGTATTCAGACAACTTTACATTTTTCAGTCTTTGCTTCATTGCAGCCATTTGGTAAATATAAAAAAGTTCATTTTTTTCTCACTAATGTACACTCTGCACCCCATCTTGACTGAAAAAAAAACAAATGTAGAAATTTTTGCAAATTTATTAAAAAAGAAAAACTGAAATATCACATGGTCATAAGTATTCTGAACCTTTGCTCAGTATTGAGTAGAAGCACCCTTTTGAGCTAGTACAGCTGAGAGAAGGATGAGTACAACCCCAAAAACATGGTCCCAACCGTGAAGAATAGTGGAGGAAACATCACACTTTGGGGGTGCTTTTCTGCAAAGTGTACAGGATGACTGCACCGTATTGAAGTGAAATATTTAGAATTGAGAGTCCTCAGTGGTTGATACCTTTTAATGGCTAACTGAAAAGATGGTAACAAATTGCAAGCTTTTGATACTATTCAGGTATCTTCATCAGGCAAAGACTAATATAAAATCAGAAGAGTCACATATTTATGCACAAAGCAGCACAGAAATAACGCAATAGATAACACAAGTGACGTGAAGCAGAATTGTCATTATGGGAGAGGGATGAACCAAAATATTGCAACAGTTCATAGATAAGGAGTGTGAAAGTTTTATTGTCCTCTGATTGGGGTCTGGTATTGTGTTGTGATGCCCCCAGAATCTCTGAAGAGCAAATTCCTTAATTGATGTAAAAAGACATAAATCCATGCCACACATTCATTCTTGCACTGAGTGTGTCAAAGGTTGTCATGATTTTATACTCCCAGACTCTCTTGTCTCTCTGAAACTTAAATTTACCTTTTAAAACAAGTAATTGTAATTGTAATAATGGCCATCATTACTTTAAGAAATGAAGGTCAGTCAGTCTGTAAAATTGGGAAAACTTTGAAAGTGTCCCCAAGTGCAGTTGCAAAAACCATCAAGTACCAACAAAGAAACTGGCTCACATGAGGACCGTCCCAGGAAAGGAAGACCAAGAGTCACCTCTGTTTCTTGAGGATAAGTTTATCGAAGTCACCAGCCTCAGAAATCGCAGGTTTACAGCAGCTCAGATTAGAGACCAGGTCAATGCCACACAGAGTTCTAGCAGCAGACACATCTCTACAACAACTGTTAAGAGGAGACTTTGTGCAGCCGGCTTTCATGGTAAAATAGCTGCTAGGAAACCACTGCTAAGGACAGGCAACAAGCAGAAGAGACTTGTTTTGGCTAAAGAACACAAGGAATGGACATTAGACCAGTGGAAATCAGTGCTTTGGGCTGATGAATCCAAATTTGAGATCTTTGGTTCCAACTAGAGATGAGCGACTTTCCCCTTTTTTAGGGTCGAGTCCGGTTTCATTAAACCCGACTTTCTCAAAAGTCGGGTCGAACGAAATCGGCTGACTATCGGGAAAAGTCGAGGGTCCGACTGAAACACAAAACCCAATGCAAGTCAATGGGGAAGCAAAGTCGCCATGGAGTGGAGGACAGTAAACACACCTACATTTATACACCTATGATGGGCCCCATGGATGCTGCTCCAGTGTCTGATCTGCCCCATTTAGAATGATCCAGAATCATAGAATCATAGAATCATACAATGGTAGAGTTGGAAGGGACCTCCTGGGCCATCTGGTCCAACCCCCTGCTCAAAGCAGGATTCTCTGAATCATCCAAGACAGATGTCTGTCCAGCCTGTCCATTAAAGGAGAACTCACCACCTCTCGTGGCAACCTGTTCCACTCATTGATCACCCTAACTGTCAAAAAGTTTTTTCTAATATCTAATCTGTGTCTCCTCCCATTCAGTTTCATCCCATTGCTTCTAGTCTTTCCTTGTGCAAATGAGAATAAAGATGATCCTTCCACAATGTGACAGCCCTTGAGATATTTGTAGACAGCTATTAAGTCTCCTCTCAATCTTCTTTTTTGCAAGCTAAACATTCCCAAATCCTGCAACCGTTCCTCATAGGACATGGTTTGCAGACCGGTCACCATTCTGGTGGCTCTTCTCTGAATTTGCTCCAGGTTGTTGATGTCTTTTTTAAAATGTAGTGCCCAAAACTGCACACAGTATTCCAGATGAGGTCTGACCAAAGAGGAGTAGAGGGCAATAATGACCTCACGTGATCTAGACTGTATGCTTCTGTTGATACATCCTAGAACTGCATTTGCCTTTTTTGCTGCTGCATCACACTGTTGACTCATGTTCAGTCTGTGATCAATTAGTATACCCAAGTCTTTTTCACATGTGCTGTTACTTAGCCCTATTCCTCCCATTTTGTATATGCTTTTTTCATTTTTATTGCCCAGATGTAGTACTTTGCATTTTTCCCTGTTAAAATCCATTCTGTTAGTTGCTGCCCACTGCTCCAGCTTATTTATATCTTTTTGAATCCTCTCTCTCTCTCTTCTCTAGTATTAGCTACCCCTCTAGTATTAGCTACCCCTCCAGTATATGATGGGCCCCATGGATGCTGCTCCAGTGTCTGATCTGCCCCATTTAGAATGATCCAGTATATGATGGGCCCCATGGATGATGCTCCAGTGTCTTATAGGCCAAAATCATGCTCCATATATAATGGGCCCCATTATTAATAATAATAATAATAATAATCTTTATTTATATAGCGCCATCATATTCCGCAGCGCTTTACAGTTTAACAGTTTCAAAACACAAGTCATAAGTAACAACGTTAACAATACAGTAATTAAAGCAAAATAAGACGGCCCTGCTCGTGAGAGCTTACAATCTACAATGAGGTGGGGGAGATACAAAATACAGGTGTGTATATACAATGGTGCATTTACAATGATGGTCCAGCCATCTTAAGGGAGTGAGGGATGGATGGAGATAGTGAATGGGCTACACACACACACACTTACACATAGAATGACTTTGATTAGTGAATGTGATAGGCCGCTCTGAACAGATGTGTTTTGAGGGAGCGCCTGAAACCATGCAAATTGTGGATAGTCCTAATTTCTTGGGGTAGAGCATTCCAGAGGATTGGCGCAGCGCGGGAGAAGTCTTGGAGTCGGGAGTGGGAGGTACGGATTAGTGCAGAGGTTAGTCGAAAGTCGTTTGCAGAGCGCAGCAGTCGGTTAGGCCGATAGATAGAAATGAGGGAGGAGATGTAGGGGGGTGCTGCAGTGTGGAGAGCTTTGTGGGTGAGAACAAGTACTTTGAATTGGATCCTATAATGAATGGGCAGCCAGTGTAAGGACTGGCGAAGAGCGGACGCGTCCGAGTACCGATTAGCCAGATGGATAACCCTGGCTGCTGCATTAAGGATGGACTGGAGAGGGGATAGTCGAGTAATGGGGAGGCCAAGTAATAGAGCGTTACAGTAGTCCAGGCGGGAGTGGATCAATGCTACAGTGAGGGTTTTTGTTGTTTCCATGGTGAGAAAAGGGCGGATTCTAGAGATGTTCTTTAGGTGTAGGCGGCAAGAGCGGGCAAGAGATTGTATATGGGAGGTGAAGGAGAGATTGGTATCAAACATAACACCCAGACAGCGAGCCTGCTGCCGGGGTGTTATTATGGTGCCGCCCACTGAGAGGGAAATGTCAGATTTAGGGAGGTTAGTAGACGGCGGGAGCAGAAGGAGTTCAGTTTTGGAGAGGTTGAGTTTCAGATAGAGAGCAGACATGATGTTGGAGACTGCGGACAGACAGTCGGTGGCGTTCTGTAGTACAGCGGGGGTAAGGTCGGGGGATGACGTGTATAATTGTGTGTCATCAGCATAAAGATGGTACTGAAAGCCAAATCTGCTGATGGTCTGTCCAATTGGGGCGGTGTAGAGAGAGAAGAGAAGGGGGCCAAGGACTGAGCCCTCTGGTACACCGACAGTGAGAGGGAGAGGAGATGAAGTGGAGCCAGAGAACGAAACACTGAAGGAGCGGTCAGAAAGATAGGAAGAGAACCAGGAGAGAACAGTGTCCTTAATACCTAGAGAGTGGAGCCTGGACAGTAGGAGACGGTGGTCAACCGTGTCGAAAGCTGCAGAAAGGTCGAGTAGAATGAGCAGAGAGTGGTCGCCATTACGTTTTGCTGTCAGAAGGTCATTGGTCACTTTGATGAGTGCAGTTTCAGTCGAATGTAGGGGTCGGAAGCCGGACTGTGAAGGGTCTAGGAGGGAGTGAGTGGAGAGGTAACGGGTGAGGCGGGAGTAGACTAGGCGCTCCAAAAGTTTGGAGATGAAGGGGAGATTGGAGACCGGTCTGTAGTTGTTTGTGCAGGAAGGGTCAAGAGCGGGTTTCTTTAGTAGTGGAGTAATGATGGAGTGTTTGAAGGAGGATGGGAAAATGCCAGAGGAGAGTGAGAGATTGAAGATTGTAGTTAGGTGAGTTGTGACAACAGGAGAAAGAGACTGGAGGAGATGTGAGGGGATGGGGTCGGTAGTGCATGTAGTCGGACGAGAGGAAGAGAGGAGTCTGGAGACTTCTTCTTCTGTGATGGGATCAAATGTGGAAATTGAGCCAGGGGAAATGCAGGGTGGGATGGGAGTCACAGCACTTGGTGGTTGAGAGCAGATTTCCTGACGGATAGTATCTATTTTTTCTATAAAGTGGGAGGCCAGGTCATCAGCACAAATGTCTGTGATAGGGGCTTGTGCTTTTGGCCTGAGGAGGGAGTGAAAAGTGTCAAAAAGTTTCTTGGGGTTGTTGGCTAGTGAGGAGATCAGTGTGGTGAAGTAGGTCTGTTTGGCGAGGTGAAGGGCAGCATTATAAGTTCTTAACATGAATTTAAAGTGGATTAATGATCCATTGTATCATGGTCCCAGTAAATTCTGCTCCAGTGTCTGTTTTCTCCCTTTTAGAATGCTCCAGTATATGATGGGCCCCATGGATACTGCTCCAGTGTCTGATCTGCCCCATTTAAAATGCTCAAGTATATGATGAATCCCATGGATGATGCTCCAGTGACTGATCTGCCCCATTTAGAATGCTCCAGTATATGATGAGCCCCATGGCTGATGCTCCAGTGTCTTATGGGCCAAAATCATGCTCCATATATAATGGGCCCTATTATTAATGATCCAGTGTATCATGGGCCCCGTAAATGCTGCTACAGTGTCTGTTTACACCCTTTTAGAATGCTCCAGCATATTATGGGCCTCATGGATGCTGCTCCAGTATCTGATCTGCCACATTTAGAATGCTCCAGTATATGATGGGCCCCATGGATGATGCTCCAGTGTCTTATGGGCCAAAATTATGCTCCATATATAATGGGCCCCATTATTAATGATCCAGTGTATCATGGGCCCCGTAAATGCTGCTCCAGTGTCTGTTTTCCCCCTTTTAGAATGCTCCAGTAAATGATGGGCCCCAAAGATGCTGCTCCAGTGACTGATCTGCCCCATTTAGAATGCTCCAGTATATGATGGGCCCTGTTATGATTTGGTAGCTGAGGAGAACAGTAGCAAAAAACAGCCAGGGCAGCCGAACACCAGAGAGGTTGGGAACGAAAAGGTTGCAGACCCCTAAACTAACCGCACAACTAGAAGCAGCCGTGGGACGTACCTACGGTGACCTAGACACCTCGGCACAGCCGGAGAGATTAGCTACACCTGAAGATAGAAAGAGGAAAGCTAACTGCCCGGAGTAGAGCCCCAAAGGAATAGGCATCCCCCACACATATAATGGCGGTTAGAGAAGATGAAATACAAACGCAGGTAGAAAATAGAGTAAGCAAACGCTGGGGCCAAAAGCTATCTAGACAGGACCGGACAGGAAAGAATACTGTCTGCAACCAAGCAAAACCCTAGGAAAAATTCCAACACTTCTGATTCAAAAAATGCTGAGACCACACGATCTCGCCGCCACTTAATCAGATCTCTGGTGTGAATACGCCGCTACCCAGCAGCACTGAAACAACAGGAACAGAGCAAATGAATAGAAACTAATGAGAACCAGAGACCAGCACAGGCCCCAGTAGGGGACCCTGCTGACCTCACCAGGCAGGGCAGCAAAAACAAAGAAAATCTGACCACAGAAAGTAACTTATCTGAATGTTCGCAGGAGACAGTAGAAAATCAACTGACTTCCAAACTAGACCAGTAAGAGGAAACTAATCACCGGCGAGGATCATTGAAGGGCAGCTCACTTATATCAGCCCAGTCTGTCTCCCCTGATTGCCAATTATCGCTTCCAGGTGATAAAGCCTAGTCCTTCAATACAGCTACAATACCATCCGCAACCACCAGAGGGAGCCTCAGCTCAGAAGTCATTTCCAACATGCTCACAACAGGGCCCCATGGATGATGCTCCAGTGTCTTATGGGCCAAAATCAAGCTCCATATATAATGGGACCCATTTTAAATGATCCAGTGTATAATGGGCTCTGTAAATGCTGCTCCAGTGTCTGTTTTCCCCATTTTAGAATGCTCAAGTATATGATGGGCCCCATGGATGCTGCTCCAGTGTCTTATGGGCCAAAATCTTGCTCCATATATAATGTGCCCCATTAATAATGACCCAGTGTATAATGGGCCCCTTAAATGCTGCTCCAGTGTCTGATGTGCCCCATTTAGAATGCTCCAGTATATGATGGGCCCCATGGATGATGCTCCAGTGTCTTATGGGCCTAAATCATGCTCCATATATAATGGGCCCCATTATTAATGACCCAGCGTATAATGGGCCCCTTAAATGCTGCTCCAGTGTCTGATGTCCCGATTTAGAATGCTCCAGTGTATAATGGGCCATATTTATGATGCTCAAGTGTATGCTGGGCCCCATATATAATTCCCCAGTGTATAATGCTCCCCATATATTGCTCCAAACATTAAAAAAAATGAAATACCTCTCCTTGCTGTGCACTGCTCTACTCTGGACACCTCAGCGTCACCATCTTACAGCTCTTTGCACTTGGACTGTTTAGGCAGAGGGCGTACAGACATGACGTCATCGCGCTCTCTAACCTAAATGTCACTGTCAGGAAATGCGGAAGACATCACAGCGGTGGAGCATGGAGAGGTAAGTATTGCAAGTGCTGGGGCCCTGAGCAAGCAGAGGGGGCCGACTCGTGGGCGACGGCACTGGCACAGGGCCCTTCATACTACGCGGGTGTGTCTGACGGCGAGTGAGCTCTCCCACCGTCAGAGACACTTTTTTGTACTATGAGGGGCCCTGTGCCAGTGCCGTCGCAGACGAGTCGGCCCCCCCAGCTGCTCTGGGAACCGGCACTTGCCGGGTGCGCCAGGTGCTGACGCTAGCCCTGGGGGGGATTTGTAGATTTTATAGTCCGTCCACGCTTGCAAGTGTATGTTCAATAAATGTCTAAGCATGCAACTGGTATTCAAATTTCTGATATTTTTCCCTCGGCTAAAGGTCCTTCCGCACTTCTTACAGATAACCTCTGCCTCATCAATAGGATTTTGGTCAAAAAGTGGCACACTGGACTCTTCCTTCTATGGTATATATTTTCAGGGAATTCACGCTGTGCTAATTTGACCATCTGGCCAAGCTGTCCTGCAACTGTTTTTGTTTTTTAACACGTTTTTGTACTGCTACAGGCCTGCCAGATAACGACAGCTGCGATGGCGAAGCCTGCTGCGGATCCTTCTCCTCTTCTGAGCTATTGCCAGCTGCAAGATCTTCCCTCAATGGATGCCAATCCGGGTCAACAACTGGGTCATCCATCACCTCCTCTGCAATTTCATCTGCACCTTCCTCTGTGTCACCGTGTAAGGTGGTATAGTATGCGGGAACGGGCACCTGAGTTTCATCAGGGTCAGAATCTGGCTCAGTAGACTGCGAGGGAAATGTAGTGCTCTGGGTGAATGTACCAGCAGAATCATCTAGCAGTGGCTGTGCATCAGTGCACTCCATCTCTGATTCATGTTGGACTGGGGAATTCAGGATTTGACTTGATAACCCAGGCATGGTATGTGAAAAGAGCTCCATGGAGTAATCTGAAGTGTGGGCTGCTGCATACTTCATTTTTGGTGGGGGTGAAGCACACAAGGAAAGGGGTTGTTCCTGACCAGGAGCCTGCCCTGATGACTCAGTGCTTGCATTTTTTGAACCTTCAGAAGAGAAGGCGATAGAGCTGGAGGCTGTTTCAGCAATGTAAGCCAAAAACTGTTCCTGATGCTCCGGCTTTAAAAGCAGTTTACCTACTCCCAGTAAAGGGAGCCTTCCAGGCCTTCTTGAGCCAGACGATGACGCCGGTTCAAAACCTCCTGCTTTAGGTGCTATTTTGCTTATGGCACTTCTAGCAGATGCACCACCACCACCATCAGTACCAGCTGGCCCCCCACGCCCACGTCCGCGGCCTCTTCCACCGTACTTCCTCATTTTTGTGAAAATGTACCCAAAATACCAGCAGATATATGTTACTGTTTCAGAAGCGTACAGCTGTATACAGTCTAGGGATAATTGTAAATTTCCGTATATATTTCAGGAGGCAGACACAGACGCTCTCAGGCTCAGTATGGATTACACCACAATATACAAAGTAGAAAAAGGGTAATGTGTTAGAAGCGTACAGCTGTATACAGTGTTGGTGTAATTGTAAATCTCCGTATATTTTGCCAGAGTCAGACACAGGCTTTCACAGGCTCAGTATGGATCACACCTGAATATAAAAAGTAGAAAAAGGGTAATGTATCAGAAGCGTACAGCTGTATACAGTGTTGGGGTAATTTTGAAATTTCCGTATATATTTCCAGGGTAACAGACTGACTCTCACAGGTTCAGTATGGATCACACCAGAATATAAGAAGAAAAAGGGGTACTGTATCAGCAGATACCAGGTATATATAGTATAGTGAAAATATTCTAAATCTCCGTATATATTTCAGGAGGCAGACAATGACGCTCACAGGCTCAGTATGAATTACACAATAATATAAAAACGATGAAAAAGGGGTACTGTATCACCAGATACAAGGTATATATTGTTAAGGGCCTGTGGAATGTTAATAGATATTAAGGAGAGGTGCATTCGCAGCCCGGGGTCCACCGTGCAGGCAGAGCCTGCTGCTAGTAAGATGGCGAAAATAGGCAGTATGAGCGAACTCTGTTATACCGCAGAGTCGCAGATGTAAACGCCGTAGCACTATATGGCGGTATAAGCGAACTCTATTAATTCACAGAGCAGCTGTGGCAAAGACTGTGTCCTGTCAGACTCACTGGGGACACAGATGACTGCTAAGCGGATTGCAGTCTGTGGTCATGCAATCAGAACACAAGCAATAATCTCCTCACCAGAGTAGCCGGTATTCTAAAGGCGTTTTCAGCCGAGCCCTGAACACGTGCATACAAAACTCCTCACCGGAGGTGCCGGTATTCTAGGGGCTTATTTCAGCCAGACCTAACCACATGCACACATGACCACACTGGCGCAAGCACGTAACAGATTTGATACTAGCACATGGCCAAGCGAACATGCGCACCTTTTATAGTAGCAGCTACAGGACCTTCCAGAAAAGGACCAATGAGAAACTGTTCCAGAACATAAGCATTTTCAGGACCTTCCTGGCGGATCAATGGGAGTAACTGTTGTAACCGAGTATGTGACCCTGATCTCCAATGGGAGATCTCGCCCTGGCTATGCTCAGATGGAGAAACGCAGGACTTAGTCCCAAGACAGCCTGCTCCATCACTGGTTATATTAGAGGAACCAGAAGAGGCAGCAAACAAGCCTCTGCACAGTATTAGACTGAGCGAGACGCTGGGACCGACGTCTCTGCTGAGCAGGCTCCACTGCGGCCGGAGATGGATGGGGGACTGCAGCGGGACTGGTTCAAGATTCCCTTGTGCAGCAGCGGGAACTCAATCCCTAATATTACCCCCCTCCTAGGGCCCCCCTTCTTTGGGCCTCACTGCGTTCAAAGGCAGCGATGAGCTGCGGAGCGTGAATGTGCTCGGTAGGCTCCCAGGACCTATCCTTAGGCCCATAACCCCTCCAATCCACCAAATAAAATCTTTTGCCCCGTACCACCTTACACCCTACGATGGCATTCACCTCATGGTCGTCCGTAGATGAACCCGATGTCCCGGCAGATGACTCGGAAAACCGGGACATGAGCACGGGTTTCAGGAGGGATACGTGAAAGGTGTCGGAGATTCCCAGGCGAGGTGGAAGAGCCAAACGGTATACCACAGGGTTAACCTGCTCGAGGACTTTGAAAGGACCCAGGTAGCGGGGTGCCAACTTAGTGGACTCAACTCGCAGCCTGATGTTGCTGGCGGAGAGCCACGCCAAGTCCCAGGAGCAAATGACGGAGCGTGGCGCCAATGTGCTTCGGCGGAGGACCTCATCCTCTCCTTGGACGCCTGAATGGCATCCTGGGTACGGTCCCAAATGTCCCGTGCCTCCACAGCCCAGTCTGCCACCCTGGAGTCAGCGGAAGACACGGGCATGGGCACAGGAACCCACGGATGCTGACCATAGTTTAGGAGGAATGGAGTCTGTCCGGTGGAGTCAGCCACAGCATTGTTTAGTGCAAACTCAGCCCACGGTAGCAAGGATGAACAGTCATCCTGCCTTGCTGAGACAAAATGTCGTAGATTGTTGACCAAGGTCTGGTTGACCCTCTCTACCAACCCATTCGTCTCAGGATGGTATGCTGAAGACAGATTTAACTCAATACTGAGTAGACGACAAAGCACTCTCCAGAACCGAGACGCAAACTGGGAAACTCGGCCACTGACAATTTTGTCCGGCATGCCATGTAGACGGAAGATGTGCCTAACGAACAACGCTGCCAGAGCCAGTGCAGAAGGTAGCCGTGGTAGCGGCACCAGATGCACCATTTTGGAAAAATGGTCGGTGATTACCCAAATTATGGTGCAGCCCAGAGACTTGGGTAAAACCACCACAAAGTCCTTCTGAACCAACTCCCAGGGCCTGTCTGCCACCGGCAAAGGGTAAAGTAACCGAGCTGGCCATTGTCGAGGAGACTTATTCTTGGCGCAGGAGACATATGCCGGAACATAGTTCCCAACGTCACGGACCATATGCGGCCACCAGTATGTCTTTGCCAGCAACTCAGATGTCCTTTTTGCCCCAAAGTGTCACCCCACGCTGGACGAATGAGCCCAAGAGAGTACCTCCGGTCGCAAATTGGTAGACATAAAAGTCTTGCCGGGGGGCACAGACTCTAGCGAAATCGGGGTCACTGTTCTCAAGCTCTCTGTGGGGACAATAAGCCGAGGCTCCTCCTCCTCTTCCTCAGAGGACACCACAGAGCGAGAGAGAGCGTTGGCACGAATGTTCTTCTCTCCCGAGAGAAAATGGAGTGTGAAATGAAACTGGGAGAAGAACAAGGACCATCTGGCCTGGCGAGAATTAAGCTGCTGGGCTGTCTGAAGATATACCAAATTCTTGTGGTCGGTGAAGACTTGGAAGGGAAAGCGAGCCCCCTCCAACAGATGTCTCCACTCAGAGAAAGCCAACTTCATTGCTAGCAACTCCCTGTCCCCAATGGAATAATTCCTCTGCTGGTGTGAAGGTCTTGTAGAAGATGAAGCAAGGATGCTTCCGACCTTGAGCATCCTTTTGAAAGAGGACTGCTCCCGCACCAACGGATGAGGCATCCACTTCCAATATGAATGACTTATCAACATCAGGGCAGTATAGGATGAGAGTGCTAGCAAAATGAGACTTAATTGAGATGAAAGCCTTGGAGACTTCTTTGGACCACAATTTGGGTTTGCTCCCTTTATGGTGAGGGCTACCAAGGGAGCTATCAAAGTTGAGAAATGGGGAATGAACTGGCGATAATAATTAATGAACTCTATAAAGCGCTGCACCGCTTTAAGGGAATGGGGTTCTTGCCAGTCCATCACAGCCTGTAGTTTGGCAGGATCAATAGACAATCCCTGGGCGGAGATGATATAGCCCAGGAATGGTAAGGACTCCTGCTCAAACACACATTTCTCCAACTTTACGTAGAGGGAATTTGCCCATAAGAGGTCGAAGACTCTGCAGACATCTCTCCGGTGGGAGTCAATATCTGGAGAGAAGATGAGAATATCATCTAGATAGACTACAACCGAGGTGGAAAGCATATCACGGAAGATGTCATTAACAAAGTCTTGGAAAACGGCTGGGGCATTACAGAGCCCGAAGGGCATCACCAGATATTCATAGTGCCCATCCCTGGTATTAAAAGCCATCTTCCATTCGTCCCCCTCACGGATGCGAATCAGGTTATGCGCACCCCGCAGGTCTAATTTGGTAAATACCATTGCTCCCGGAGCCTATCAAAGAGCTCAGAAATCAGGGGCAACGGGTTTTTATTTTTAAAGGGTGATGGCGTTAAGACCCCTGTAATCTATGCAGGGACATAATTCTCGGTTCTTCTTCTGCACGAAGAAGAACCCCGCCCCAGCAGGTGACACTGACTTCCTAATGAACACTCTTGCCAGGTTCTCCTGGATGTATTGGGACATAGCCTCCGTCTCGGAAGAGAGAGGGAATAAACCCTTCCCAGGGGAGGTTCTGCTCCGGGCAAGAGGTCAATAGGACAGTCATAGGGTCGGTGAGGCGGAAGAGTCTCCACAGTCTTTTTGGAAAACAAGTCTACATAGGACCAATAACACTTGGGAAGGGAAGTGAGATCTGCGTGTATCCCTGTAGTAACAACCTGAACACTCTCCCTCACACATCTACCTTTACAAGATTTACTCCAACCCCGTATCCTCCCAGAGGACCACTCAATATGTGGGGAGTGAAGACGAAGCCAGGGTACTCCCAGCAGAGCCTCATCTATACCCTCAGGAAGGACTAAGAAAGAGATAATCTCCTGATGGGAAGGAGACATAGATAATGTAAGAGGGATTGTCTGATGTGTGATCTGTGAGGGCAGTATTGATCCATTCACCACTCGAACAGTCACCGGTTTGGCGAGCATCACCTGAGGTATTGTGTGGTGGAGAGCGAAGGCAGAGAACATAAAATTCCCCTCTGCTCCAGAATCCACACAAAGCTCAACTATTAGAGAGGATGGACCAAAATAGATTGTCCCTTTAAAAGACAGCTTGGAGGCAAATGCCGCTGGATCTAGTGAACCTCCTCCCATGGTTACTAGACACGATCATGTTCCCGATCGCTGGGGACATCTATTGGCATAATGTCCTAACTGTTGACAATTGTTACAAACCACGGGGACTCGAGCGGGCCGAGACTTAGGTCCCACTCGAGCAACCTCCATGGCCTCCTGGGAGTCAGATGACTGAATGGGAGATTCCAGAGGTTTGGCAAAGATGGGAGCCAGCCGAAACCTCTGACTACACTGGGCTCGCTCCTACCTCCGCTCGTGAAAATGAAGGTCGATGCGGGTAGATATGGAGATAAGCTTCTCCAGTGAGGCAGGAATATCCCTGGTGGCCAAAGCGTCCTTTACATGGTCAGCCAGACCTCTCCAGTATACCGGAATGAGGACTTTATCCAGCCACTCTAGCTCGGAGGCCAGAGTCCGAAATTGGACCGAAAACTGGCTGACCATGGTCGAACCCTGTGACATTGCCTTCAGTTGGAGTGCCGTATCGTGGGTGACCTGAGGGTCTAAAAAGACCTTTTTAAGAGCCTGCAGAAACCGAGGAGCACTCTGCACCACACGATCGTCGCGCTCCCACAGCGGTGTTACCCATTCCAACGTTCTGCACGACAGAAGTGATACTATGAAACAGACTACTGCCCGCTCCGTGGGAAAACGTGCAGCCTGAAGCTCGAGCTGTATAGCTGTTTATGAGGTTATAACTCTGGAACACTTCAACGGATCTTCGCGATTCTGAGATTGTTTTCTCGTGACATATTGTACTTCACGATATTGGTAAAATTTCTTCGTTATAACTTGCGTTTATTTTTGAAAAAAAAGGAAATATGGCGAAAATTTTGAAAATTTTGCAATTTTCAAACTTTGAATTTTTTTTCCCTTAAAACAGAGAAATATGTCACACAAAATAGTTAAGAAATAACATTTCCCACATGTCTACTTTACATCAGCACAATTTTGGAACCAAAATTTTTTTTTGTTAGGAAATTATAAGGGTTAAAAGTTAACCAGTGATTTCTCATTTTTACAACAAAATTTACAAAGCCATTTTTTTAGGGACCACCTCACATTTGAAGTCACTTTGACGGGTCTATATAGCAGAAAATACCCAAAAGTGACACCATTCTAAAAACTGCACCCCTCAAGGTACTCAAAACCACATTCAAGAAGTTTAATAACCCTTCAGGTGCTTCACAGGAGCTGAAGCAACGTGGAAGGAAAAAATGAATATTTAACTTTTTAGCCACAAAAATGATCTTTTACAAACTTTTTTTTATTTTCACAAGGGTAAAAGGAGAAAATGGGCAGATAAAGTTGTTGTGCAATTTCTCCTGAGTACGCCAATACCCTATATGTGGGGGAAAAACCACTGTTTGGGCACACGGCAGAGCTCGTAAGGGAAGGAGCGCCGTTTGACTTTTTCAAACTAAAATTGGCTGGAGTTGAGATTGGACGCCATGTAATATTTGGAGAGCCCCTGATGCGCCTAAACAGTGGAAACCCCCACAAGTGACACCATTTTGGAAACTAGACCCCCTAAGGAACTTATCTAGATCTGTTGTGAGCACTTTGAACCCCAAAGTGTTTCACAAAAGTTTATAATGCCTGGGTGTGAAAAAAAAAAAAACTATTTTCCACAAAAATGATTTTTTAGTCCCAAATTTTTGATTTTTCCCAAGGAAATTGGACCCCAAAAGTTGTTGTCCAATTTGTCCTGAGTACGCTGATACCCCATATGTGGGGGGGAAACTGTTTGGGCGCACGGCAGGGCTTGGAAAGGAAGCAGTAACGTTTTGGAATGCAAACATTGATGGGGGTCATGTTCCGTTTGTAGTGCCCCAGATGAGCCTAAACAGTGGAAACCCCCCCAAGTGACCCATTTTGGAAGCTAGACCCCCTAAGGAACTTATCTAGATCTTTGGTGAGCACTTTGAACCCCCAAGTGCTTCACACAAGTTTATAATGCCCGTTCATGAAAATAAAAAATCATATTTTTTTCCTACAAAAATTATCTTTTAGTCACTATTTTTTTATTTTCCCATAGGTAAGAGGAGAAATTGGACCTCAAAAGTTGTTGTCCAATTTGTCCTGAGTACGCTGATACCCCATATGTGGGGGGAGAACCACTGTTTGGGCGCATGGCAGAGCTCGGAATGGAAGGAGCACCATTTGACTTTTTCCAACCAATTTTGGCTGGAATTGAGATTGGACACAATGTTGCATTTGGAGAGTCCCTGATGTGCTTAAACAGTGGAAACCCCCACAAGTGACCCCATTTGGGAAAATAGACCCCCTAAGGAACTTATCTAGATCTTTGGTGAGCAATTTGAACCCCCAAGTGCTTCACACAAGTTTATAACGTAGAGCCGTAAAATTAAAAAATCATATTTTTTCCACAAAATTGATCTTTTCACCCCAATTTTTATTTTCCCAAGGGTAACAAGACTCCAAAAGTTATTGTGCAATTTGTCCTGAGTACGCTGATACCCCATATGTGGGGGTAAACCACTGTTTGGGTGCATGGCAGAGTTTGGAAAGGAAGGAGCGCTGTTTGACTTTTTCAACGCAGAATTGGCTGGATGCCATGTCGTGTTTGGAGAGCTCCTGATCTGCCTAAACAGTGGAAATCCCCCACAAATGACACCATTTTGGAAACTAGACCCCTCATGGAACTTATCTAGATGTGTGGTGAGCACTTTGAACCCCAAAGTGCTTCACAGAAGTTTATAACGTACAGCCGTAAAATAAAAAATCTTTTTTTTTTTTTTACAAAAATGATTTTTTCGCCCCCAATATTTTATTTTCACAAGGGTAACAGGAGAAATTGGACCCCAAAAGTTATTTTCCAATTTGTCCTGAGTACGCTGATACCCAATATGTGGGAGTAAACTACTGTATGGGCGCATGTCGGGGCTCGGAAGGGAAGTAGTGACGTTTTGGATTGCAGACTTTGATGGAATGGTCTGGGGGCTTCATGTTGCATTTGGAGAGCCCCTGATGCGCCTAAACAGTGGAAACCCTCCACAAGTGACCCCATTTTGGAAAATAGACCCCACAAGGAACTTATCTAGAAGTGTGGTGAGCGCTATGAAGCCCCAAGTGCTTCACAGAAAATTTATAACATACAGCCGTTAAAAAACAAAAAAATCATTTTTTTTTTACAAAAATGATTTTGTCGCCCCCAGTTTTTTATTTTCCCAAGGGTAACAGAAGAAATAGGACAAATTGCACAATAACTCTTGTGGTCCAGAGTACGCTGATACCCCATATGCGGGGGTAAACTACTGTTTGGGCGCATGGCAGAGCTCAGAAGTGAAGGAGCACCATTTGACTTTTTCAGCGCAGAATTGGCTGGAATTGAGATCAGACGCCATGTCACATTTGGAGAGCCCCTGATGTGCCTCAACAGTAGAAACCCCCAATTCTAACTCCAACCCTAACCCCAACACACCCTAACCCTAGTCCCAGCCCTAACCACAAACCTAACCCTAACACACCCTAACCCTAATCCCAACCCTAACCCTAATCCTAACGTTAGCGCCAACCCTAACCCTAACTTTAGCCGCAACCCTAACCCTAATGGGAAAATGGAAATAAATACATTTTTTTAATTTTATTATTTTTTCCTAACTAAGGGAGTGATAAAGGGGGGTTTGATTTACTATTTATAGCGGGTTTTTGTGATTGGCAGCTGTCACGCTAAAAGACGCTTTTTATTGCAAAAAGTAGTTTTTTGCATCACCACATTTTGAGAGCTATAATTTTTGCATATTTTGGCCCACAGAGTCATGTGAGGTCTTATTTTTTGCGGGACGAGGTGACGTTTTTATTGGTACCATTTTTGAGCACGTGACATTTTTTGATCGCTTTTTATTTCGATTTTTGGGAGGTTAGAATGAACAAAAATCAGCAATTCATGAATTTCTTTTGGGGGAGGCGTTTATACCGTTCCGCGTGTGGTAAAATTGATAAAGCAGTTTTATTCTACGGGTCAGTACTATTACGGCGATACCTCATTTATATCATTTTTTTATGTTTTGGCGCTTTTATAGAATAAAACAATTTTATTTAAAAAATCATTATTTTTGCATCGCTTTATTCTGCGAGCTGTAACTTTTTTATTTTTTCACTGATGATGCTGCATGACGGCTCGTTTTTTGCGGGACAAGATGACGTTTTCAGCGGTACCATGATTATTTATATCGGTCTTTTTGATCGCGTGTTATTCCACTTTTTGTTCGGCAGTATGATGATAAAGCATTGATTTTTTGCTTCGTTTTTTTTTTTTAAGAGGTTCACTAAAGGGGTTAACTAGTGGGACAGTTTTATAGGGGGGGTCGTTACAGACGCTGCAATACCAAATATGTGTACTTTTATTGTTTTGTTTTTTTTATTTACAGGAAGAAATGAATTCATTGGGGAATATTTTTATTTTTTTTTTTCATGATTTTTTACCACTTTTTATTTTTATTTTTTTACTTTTTTACTTTGTCCCAGGGTGGGACATCACTGTATTTTAGCAGATCGCTGGTGTGACAGTGTGCACAGCACTCTGTCACACCAGCGATCGCTCTGGCATCGCTGCAGGCTTCCTCAGCGCCTGCTCTCAGCAGACACTGAGGAAGCCGCCTCTCTGCAGGACCCCGGCGCCATCTTGGATCCGGGGACCTGGAGGGAGGACGGACCCTCGGAACAGCGCGACACATCGCGCTGCTCTGAGGGTCTCAGGGGAGCGCGCAGGGAGCCCCCTCCCTGCGCGATCCTCCCCTTTGCCCCCGGTACACCACGATCATGTTTGATCGCGGTGTGCCAGGGGTTAATGTGCCGGGAGCGGTCCGTGACCACTCCTGACACATAGTGCTGGGTGTCAGCTGTGATATACAGCTGACACCCGGCCGCGATCAGCTATGCTCCCCCCGGGAGCGCAGCTGATCGCCCATGATGTACTATTCCGTCCATGGGAATTAGGTCCAGGGTCACATGGACGGAATAGTACGTCTGATGGAATAAAGGGGTTAAGGAGAGGTGCGTTCGCAGCCCGGGGTCCACCGTGCAGGCAGAGCCTGCTGCTAGTAAGATGGCGAAAATAGGCAGTATGAGCGAACTCTGTTATCCCGCAGAGTCGCAGATGTAAACACCGTAGCACTATATGGCTGTTATGTTTCGGTAGCTGAGCAGGACAGGAACAACAGCAGGGCAGCCGAACACCTGAGATGTTGGTAACTAATGGGTTGCAGATTCCTAAACTAACGACACAACTAGGGGTAGCCGTGGAGCGTTCCTACGTTGATCCTAGACGCCTCGTCACAGCCTGAGAGATAACTACACCTAAAGGCAGAAAGATGAAAGCTATCTGCCCCGGAGCAGATCCCCAAAGAAAATAGGAAGCCCCCAAACATATAATGGCGGTTAGACAAGATGAAAACACAAACATAGGCAGAAAATAGACTAAGCAAACACTGGGGCCACAAGCTGACTAAATAGGATAGGACAGGAGAGATTACTTTCTGCAACCCAGAAAACCCTACAAAAATCCAACAATTCTGATTACAAAAATACTGAGATCACACGATCTCGCCACCCACTAAATCAGATCTCAGTGTGAACAAAAACCAATCCGCAGCCGCTGAAAAAACAGGAAAAAGCAAATGAGCAAATAACAGTGGCTGCAGAAAAACTGTGAGGAGCTCAGGCCCCAGGAGGGGACCTGGCTGACCTCCACAAAAGTGCAGAAAACAAAGCAAAAAGCAAGCACAAAAAGAAAAGCAAAAAATATCTTATCTGAAAGCAGGAGATGCAGGCAAGACTCCAGCAAACTTCCAAATGAACCAGGAACCACAATTGAGACAAGAGCAATTGATCACCGGCAACCATCATGGGAGGGAACCTCCCTTATATCAGACCAGTCCGTGATTCCAGATTGCCACTCCTCGCTGAAAGGTTCAGTACTGTCTGTAACCACCAGAGGGAGCCTCTGCTCAGAAACCATCTCTAGCACACTCATAACTAGTGTTGAGCGATAATGCTCGATATCTAAAAATATCGGATCGGAATGGTATCGCTGATATCACTAAATATCGGCGATATCCGATTCCGATACCGGAAGTCCCATGTAAGTCTATGGGAACAAAATATCGCAACTAAAAAAAAACCTTTATTTCCTTGTAAACACTAAATATACACACATAGAATACATATATATATATATACATGTCATTGTGACATATATATACATATATGTATAGTTTATACACTTCTACAAAGTAAAATATCCTCTGATTCAATTGCCGGGTAAAGCCGGCTTCTGTGAAAAGACAGAAGCACCCGACATGAAATGACACTTGGTGTACATAGGGTTAACCATGTCTTTTCATGTCGTTTGCAATCTGATATGCACAAACAATTACATCAGTCTATGTGTGCAAAATTTCACACCTGTAGGGGTTAATTAAAGGTGTAAATTCGTTGTAAAAAAACCGGACTTTTTTGCTACGAATTTACACCTTTAATTAACCCCTACAGGTGTGAAATTTTGCACACATAGACTGATGTAATTGTTTGTGCAAATCAGATAGCAAAGGACATGAAAAGACATGGTTAACCCTATGTACACCAAGTGTCATTTCATGTCGGGTTCTGCATTTTCACAAAAGCCGTCAATTGACTTAGCGGCTATTATACTATGTAGAAGTGTATGAACTATAAATATAAATATATATATATGTGTCACAAATTCAATGACATGTATATATATATATATATATGGTGTAAAATTGTTTAAAAAAAATGCGTGGGCTCCCGCCCTATTTTCGCAACCAGACAGACAAAGCCAGCGAATGGGGGCAGATAATAATAGCCAGAGAGGGACCATTATTTTTGGCCCCCCCTGGCTACTAACATCTGCCCCCAGACACCCAGAAAAGACAAATCTATAATTAGATTCGCCCTTTCTTGCACTTTGCCCGTCTATTCCCATTGCCTGTAGCGGTGGCGAATGGGTTAATATGGGGTTAAAGCCACATTGCAATTGAAAGGTGACCTTAAG
>JARQOD010000004.1:204266914-204369635 GCA_033576555.1 Oophaga sylvatica | reverse complement strand
GCCTATACAATGGGATAGGCTGCACTGCCCACTGCCACTGTCCCTGTGGACCCTGCAACCACCACATTAACCCAGTGCGCAGTGATGGACACGTAATGGCCCTGGCCATGCCTACTGGCCCATGCATCTGTTGTGAGGTGCACCTTTCCACTCACTGATTGTTTTAGTGCATGGACAATGTGGTCTTTCACATGCAGGTGGAGGTCAGGGATGGCTTTTCTAGAAAAGAAGTGCCGACTGGGTAGGGTGGGACAGCGTGGGACAGCGTAGGCCATGAGTTCTCTGAACGCTGCGCTATCAACCAAATGGAAGGGCATCATCTTTAATGAGATCAGTATGTCAATGTAGGCGTTCAAACCCAGTGTACGCGGATGAGAGGATGAGTACTTTCTTGTCCTACTCAGACTGTCTGGTAGGGTGAGCTGTACTTGAGAGCTGCATATGGTGGAACTATGGGTGGACATGACGGACTGAGAGGGGGTTGGTGATGGTGATGGTGGTGGTGGTGCCGATGGCCTAGATGCAGTTTTTTGTTGCAAAAACATTGTGATTCCCTGACTGCTTTGGCCTTGCGACAACATTTCAACATTTCTTGCTGGTGGTGAGTCAACCGGCGGGCTTACAGTGGGGCAAGCGATGGAGCGTTGCTGGCTACCTTCAGTCGGAGCAGGTGCACGTGTGCTACCTGAGGTTTTGTAGTCCGTCCACGCTTGCAAGTGCATGTTCATTAAATGTCTAAGCATGCAACTGGTATTCAAATTTCGGAGATTTTTCCCTCGGCTAAAGGTCCTTCCACACTTCTTACAGATAACCTTTGCCTCATCAATAGGATTTTGGTCAAAAAAGTGCCACACTGCACTCTTCCTACTATGGGATAAATTTTCAGGGCTTGCACGCTGTACTAATTTGACCGTCTGGCCAAGCTGTCCTGCAAATCTTTTTGTTTTATTAACATCATTTTGGACTGCTACGGGCCTGCCAGATAACCCCAGCTGCGATGTCGATACCTGCTGCGGATCCTCCTCCTCTTATGAGCTATTGCGGCTATTGCCAGCGGCACCCTCTTCCTCCACTGGATGCCAATTAGGGTCAACAACTGGGTCATCCATCACCTCCTCTTCAATTTCATCTGCACCTTCCTCTGTGTCACCGTGTAAGGTGGTATAGTATGCAGGAAGGGGCACCTGAATTTCATCAGGGTCACATTCTGGCT
The DNA here is from genome assembly GCA_033576555.1 of Oophaga sylvatica. Lineage (NCBI taxonomy): Eukaryota > Metazoa > Chordata > Amphibia > Anura > Dendrobatidae > Oophaga > Oophaga sylvatica. The sequence goes on along the minus strand of JARQOD010000004.1, from coordinate 204,368,422 downwards.
CAGTAGACTGCGAGGGCAATGTAGTGCTCTGGTTGAATGTACCAGCACAATCATATAGCAGTGGCTGTGCATCAGTGCACTCCATGTCAGATTCATGTTGGACTGGGGAATTCAGGATTTGACTTGATATCCCAGGTATGGTATGTGAAAAGAGCTCCATGGAGTAATTTGAAGTGTGGCCTGCTGCATCCTTCCCTTTTGGTGGGGGTGAAGGACACAAGGAAAGGGGTTGTTCCTGACCAGAAGCCTGCACTGACTACTCAGTGCTTGGAGTTTTTGAACCTTCAGAAAAGGGGGCGGTAGAGCTGGAGGCTGTTTCGGCAATGTAAGCCAAAACCTGTTCCTGATGCTCCGGCTTTAAAAGCGGTTTACATAGTCCAAGAAAAGGGAGCCTTCCTGGCCTTCTGGGGCAATACGATGATGCAGGATCAACACCTCCTGCCTTAGGTGCTATTGTGCTTTTGGCAGTACCAGCAGATGCACCACCACCACCACCACAATCAGTACCAGGTGGCCCACACGGCCACGTCCGCGGCCTCTTACACCATACTTCCTCATGTTTGTGAAAATGTACCCAAAATACCAGCAGATATATGGTACTTTATCAGCAGCGTACAGCTGTATACAGTGTTGGGGTAATTTTAAATCTCTGTGTAAGGACTCTGAACATTTTTGATCACCTTTTGTGCATTACTGCCCTTTCCCAAGATGGCGTCTTTGGTCTCATGTGCACTGTGTCTTCCTGCTATATAACTCCACCCCAGCCTTTAGTCTGTGCTAGAGTATTCTGCTTTGCATCCAGCTTCTGACCTCTGGTGGCTCCCTGGCTTTGTACCTGCTCCTGTAAACCTGTTTTATGATCCTGCTACTCTGCTCTGAGTTCCTGCTGCATACATCGGTTTCCAGTAATCCTCCTTCATCTGGTTGCTTGTGTTACTCCCATCTACATTTGCTGGACATGTAAGCTGTTGCAGCCCTGCGCTGCTTAAAACTGAGACTATCACCCAGGCCTCCCTGGTTGAGCTAAAGATATCATTTGAACTGCCTACCTGTGCTTGGACTAAACTAAGACTTAGTCGTGTCAAGTATCCTCAAGTTTAACTGTGCTTCATAGACTCTCTGCTTGATTGCATTTCTCTCTGAAGTTTCCTATAGACTGTTAAGCTGCATTTATTATCTACACCAAGTGTTGTGGACTTGAACTTTTCTTTGCACCTGTTTGAATCATCGTGTGATATTATAGACTTTTCCACTTATAAGACTGTGTCCTGTAGTTGTCTTGTTCCACGCAAGAAGTGTCCTGAGTTATCCACTATAATTATTACACTCTGTATATATTTCAGGAGTAACACACAGACGCTCTCAGGCTCAGTATGGAGTAGACCAGAATATGAAAAGCATAAAAGGTGTACTGTATCTGTAGCATGTAGTTGTATACAGTGTTGGGGTAGTTTTAAATTGTGGAGCTTCCACGGCTGTGGGGCGTCGGGACATGGCATAGCTTGCCTAGCTAGCCAATGCTCCCACGCCGCCAGTCCACGACGACGTGAGGCATGGGTCCCAGATGGTAAGAGAATGTGGACCCACTGGACCACGGAGGGAGACCCGGGCCTGCCCGGACTAGGGAAGGGCAGCGACCGGGATCCGTGGCAGCTGAGCATGTGGGCAAGGTGGCGACCTGCAGGACTAGACAACACCGCACAACTTCAGGTAAGAAGAAACATAAAGTTTACTTAAATAAACAAAGTACATAAACAGAACATAAGACCGGGCTCCCGATTCCGCACATCAGAGAAGGGTACACAACTCAGGATCACAGATGAGTGCTGGAGGACATCACGGGTAGATGCAGTCCAGGGTTATCTGGCACAGGCATACTTGGACGGCCTCTCTCTCAGGCCTTAGGCGTAGCACAGGCTCAGCAGGAGAACATCAGACACCGACCTCAGACAGACTTCAGACGATGGCGGGGTCATCACGGGTTGATGAAGTCCAGGATCATCTGGCACGGGCATACTAGTATGGCCTCACTCTCAGGCCTCGGGCGTAGCACAGGCTCAGCAGGAGAACATCAGACACCGGCCCAGGACGAACGTCAGACGATGGCGGGGTCATCACGGGTTGATGAAGTCCAGGGTCATCTGGCACGGGCATACTAGGACGGCCTCTCTCTCAGGCCTCAGGCGTAGCACAGGCTCAGCAGGAGAACATCAAACACCGACCCAGGACAGACGTCATCACAGGGTAGACCAAGGAGGAACCGGCAGGACAGGCAGGTTGTCACGGCAAGTGACCAAGGCAGTCTCTGGGACAGGCAGGTTGTCACGGCTAGTGACCAGGGCAGTCTCTGGGACAGGCAGGTTGTCACGGCTAGTGACCAGGGCAGGCAGGTTGTCACGGCAAGTGACCAGGCAGTCTCTGGGACAGGCAGGTTGTCACGGCTAGTGACCAGGGCAGGCAGGTTGTCACGGCAAGTGACCAGGCAGTCTCTGGGACAGGCAGGTTGTCACGGCTAGTGACCAGGGCAGGCAGGTTGTCACGGCAAGTGACCAGGGCAGTCTCTGGGACAGGCAGGTTGTCACGGCAAGTGACCAGGCAGTCTCTGGGACAGGCAGGTTGTCACGGCTAGTGACCAGGCAGTCTCTAGACAGGCAGGTATATACGACCTGATATGGTGGAGCCTCCAGGTAGGCTGCAGTCGGATGGCAGATGATCGCTCCAGGTGAGCAGGCAAGAGCCGGGGATCTCTGCAGATGATGTCCGAACTTCCGGATGGAGCTGCAGTCGGATGGCAGATGATCGCTCCCAGGTGAGCAGGCAAGAGCCGGGGATCTCTGCAGATGATGTCCGAACTTCCGGATGGAGCTGCAGTCGGATGGCAGACAGGCAAGCCGACAGGTAACAGGCAGGAAACTGGAATCAGGAGCTGATGGCTGAAACAGAGTTAGACTGCACAGGAACAACAGGGACACGGATTGGATCTCAGGGAGTCAGGAACACGGACAGGAACATGGATTGGATCTCAGGGAGTCAGGAACACGGATTGGGTCTCAGGGAGTCAGGAACACGGACAGGAACATGGATTGGATCACAGGAACACGGACTGGAACACAGGTCTCGGACTCCGGACATCTGGCAATGATCGGCAGGATCCGGACATCAGGCAGGCAGGATAGGATCCGGACATCTGGAAGTGGTCGTCGGACATCGGACATCAGGCCATGGTCATCAGGCATAGGATCCGGACATCTGGCAGCGACCTGAAAAGGAACCCCAGCGGTCTGGTGCAAGCCCCGCCAGGCTCAACGGGAGCTGGCCGGGGATTGCACAGAGGCTGAGCACAGAGTAACAGAAACTCAGCACACACCGGACTCCTCCTTCCAAGATGAACTCAGGTTATATAGCAAGGATTCACAGTTACTGGCACAGGGTTCTGGACACAGCAGGATTTCAGGAACATAACACAGAGGACACAGTTCAGACAGTCAGGTGCAGGATGCGATCCAAGATCAGGGGTTCAGGTAATTAGACACAGCAGGAACAGGCCTGGATATACAGCCTCCAGGAACGGCGATCTGGGTAATCAGCCCCCAGCATAGGCGGAAACACAAGACACAGTTCAGACATTCAGGTACAGGATGAGATCCAAGATCAGGGGTTCAGGTAATTAGACACAGCAGGAACAGGCCTGGATATACAGCCTCCAGGAACGGCGATCTGGGTAATCAGCCCCCAGCATAGGCGGAAACACAAGACATAATTCAGACATTCAGGTACCGGGTTTGATCCAGGATCAGGGAACAAGACACAACAGGAACAGGGAATCAGCTCTCCAGAGCTGATCAAATTCAGAGCAGGAGCTGAACACACAACCACATACGGCTAGGTTCAGGGATTCAGTGTGGATTCAATGTGAAGCTCTGGCAACGCCCACTAGGGCTGGGGAACTTTATATATGAGCTGCTTCACAGCGATAGGCTGGAGCAGTAATTCTAGTAAACACCCAATCCACATAAAAGCAGGACAGGTGTGGGCCGCGCCCCCTATGCAGAGCCAGACAGCACAACACAGAGGGAACCCAACAATGGCTGCTGCCAACCACGCAGTAAGTCATGCACCACTGCAGAGGACTTCGCAAGCTATGGATGGCTTTCACAGCAAGTCAGGAACCGCACATGCGGGCGGTCATGCAAAGCAGCGGGACACTCACGCAAGTACAGGTACGCAGCAGAGCCGGGAACTGAGCAGCATCCATAGGTAACAGACAACAGTATCCCAGCTGGTTAGGGGAAAGGAGCAAAAGGGTTAATGCAAAAAAAACATGCAAAGTAACGCTGGAAAACAAAGTACAGACAATACCAGCGTTACAGTATCCCCCTCCTCAGGCCCCTCTTCTGAAGACCCAAGTAAAAAAAAATTCCCCAGAAAAATTCACTTGGGTTTGGCGGTAAGTCCCATAGTTCACAATATGGCAGCAGAGTTAATAGCTCGAAAAGCCCGAACCGCTGACCAAGCGGGGAATCGAGCCATCTAGTCCACTTACCCTGTGGGGACCAAGTAGTCTAGTTCGCACATCAGGTGGAGCTTGGAGAAAGTCCTGCAGACCGCACATGCTCAGCGGAGTCCATGGCCAGAGCTTTCTGTGGCGCTTCCCACGGCTGTGGGGCGTCGGGACATGGCATAGCTTGCCTAGCTAGCCAATGCTCCCACGCCGCCAGTCCACGACGACGTGAGGCATGGGTCCCAGATGGTAAGAGAATGTGGACCCACTGGACCACGGAGGGAGACCCGGGCCTGCCCGGACTAGGGAAGGGCAGCGACCGGGATCCGTGGCAGCTGAGCATGTGGGCAAGGTGGCGACCTGCAGGACTAGACAACACCGCACAACTTCAGGTAAGAAGAAACATAAAGTTTACTTAAATAAACAAAGTACATAAACAGAACATAAGACCGGGCTCCCGATTCCGCACATCAGAGAAGGGTACACAACTCAGGATCACAGATGAGTGCTGGAGGACATCACGGGTAGATGCAGTCCAGGGTTATCTGGCACAGGCATACTTGGACGGCCTCTCTCTCAGGCCTTAGGCGTAGCACAGGCTCAGCAGGAGAACATCAGACACCGACCTCAGACAGACTTCAGACGATGGCGGGGTCATCACGGGTTGATGAAGTCCAGGATCATCTGGCACGGGCATACTAGTATGGCCTCACTCTCAGGCCTCGGGCGTAGCACAGGCTCAGCAGGAGAACATCAGACACCGGCCCAGGACGAACGTCAGACGATGGCGGGGTCATCACGGGTTGATGAAGTCCAGGGTCATCTGGCACGGGCATACTAGGACGGCCTCTCTCTCAGGCCTCAGGCGTAGCACAGGCTCAGCAGGAGAACATCAAACACCGACCCAGGACAGACGTCATCACAGGGTAGACCAAGGAGGAACCGGCAGGACAGGCAGGTTGTCACGGCAAGTGACCAAGGCAGTCTCTGGGACAGGCAGGTTGTCACGGCTAGTGACCAGGCAGTCTCTGGGACAGGCAGGTGTAGTGTCACGGCAGTGTACGCAAATGCGGCAGTCTCTGGGACAGGCAGGTTGTCACGGCTAGTGACCAGGGCAGGCAGGTTGTCACGGCAAGTGACCAGGCAGTCTCTGGGACAGGCAGGTTGTCACGGCTAGTGACCAGGGCAGGCAGGTTGTCACGGCAAGTGACCAGGGCAGTCTCTGGGACAGGCAGGTTGTCACGGCAAGTGACCAGGCAGTCTCTGGGACAGGCAGGTTGTCACGGCTAGTGACCAGGCAGTCTCTAGACAGGCAGGTATATACGACCTGATATGGTGGAGCCTCCAGGTAGGCTGCAGTCGGATGGCAGATGATCGCTCAGTGAGCAGCAAGAGCGGGATCTCTGCAGATGAGTCCGAATCGGATGGAGCTGCAGTCGAGCAGAGATCGCTCCAGTGAGCAGCAGAGCGGGGATCTCTGCAGAGATGTCCGAACTTCCGGATGGAGCTGCAGTCGGATGGCAGACAGGCAAGCCGACAGGTAACAGGCAGGAAACTGGAATCAGGAGCTGATGGCTGAAACAGAGTTAGACTGCACAGGAACAACAGGGACACGGATTGGATCTCAGGGAGTCAGGAACACGGACAGGAACATGGATTGGATCTCAGGGAGTCAGGAACACGGATTGGGTCTCAGGGAGTCAGGAACACGGACAGGAACATGGATTGGATCACAGGAACACGGACTGGAACACAGGTCTCGGACTCCGGACATCTGGCAATGATCGGCAGGATCCGGACATCAGGCAGGCAGGATAGGATCCGGACATCTGGAAGTGGTCGTCGGACATCGGACATCAGGCCATGGTCATCAGGCATAGGATCCGGACATCTGGCAGCGACCTGAAAAGGAACCCCAGCGGTCTGGTGCAAGCCCCGCCAGGCTCAACGGGAGCTGGCCGGGGATTGCACAGAGGCTGAGCACAGAGTAACAGAAACTCAGCACACACCGGACTCCTCCTTCCAAGATGAACTCAGGTTATATAGCAAGGATTCACAGTCACTGGCACAGGGTTCTGGACACAGCAGGATTTCAGGAACATAACACAGAGGACACAGTTCAGACAGTCAGGTGCAGGATGCGATCCAAGATCAGGGGTTCAGGTAATTAGACACAGCAGGAACAGGCCTGGATATACAGCCTCCAGGAACGGCGATCTGGGTAATCAGCCCCCAGCATAGGCGGAAACACAAGACACAGTTCAGACATTCAGGTACAGGATGAGATCCAAGATCAGGGGTTCAGGTAATTAGACACAGCAGGAACAGGCCTGGATATACAGCCTCCAGGAACGGCGATCTGGGTAATCAGCCCCCAGCATAGGCGGAAACACAAGACATAATTCAGACATTCAGGTACCGGGTTTGATCCAGGATCAGGGAACAAGACACAACAGGAACAGGGAATCAGCTCTCCAGAGCTGATCAAATTCAGAGCAGGAGCTGAACACACAACCACATACGGCTAGGTTCAGGGATTCAGTGTGGATTCAATGTGAAGCTCTGGCAACGCCCACTAGGGCTGGGGAACTTTATATATGAGCTGCTTCACAGCGATAGGCTGGAGCAGTAATTCTAGTAAACACCCAATCCACATAAAAGCAGGACAGGTGTGGGCCGCGCCCCCTATGCAGAGCCAGACAGCACAACACAGAGGGAACCCAACAATGGCTGCTGCCAACCACGCAGTAAGTCATGCACCACTGCAGAGGACTTCGCAAGCTATGGATGGCTTTCACAGCAAGTCAGGAACCGCACATGCGGGCGGTCATGCAAAGCAGCGGAGACACTCACGCAAGTACAGGTACGCAGCAGAGCCGGGAACTGAGCAGCATCCATAGGTAACAGACAACAGTATCCCAGCTGGTTAGGGGGAAAGGAGCAAAAGGGTTAATGCAAAAAAAACATGCAAAGTAACGCTGGAAAACAAAGTACAGACAATACCAGCGTTACAGTATCCCCCTCCTCAGGCCCCCTCTTCTGAAGACCCAAGTAAAAAAAAATTCCCCAGAAAAATTCACTTGGGTTTGGCGGTAAGTCCCATAGTTCACAATATGGCAGCAGAGTTAATAGCTCGAAAAGTCCGAACCGCTGACCAAGCGGGGAATCGAGCCATCTAGTCCACTTACCCTGTGGGGACCAAGTAGTCTAGTTCGCACATCAGGTGGAGCTTGGAGAAAGTCCTGCAGACCGCACATGCTCAGCGGAGTCCATGGCCAGAGCTTTCTGTGGCGCTTCCCACGGCTGTGGGGCGTCGGGACATGGCATAGCTTGCCTAGCTAGCCAATGCTCCCACGCCGCCAGTCCACGACGACGTGAGGCATGGGTCCCAGATGGTAAGAGAATGTGGACCCACTGGACCATGGAGGGAGACCCGGGCCTGCCCGGACTAGGGAAGGGCAGCGACCGGGATCCGTGGCAGCTGAGCATGTGGGCAAGGTGGCGACCTGCAGGACTAGACAACACCGTACAACTTCAGGTAAGAAGAAACATAAAGTTTACTTAAATAAACAAAGTACATAAACAGAACATAAGACCGGGCTCCCGATTCCGCACATCAGAGAAGGGTACACAACTCAGGATCACAGATGAGTGCTGGAGGACATCACGGGTAGATGCAGTCCAGGGTTATCTGGCACAGGCATACTTGGACGGCCTCTCTCTCAGGCCTTAGGCGTAGCACAGGCTCAGCAGGAGAACATCAGACACCGACCTCAGACAGACTTCAGACGATGGCGGGGTCATCACGGGTTGATGAAGTCCAGGATCATCTGGCACGGGCATACTAGTATGGCCTCACTCTCAGGCCTCGGGCGTAGCACAGGCTCAGCAGGAGAACATCAGACACCGGCCCAGGACGAACGTCAGACGATGGCGGGGTCATCACGGGTTGATGAAGTCCAGGGTCATCTGGCACGGGCATACTAGGACGGCCTCTCTCTCAGGCCTCAGGCGTAGCACAGGCTCAGCAGGAGAACATCAAACACCGACCCAGGACAGACGTCATCACAGGGTAGACCAAGGAGGAACCCGGCAGGACAGGCAGGTTGTCACGGCAAGTGACCAAGGCAGTCTCTGGGACAGGCAGGTTGTCACGGCTAGTGACCAGGGCAGTCTCTGGGACAGGCAGGTTGTCACGGCTAGTGACCAGGGCAGGCAGGTTGTCACGGCAAGTGACCAGGCAGTCTCTGGGACAGGCAGGTTGTCACGGCTAGTGACCAGGGCAGGCAGGTTGTCACGGCAAGTGACCAGGCAGTCTCTGGGACAGGCAGGTTGTCACGGCTAGTGACCAGGGCAGGCAGGTTGTCACGGCAAGTGACCAGGGCAGTCTCTGGGACAGGCAGGTTGTCACGGCAAGTGACCAGGCAGTCTCTGGGACAGGCAGGTTGTCACGGCTAGTGACCAGGCAGTCTCTAGACAGGCAGGTATATACGACCTGATATGGTGGAGCCTCCAGGTAGGCTGCAGTCGGATGGCAGATGATCGCTCCAGGTGAGCAGCAAGAGCCGGGGATCTCTGCAGATGATGTCCGAACTTCCGGATGGAGCTGCAGTCGGATGGCAGATGATCGCTCCCAGGTGAGCAGGCAAGAGCCGGGGATCTCTGCAGATGATGTCCGAACTTCCGGATGGAGCTGCAGTCGGATGGCAGACAGGCAAGCCGACAGGTAACAGGCAGGAAACTGGAATCAGGAGCTGATGGCTGAAACAGAGTTAGACTGCACAGGAACAACAGGGACACGGATTGGATCTCAGGGAGTCAGGAACACGGACAGGAACATGGATTGGATCTCAGGGAGTCAGGAACACGGATTGGGTCTCAGGGAGTCAGGAACACGGACAGGAACATGGATTGGATCACAGGAACACGGACTGGAACACAGGTCTCGGACTCCGGACATCTGGCAATGATCGGCAGGATCCGGACATCAGGCAGGCAGGATAGGATCCGGACATCTGGAAGTGGTCGTCGGACATCGGACATCAGGCCATGGTCATCAGGCATAGGATCCGGACATCTGGCAGCGACCTGAAAAGGAACCCCAGCGGTCTGGTGCAAGCCCCGCCAGGCTCAACGGGAGCTGGCCGGGGATTGCACAGAGGCTGAGCACAGAGTAACAGAAACTCAGCACACACCGGACTCCTCCTTCCAAGATGAACTCAGGTTATATAGCAAGGATTCACAGTCACTGGCACAGGGTTCTGGACACAGCAGGATTTCAGGAACATAACACAGAGGACACAGTTCAGACAGTCAGGTGCAGGATGCGATCCAAGATCAGGGGTTCAGGTAATTAGACACAGCAGGAACAGGCCTGGATATACAGCCTCCAGGAACGGCGATCTGGGTAATCAGCCCCCAGCATAGGCGGAAACACAAGACACAGTTCAGACATTCAGGTACAGGATGAGATCCAAGATCAGGGGTTCAGGTAATTAGACACAGCAGGAACAGGCCTGGATATACAGCCTCCAGGAACGGCGATCTGGGTAATCAGCCCCCAGCATAGGCGGAAACACAAGACATAATTCAGACATTCAGGTACCGGGTTTGATCCAGGATCAGGGAACAAGACACAACAGGAACAGGGAATCAGCTCTCCAGAGCTGATCAAATTCAGAGCAGGAGCTGAACACACAACCACATAGGCTAGGTTCAGGGATTCAGTGTGGATTCAATGTGAAGCTCTGGCAACGCCCACTAGGGCTGGGGAACTTTATATATGAGCTGCTTCACAGCGATAGGCTGGAGCAGTAATTCTAGTAAACACCCAATCCACATAAAAGCAGGACAGGTGTGGGCCGCGCCCCCTATGCAGAGCCAGACAGCACAACACAGAGGGAACCCAACAATGGCTGCTGCCAACCACGCAGTAAGTCATGCACCACTGCAGAGGACTTCGCAAGCTACGGATGGCTTTCACAGCAAGTCAGGAACCGCACATGCGGGCGGTCATGCAAAGCAGCGGAGCACTCACGCAAGTACAGGTACGCAGCAGAGCCGGGAACTGAGCAGCATCCATAGGTAACAGACAACAGTATCCCAGCTGGTTAGGGGGAAAGGAGCAAAAGGGTTAATGCAAAAAAAACATGCAAAGTAATGCTGGAAAACAAAGTACAGACAATACCAGCGTTACATAAATCTCCGTATATATTTGAGGAGTAACACACACGGTCACAGGCTCAGTATGGATAACACCAGAATATGAAAAGGAAAAATAGTGTACTGTATCACTATCGTACAGCTGTATACAGTGTTGGGGTAATTTTAAATCTCCGTATATATTTCAGGAGTAACACACACGCTCACAGGCTCAGTATGGATTACACCAGAATATGAAAAGCATAAAAAGTGTACTGTATCAGTAACATACAGCTGTATACAGTGTTGGGGTAATTTTAAATCTCCGTATATATTTGTGGAGTAACACACACTCTCACAGACTCAGTATGGATAACACCAGAATATGAAAAGCAGAAAAAGTGTACTGTATCAGTAGCGTACAGCTGTATACAGCGTTGGCGTAATTTTAAATCTCCGTATATATTTCAGGAGTAACACACACGCTCACAGGCTCAGTATGGAGTAGACCAGAATATGAAAAGCATAAAAAGTGTACTGTATCAGTAGCATACAGCTGTATACAGTGTTGAGATTATTTTTAAATCTTCGTATATATTTCAGGAGTAACACACACGGTCACAGGCTCAGTATGGATTACACCAGAATATGAAAAGCATAAAAAGTGTACTGTATCAGTAACATACAGCTGTATACAGTGTTGGGGTAATTTTAAATCTCCGTATATATTTGTGGAGTAACACACACGCTCACAGGCTCAGTATGGAGTAGACCAGAATATGAAAAGGAAAAATAGTGTACTGTATCACTATCGTACAGCTGTATACAGTGTTGGGGTAATTTTAAATCTCCGTATATATTTCAGGAGTAACACACACGCTCACAGGCTCAGTATGGATTACACCAGAATATGAAAAGCATAAAAAGTGTACTGTATCAGTAACATACAGCTGTATACAGTGTTGGGGTAATTTTAAATCTCCGTATATATTTGTGGAGTAACACACACGCTCACAGGCTCAGTATGGAGTAGACCAGAATATGAAAAGCATAAAAAGTGTACTGTATGAGTAGCGTACAGCTGTATACAGTGTTGGGGTAATTTTAAATTTCAGTATATATTTGAGGAGTAACACACATGCTCACAGGCTCAGTATGGATTACACCAGAATATGAAAAGCAGAAAAAGTGTACTGTATCAGTAGCGTACAGGTGTATACAGTGTTGGGTAATTTAAAATCTCCGTATATATTTCACAAGTAACACACACACTCTCTCTCTGTATGGATTTGACCATAATACACAAGGCAGAAAAACGGTACTGTATCAGAAGATACCAGCTGTATATGGTTTTGGGAAAAATTGAAATCTCCGTATATATTTCCGGAGTCACACACAGTTAGTCAGCATGTATTTGTCCATGATGCCAGCCGGTACACTGTAGTGTGAGGAGCGTACAGCTCTATACGGTGTGGGAAAAAATGAACGCTCAGTGATTGTGCAGAAAAAAATAAAACTATGTACACCAAATTAGTGCCAATATCAGTATAATGCTTGTACAATCATGAAACACTCCAATCCCCATGTAATAACACTAGGATTACTCAAGCAATAATTTTGTCACCATAAGTTTTCTTTGAAAAATATTCAACTTTATTAATATAAAAAACACTTACCGTATATTCCGGCGTATAAGACGACCTGGTGTATAAGACGACCCCCCTACTTTTCCTGTTAAAATATAGAGTTTAGGATATATTCACCGTATAAGACTACCCCTTTTCCAACGCTTACCAAACACCGGTAAAAATTTAAAAAAACAGATTTGAATTTAACATGGTCATTTTTTAATTTAAATTCTTATGACATGCAGGCGTATAAGACGACCCTCCAACTTTTACAGTCAAAATATGAATTTGTCTTAAAAGTGTGGGGGGGTCTTCTTATACGCCGGGTGTCATCTTATACGCCGGGTACGGAACATATGGTGGGGGGAGTGGGCTTTTCAGAGGTGTTTACCTAGGGTCTAGGCGCTGGGCGACGGCGGCGGCTCCTTTTGTGCAGCCTGGGAGGGGCTCTGTGCTGGGGGACGGCGTCGGAGGCTCCTCTCGTGCAGCCCCCAGGCTCTGTGCTGGGGGATGGCGGCGGCTCCTCTCGTGCAGCCCCCCAGGCTCTGTGCTGGGGGACGGCGGCAGCTCCTCTCGTGCAGCCCCCCAGGCTCTGTGCTGGGGGACAGCGGCGGCTACTCGTGCAGCCCCCGCAGGCTCTGAGCTGGGGGACGGCGGCAGTGATTCTTTTCTCAATCCCCGGAGGCCCCGGCAGCTCCATTGATGCGATGCGGTGGCCTCCGGGAAAATGGCCGCTGAGGGTGGCGCATGCTCAGTTTCAGATCTCGTCTCCCGAGATCTTGAGACGAGATCTGAAGCTGAGCATGCAGCGGCCATTTTCCCGGAGGCCATCGCATCGCATCAATGGAGCTGCCGGGGCCTCCGGGGATTAAGAAAAGAATCACCGCCGCCGTCCCCCAGCACAGAGCCTGCGGGGGCTGCGCAAGAGGAGCCGCCGCCGCCCCCGCCCCCCAGCACAGAGCCTGCTGGGGCTGCACAAGAGGAGCCGCCGGCGTCCCCCAGCGCCTAGACCCTAGGTAAACACCTCTGAAACGCCATACCCAGCGTATAAGACGACCCCCGACTTTGAAGACGATTTTCTAAGTGTCCTTCCTATCCTTTTCTGTCCAGGTAGATTGGGCCCCAACGTTTGCTCATACTATTTTCTGTCTGTGTCTGTAATTCCTCTTGTCTAACCGCCATTACATGTTTGGGGGCTTCCTATGTTCTTTGGGGATCTGCTCCAGGGCAGATAGCTTTCCTCTTTCTATCTTTAGGTGTAGTTAACCTCCCAGGCTGTGACGAGGCGTCTAGGACCAACTTAGGAACGCTCCACGGCTGCCTTTAGTTGTGGTGGTTAGTCAGGGAACTGCAATCCAGTAGATTCCAACCTCTCTGGTGTATTGCCGTTTTTGCCTGCTCTCCTCAGCTACCAAATCATAACAGCAGAGCTGGAAATGTTTGCAGACTCACTTGTGGTGATGTAGCAGAGCTGGAAATGTTTGCAGACTCACTTGTGGAGTTGTAGCAGAGCTGGAATTGTTTGCAGACTCACTTGTGGCGATGTAGCAGAGCTGGAAATGTTTGCAGACTCACTTGTGGCGATGTAGCAGAGCTGGAAATGTTTGCAGACTCACTTGTGGTGATGTAGCAGCGCTGGAAATGTTTGCAGACTCACTTGTGGTGATGTAGCAGAGCTGGAAATGTTTGCAGACTCACTTGTGGTGATGTAGCAGAGCTGGATATGTCTGGAGACTCACTTGTGGTGATGTAGCAGAGCTGGATATGTCTGGAGACTCATTTGTGGTGATGTAGCAGAGCTGGATATGTTTGCAGACTCACTTGTGGTGATGTAGCAGAGCTGGATATGTTTGGAGACTCACTTGTGGTGATGTAGCAGAGCTGGATATGTTTGGAGACTCACTTGTGGTGATGTAGCAGTGCTGGAATGTTTGCAGACTCACTTGTGGTGATGTAGCAGAGCTGGATATGTTTGCAGACTCACTTGTGGTGATGTAGCAGAGCTGGATATGTCTGGAGACTCACTTGTGGTGATGTAGCAGTGCTGGAATGTTTGCAGACTCACTTGTGGTGATGTAGCAGAGCTGGATATGTTTGCAGACTCACTTGTGGTGATGTAGCAGAGCGGGATATGTTTGCAGACTCACTTGTGGTGATGTAGCAGAGCTGGATATGTTTGGAGACTCACTTGCAGTTAAGTAGCAGAGTCCAGCTGCACAGCATACTCATAGACTCACTTGTGGCGATGTGCTGGGGGACGGCGGCGGCTCCTCTCGTGCAGCCCCCCAGGCTCTGTGCTGGGGGACGGCGGCTCCTCCTCTCGTGCAGCCTCCCAGGCTCTGTGCTGGGGGACAGCGGCGGCTACTCGTGCAGCCCCCGCAGGCTCTGAGCTGGGGGACGGCGGCGGTGATTCTTTTCTCAAACCCCGGAGGCCCCGGCAGCTCCATTGATGCGATGCGGTGGCCTCCGGGAAAATGGCCGCTGAGGGAGGCGCATGCTCAGTTTCAGATCTCGTCTCCCGAGATCTTGAGACGAGATCTGAAGCTGAGCATGCAGCGGCCATTTTCCCGGAGGCCATCGCATCGCATCGCAGCAATGGAGCTGCCGGGGCCTCCGGGGATTAAGAAAAGAATCACCGCCGCCGTCCCCCAGCACAGAGCCTGCGGGGGCTGCACAAGAGGAGCCGCCGCCGCCCGCCCCCCAGCACAGAGCCTGCTGGGGCTGCACAAGAGGAGTTGCCGACGTCCCCCAGCGCCTAGACCCTAGGTAAACACCTCTGAAACGCCATACCCGGCGTATAAGACGACCCCCGACTTTGAAGACGATTTTCAGGGGTTAAAAAGTCGTCTTATACGCCGGAATAATTTTACACATTGAAAAAAGATGCAAGGTTGAAAAAAAGAGGGACAAACGACTCTCACTTAGTAAAAAAGCTGCATGGCATAACATATAATGCTCAAATACATATGTGTCCCAGAGGCAGAGGGACAGGACTCCGTTACACTCGTTTAGTGCTGCCAACACCCAGGTAAATCGTATATGCTCTTATTGACTCACAATGTTGTGTTAACTAGCAGTATTTAAAGTATCAGCACAGTGCTAGATTTGTTATATCTCTGTTTCCCATTGCATTAAAACTAGGGCATCTGTATACAGAGCCAGCACACATGTTCCCATTTGGGTTTATAGTTTTCAGCCTGCAATGGGCTAAATAGTGATATCTATGCACAGGTGTATATTAGATACAAACTGAGTCCCTTCATTAGGGTTTTTTTTTAGCATTTATTGTATTTGGTGTTATTATATGACACATATGTATTTGAGCATTATATGTTATGCCATGCAGCTTTTTTACTAAGTGAGAGTCGTTTGTCCCTCTTTTTTTTCAACCTTGCATCTTTTTTCAATGTGTAAAATTTAAGTGTTTTTTATATTAATAAAGTTTAATTTTTTCAAAGGAAACTTATGGTGACAAAATTATTGCTTGAGTAATCCTAGTGTTATTACATGGGGATTGGAGTGTTTCAAGAAAAAAATAAAAGTATTAGTGCTGTGTAGGTGCTGTGTTAAAAGGTGCAGTGTACACACAGCAAAAGAAATTCCTCCGTTGTCACTGGCAGGCAGCCTAATAATCAGCTCTGCTGCTCCACACAATAAATTCCTCCCCTCTCACTGGCAAACAGCAGCCTAATAATCAGCTCTGCTGCTCCACACGAGCAATTCCTCTCCTCTCTCTTGCAGGCAGCCTAATAATCAGCTCTGCTGCTGCACACAATAAATTCATCCCCTCTCACTGGCAGGCAGCCTAAGGACCAGCGCTGCTGCACACAACAAAATCCTCCCTCCCCTGTCACTGCACACTAACTGTACAGCTAATCGCTATCAGCACAAGCAAAGAATTATTGTTTTTTTACTGCCTAACGCTCTCCCTACTAAGAACCAGCGCCAGCAACCTCTCCCTACGCTAAGATCGGCAAAAGTAAAATGGTGGTCGGCAATGAGGGCTTTTATGGGCACTGTAACGCCACACAAAGCAAGCCAATCACTGCAATGCCCTTCTCTAAGATGGTGGAGGCCGCTGCCCATGTTATCGCGTTGCCCACAGTGTGCGTCCCTGCTCATTGGCCCTTCAAGCATTATGGGAAAACCGACTTTGGTGCTCGGGTCGCCGAATGCATTGTCGACCTCACGCTATGGTCGGGTTTCGCTCGGCGAAACCCGACTTTGGCGAAAGTCGGTATTTTTTAATCTGACCGACCTGTTTCGCTCAAGGCTAGTTCCAACCACCGTGCCTTTGTGCGACGCAGAAAAGGTGAACAGATGGACTCTACATGCCTGGTTCCCACCGTGAAGCATGGAGCAGGAGGTGTGATGGTGTGGGGGTGGTTTGCTGGCGACACTGTTGGGGATTTATTCAAAACTAGCTGTAGTACCCGGCTTCGCCCGGGTTAATTAATAACTGCTGTTAGCTGTAACAAAATAGACTATGTTAACAAAAATTTATTCTGCACATAAAAATCACACACCAAAACGTGCGGGGGTTAAAATTTCCATTCAACACATAGCCTATGATGCTCCTGGGGTTGAGATGTGCGGGCATGCAAAATTTCCTGCCCGTAAGTACAACGGTGCAGATTCCTATCCCGGGCCAAAATTATTTGCCGATTTGGAATGCGCGGGGTTAAAATTTCGACTCAAAACCTAGCCTATGACGCTCCCGGGGTCGAGACGTGCGGGTGTGCAAAATTTCATGCCCGTAAATGCAGATTCCTATGCCGGACATACACACAAGCATTCAGCTTTCTCCCCATTATGTAGATAGGGCCAAAATTGTTTGGCGATTTGGAACGTGCGGGGGTTAAAATTTCCATTCAACACATAGCCTATGATGCTCCTGGGGTTGAGATGTGCGGGCATGAAAATTTCATGCCCGTAAGTACAACAGTGCAGATTCCTATCCCGGGCCAAAATTATTTGCCGATTTGGAATGCACGGGGTTAAAATTTCGACTCAAAACCTAGCCTATGACGCTCCCGGGGTCGAGACGTGCGGGTGTGCAAAATTTCATGCCCGTAAATGCAGATTCCTATGCCGGACATACACACAAGCATTCAGCTTTCTCCCCATTATGTAGATAGGGCCAAAATTGTTTGGCGATTTGGAACGTGCGGGGGTTAAAATTTCCATTCAACACATAGCCTATGATGCTCCTGGGGTTGAGATGTGCGGGCATGCAAAATTTCATGCCCGTAAGTACAACGGTGCAGATTCCTATCCCGGGCCAAAATTATTTGCCGATTTGGAATGCGCGGGGTTAAAATTTCGACTCAAAACTTAGCCTATGACGCTCCCGGGGTCGAGACATGCGGGTGTGCAAAATTTCATGCCCGTAAATGCAGATTCCTATGCCGGACATACACACAAGCATTCAGCTTTCTCCCCATTATGTAGATAGGGCCAAAATTGTTTGGCGATTTGGAACGCGCGGGGTTAAAATTTCGATTCAAAACATAGCCTAGGACGCTTTCGGGGTCGAGACGTGCGGGCGTGCAAAATTTCATGCCCGTAAGTGCGACGGTGCGGATTCCAATCCAGGACAAACATACCCACATACATACACACATACATACATTCAGCTTTATATATTAGATTGAAGGCATACTTAACCAGCATCGCTACCACAGCATCTTGCAGAGGCATGCCATTCTATCCGATTTGTGTTTAGTTGGACCATCATTTATTTTTCAACAGGACAATGACCCCAAACACACCTCCAGGCTGTGTAAGGGCTATTTGACCAAGAAAGAGAGTGATGGGGTGCTACGCCAGATGACCTTGCCTCCACAGTCATCAGACCTGAACCAAATCGAGAAGGCAAAAGGCCAACAAGTGCTAAGCATCTCTGGGAACTCCTTCAAGATTGTTGTAAGACCATTTCCGGTGACTACCTCTTGAAGCTCATCAAGAGAATGCCAAGAGTGTGCAAAGCAGTCATCAAAGCAAAAGGTGGCTACTTTGAAGAACCTAGAATAAAATACATATTTTCAGTAGTTTCACACTTTTTTTAAGTATATAATTCCACATGTGTTAATTCACAGTTTTGATGCCTTCAGTGTGAATGTACAATTTTCATAGTCATGAAAATACAGAAAAATCTTTAAATGAGAAGGTGTGTCCATACTTTAGGTCAGTACTATATGTATCACAGGGATAGCTGCTCCCTGTGATGTATCCCGGAGTATTCTTTCTTTAGTGCATGTAAGCACTAAGTAGTTGTTGTTCACACTTGTGTCAGGTTTACAGGTAGCTATGAAAGATGGGGGGTCTGGCTACCCATATAGCACACAACGAGCTTAGGGTGCTCATTGTAACCCTATTTCCCTTTGTGTGTGGTTGTGAGTTTCAGGACCTGCATTGAGGTCATGACCATGTGACCAGCCCATGGGATCAATACCTCACCTGTGGGTGTGGTTACAAGCTGTAAATGAGATGTGTATAGCACATGGGAGTGAGTGTTTGGGATTCTGTCAGGGTGGACAGATTTACATGTGTCCAGGCTGGACAATACAGAGTGGTCTGTGTCTTGAGATGGAAAAGACTTCCTGTGTCAGTGGCCCCAGATAGAGCCTGCGTGTTGGATATTGCACAGCCTGTGTACCCACAGGCTTGAGAGAGCAGAGCTATGGACACTGATGCTGTATTTTGCCTGATGTAAAGACTGTTCACCATTTGTTGGTGCTTTGATGGTTTATGAAGCAAATAGACCCACATGGATGTTGAATAGAACGTGCCTCCTGTTTCCTCCTACGCACCAGAGTGAGTACAATCATTACAATTGGCGATAGACTGAAGGAAATGGTCAAAGAAGCACATTTTGCAATGCTGGCTAGTCTGAGCCAGAGGAGTGGATGGTCTGACAATCATGAGTGATGCTTACCGGGGTCAGTGAGAAGTGATTATAGGGTTCCTCTAAGAATAAGAGGTATCCGGGAACCTGTGTGGCCGACAACAAGTAACGAACAGGAGTCTGTGTTATGCTGACGGGGGCAGTGAGAGACTGTGTTTTTCTGTTCTATGAAGCTTAAGGTGTTACCGACATTGTAACGGCGGGTCCACAGAATTTTTTTTACTTTCAAGTCAGCTTGCTGTCGGTCGGTGGGGCCATGAAGACTGAAAGCGTCTGGAGGTCTGCAAAGCCGTCTTGAGGTTTGTAGAACCGTGCAGAGCCGGTGAGGAGCCTTGCAGCAAGAGGTTCAGCAGCAGGAGCTGCAGCTGTGTGCAGCAGATTGCAGCAAGAGGTTCTGCAGCAGCAGGAGCTGCAGTAGCACCTGTATGAGCCTCGCTCTGAGAAACTGTTGGTGCAGATAGACTGCCATGCACAGGCGGTGAGGGGCCTGTAAAGGGACATGGGGAGTTCATGGCATGCACCTCAAGGAGGGATGGTGGCCAAAAAAGGGGTGGAGTCCTGAAAGGGGGTGGTGACCCAGACAGGGGTGGTGGCCCAAAAAGGAGTGGAGTCCCGAAACGGAGTGGTGGCCCAAAAAGGGGTGTTGTCCCGAAAGGGGCGGTGACCCAAAAGGGGGCGGCAACCCAAATAGGGGTGGTGGCCAAAAAAGGGGTGGCGGCAAATTTTCCGATTGACTGTTGCCGGGTTCAATGTTCAAACAGTGCATGTCCAGGATGTTGTGCTGACTTTCCATCTGACAAGATGTCATAGAGCTGTTCTGTAGAAGTCAATGCAGATTGCATGACTGGACTCCTAGACTCAGGGAGCCTGGTGACCCTGGTGAGAGCCACACTCCCTCTCTCTCTGATTCCCAGAAGGAAGATGGAAGTCCACTGTGTTCATGGGGTTGCTAGGGATTATCTGGTGTCCAGGGTAAACATTGAGACACCCACTATTATTTCCAGCCATGATGTCCCTGTAGGCCCAGACTTGCCATACTATGTAGTAATAGGCCAGGACTTTGAAAGGTTTTGGGATTCGAGGGATGAAAGAAAGTGTCTCATTTCTCAGGGGGGAGCCGGAATGACCCTAAGGGAGCCCCATCACAGCAAGCGGCTGTAGTGGTTTCGGGTGGTGTGGTGTATAAAAAGGAGGTAGCACCACCTAAGGTCTATAGTCCAGAGTTCCGCATGACAAGAAGAAAGTGTGGGTCTGACCAACTTGGGGACTTAGCTGGGGTGACCAAATGTGTGACCGTGGGAAACAGGGCAGCTCCAGGAAGGGGTCCAACACCTGTTTAAGTGGGGACTGGATGCTCCTGGATGACAGGGTGAGTGTGGGTGACTCCAATTCAGACTGTAACTCGAACGCAAGGGAAAGAGAGTGCAGTAAGATGGAGCTGAGTAAAAATAGCAGATCTTCCTATCGTCGCCGAGGCAGCGGAAAGGCAGGACAGGCTACACCCTCTGAGAAGAGGGATGAGGAAAAGTCAGGGTCGGGTACAAATCAGGTTACTGTCCTTGATAAGGATGTCACTTTATCTCTGACAAATCCCAGCACAGAGGTAGGGCTGGAATTAAAACAGACCTGTAGTAGACCCACATCTGCAATGCCTGGAAAGGGTGAAATGGCTCAGTATGATGAAGGCTCTAGAGTACCTGATGCTGTAGAGCTGGAGTTCTCTGAAGTTACCAAGAGTCAAGAGGTACCTAAGCATGAACGGTCAGAGAGCCCCGCAGAGATCATAGAGGTGGATGCAGGAACAGGTGGAACTCTAAAGAGGCACAGTGTGGGTGGACAAGAGAGCCCATCTGAAAATCTAATTAAAGAAGTGATAGTGCGATGTGCTGGCTAAAAGAGAGCAGGACCACAAGATAGAGCTGCTTAAAGAGACAGTCAAAGCGACAGTCGAGTGAGAAAGGGTCCTGAAACAAGCAATTGAGCACAGAGTGGATGAGCTGGAGAAGAAAGTCTCTGAGCTCAGAGTTCACCTGTCAGCGTGTAAAACCATGAACAAGCCCCTATTAGAAAATATGGAGGTGCACAGAGAGGCCCAAGAGAAACATCAGCAGAAGCTTCTACGGAGAGAGGATGAGTGTTGCTGCTTGGCAGAGCAGCTAGATAAAGTTCTCCGAGAGCTCAAGATAGTGAAGGAGACTAATGCCCAGCTCCTGAAATCTAAGGATGACCGGGAAATTGAACTGTCACGCTCTCCCGATCTGACCGTAATGGAGAGTGAGCTGGAAAGGCTGACCAAAGAAGGGGCCTCCAAGGAGGAAGAAATCCAGGAGGGGAAGTGCCACACAGATGGCCAGTCATGGGAGATCGACGTCTTGGAAAACTGCGCTGACTCTCAGGACGTGAAGATCCAAAAGTATGTCCAAGAAGGTGAGACTTCAGATTTCAAATGCGTAATAGAGTTACCCCAAGACATGCGAGAAGCGTGTGCCAGTGAGGATGTGCATGAGGCCTTTATAAAGGCAATAGAAGTGTGTAGTGTGTACTGAGCTCCAGAGACTCAGCAGTTGGTCATACTCTCGACTAGAGAAGTTACAGTGAAGCGGGTGGCTGTCCTGAGGGATATGCATCTACAATGTGTCCGCACGAAACAGATGATCATGTTGAAGAATAAGGAAGCCGCTCAACGTATGGAGCATGCAAGAAAAGATCAAAGTCAGTTGGGCTCGGTAGAAGACATCGTTCAAGTGCCCAGAGGTATGGTGAGGAAAGTGATCGGAAGACTTGAAAAGTGATGCAGGAGATTGTGAATAGATCTTGTGTGATGAGAGTGAGGATTTCGGGCTAATGATGAAGCCCAGATCATGGGTGAAGATGGGACGGTGCCATTCTTTGCTGTCGGATACACGGAGAGCCTTGGGAATATCCAGATGCTCCAGGAGTGTCGCATGGAGTACCTGAAAGAAATACAGCAGCTAAGACTTGAGAGGGAGCAGATCAATAGAGAGTTGCAGGAAATGGGAAGAAGATAGCCGCCATCTTCAACTCCCGGCATAGAAAGACAAAGAGGTTCTCTAAAGACTGGAAGTCCTCAAGCTGAAGCTAACAGAGTACATAGAGACAATTGGAAGTACTGCTCTTCGGGCAATAAAGACCATAGGAGAAATGGCCAGCAGAGAGATAACAGAAGGTGGCATGATGGAAGAGGAAGAAGTAGTGACACCTCAGCTCAGGGCTGAGGGACCTAGGCGGGAGACCCTGTAATGAACGTAGTGACAAAGAGTCAGACCAGACAAGAGGTATGGGTGCAAGAGAATCGCGACACCATACTGACAGCCAGGGATGCGGGTGGTCTGACAAGGGTACATCTCTATCAGAGGACGAGATGGAGTCAGATGACGGATGCCTACAAAAAGGTTCAGTACCAGGGCACGACTTAGATGGTTTAACTGTCAGGGTTGACCGAGAAGTCTCTGTCGGATAAGAGAAAGTGCCAAGCCCCACGGCTTTAGGCAGAGTGGGGAAGTATGTAGTGTGACTAATGGCCACATAATTAATGGAAGGCATGTATCACAGGGATGGCTGCTCCCTGTGATGTAACCCGGAGTATTCTTTCTTTAGTGCATGTAAGCACTAAGTAGTTGTTGTTCATACTTGGGTCCGGGTTATGGGTAGCTATGAGAAATGGGAAAGTCTGACTACCCATATACCTCACACCAAGCTGAGGGTGATCACTGTACCCCTTTTCCTTGTGTGTGTGTGGTTGTGAGTTTCAGGACCAGCAGTGAGGTCATGACGATGTGACCAGCCCATGGGATCCATACCTCGCCTGTGGGAGTGGTTACAACCTATGCAATCTAGGTGTGTTTAGCACATGGGAGTGAGTGTTTGGGATTCTGTCAGGGTGGACAGATTTTCATGTGTCCAGGCTGGACACTACAGAGTGGTCTGTATCTTGAGAGGGAGAAGCCTTCCTGTGTCAATGGCTCCAGATAGAGCCTGCGTGCTGGACATTGCACAGCATGTGTACCCACAGGCCTGAGAGAGCAGAGCTTTGCTATGGACACTGACACTGTGTTTTGCCTGACGTAAAGACTGTTTACCGTTTGTTGGTGCTTTGATGGTTTATGAAGCAAATAAACCCACATGGACGTTGAAGAGAACGTGCCCCCTGTTTCGTCTTATGCACCTTAGTGAGTACAATCCTTACAATATATAACTTTGAAGTGCACAATGAAAGAAAAAAGGAAGGTACACACCGTTACCAAAAGTGGAAGTCTTTATTTCATGGATAAAAATGCATAGGCTCGGGAGCAATGCAGAGAGTGTGGACAATGGCTGTTTCACGCTCCTGTGTGGCTCCAGGGGTACCCTACATAATTTTTTTTGGGGGGTCCCCCTTCACGACGATCTCCCGTGGAGAGCTGTCACATCAGCAGATGTGACCGTTCTCCAGGTGCTCCAATGTACAGTGACCGGAGATAATGCTCCCACTGTGGATCACTCAGCCACCGAGGTCACTTGAGTTCATGCTCTCATTTTATGGCACCATTGCTGTGTGAGAATTTTTTCACGCAGGTGTGCAGAAAGTGACAGGATGAACTCAGATTGATCCACAGCGAAAGGACGGCGGAGTGATCCACATCGAGAGCATTATCTCTGGTCACTGTACACCGGAGCCCTGGAGAGTGGTCAATTCTGCTGATGTGACAGCTCTCCATGGGAGAGAGTCATGGGACAATCGTTATTAAATGGATTACGTTGGAACAGGGAGTATATTTCTTCTGTATTTTTATTTTTTTTTGGCAGGTGATTGAGGACGTTTGGTATTAGCTGTATATGCTGAGTATGTGTACTGTATGTGTGTGTGTTTTTTTTTACTATTCAACACATTAGCTGGATGATGGGACTACTACTGTAACATCATCCACTAATGCTGTCACTGTAGCAGACATAGCCGGAAGGGACTTGGGATGGTATTGCTGTGTGTACACTGCTGTGCAGACTGCTTTTTACACAGCACTAATACTTTTATTCATTTTTTTCCCTACACCTTATACACCTATACTCTTCTGATACAGTACAGTATTTCTGCTGTTTGTATTACCGTCAAATCCATACTGAGATAATGTCTGTGTGTGACTCCGGAAATATATACGGAGATTTAAATTTTTCCCTGCAACGTATACAGCTGTACGCTTCTGATACACTACCATATATCTGCTGTTTGTATTACGGTCAAATATATACTGAGTAAGCATCTGTGTGTGACTCCGGAAATATATACTGAGATTTAAATTTTCCCCTACACCGTATACAGCTGTACGCTTCTGATACACTACCGTATATCTGCTGTTTGTATTACGGTCAAGTATATACTGAGTAAGCGTCTGTGTGTGACTCCCTAAATATATACTGAGATTTAAATTTTCTCCTACACCGTATACAGCTGTACGCTTCTGATACAGTACCGTATATCTGCTGTTTTCATTACGGTCAAATACATACTGAGTGAGCATCTGTGTGTGACTCCGGAAATATATACGGAGATTTAAATTTTTCCCTACACCGTATACATCTGTACGCTTCTGATACAGTGCCGAATTTCTGCTGTTTGTATTACGGTCAAATCCATACTGAGAGAGCGTCTGTGTGTGACTCCGGAAATAAATATGGAGATTTAAATTTTCCCCTACACCATTTGCAGCTGTACGCTTCTGATACAGTACCGTATTTCTGCTGTGTTGTTACGTCAATCCAATGAAGAGTCTGTGTGATCCGGAATATACGGAATTTAAATTTTCTACACTGTATAGCTGTACGCTTCTGAACAGTACCGTTTTCTGCTGTTGTATTACGTCAAATATATACTGAGAGAGCATGTGTGTGACTCAGAAATAAATACGGAGATTTAAATTTTCCCCTACACCGCATACAGCTGTACACTTCTGATACAGTACCATATTTCTGCTGTCTGTATTACCGTCAAATCCATAAAGAGAGCGCGTCTGTGTGTGATTCCGGAAATAAATATGGAGATTTAAATTTTCCCCTACACCGTATACAGCTGTTCGATTCTGATACAGTACCGTATTTCTGCTGTTTATATTACTGTCAAATCCATACTGAGAGAGCATCTGTGTGTGACTCCGGAAATAAATACGGAGATTTAAATATTCCCCTACACCACATACAGCTGTACGCTCCTCATACAGTACAATATTTCTGCTGCTATTTTTGGTACATTTTCCCAAACATGAGGAAGTATGGTGGAAGAGGCCACGGACGTGGGCGTGGTGGGCCAGCTGGTACTGATGGTGATGGTGGTGCATCTGCTGGCAGTGCCAAAAGCACAATAGCACCTAAGGCAGGAGGTATTGAGCCTGCGTCATCGTCTGGCTCCAGAAGGCCTGGAAGGCTCCCTTTTCTGGGAGTAGGTAAATAGCTTTTAAAGCCGGAGCATCAGGAACGGGTTTTGGCTTACATTGCTGAAACACCTCCAGCTCTATCGCCTCCTCTTCTGAAGGTTCAAAAACTGCTATATGATTCTGCTGGTATGTTCACCCAGAGCACTGCATTGCCCTCGCAGTCTACTGAGCCAGATAATGACCCTGATGAAACTCAGGTGCCCCTTCCCACATACTATACCACCTTACATGTTGATTGACACAAAGGAAGGTGCAGATGAAATTGAAGAGGAGGTGATGGATGACCCAGTTGTTGACTCGGATTGGCATCCATTGGGTGAAGAGGGTGCTGCTGGCAATAGCTCAGAAGAGGAGGAGGATCCACAGCAGGCATCGACGTCGCAGCTGCGGTTATCTAGCAGGCCCGTAGCAGTCCAAAAATGTGTTAAAAAAACAAAAAGAGTTGCAGGACAGCTTGGCCAGGCGGTGAATTAGCCCAGCGTGCAAGCACTGAAAACATATCCCATAGTAGGAAGAGTGCAGTGTGGCACTTTTTTGACCAACATCCTATTGATGAGGCAAAGGTTATCTGTAAGAAGTGTGGAAGGACCTTTAGCCGAGGGAAAAAAATATCCGAAAATTGAATACCAGTTGCATGCTTAGACATTTAAACACCATGCATTTGCAAGCGTGAACGGACTACAAAACCTCAGTTAGCACATGTGCACCTGCTCCGACTGAAGCCAGCCAGCATTGCTACATCGCTTCCCCCACTGTAAGCCCTCCGGTTAGCACACCACCAGCAAGAAATGTTGAGGTGTCATCGCAAGGCCAAAGCAGTCAGGGAATCACAATGTTTTTCCAACGAAAGACTGCATCTAGGCCATCACCACCACCATCACCATCACCATCACCAACCCCCTCTCAGTCCGCCATGTCCACCGCTAATTCCATCATATGCAGCTCTCAAGTCCAGCTCATACTAGCAGAGACTCTGAGTAGGACAAGAAATTACTCATCCTCTCATCCACGTACACTGGCTTTGAACGCTTACATTGCCAAACTGATCTCATTAGAGATGATGCCCTTCCGTTTGGTTGAAAGCGCAGAGTTCCAAGAGCTCATGGCCTACGCTGACCCATGCTATGACCTAAACAGTCGGCACTTCTTTTCTAGAAAAGCCATCCCTTCCCTCCACCTGCATGTGAAAGACCGAAATTTGTCCATGCACTCAAACAGCCATGTGCATTCCTCAAAACACTGAAGGACTTTACAGAGGTCTTTCAGCTTTGACCACTGCACACCCGACAACTCGATGTCTGACCTCAAACTGCCTGCCCGTGTATCATCCCACAAATGCATTACAGCCTGCCTATGTTCGCACAGCCTCTCAACCATGTGCATGGTGGAGTTCCACCTTGTTGCAACGTCTATGATTAGGCAGTGCTTGGGGAGGTGGAGCGATCGCTGCAGCCTCTGCATATGACTGGAGTCTATGGGCGAGCGACGGATTTGCGAACACAGTCTTCGCACCTTATGGAGCAGGGCTGGTAACTCTGGATAATTATTTATGAAGCACTGCACCACCAGGTTCATGGTGTGAGCCAGGCAAGGTATGTGTCTGAGTTTTGCCAGGGCTATGACCGCCACAAAATTATGTCCATTATCACTGACTACCTTGCCTGGCTCAAGATGTAGACTGCCCAGCCATGACTCAGTTTCTCGCTGCAAGTAGTCGGTCAGTACCTCCTCCTGCTGATGATTACCACTAGCTGTTTGATAGTGGGACACCTCATGTGAACACTGGCAGCTGCGGATGGAGTGCTCGTGCGACTGCGCTCTGTCGACGGGCTTTTTCTTCTGGCGGAGGAGGGTCGAAAGCCTACAGCCAACTGTTGCCTATACCGTGGGCTAGGCAGCACTGTCCCAATGCCGCTGTCCCCTGTGGACTCTGCATCCACCACATTAACCCAGTGCACAGTGATGGACATTTAACGGCCCTGGCCGTGACTACTGGCCCATGCATCTGTTGTAATGTGCACCTTCCCACTCACTGATTGTTTCAGTGCATGGACAATGCGGTTTTTCACATGCAGGTGGAGGGCAGGGATGGCTTTTCTAGAAAAGAAGTGCCGACTGGGTAGGTCATAGCGTGGGTCAGCGTAGGCCATGAGCTCTCGGAACTCTGCGCTTTCAACCAAACTGAAGCACATCATCTCTAATGAGATCAGTATGTCAATGTAGGCGTTCAAAGCCAGTGTACGCGGATGAGAGGATGAGTACTTTCTTGTCCTACTCAGACTCTCTGCTAGGGTGAGCTGGACTTGAGAGCTACATATGGTGGAACTAGCGGAGGACATGGCGGACTGAGAGGGGGCTGATGATGGTGGTGGTGGTGATGGCCTAGATTCAGTCTTTCGTTGGAAAAACATTGTGATTCCCTGACTGCTTTGGCCTTGCGACGACACCTCAATATTTCTCGCTGGGCTTACAGTGGGGGAAGCAATGTAGCATTGATGGCTGCCTTCAGTTGGAGCAGGTGCACGTGTGCTACCTGAGGTTTTCTAGTCCGTCCAGGCTTGCAAGTGCATGGTGTTTACATGTCTAAGCATGCAACTGGTATTCAAATTTCGAAGATTTTTCCCTCGGCTAAAGTTCCTTCCGCACTTCTTACAGATAACCTTTGCCTCATCAATAGGATTTTGGTCAAAAAAAGTGCCACACTGCACTCTTCCTACTATGGGAAAACTTTTCAGGGCTTTCACGCTGTGTTAATTTGACCGTTTAGCCAAACTGTCGTGCAACTCTTTTTGTTTTTTTAACATGTTTTTGGACTGCTACGGGCCTGCCAGATAACCACAGCTGCGATGTCGATGCATGCTGCGGATCCTCCTCCTCTTCTGAGCAACTTCCAATGGCACCCTCTTCCCCTAATGGATGCCAATCCAGGTCAAAAACTGGGTCATCCATCACCTCCTCTTCAATTTCATCTGCACCTTCCTCTGTGTCACTGTGTAAGGTGGTATAGTATGCGGAAAGGGGCACCTGAGTTTCATCAGGGTCAGAATCTGGCTCAGTAGACTGCGAGGGCAATGCAGTGCTCTGGGTGAATGTACCAGCATAATCATATAGCAGTGGCTGTGCATCAGTGCACTCCATGTCATATTCATCTTGGACTGGGGAATTCAGGATTTCACTTGATAAGTTAGGCATGGTATGTGAAAATAGCTCCAGGGAGTAATCTGAAGTGTGGCCTGCCGCATCCTTCACTTTTGGTGGGGTGAAAGACACAAGGAAAGGTGTTGTTCCTGACCAGGAGACTGCACTGATGACTCAGTGCTTGCAGTTTTTGAAACTTCAGAAGAGGAGGCGATAGAGCTTGAGGCTGTTTCAGCAATGTAAGCCAAAACCTGTTCCTGATGCTCTGGCTTTAAAAGCGGTTTACCTACTCCCAGAGAAGGGAGCCTTCCAAGCCTTCTGGAGCCAGACGATGACGCAGGCTCAACACCTCCTGCCTTAGGTGCTATTGTGCTTTTGGCACTACCAGCACATGCACCACCACCATCAGTACCAGCTGGCCCCCCCGCCCACGTCCGAAGCCTCTTCCACCATACTTCCTCAAGTTTGGGAAAATGTACCGAAAATACCAGTAGATATATGATACTGTATGAGGAGCGTACAGCTGTATACGGTGTAGGGGAAAATTTAAATCTCTGTATTTATTTCCGGAGTCACACACAGACGAACTCTCAGTATGGATTTGACCATAATACAAACAGCAGAAATACGGTACTGTATCAGAAGCGTACAGCTGTATGAGGTGTAGGGAAAAATTTAAATCTCCGTATATATTTCCGGAGTCACACACAGACGCTCACTCAGTATGTATTTGACCGTAATACAAACAGCAGATTTACGGTACTGTATCAGAAGCGTACTGCTGTATACTATGTAGGGAAGAATGTAAATCTCTGTATATATTTCCGGAGTCACACACAGACGCTCACTCAGTATGTATTTGACCGTAATACAAACAGCAGAAATACAGTACTGTATCAGAAGCGTACAGCTGTATACGGTGTAGGGAAAAATTTAAATCTCCGTATATATTTCCGTAGTCACACCCAGACACTCTCTCAGTATGGATTTGACAGTAATACAAACAGCACAAATACGGTACTGTATCAGAAGCGTACAGCTGTATACGGTGTAGGGGAAAAATTGAAATCTCCATATGTATTTCCGGAGTCACACACAGACGCTCACTCAGTATGTATTTGACCGTAATACAAACAGTAGATATACGGTACTGTATGAGGAGAGTCCAGCTGTATACGGTGTAGGGAAAAATTTAAATCTCCGTATATATTTCCGGAGTCACACATAAATAGTCAGCATATATTTGTCCGTAATACCAGCCTTTACACGGTAGGAGCGTACAGCTCTATACGGTGTGGGAAAAAATTAACGGTCGGTAGCTGTGCAGAAAAAAAGAATGAAAATATTAGTGCTGTGTAAAAAGCAGTCTGCACAGCAGTGTACACACAGCAATACAGCTATCAGGCAGCCAAATAACCAGCGCTGCTGCACACAAGAAAATCCTCCCGTCACTGCACACTAACTGTACAGCACAATTGCTATCAGCACAAGCACATAAGAACTTCTCTTTACAGCTCTAACTCTCTCCTACTGATGAACAGCAACCTCTCCCTACTGTTAAGATCGGCAGAAGTAAAATGGAGGTCGACGGTCAGGGCTTTTATAGACACTATGACGCCCCCCAAAGCAAGCCAATCACTGCAATGCCCTTCTCTACCATCGTGGTGGACACTGCACATGTCATCTCATTGCCCACAGTGTACGTCCTTGCTCATTGGCTGAAAAAATTCACCTGCTTGCATTATGGGAAATCCAACTTTGGCGCTCATTTTGCCGACCGCATGGTCGACTTCACGCTATGGTCGGGTTTCGGTTAGCGAAACCTGACTTTGGCAAAAGTGTGCGACTTATGAATCTGGCCGACCTGTTTCTCTCAACTCTACTTGCTATATTTCGAGTACCGCAAGTACCACAATACTCGCCGAGTACCGAATGCTTGCGAATATACTCGCTCATCCCTAGATATAAGGTTATTTTTGTTGATTTTCTTGATTTTTTTATCTTATTAGTTCATCTTTTTATTTTTTTGGTAGTCAGGAATAGCCAGAGATCAGTACATGGGAGCAGCAGTATAGTCTTGAGGATAAGCAGCAGGTGGAAAGAGAGCTTGACTAAAGGTTGGGAGCTCAATAATCTCACAAGGAAGGAAGTGCAATGCCCGGTTAAAGTAGGGTGTTCAATCAGGAGATCACAGGGTGAAGCCAATCAGGAACTCATGGTGGAGACAATCAGGAACAAGACAGGTACTAGTCTCTTGGTTAGCAAGGAACTGTCCAGTGAGTTGAATATCTCAGCGGGAAGACCAGCTGCCTGGTGCACAAGAGCTGCTGGGTTCGAGTCCTGATACCTTCTTTCAGTAAGAGCATTGAAAATGCATCATAGCTGGGTTTTCCAGCATGACAATGATCCAAAGAACACAGCCTGGACAACTAAGAAGTGGCTCCATAAGAAGCATTTTATGGTCCTGGAGTGGCCTAGCCAGTCTCCAGACCTGAACCCAATAGAAAATCTTTGGAGGGAGCTGAAACTCAATGTTGCCCAATGACTGTCTCGAAACCTGAAAGATCTAGAGAAGATCTGTTTGGAGGAGTGGACCAAAATCCTTGCTGCAGTGTGTGCAAACTTAGTCAAGAACTACAGGAAACGTCTGACCTCTGTAATTGCAAACAAAATTTTCTGCACCAAATATCTGTTTTTCTATTGTATCAAATACTTATTTCATACAATAAAATGCAAATTAATTATGTAAAAATCATAAAATGTGATTTTCCAGATTTATTTTCTAGATTCTATCTCTTACAGTTGGTGTACCTATGATAAAAATAACAGACCTCTTCATTCTTTGTAGGTGTGAAAACTTACAAAATTGGCAGTGTATGAAATACTTATTTCCCTCACTGTACACAAGTTTTATCTATACACTACACATGTTAACAATGCTTTTAGAATCACTCTATATGTACATATATGTTTTTGTATTGTGAAATAAAGTTTGGACAGGTATGGAAAAAATGCTGCCAAGTAAAAATCCTTTAAAAAATAGAGATTTAAAAGTTATTTTTTGTCAATTAACAAAATGCAAAGAAAATGAAAGAAAGAGAAATGCAAATTAAATCAATATTTAGTGTGCCCACACTTTGTATTCAAACCAGCACCAAATCATCCATTCTTCTAGACACAATGGCACATAGTTTTTAAACAAACTTGTTACGGAAGTTGTTCTTAACATCTTAGGTGAATAACCACAGACTTGCAGAAATCCATCATGTAATCTCAGAGAGACTTGATGATGGATCATGGCTCTGTTTAGGGATCTAAGGGATGTCCTACTGTATATAGCAGCTATGGAGCTTCATACTGTGTATAGCAGAGCTATGGGAAATACATAGTAACCTAGTAACATAGTTATTAAGGTTGAAGAAAGACTAAGTCCATCTAGTTCAACCCATATCCTATCCTAACCTTCCCTAACATGTTGATCCAGAGGAAGGCAAAAAAACCTCATGTGGCAACAGTAAGCTTCACATTGGGGAAAAAAATTCCTTCCCGACTCCACATACGGCAATCAGACTAGCTCCCTGGATCAACGCAATATCTAGGAAACTAGTGTATATAACCTGTAATTTACTTTTCGAGAAAGGCATCCAGTCCCTTCTTAAATTTTAGTACATTACATTACAACATCATGTGGCAGAGAGTTCCATAGTCTCACTGCTTTTACAGTAAAGAATCTGCATCTGTAATTATGACTAAACCTTCTTTCCTCCAGACGTAGAGGATGCCCCCTTGTCCCCGTCACTGGTCTAAGAGTAAAAAGATCATTAGAATAGTCTTTGTACTGTCCCCTCATATATTTATACATTGTAATAAGATAACTCCTAAGCCTTCATTTTTCCAAACTAAATAACCCCAAGTGTAATAGCCTGTCATGGTATTGCAGACCCCCAGTTCTCTAATAACCTTGGTCGCTCTTCTCTGCACCCGCTCCAGTTCAGAGTTAAAATTATGTTCTCTCATGAGCATCTATGCCTCTTTTAATGCATCTCATTATTTTATTTGCCTTTGCAGCAGCTGCCTGGCACTGGCCTCTAAATGTGAGTTTGTTGTCCACCCATACACCCAGATCTTTTTCAGTGACAGTTTTGCCCAGTGTTTTACAATTAAGCACATAATTATACATCTTTGTTGTTGTACCCAAGTGCATGACCTTACATTTATCCCGATTAAATCTCATTTGCCATTTATCAGCCCAAGCTTCTAGTTTACATAAATCCTCCTGTAATATAAAATTGTCCTCCTCTGTATTGATGACTCTGCAGAGTTTAGGGTCATCTGCAAATATTGAAATACTACTCTGTATGCCCCCTAAAAGGTCATTAATAAATATGTTAAAGAGAAGCGGGCCCAACACCGACCCCTGCGGTACCCCACTGCTAACCGTGACCCAGTCCAAGTGTGCTCCATTAATAACCACCCTTTGTTTCCTACACCTGAGCCAGTTCTTAACCCACTTACACATATTTTCCCCTATCCCCATTGTTCTCATTTTATGTATCAGCCTTTTGTGTGGCACCATATTAAAAGCTTTTGAAAAGTCCACGTCTACTGATATCCCTTTGTCCAGTCCGGAACTTACCTCTTCATAGAAACTCATCAGATTAGTCTGACAGGAACGGTCTCTCGTAAACCCATGCTGATACTGTGTCATGAGGTTATTCAGACTCAGATACTCCAATATAGTATCCCTTAGAAAACCCTCCAGGATTTTACCCACAGTAGATGTTAAGCTCACTGGCCTATAATTTCCAGGTTCAGTTTTTGTCCCCTTTTTGAATATTGGCACCACATTTGCTATACGCCAGTCCTGTGGTACAGACCCGTTATTAAGGAATCTTTAAAGATTAAAAATAATGGTCTATCTATGACTGTACTTAATTCCTGCAGTACTCAGGGGTGTATCCCATCCAGGCCCGGGTATTTGTCAATTTTAGTGATTTTTAGACGCCGCAGTACATCCCGCTGGGTTAAGCAGGTGACATTTAATGGAGAATTTTTTATCACTGATCATGTTATCTGTCATGGGATTTTCTTGTGTAAATACTGTTGAAGAAAAGTAATTTAGCATATGATACAGTGTTTGAGCAATATCGAGAATTTTATTATGTATAAGAAGTTGTTAGGAATCATACTGTGTTTGCGGAATCATACTTTTATGTAGGAGCTATTGGCCTTAATACTAAGTATAGGGGGCAATGGGTCAGCATACTATGTATAGGGGGCTATGGGCAATGATAATGTGTATAGGTGGCTATGAGGCATGATACTGTGTATAGATGTAGTTGGACATCATAATGTATATAGGGACTATGGGGTAAAAATACAATATGTAGAAGACATATGAGGCATCATGATGTGTAAAGATGGATTATGGGCCATTAAACTATGTATAGCAGGAATTATACTGTTGAATTTGGAGTTATGGCCATCATACTGTGTTATGGGTCATGATACTGTATATAGGGGCTATGGAGTATCATATATTGTTTGGGCTATGGGCCATCATACTATTTATCGAGGGGCTATGGGTCATCATATTGTATAAAAGGTGAAATGTAGGGAGCCATCACACTGTATATAGGAGGCTATGGGCCATCATACTCTGTATGCCTATGGGTCAAGTTACTGTGTATGAGGGCTATTAGGCATCATATCATGTATGGGTGGCTGTTGGGCAACATGCTATTTATAAGGATTCTATGTGGAATTATACTTGGTATATGGGGCTATGGACCATCAAACTGTATATAGAGAATTGTGGAGACAACGTATTGTGTATAGAGAGGTACTGTAGGGCATTATACTGTGAGGGAGGCTGTAAGACAGGGGTGGGGAATATTTTTTCTGCCAAGGGCCATTTGGATATTTATACCATCCTACGGGGCCATACAAACTCCGCCCACAAAGTACATCGTGACTCTGGCACTGGTGTCAGGACGCAATCTTTCATTGCATGCCCTTCAGTGTTCAGTAGTGAACACTACATGTGTACTTACAGAGCAAAGAGAAATTAATGAGCAG
This sequence comes from Oophaga sylvatica, assembly GCA_033576555.1. Lineage (NCBI taxonomy): Eukaryota > Metazoa > Chordata > Amphibia > Anura > Dendrobatidae > Oophaga > Oophaga sylvatica. The sequence goes on along the minus strand of JARQOD010000004.1, from coordinate 204,333,604 downwards.
GTGGCAATCAAAATACAGCTCCCTGCCAAAGCACAGCGGTCCCTGAGAATCTGCCCGGGGGCCGGATAAAAGTTCATCGAGGGCCGTAAATGGCCCTGGGGCCTGAGGTTCCCCATCTCTGCTGTAAGGCATCATAGATTTTTTTTGGTGCTGTTGAATATCATACTGTATATGCAGGATTGTATAATTGGGACAACAGCAGACAAAAACAGAAGAGAGTCCTTGTGCAAGAACAATATTTGGGACTTTGCAGTACTAAAGCTCATTATAATGCACATTTACACCTCCTTTAGAAGTGGAAATAGGCCCCATTAACTTTTTTGGGGGTGGGGGCATTTTTATTCTTACAAGATGGTACAGAGTTATTATTATTAATGTTATAAGAAAGCACAGAGGGAATTATTATAAAAAGCATATTGGGTATTATGATGATGATGATTAATATTAATAAAGACCAGAGGCATCGATATTGTAAGAAAGCACAGAGGAGACTAATATTAAGATTGTTGTTATTATTATTATTATTATTATTATTAGAAGAAAGCACGGGGACATTATTATTATTAGAAGAATAAGGCATTGGGGCATCACTGTTATAATAAAGTACTAAGGCATTATTATTATTACTATTATTATTATTGTAAGACACACAGAAGTGATTATCTTATGGTGATTATAATTCTATGGAGCGTCATGGAAATCCCTCTTTAGGGGAAAGATGCAAGGGGTCTTGTACATTTGCCAATGTTGTCGAAATCAGAGGGATGATAGTTCACTGACAAAACATACACAAGGGTCTGGCTGTGTGCAAAGCCTGTCTGACTTTACCTCGGCATTATGGAAGTTTTAATGTCATTCAGAAACTATAAGGTTACAATACATTACCACAAAAAGATACAAAAAAACTAGCTGACTTATTGAAGATTGGCTTAAATCAGTTTTCCAAATTTTGGAAAAGCTTATCAGGAAACCAATTATTTGTTCTGTTACTTTTATGAACAACTTGAAATATAAAAAACACATACATATTAAAGTTAGACATGTAGATGTAAATTACTTAAGTGATAAAGAAAGCAAGCTATAAAATATTACCACAACAGGAGGTACAGGAGAAATTATTACTATGAGGAAATACAGAGAGAACATTATTAGTGCATAGGAGCACAGTGGGTACTATTTTGCAGGGCACATAAGAAGTATACTATTACTTTGAAGGTCAAAGAGGGGTCCCAGGCTGGTAGGAGTGGACGTTCGGCAGTGCAGGGACTCTGCTGAAATTTTCATGCTTTTCAATGTGATGGACTCCAGGAAAATGGCCACCAGAGGTGTCACATGCACAGACTGAGATTTTGGCATTGAGATCTCGGCTTTCAAGATCCCAGTTGCGTATGTGCCACCTCCGACTGCCATTTTCCCAAAGTACACCACATAGAAAAGCATGGAAAATGCAGGGGCTCCGGCCTTTAACAAATTGTTGGCAAACCCTCACTCTGCCGTACACCACCTCCTACAAGCCTGGGGCCCAAAGCACCACCCCACTCCTACCTCCACTGAACACCACCTCCTACTAGACTGGGGCCTGCAGCATCTCCTGCCTCCGCTACTGCCAGCTTCCTGTAGCAGCAATCCTGCACCTGTGACCCCGCTCCATCGCCACTGCCCCTAGGTAAGCCACCATAAAAGCAAATTATAATATGCACCACCATTTTATTAACACATTTATTTTCCTATTTTCCTGCCCAAAATTTGGGGTGTGTCTTAAAATCTGGTGCGCCTTATAATACGCAAACTACCGTAAATTCAAATAAGTTTTTCCTATATATGGAAACAACACACTGACTGTACACTTATGTCATTTGTGTGTGTCTAAGATTTTCACAGACCCATAGACGTCTATGGGTACTTTTGATTCATGTCTTTGATTTTAAACAGACATATCCCAGTGAGTTTTTGTGGATCCCCTGGTCACAAAAAAATACGGACATGTGAACAATCCCAAAAACTATAATGAATAGATATTCCAACAAAGAATATGTTTGTGAAAAATGGAATTAATCAATCATATGGTCCATCTTACACCCTAAAAAATGTAACTTCCATTTTTTAAATCATATCAGAGTTGAGGAACAATAATATTTAAAACTAGAATATTAAATTAATCCTAGCAGATAGCATATGCATTCTAAAAAATAATCCCATGCCTAAACTCTGACATCTGAATAACATTTTCATTCATCTATGTGAATGGATGCACTCACACATTTTGCAAGACAAATTTATGCTCAGTTGCCTAAATCATTGTAATCCATCTAAATCAACCTTTCCTTTTATAAATTGCACTCCAGAATAACAATCAGGTTACATTCAGAGACAATTCCTAATCAACACATTGCGCAAGATTTTCTATGTCTTAGTGACTTGACAAATGAATACATTATTTGGTATTGATTAATTAGTTAGTCAGTCTGGTCATGCTTTGTCATGTTTCTAAATTAGAATCAGAATAAGTTATATGACAAGCAATGGTAAAATGCTTGATTTATATATGAAAATTATATTTCCACATTTTTGAGTTTAAACTACAGAATTATTACTATGTTTGAATTTAGACTAATTGAAAATAATTAGATATTAACTTAGCAGACAAGATGTTGTGAAAAAAATTAATGTCATAGCTAGTGATGAGCGAATTTGTTCGAAAAACGATCGCCAAAAATAAAATCGGCACGAATATGGTGTTAGGGCTGGCGGAACGCACAAAATAAATATAAATAATAAGTGCGTTCGCAGCCCGGGGTCCACCGTGCAGGCTGAGCCTGCTGGTAAGAGGGCGGTAAGGTGAACTCTGTTACTTCACAGAGTAAGCAACTTTAGACACTGTGGCCCTATATGGCAGTATAAGCGAACTCTGTTACATCACAGTGTCGCTAAGGAAGAGACGCAGAGATATGGACTGTGTCCTGTTAACTCCACAGGAATGCACAGACAACTGCTGTGCGGACAGCAATCCGTAGTAAACGCAATCAGCAATGCAAACAGACAATCTCCTCATCGGAGAAGCCGATATTCTAGGGGCTTATTTCAGCCAAGCCCTAAACACGTGCATACAATCTCCTCACCGGAGGTGCCGGTATTCTAGGGGCTTATTTCAGCCGAGCCCTAACACATGCGTGCAAGTGCAAGAACACACTGGCGCAAAGCACATAATGTAATTGATACTAGCGCATGGCGGCACGACCATGCCACCCTTTTATAGTAGAAACTACAGGACCTGCTAGACAAAGGACCAATAGGAAACTGCTCCAGAACACAAGTGGTTTCAGGACCTTCCTGGCGGACCAATAGGAGCGGCTGCAGTACCTGAGCATGTGACCCCTGATCTCCAATGATGAGATCTTACCCTGGGCATGCTCAGAAGAGGAAAGCAAGGACTTTGTCCCAAAGACGTCTGCTCGCCACAAACCACCACTGGCTACAACAGCAGAACCTGGAGGGGCAGCAGTAATCCTCTGCACAATGTTAGACTGGGCGAGACGCTGGGACTGACGTCTATGCTGAGCAGAGTCCGGAGACGGATGGGAGACAGCAGCAGGGATGGCTCAAGATTCCTCCTGTGCAGAAGCGGGAACTCGACCCCTAACATTACCCCCCTCTAGGACCCCTCCTTCCTTGGGCCTCGTTATGCTCGAAGGCAGCAATGAGCTGCGGAGCCTGAATACACTCAGCAGGCTCCCATGACCTATCCTCAGGCCCATAACCCTCCAATCGACCAAATAAAATTTTTGCCACGTACCACCTTGCACCCCAGAATAGCATTCACCTCTTAATCATCCGTAAACTAACCCGATGTCCCTGCAGATGACTCGGAAAACCGGTACAAATATACGGGTTTTAGGAGGGAGACATGGAATGTGTTGGTAATACCCAGGCGTGGTGGAAGGGCTACCCGGTAGACCACAGGATTGACCTGTTCGAGGACCTTGAAGGGACCCAAGAAGCGAGGTGCGAACTTAGTGGACTCTACTCGTAGTCTGATGTTATGGGCGGAGAGCCACACTAAGTCGCCAGGGGCAAAAGTCGGAGCGGGGCACCGATGTGCATCAGCGGATGACCTCATTCTCTCCTTGGAGGCCTGAATGGCATCGTGAGTACGGTCCCAAATGTCCCGTGCCTCCACAGCCCAGTCTGCCACCCTGGACTCGGCGGAAGACACTGGCATAGGTACAGGAACCCGCGGATGCTGGCCGTAATTAAGGAGAAATGGGGGTTGTCTAGTGGAATCAGCCACAGCGTTATTTAATGCAAACTCCGTCCACGGTAACAAGGATGCCCAGTCATCCTGCCTAGCTGAAACAAAATGTCGCAGATATGTAACCAAGGTCTGGTTGGCCCTCTCTACCAACCCATTCGTCTCGGAATGATAAGCTGAAGAGAGATTTAACTCAACACTGAGAAGGCGACAAAGCTCTTTCCAGACCCGAGACGCAAACTGGGGACCCCGGTCGCTGAAAATTTTGTCCGGCATACCGTGTAAGCGGAAGATATGTTTGATAAACAGTGTCGCCAAGGCCCGTGCAGAGGATAACCGGGGTAGCGGCACCAAGTGCACCATTTTGGAGAAGTGATCGGTGATAACCCATATGATGGTGCACCCACAAGATTTGGGCAAGCCTACCACAAAGTCCATCCTGACCATTTCCCAAGGCCTTGTTATACTTTTTTGCTATTTTCTGTATTTGTTTCTTATTATTCAGTTACATATTGGTGGCTTGATCTCCCTCTTCTTTGCTCTTATGGTTTCCATTTCCCAAGGCCTGTCTGCCACTGGCAATGGGTAAAGTAACCCAGCCGGCCATTGACGAGGGGACTTATTTTTGGCACAGGAGACATATGCCCGAATATAGTCTCCAACTTCCCGGACCATATGCGGCCACCAGTATGTCCTCGCGAGTAGCTCAGATGTCCTTTTATTCCCAAAATGTTCACCCACCCTGGACGAATGGGCCCAAGAGAGAACCTCCGGTCGCAAATTAGATGGTACAAAGGTCTTGCCCGGAGGGACAGACTCTAGCGACACCGGAGCTACAGTTCTCAGGCTCTCAGAGGGGACAATTAGCCGTGGCCCCTCCTCCTCCTCAGGAGACACAAGGGAGCGAGAGAGAGCGTCAGCCCGAATGTTCTTCTCTCCCGACAGAAAATGGAGGGTGAAGTGAAAGCGGGAGAAAAACAAGGACCATCTTGCCTGACGGGAATTTAGCCGCCGGGCAGTTTGTAAATACACCAGATTTTTGTGATCCGTGAAGACTTGGAAGGGAAAATGAGCCCCTCCAACAGATGTCTCCACTCCCGAGAAGGCCAACTTCATTGCTAGAAACTCCCTGTCCCCGATGGAATAATTCCTCTCTGCTGGTGTGAAGGTCTTGGAGTAAAAGAAGCACGGGTGCTTCCGACCTTGAGCATCCTTTTGGAAGAGGACTGCTCCAGCACCGACGGACGAGGCATCCACCTCCAATATAAATGGCTTATCAACATCGGGCGATGTAGGATGGGAGATCAAGCAAAATGGGACTTAATAGAAGTGAAGGCCTTGGAGACCTCTTCAGACCACAATTTGGGATTTGCTCCCTTTTTGGTGAGGGCTACCACGGGAGCTACCAAAGTTGAGAAGTGAGGGATAAACTGGAGGTAGTAATTAATGACCCCCATAAAGCGCTGCACCGCCTTCAGAGAATGGGGTTCTTGCCAGTCCATCACCGCCTGTAGTTTGGCAGGATCCATAGCCAATCCCTGGCCGGAGATGATATAGCCCAGGAAGGGTAAGGACTCCTGCTCAAACACACATTTCTCCAACTTTGCGTAGAGGAAATTTGCCCGTAAGAGGTCGAAGACTCTGCAGACATCTCTCCGGTGGGAGTCAATATCTGGGGAAAAGATGAGAATATCATCCAGATAGACTACGACTGAGGTGGAGAGCATATCCAGGAAGATGTCATTAACAAAGTCTTGGAAGACGGCTAGGGCATTACAGAGCCTGAAGGGCATCACCAGATATTCATAGTGCCCGTCCCTGGTATTAAAAGCCGTCTTCCATTCGTCCCCCTCACGGATGCGAATCAGATTATAAGCACCCCGCAGATCTAATTTCGTAAATACCCTTGCCCCCCGTAGCCTATCAAAGAGCTCAGAAATCAGGGGCAACGGGTATTTATTCTTGACGGTGATGGCATTAAGACCCCTGTAATCGAAGCATGGACGTAATTCTCTGTTCTTCTTCTGCACAAAGAAGATCCCTGCCCCTGCAGGTGACACTGACTTCCTAATGAATCCTCTTGCCAGGTTCTCCTGAATATATTGAGACATAGCCTCCGTCTCCGGGAGAGAAAGGGGATAGACTCGTCCCATGGAGGTTCTGCTCCGGGCAAGAGGTCAATAGGACAGTCATAGGGACGGTGAGGAGGAAGGATCTCCGCAGCTTTTTTGGAGAATACGTCTGCATGCGATCAATAGTATTTAGGAAGTGAAGTAAGAACTGCGGGTATCTCTATAGTGGCTACCTGAATGCATTCCCTCATACATCTGCCTTTACATGACTCACCCCAACCCAATATCCTCCCAGAGATCCACTCAATGTGTGGGGAGTGGAAACGGAGCCAGGGCATCCCCAGCAAAATCTCATCTATTCCCTCGGGAATGACCAGAAGTGAGATAATCTCCTGATGGGAAGGGGACATTGACAATGTGAAAGGGATGGTTTGATGTGTGATTGGTGAAGGCAGTGTCGACCCATTCGCTACTCGAACAGTCACGGGTTTGGCGAGCATCACCAGAGGTATAGAGTGGCGGAGAGCGAAGGTAGAGGACATGAAATTTCCTTCGGCTCCAGAGTCCACACAAAGCGTGACTGTTAAAGTGGATGAGCCAAAATTGATTGTCCCCCTAAAGGACAACTTGGAGGCGTGTACCGCTGTGTCTAGGGAACCCCCTCCAATGGTTACTAGATGCGGTCGTTTCCCGACCGCAGTGGACATTTATTAGCATAATGCCCTACTTGTTGGCAAGCATTACAAGTCACGGGTAATCGAGCAGCCCGAGACTTAGGTCTCGTTCGAGAAATCTCCATGGCCTCAGGGAATCGGGCGCCTGACTGGAAGATTCAAGAGGTCTGGCGAAGGTGGGTGCCAGCCGGAACCTCTGCCTACACTGGGCCCGCTCTAACCTCCGCTCCTTAAAACCGAGGTCGATGCGGGTGGATATGGTAATGAGCTCCTCCAGTGTGGCAGGAATCTCCCTGGTGAACAGGGTGTCCTTCATGTGGTCTGCCAGTCCCCTCCACTACACTGGCATAAGGACTTTATCTGGCCACTCCAGCTCAGAGGCCAGAGACCGAAATTGGACGGCGAACTGGCTGACCATGTATGAACCCTGGGTGATTGCCAACAGTTGGTGAGCCGTATCGCGGGTGATGCGAGGTCCTAAAAGACCTGTTTCAGAGAGTCCAAGAAGAGAGGAGCACTCTGCACCACACGATCATCGCGCTCCCACAACGGCGTTGCCCACTCCAACACCCTGCCTGACAAAAGGGATATGTTAAAACCCACTTTCGCCTGCTCCGTGGGAAAACGTGCAGCCAGAAGCTCTAAATGTATGGAGCACTGACTGACGAAACCCCGACATTGTTTACCGTCACCGGTAAACTTGTCTGGAAGTGGGAGGCGGGAAATAGTCGGAGCAGGGGTGGCAGAGGACAAACTGGCTGCGGCCACACTAGCAGCCTGAACCGCGACTGCGGTAACATCCACAGCTGAGGTTGAGCGCTCTAGAGTAGCCAACCTACCCTTCCGCTGCTGGATATACCGCTGCAGATGCTGGTCGTCCGCCATTTTACCAGCCAGACCCTGGCGCTATAATACTGTTAGGGCTGGCGGAACGCACAAAATAAATATAAATAATAAGTGCGTTCGCAGCCCGGGGTCCACCGTGCAGGCTGAGCCTGCTGCTGGTAAGAGGGTGGTAAGGTGAACTCTGTTACTTCACAGAGTAGCAACTTTAGACACTGTGGCCAAATATGGCGGTATAAGCGAACTCTGTTACATCACAGTGTCGCTAAGGAAGAGATGCTGAGATATGGACTGTGTCCTGTTAACTCCACAGGAATGCACAGACAACTGCTGTGCGGACAGCAGTCCATAATAAATGCAATCAGCAACGCAAGCAGACAATCTCCTCACCGGAGGTGCCGGTAATCTAGGGGCTTATTTCAGCCGAGCCCTAACACATGCGTGCAAGATCACACTGGCGCAAAGCACATAATGTAATTGATACTAGCGCATGGCGGCACGACCATGCCACCCTTTTATAGTAGCAACTACAGGACCTGCTAGATAAGGACCAATAGGAAACTGCTCCAGAACACAAGTGGTTTCAGGACCTTCCTGGCGGACCAATAGGAGCTGCTGCAGTACCTGAGCATGTGAACCCTGATCTCCAATGAGAGATCTTACCCTGGGCATGCTCAGAAGAGGAAAGCAAGGACTTTGTCCCAAAGACGTCTGCTCGCCGCAAACCAGCACTGGCTACAACAGCAGAACCTGGAGAGGCAGCAGTAATCCTCTGCACAATGTTACACTGGGACCGACGTCTATGCTGAGCAGAGTCCACTGCGGCCGGAGACAGATGGGAGACCGCAGCAGGGACCGCTTGAGTCAGTGCTCCATACACCTCGAGCTTCTGGCTGAACGTTTCCCCACGGATCGGGCACAAGTGGGCTTTGTGATAGCTCTTCTGTCGGGTAGAGCGTTGGAGTGGGCAACGCCTCTGTGGAAGCGCGACGACCGTGTGGTGCAGAGCGCTTCTCGTTTTCTGGAGGCTCTGAAAAAGGATTTTCTAGGACCTCAGGTCACCCACGATACGGCGCTCCAACTGCTCTCAAGTACCCAGGGTTCGGCTTTGGTCAGCCATTTTGCTGTCCAATTTCAGACTCTGGCCTCGGAATTAGAGTGGCTAGATAAATACCTCATTCCCGTGTTCTGGAGAGGACTGGCGGGTCATGTGAAAGATGCCTTGGCTACCAGGGAGATCCCTGCCACACTGGAGAAGATTATCGCTATTTCCACCCGCGTCGACCTCCGTTTCCACGAGCGGAGGCTGGAACGTGCCCAGTGTAGGCAGATGGTTCGGTTGGCTCCTACCTTCGCCACTCCTCTGGAGTCGCTCGTTCAGGCGCCCAACCTTCAGGAGGTTGCTCCTACGGGATCTAAATCTCGGGTCACTCATCCATCCCCAATTTGCTATATTTGCCAGCAGCAGTGACATTTTGCCAACCGATGTCCACAGCGGTTGAATAAAAGCGGAGAGGAATTATTCCATTGAGGACAGGGAGTTGCTGGCCATGAAGTTGGCCTTTTCCAAGTGGAGACATCTCCTGGAGGGGCTCGTTTTCCCTTTCAAGTTTTTACTGATCACAAAAACTTGGTTTATTTACAGACTGCCCAGCGGCTAAATTCTCGCTAGGCCAGATGGTCCTTGTTTTTCTCCCGGTTCCATTTCACCTTCCATTTCCTCTCCGGTGAGAAGAACATTCGTGCTTACGCTCTGTCTCGCTCCGTGGTGTCCTCTGAAGAGGTGGAGGAGGACCCTCGGCTGATTGTCCCCACAGAAGCCTAAGAACAGTGGCCCCGGTTTCGCTTGAGTCTGTGCCTCCAGGCAAGACTTTTGTGCCCACCAATTTGCAACCGGAGGTAATCTCTTGGGCACATTCGTCCAGGGTGGGTGGACATTTGGGACAAAGAGGACATCTGAGTAGCTGGCGAGGACATACTGGTGGCCACATATGGTCCGTGATGTCAGGGAATACATTCAGGCATGCGTCTCCTGCGCCAAGAATAAGTCCCCTCGACAACGGCCAGCTGGGCTACCTTTCCCTCTATCGGTGGCAGACAGGCCTTGGGAGATGGTTGGGATGGATTTTGTGGTGGTTTTACCCAAGTCTCGGGGCTGCACCATCATCTGGGTGGTAACCGAACACTTCTCCAAAATGGTACACTTGGTGCCGTTACCACGGTTACCATCTGCACGGGCCTTGGCAGCATTGTTCATTAGGCATATTTTCCGCCTACATGGTATGCCAGACAAAATTGTCAGTGATCGAGGTCCCCAGTTTGCGTCTCGGTTCTTGAGAGAGCTGTGTCGTTTACTCAGCATTGAGTTGAATCTCTCCCCTGCATACCATCCCGAGACGAATGGGTTGGTAGAGAGGGCCAACCAGACCTTGGTCACATACTTGCGACATTTTGTCTCTGCCAGGCAGGATGACTGGGCATCCTTTCTACCGTGGGTTGAGTTCGCTCTAAATAATGCTGTGGCTGACTCCACCGGAAAGACCCCATTCCTCCTGAACTACGGTCAGCATCCGCGGGTACCAGTGCCCATACCCGTGACTTCCGCCAATTCCAGGGTGGCAAACTGGGCTGTGGAGGCACGGGACATTTGGGACCGCACCCAGGATGCCATTCAGGCCTCCAAAGAGAGGATGAGGTCTTCGGCCGATGCTCATCGGCGCCCCGCTCCTACATTTGCTCCGGGTGACCTAGTGTGGCTCTCTGCCCGAAACATCAGGCTAAGTGTAGAGTCCACCTAGTTGGCTCCTCACTTTTTGGGTCCCTTTAAAGTTCTTGAGCAGGTGTACCCGGTGGTTTACTGCCTAGCTCTTTCGCCTCGCCTTGGTATCACCGACACTTTTCACGTGTCCCTCCTTAAACCCGTGGCCATTTCCCGGTTTTCCGAGTCATCTGCCGGGACGTCAGGGTTCATCTTCCGACGATCATGAGGTGAACGCCATTGTTGGGTGCAAGGTGGTACGAGGCAAAATATTTTATTTGGTGGATTGGAGGGGTTATGGGCCTGAGGATAGGTCCTGGGAGCCTGCCGAGCATGTTCACGCTCCGCAGCTCATCGCTGCCTTTGAGCGCAGTGAGGTCCAAAGAAGGGGGGGCCATGTTAGGGTTCAAGTTCCCGCTGCTGCACAAGGGGAGTCTCGAACCAGTCCCGCTGCAGTCCCCATCCATCTCCGGCCGCAGTGGAGCCTGCTCAGCAAAGATGTCGGTCCCAGCGTCTCGCACGGTCTAATGCTGTGCAGAGATTTGCTGCTGCCTCTTCAGGTTCTGCTATTATAGCAAGTACTGGTCAGCGGCGAGCAGACGTCTTTAGGTCTAAGTCCTTTGTTGCTTCGTTTGAGCATGCCCAGGGCGAGATCTCCCATTGGAGATCAGGGGTCACATGCTCAGATACAGCTGCCACTCCTATTGGTCCTTCAGGGAGGTCCTTTGGCTGTTGATGTTCTGAAGCAGCCTCCCATTGGTCCTTCCTGGAAGGTCTTTTTCTCGCGGCTGCTATAAAAGGCTGTCCTTACCCAATGGCCGTGCACTAGGATCAATTGCATTATGTGCTTTGGCCAGTGTGATCATGTACGCATGAGGTTAGGGCTCAGCTGAAATAAGCCTCTAGAATACCGGCACCTCCGGTGAGGAGATTTGGGTGCACGTGGTCAGGGTTTGGCTGAAATAAGCCCCTAGAATACCGGCTTCTCCGGTGAGGAGATTGCTTGATTGCGTTGCTGTCTGCATGATCACGGACTGCTATCCGCACAGCAGTTATCTGTGTATCCCTGTGGGGTTAACAGGACACAGTACCTATCTCTGCGTCTTTACCTCAGTGACTCTGTGGTGTAACAGAGTTTGCTTATATCGCCATATAGCGCTGCGGCTTTCCAGCTAGCGGCTCTGTGGATTAAGAGAGTTCGCATTAACTGCCACAGTGCGCTACGGCGTTTATTTTAGCAACTCTGCGGGATAACAGAGTTTGCTACTTACGCCATTTTGCTAGCAGCAGGCTCTGCTTGCACGGTGGACCCCGGGCTGCGAACGCACCTCTCTACATCTTATATTTGGTGCGTTCCGCAGACCCTAACAAACAGTCTATAATTTTGAGGGTAGGTTAATTTTAACATTAAGAGACACAGCATCAAAAATAAAATCCTGAAAATCACGTTATATAAATAATACAAATGTATTTGCATTTTGAAGTGAGAAATAAGTATTTGATCCCTCTGACAAACAAGTCTTAATAGTTAATACTTGGTTGTAAAACCTTTGTTAGCAGGCACATCATTCAGACGTTTTTTGTAGTTGATAATGAGGTTTGCCTACATGTCTGGAGGAATTTTGGTCCACACCTCTTTGCAGATCATTTCTAAATCATTAAGATTTCGAGGTACTCGCTTGAACTTCAACTCCCTCCATACATTTTTTATGGGATTAAGGTCTGGAGCCTGGCTAGTCCACTCCATGATCTTAATGTGCTTCTTTTTGAGCCACTCCTTTGTTGCCTTAGCTGTATGTTTTGGGTCATTGTCTAGCTGGAAGACCAAGCCACAACCCATTTATAATGTCCTGGCAGAGGGAAGTAGGTTGCTCCATCCATTCTTTCATTGATGCAGTGAAGCAGTCCTGTGTCCTTAGCAGAGAAACACTCACAAAACATAATGGTTCCACCTACACGCTTGACAGTGGGGATGGTGTTCTTTGGATCATTGAGTTATAGGCAGCATTTCTCTTCCTACAAACACAGCGAGTTTAGTTAATGCCAAAGAGCTCAATTTTTGTTTCATTTTACCACAGCGCCTTCTCCCAATCACTCACAGAATCATCCAGGTGTTCATTGGCAAACTTCAGATGGGCCTGCACATGTGCCTTCTTGAGCAAGGAAACCTTGCAGGTACTGCTGGATTTTAAACCTTTACGGCATAATGTGTTACCAATGGTTTTCTTGGTGACTGTGGTCCGAGCTGCCTTGAGATCATTAAAAAATTCCCCCCCATGTAGTTTTAGGCTGATCTCTCACCTTCCTCATGATCAAGGATACCCACGACATGAGATTTTGCACGGTGCCTTAGATCGATATCGATTGACAGTCATTTTGCATTTCTTCCATTTCTTACTATTGCACCAACAATTGTCTCCTTCTCACCCAGCATCTTATGTATGTTTTTTTTTAGCCAATTCCAGCTTTGTGCAGGTCTATGTTCTTGTCCCTGACATCCTTAGAAAGCTCTATGGTTTTGTCCATGTTGTAGAATTTAGAGTCTGACTGATTAATTGAGTCTGTGGACAGGAGTCTTTTATAAAGGTGACTATGTAAGACAGCTGTCTTTAATACAGGTAACGAGGTGATTAGGAGTGTCTAACTGGGCTGTAGGAGACAGAACTCTTAGGGTATGTGCACACATTGCAGATTTGTTGCAGATCCGCAGCAGATTTTCCACACGGAATTGCAGCAGATCCGCAAGTGTTTGACCAAACAATGTTAAGCAAAGGAAAAAAAATACTGTGCACATGCTGCAGAAAATTCTGCACAGAATCTGCAGCAGTTTATTTTCCGCAGCATGTCAATTCTTTTTGGGATCCGCTGCGTTCCTACACCCATTGAATTAATGAAATCCGCAGTGGTAAAAATGCATGCCAATCTGCAAAAAAAAACGCACAAAATCAGCACGAAATCCACACAAAATCTGCAAAATAAAGCACAGATTTTTATATGCGTTTTGTGCCAAAAGAGGCAGAATCCGCTCAGGAAATCCCTGAGGCCAATCCGCAACATGTGCACATACCCTCAATGTTTGTTAGGGTTCAAATACTTGTTTCCCACTGCAAAATACTAATAAATTTATATAATTTATACAATGTGATTTTCTGGATTTTATTTTTGATATTCTGTCTTTGTCAGTGTGCAAACTTACAAAATCAGCAAGGGATCAAATACTTAGTTCCTCCACTGTGGCTAGTGTCCTTTGTGGCTGTGAAATCGACCTTTCAGCAGTTTTGTTTTGTGCCATTACTGCGGTTCACAGACAAAAACAGCAGACGCATTTCATTCAAGTGTGCAGTGCGTCTATTGTGCTCCATGCATGAGTAGACCATTCTAAACTTTATTTTTTCACTTGCTAAATGTGATACAGCACACCTTATCCTACCTTGTCATTTAGTGGTGTTTATGACATTGTTCTGTGATTTGAGCTGTTGGCTATGAAAAAATATTTTTTTGTCACGCTCTACCGTGATTCAGCATGCCAAATCTCACCTTGTTATTTAGTGGCATTGAAATTCCAGTGTCTGCATAGCTCATGCAGATTAAAAAAAATGTTCTGCTGCTAAACATGATACAGCCCACCTTATTCCACATTGTAATTTTGTGGCGGTGAAATGAAGCTATCTGCAGAGCTTATGCACATTTAAAATTATATTTTTTCTGTTGCTAAACATCATACAGCCCTTCATATCTGTCATTGTAATTTTGTGGTGGTAAAATGAAACTGTCCGCAGAGATCATGCCCATTTAAAAAAAAAATTCTGTTACTTAAACGTGATACAGGCCGCCATATCCCACATTGTAATTTTCTGGCGGGGCAAATAATCTGTCTGCAGAGCTCATGCACATTAAAAAAACATTTTTTTTCTGCTGATAAACGTGATACAGCCCGCCATATCCCAAATTTTAATTTTTTGGTGATGAAATTAAGCTGGGTGCAGACCTCACACACATAAAAAAAATATTTTGCTTTTGTTGCTAAACGTGATACAACCCACCATATCCCACATTGTAATTTTGTGGTGGTGAAAATGTTCTGTGTGTAGAGCAAAATATTTTTTTTGGCAGTTACTAAAGTGATTCAGCATGCCATATATCACCTTGTACAAAAAAATTCTGTTGCTAAATGTGATACAAGCTGCCATATCTCACATTTTAAATTTGTGGCTGTGAAATGAAGTTGTCTGCATAGCTCATGAACATTAAAAAAAGTCTTATTTTCTGTTGCTAAATGTGTTAAAGACCGCCATATCCCATGTCGTCTTTCAGTGGTGGTGAATTAGTTCTGTATGCAGAGCTGTTGTACATTATTAATTTTTTTTACAAACATGATAAAGCAGGCTAGATGCGAGTTTGAAATTGTTTTGAGCATATCTTCTAGATTATACAGGCCTCATCCACACTAAAAAAAAAACAAATTTGTTCTGGTACTAATGTGATACAGTAGAGGAGATCTTATTTTGAAATTGTTTGAAGCATCTAGTCTATGTTATACAGGCGTCATTCACACCCCCAAAAAAATTCTTCTGTTACTGACGTCATACAGTAAGTTAGCTCTAATTTTGAAATTGTTTGGAGCATATCTTCTTTGTCATACAGCCCTCATCCACAGAAAAAAAAAATTCTTCTATTACTAACCTCAAACAGTAAGGGAGATCTAATTTTGAAAATGTTTGGAGCATCTAGTCTATCTTATCTAGGCCTCATCCAAACACACAAAAAAATTCTTCTATTGCTAATGTCATACATGAAAATTTTTGGAGCATATCTTATTTGTCATACAGACCTCATCCACACTCAGACAATTCATTCTTCTGTGACTAATGTGATTCAGCATGCTTTATTTCACTTTCTCATTTAGTGCCACTGAAATTCAGCTGTGTGCAGTTTGTGCAGAGTAAAAAAAATCTTATTTTTTTTGCTAATACTGTGCTCCTAGTACACTATCTGATCAACATGTCTGGGAAAAAGTGAGGTCGTGGTGGAAAGGTGATTAGGCTTGGTGTTCAAGGTGTATGTGGGGTAGATGGTAATGTTTGTGAAAGCATTAGTGAACCAACAATGCCTCATCCTATACAAAGACAAATGACAACTTCTGTTTCTGGATGTTGTAGTTTTTAGTTTGCTGTATTGTTCTTGGGTAATTGCAGTCTGTGATATCTTTAGTGGGCTTCTGTGCCTGCTGTTGCTGCTGCTGCAGATGTTAACCCTAATTTGTGGAAATGAGAACAGTCCTTCTTGGGAGTCCATCTGATGGGTTGGGTATAGTGGAAGACGTGTCGGTCCCTATTATACCATTTCTGCTGTGGTGAAATTTATGCCACTTTGGGGGTGTCTGCCACAAATTTTTGGAAATGTGAACACTCTTAGTTGGGTGTCCATCTGCTGGGTTGGCAGCAGTGGAAGAAATTAAACTATTTAAACTATTTCTACTAATTAAACTATTTCTACCATTTAAAATATTTCTACTGTCATGAAATTGATGCCTCTTTGGTGGTGTCTGCCACTAATATTTGGAAATGTGAACACTCCTGGTTGGGTGTCCATCTGCTGAGTTGTCTGTAGTGGAATACTTGTCGGTCCCTATTATACTGTTTCTACTGTCATGAAATTGATGTCACTTTGTTGGTGTCTGCCATTAATTTTTGGAACTATGAACAGTTTTAGTTAGGTGTCCATCTGCTGGGTTGGCTGTAGTGGTAAAACTGTTGGTCCCTATTAAACTACTACTTCTACTGTGGTGAAATTGATGCCACTTTTTTGGAGTCTGCCTCTAATTTTTGGAAATGTTAACACCCCTGGTTGGTTGTCCCTCTGCTGGGTTGGCTGTAGTGGAAGACCTGTCAGTCTCTGTTATACTTTTTCTACTGTCGTGAAATTGATGCCACTTTGATGGTGCCTGCCACTAATTTTTGGAAATGTGTAGACTCCTGGTTGGGTCTCCTTCATGTGTGTTACCAGTAGCAGTAGTCCTCAGAGATCGGCAGTCCTTCATAAACTTTGAGTGAACTGTTCATGTTACTATAATTACATTTTTCTGACAATAGTAGTCTGATATTTGTGCCACCTGAGTGTAGCTGAGCATCAATTTCTATTTATTTATTTATTTTAATCACTTATATAGTGCCAAAAATTTTACATTGCTTTACAGACGTTTACAGACATTGAAGGCACTGTCCCCATCGGTACTCACAATTTAAATTTCCTATCAGTATGTCTTTGGAGTGTGGAATAAAAATGAGTACTGGGAGAAAAACCCTCGCAAACATGGGGAGAACATACAAACTCTTTGCTAATGCTTTATTTGGGGGGGTTGGAACCCTGGACTCCAGAGCTGCAAGACTGCTAATGTTTTTGCATTGACGTCTCTACATTCCAGGGGTTGGAAGCCTATCACTGCGATGCACATTCTGTACCTCATAGCTGTCTTGTGGAAAACCACTATCAAGATTGTCTTCAAGCATGTTTTGATACTGCAGCATGGGCGCTCACTTTCTGCGGGGGAAGCAGCTGGCAAAATTTACTTTTGTATTGTGGATCGAACAGACTGGCAACCCAGTAGTCAGCACTATTTTGAATCTTAGCAATACAGGCAACAATCATGTTGCAGATAATGCTGCAAGAAGGCGTTCATGGGTCGGTCTCTTTCATGAGGTACAAGTCCATAGTGTGTTGTTGGTGGTATAACACTCATGCTTGCTTCCTCCATATCCTCCTGGCAACCATGTACAACAGAGAGGAAATCATTATCCTCTTCATCTTCTAACTGTTGTGTGTCCATCACCTCTTCCTTCTCATCCTTATCTTCATCTTTTCCATTTGTTCCTCCCATGGTAGCCACCTGAGTGATGACAGATCTGAACTTAGAGATATTGTAAACTCTTCTGCATCCTTCTCTGCTTCTTCCTCTTCCCCTGGGACCACCACCACCACCTCCTCCCTCAGACTGTTTAAAGTGTGTTCTAGCATGTAAACAACAGTAATAATTATGTTGGTGATGACAGTAATAATGATACTGATAATGCCATCATCAGCGCTAACCATCTTAGTAGCTGTAATGCTGCTGCAGTGCAGTATAGCACAAGCTCCACCAGGGGATGCTGGTGAGGGAAGAGAGGTTGTACACATAGTTTAATACCACAGAGTAGCAGCACAAGCACCACCCGGTGGCAAAAAAGTGGTCAGACGAGCCGAGTCAGAAACAGTGAGGACAAGGAGTATCAGAGGTCAAATACAAGCCAAAAGTCAGAGCCAGACAAGAGCAGATATAACCGAGATGAGAGACAAGTAGAACAGGTCAGAATACAAGCTGGGTCACATAGAGAAGGTTAACCCTCGCATGACCAGACCGGGGAGAGAACAACATGAAACAAACCCCGGCCTGGATCATGACAGTAGCCATTACAAAAATGTGCAAAAAGGTGTAGAGGTCCTTCATTTCTATGAACTCCACAAGTGTGAATTGCACCACATCCATACTGGGTTGTGCCAGGCTATGCAAAATTGTCATACTGCACCAGGTCTTGGTGCTGCTGCCACAGCGAACATGTACAGAGTTGAATTCCATAGTCCAGTTACATTGCATATCAACCAGTTAACCAGTAGTCCAAAATATCTCTGTTCCAACTTAAGTGGAATGGTGGAAGTGAGCACACAATGACAGTGGTGTCTGCAGCAGTGCATCCAGACTGGGACAGTGGTGGAGGAAATGCTGTACCATCAGGTTGAGGATGCGAGCCATGTGAGGCACGTGTGTGAGGTTGCCCCGGCATAGGGCCGCCACCTGATTTGCACCTTTATCACGCACAGCCTTCCCTGACCCCAGGTTGAGTGGAGAACCACAGGTTGAGTGGAGACAGACATTGCTCAAACTCGGCATGGATAATTACCTGCAACTCTTGATCTGTATGACTGCGATCTCCAAGGCAAATTAATTTAAACACTGCCTGATTGTGGTGAGCCCTGGCTGCGCAGTACAGAGGTGAGGGGGATTCTCTCTGCAGTGTTGGAAAGTGTGTTTCATTAAAGTAGAGGTTGAGGGAGCAGGTGGAGGCCCTAGAGGAGGTGGAGGAAGCAGAACACTGGAGGAAGTGTTAGATATAGAGGCTTGTTCCGTAAGCTCTGGGGATTCCAAGACTTGGTGTCTAGTGACAACTTGGTGTCTGGTGCTTTAGTTCTCCATTAGTGTTGAGCGATACGATACCGCAAGTATCGGGTATCGGCCGATATTAGCTGTATCGGACTTTCGATATTGACTTTCGATATTTCCCATATATCGTATACCGGAATCGGAATTGTCACTGTCACTGTGAGTGTCCGTCGGTCGGGTCTGTCAGGAGTCAGCGGCACTTACCTGGCAGAAGATCTCCGGTGGTCACGGCCTGGACTGGTTGATGGCTGCCATCATCTTTCCCCGGCGGTCACATGCAGTTTCTCGCGATAACTGCAGTGACTGCTGGGTAATCCCGGCCGTAAAGCAGTCAGTCCGATGACGTCACCGCCGGGAAGCAGGTAATCAGCTGTGCTGCGCCGGGATGACAGCCTCTGCCTGTCATTCCGATGTAGCAGAGCTGGATCGTCGTGGGACAATCGTTACTATGGACTGCGTCGGACAGGTGGTATACTGTTAGTTTGTTTTTTCCTTTTTTTACAGGAGATCGATGGCGTCGCAGGAATGAGAGTATAATAAAAGAAATGAAAACTGTGTTGTCTCTTTTATTTCATTAAAATACTTTTTTCTTGCTGTGTCTTTTTTTTATACATTTAAAAACTTTGGGATTAATAATGGATCGGTGTCTTATTGACACCTCTCCATTATTAACCGGGCTTATTGTCACCGTGCAATCAACGGTGACATTAACCCCTTATTACCCCACTTGCCACCGCTACAGGGCAGTGGGAAGAGCCGGGTAAAGTGCCACAATTGGCACATCTTTTGATGCGCCAAATGTGGGGCTGCTGTAGCCTGGTATTATCAGGCTGTTGAGGGCCAAAATCCATGGGCCTTGACAGTCTTTTAATACCAGGCCGCAGCAGTCTGCATTTTACTTGGCTGGTTAACCCCTTCATGACCCAGCCTATTTTGACCTTAAAGACCTTGCCATTTTTTGCAATTCTGACCAGTGTCCCTTTATGAGGTAATAACTCAGGAACGCTTCAACGGATCCTAGCGATTCTGAGACTGTTTTTTCGTGACATATTGGGCTTCATGTTAGTGGTAAATTAAGGTCGATAATTTTTGCGTTTATTTGTGAAAAAAATGGAAATTTGGCAAAAATTCTGAAAATTTTGTAATTTTCAAATTTTTAATTTTTATTCTGTTAAACCAGAGAGTTATGTGGCACAAAATAGTTAATAAATAACATTTCCCACATGTCTACTTTACACCAGCACAATTTTGGGAACAACATTTTTTTTTGTTAGGAAGTTATAAGGGTTAAAAGTTGACCAGCGATTTCTCCTTTGTACATCAAAATTTACAAAACCATTTTTTTTAGGGACCACCTCACATTTGAAGTCACTTTGAGGGGTCTATATGGCAGAAAATACCCAAAATTGACACCTTTATAAAAACTGCACCCCTCAAGCTACTCAAAACTACATTCAAGAAGATTATTAACCCTTCAGGTGCTTCACAGGAACTAAAGCAACGTGGAAGGAAAAAATGGACATTTTAATTTTTCCAACAAAAATTTTCTTTTAGCATCAATTTTTTCATTTTTACATGGGCATCAGGATAAAATGGATCCTAAAATTTGTTGGGCAATTTCTCCTGAGTACACAGACACCTCATATGTGGTCATAAACCACTGTATGGGCGCACAGCAGGGCTCAGAAGGGAAGGAGCGCCATTTGACTTTTTGAATAGAAAATATGCTGGAATATTTAGCGGTTGCCATGTCACATTTGGAGAGTCCCTGTGTGCCTAAACATTGGAGCTCCCCCACAAGTGACCCCATTTTGGAAACTAGACCTCCTAAGGAACTTATCTAGATGCATAGTGATCACTTTGAACCCCAAGGTGCTTCACAAATTGATCTGTAAAAAAAAGAAAGTACTTTTTTTTCACAAAAATTTTCTTTTAGCCTCAGTTTTTTTCATTTTCACATGGGCAACAGTATAAATTGGATCCTAAAATTTGTTGGGCAATTTCTCCTGAGTACACAGATACCTCATATGTGGTCATAAACCACTGTTTGGGCGCACGGCAGGGCTCAGAAGGGAAGGAGCGCCATTTGACTTTTTGAATAGAAAATATGCTGGAATATTTAGCAGTTGCCATGTCGCATTTGGAGAGTCCCTGTGTGCCTAAACATTGGAGCTCCCCCACAAGTGACCCCATTTTGGAAACTAGACCCCCTAAGGAACTTATCTAGATGCATAGTGAGCACTTTGAACCTCCAGGTGCTTCACAAATTGATCCGTAAAAAATGAAAGTACTTTTTTTTCACAAAAATTTTCTTTTAGCCTCAGTTTTTTTCATTTTCACATGGGCAACAGTATAAATTGGATCCTAAAATTTGTTGGGCAATTTCTCCTGAGTACACAGATACCTCATATGTGGTCATAAACCACTGTTTGGGCGCACGGCAGGGCTCAGAAGGGAAGGAGCGCCATTTGACTTTTTGAATAGAAAATATGCTGGAATATTTAGCAGTTGCCATGTCGCATTTGGAGAGTCCCTGTGTGCCTAAACATTGGAGCTCCCCCACAAGTGACCCCATTTTGGAAACTAGACCCCCTAAGGAACTTATCTAGATGCATAGTGAGCACTTTGAACCCCCAGTTGCTTCACAAATTGATCCGTAAAAAAAAGAAAGTACTTTTTTTTCACAAAAATTTTCTTTTAGCCTCAGTTTTTTTCATTTTCACATGGGCAACAGTATAAATTGGATCCTAAAATTTGTTGGGCAATTTCTCCTGAGTACACAGATACCTCATATCTGGTCATAAACCACTGTTTGGGCGCACGGCAGGGCTCAGAAGGGAAGGAGCGCTGTTATGTTTCGGTAGCTGAGGAGTGCAGGTAAAAAAGGAAATACACCAGAGCAGTTGGAATCTATGGGATTGCAGTACCCTGACTAACCACCACAACTAGAGGCAGCCGTGGAGCGTTCCTACGATGGTCCTAGACGCCTCGTCACAGCCTGAGAAACTAACTACACCTAAAGATAGAAATAGGAAAGCTATCTGCCCCGGAGCAGAACCCCAAAGATAATAGAAAGCCCCCAAACATGTAATGGCGGTTAGACAAGAGGAAATACTGACACAGAAAGAAAATAGTATGAGCAAACGCTGGGGCCCAAACTATCTAAATAGAAAAGGACAGGAAGGTACTTACTGCAATCCCAGAAAACCCTGAAAAACACCAACTCTACTAATTTCAAAATCACCTGAGATCACACGACCTCTACCACCTAAATTAGTTCTCTGGTGTAACAAAAACAGCAGCCACTGAAAAAACTGGAAAAAGCAAAAGTACAAAACACAGTGGCTGGACTAAACTGAGAGGGCAGAAGCCCCCGGAGGGGACCCAGAAGGCCCCCACAGAAGTGCAGGACCAAATGCAAAAATATAGCAAAAACACAAAATAAGAAATTGTCTTATCTGATAGCAGGAGATGCAGACACGACACAGCAGGCTACAAGGGAAACTGGAAAGAAGGATTCAGACCAGAACAATTGATCACCGGCAACCCTGATGGGAAAATGATTCCCTTAAATAAGACCAATCAGTAACACCTGATTCCCAATCCTCACTAGTACCGCTTGTAACCACCAGAGGGAGCCTCTGCTCAGAACTCATCTCAAACCCATTCACAACAGTACCCCCCCCTTGAGGAGGGGTCACCGAACCCTCATTTGAGCAACCAGGTCGGTCAGGATGAGTTCTATGATACGCACGGATAAGTCTCCTAGCATGGATGTCCGAAGCAAACACCCAAGAATTATCTTCCTGACCATAACCTCTCCATTTAACCAAATACTGGAGTCTTCATCTAGAAAAACGAGAATCCAATATTTTCTCAACCACATACTCCAGATTGCCCTCAACCAAAACAGGGTCAGGAGGCACAGCAGCAGGAACCACTGGCTCAACAAACCTCTTCAACAAGGACTTGTGGAACACGTTATGGATCTTAAATGTCCCTGGAAGAAGCAAACGAAAAGAAACAGGATTAATAATCTCCATGATCTTATAAGGTCCAATGAACCTAGGCTTAAATTTAGGAGATGCTACTCTCATAGGAATATTCTTTGAGGACAACCAGACCAAGTCCCCCACTTTAAACCGAGGACCACCAGTCCTATGCCGGTTAGCAAACCGCTGGGCCTTCTCCTGAGAGAGGGACAACCTCTCCACTACCTGGTCCCAAATCTGCTGCATACGCTCAACAACAGAGTCAACACCTGGACAGACAGAAGCCTCCGTCTGTCCTGAAGAAAATCGAGGGTGAAACCCAAATTACAGAAAAACTGAGACATCAAAGTGGCAGAGCTAGCCCTATTATTAAGAGCAAACTCAGCCAAAGGCAAAAAAGAGACCCAGTCATCCTGATCAGCAGACACAAAGCATCTTAGATAAGTCTCCAATGTCTGGTTTGTTCTCTCAGTTTGACCATTGGTCTGAGGATGAAATGCCGAGGAGAAAGACAATTGAACACCCAGTTTAGAACAAAAAGTCCTCCAAAATCTGGAAACAAACTGGACTCCTCTGTCAGACACAATGTTCTCAGGAATGCCGTGTAAACGAACCACGTGCTGAAGGAACAACGGCACCAATTCAGAGGAGGAAGGCAACTTAGGTAATGGCACAAGATGTATCATTTTGGAAAACCTATCACAAATTACCCAGATGGTGGTCATTCTCTGAGAAACAGGAAGATCGGAAATGAAATCCATAGAGACATGGGTCCATGGTCTCTTGGCACAGGCAATGGCATCAACAAACCACTAGAGCGAGAGCAAGGCTTGGAGCGAGAGCAAGTCCCGCAGGACTGCACAAATTCCCTGACATCGCGAGACAAGGTAGGCCACCAAAAGGACCGACTAACCAAGTCTCTGGTACCAAAAATTCCGGGATGCCCAGCCAATGCGGAACAATGAATCTCAGACATCACACTCTTTTTCCATTGGTCCGGGACAAACAATTTTCCAACAGGGCAGCGCTCGGGCCTATCCTCCTGACACCCCTCCAGAGCAAGTCTCAAATTGGGCGAGATGGCGGAAAGAACTACACCCTCCTTCAAAATAACAGAGGGATCAGATAGCTCAGGAGAGTCCGCAAGGAAACTCCTCGAGAGGGCATCCGCCTTAACATTCTTAGTGCCAGGAAGAAAGGAAACCACAAAATTAAAACGTGTGAAAAACAAGGCCCACCTGGCCTGTCTAGGATTGAGTCGCTTGGCAGATTCCAGATAGACCAGATTCTTATGGTCCGTAAGGACCACCACCTGATGTTTGGCTCCCTCCAGCCAATGTCTCCACTCTTCAAAAGCCCACTTCATGGCCAATAACTCCCGATTACCCACGTCATAATTACGTTCAGTAGGAGAAAATTTTCGAGAGAAAAAGGCACAAGGGTTACTTTTAGAGGTCTCTGGATCTTTTTGGGACAAAACGGCACCTGCCCCAATTTCAGAGGCATCAACCTCCACCTGAAATGGCAGAGAAACATCAGGCTGCCGTAGAACAGGAGCAGAAGTGAATCTCTGCTTAAGTTCCTGAAACGCAGAGACTGCCTCAGGAGGCCAATTCACCACATCAGAACCCTTTCTGGTCAAATCAGTTAATGGTTTAACAATAACAGAGAAATTACCAATAAATTTACGATAAAAATTGGCAAAACCCAAAAATCTCTGAAGAGCCTTTAATGAAGTAGGTTGGACCCAATCACAGATGGCCTGAACCTTGACCGGGTCCATTTCAATAACAGATGGGGACAAAATGAATCCCAGAAATGAGATCTTCTGTACGCCAAAAAGACACTTTGATCCCTTCACATACAGAGCATTCTCTCTCAAAATCTGGAATACAGTTCGAACATGTTTCACATGAGAGTCCCAGTCATTAGAAAAAATCAAGATATCATCCAAATAAACAATCAGAAACTTGTCCACAAAATCCCTGAAAATGTCATTCATGAAGGACTGGAAGACGGAAGGAGCATTAGTGAGCCCAAAGGGCATCACAAGGTACTCAAAATGCCCTTCAGGGGTGTTAAATGCCGTCTTCCATTCATCCCCGTGCTTAATGCGAATAAGGTTATACGCCCCCCTGAGGTCAAGCTTGGTAAACCAAGTAGCGTTTTTCACCCTGGAAAACAGGTCAGAAATCAAGGGTAACGGGTATTGATATTTCACAGTAATATTGTTCAAGAGACGATAATCAATACACGGCCTTAATGAACCATCTTTTTTGGCCACAAAGAAAAAACCGGCACCTAAGGGTGAAGAGGATGGTCTGATATGACCCTTCTCCAATGATTCCTTGATATAAGACCGCATAGCGTCATGTTCAGGTACAGACAAGTTAAAAAGGCGACCCTTAGGGAATTTACTACCTGGCACTAATTCAATAGCGCAGTCATAGCTCCTATGGGGAGGTAAGGATGCAGATTTACTTTCGCTAAACACATCAGAAAAATCAAACAAAAAGTCAGGAACATCCTCAGCCTGGGGGGAGGCAGAAAAAACAGGAGTGTTGGTATTAACACATTGGCAGCCCCAACTGGTTACAGACACAGATTTCCAATCCAAAACAGGATTATGAGACTGTAACCAAGGGAAACCCAGCACGATAATGTCATGCAGATTATATAGAACCAAAAATTTGCAGCACTCCTGGTGATCAGGTTCAACCCTCATTATCACCTGAGTAGAAAACTGGGGTTTATTCTCAGCCAAAGGGGTAGAATCGATCCCCAGTAGGGGAATAGACTTCTGTAGGGGTATCAAGGGAAATCCACAACGTTTAGCAAAATCATAATCCATCAGGTTAATAGCTGCTCCAGAATCAACGAAAGCCTGAGCAGAAAATGAGGACAGAGAGCATATCAGAGTGACAGTTAATAAAAACTTAGTCTGAACACTACCCAAGACAACTGAGCGTGCAAAACGTCTTCCCCGCTTAGGGCAGACTGAAATAGCATGAGAGGCATCACCACAGTAGAAACATAACCCATTGCGCTTTCGAAACTCATGACGCTGTGCCCCAGACACCACTCCATCACACTGCATGGGCTCAGCAGCTGGCTCACAAGGCAACACCACTCCACGCATACTTCTCCGCTCACGCAAACGTCTGTCAATTTGAATCGCTAATGACATAGAATCATTGAGACCAGAGGGGACAGGGAATCCCACCATAACATCCTTTACATTATCCGACAGACCCTTCCGAAAAAGAGCTGCCAAAGCGTCGTCATTCCATTTGGTCAGGACTGCCCACCTACGGAATCTCTGACAGTATAACTCAGCGTCATCAAGCCCCTGATTTAATGCCAACAAGACTTTTTCAGCTTGATCAGTGACATTAGGCTCATCGTACAATAACCCCAAAGCCTGAAAAAATGCATCAACATCACTCAAAACAGGATATCCAGGTGTCAAGGAAAAAGCCCAATCCTGAGGATCGCCGCGCAGGAGAGAGATGACAATTTGAACCTGCTGCGCTGCGTTTCCTGAGGACTTAGATTTTAAGGCAAAAAACAATTTACAGTTATTTTTGAAATTCTGAAACTTAGCTCGATCCCCTAAAAACAAATCTGGCATGGGGATCCTAGGTTCCACAACAGGCAACCCAGCAAGATATGCAGCAATACTCTGAACCTCAGTGGCAAGCTGATCCACACGGCCAGACAACTGTGCAAACTCCATTGGGAGAAAAGATCCTCCCCAGCACCCAGAGATACAGAGGAAAAAAAAAAATGCAACCAACAGAAAAATATCTCTGACAACTTTTCTTCCTTCAAAATATTTTTTCCCTTCTGTGAGTACCATACAATTTTTGTTGGCCGGTGATACTGTTATGTTTCGGTAGCTGAGGAGTGCAGGTAAAAAAGGAAATACACCAGAGCAGTTGGAATCTATGGGATTGCAGTACCCTGACTAACCACCACAACTAGAGGCAGCCGTGGAGCGTTCCTACGATGGTCCTAGACGCCTCGTCACAGCCTGAGAAACTAACTACACCTAAAGATAGAAATAGGAAAGCTATCTGCCCCGGAGCAGAACCCCAAAGATAATAGAAAGCCCCCAAACATGTAATGGCGGTTAGACAAGAGGAAATACTGACACAGAAAGAAAATAGTATGAGCAAACGCTGGGGCCCAAACTATCTAAATAGAAAAGGACAGGAAGGGTACTTACTGCAATCCCAGAAAACCCTGAAAAACACCAACTCTACTAATTTCAAAATCACCTGAGATCACACGACCTCTACCACCTAAATTAGTTCTCTGGTGTAACAAAAACAGCAGCCACTGAAAAAACTGGAAAAAGCAAAAGTACAAAACACAGTGGCTGGACTAAACTGAGAGGGCAGAAGCCCCCGGAGGGGACCCAGAAGGCCCCCACAGAAGTGCAGGACCAAATGCAAAAATATAGCAAAAACACAAAATAAGAAATTGTCTTATCTGATAGCAGGAGATGCAGACACGACACAGCAGGCTACAAGGGAAACTGGAAAGAAGGATTCAGACCAGAACAATTGATCACCGGCAACCCTGATGGGAAAATGATTCCCTTAAATAAGACCAATCAGTAACACCTGATTCCCAATCCTCACTAGTACCGCTTGTAACCACCAGAGGGAGCCTCTGCTCAGAACTCATCTCAAACCCATTCACAACAGAGCGCCATTTGACTTTTTGAATGGAAAATATGCTGGAATATTTAGCGGTTGCCATGTCGCATTTGGAGAGTCCCTGTGTGCCTAAACATTGGAGCTCCCCCACAAGTGACCCCATTTTGGAAACTAGACCCCCTAAGGAACTTATCTAGATGCATAGTGAGCACTTTGAACCCCCAGGTGCTTCACAAATTGATCTTTAAAAAAAAAAAGTACTTTTTTTTTGCAAAAATTTTCTTTTAGCCTCAGTTTTTTTCATTTTCACATGGGCAACAGTATAAATTGGATCCTAAAATTTGTTGGGCAATTTCTCCTGAGTACACAGATACCTCATATGTGGTCATAAACCACTGTTTGGGCGCACGGCAGGGCTCAGAAGGGAAGGAGCGCCATTTGACTTTTTGAATGGAAAATATGCTGGAATATTTAGCGGTTGCCATGTCGCATTTGGAGAGTCCCTGTGTGCCTAAACATTGGAGCTCCCCCACAAGTGACCCCATTTTGGAAACTAGACCCCCTAAGGAACTTATCTAGATGCATAGTGAGCACTTTGAACCCCCAGGTGCTTCACAAATTGATCCGTAAAAAAAAGAAAGTACTTTTTTTTCGCAAAAATTTTCCTTTAGCCTCAGTTTTTTTCATTTTCACATGGGCAACAGTATAAATTGGATCCTAAAATTTGTTGGGCAATTTCTCCTGAGTACACAGATACCTCATATCTGGTCATAAACCACTGTTTGGGCGCACGGCAGGGCTCAGAAGGGAAGGAGCGCCATTTGACTTTTTGAATGGAAAATATGCTGGAATATTTAGCGGTTGCCATGTCGCATTTGGAGAGTCCCTGTGTGCCTAAACATTGGAGCTCCCCCACAAGTGACCCCATTTTGGAAACTAGACCCCCTAAGGAACTTATCTAGATGCATAGTGAGCACTTTGAACCCCCAGGTGCTTCACAAATTGATCTTTAAAAAAAAGAAAGTACTTTTTTTTCGCAAAAATTTTCTTTTAGCCTCAGTTTTTTTCATTTTCACATGGGCAACAGTATAAATTGGATCCTAAAATTTGTTGGGCAATTTCTCCTGAGTACACAGATACCTCATATGTGGTCATAAACCACTGTTTGGGCGCACGGCAGGGCTCAGAAGGGAAGGAGCGCCATTTGACTTTTTGAATGGAAAATATGCTGGAATATTTAGCGGTTGCCATGTCGCATTTGGAGAGTCCCTGTGTGCCTAAACATTGGAGCTCCCCCACAAGTGACCCCATTTTGGAAACTAGACCCCCTAAGGAACTTATCTAGATGCATAGTGAGCACTTTGAACCCCCAGGTGCTTCACAAATTGATCCGTAAAAAAAAGAAAGTACTTTTTTTTCGCAAAAATTTTCTTTTAGCCTCAGTTTTTTCATTTTCACATGGGCAACAGTATAAATTGGATCCTAAAATTTGTTGGGCAATTTCTCCTGAGTACACAGATACCTCATATGTGGTCATAAACCACTGTTTGGGCGCACGGCAGGGCTCAGAAGGGAAGGAGCGCCATTTGACTTTTTGAATGGAAAATATGCTGGAATATTTAGCGGTTGCCATGTCGCATTTGGAGAGTCCCTGTGTGCCTAAACATTGGAGCTCCCCCACAAGTGACCCCATTTTGGAAACTAGACCCCCTAAGGAACTTATCTAGATGCATAGTGAGCACTTTGAACCTCCAGGTGCTTCACAAATTGATCCGTAAAAAAAAGAAAGTACTTTTTTTTCACAAAAATTTTCTTTTAGCCTCAGTTTTTTTCATTTTCACATGGGCAACAGTATAAATTGGATCCTAAAATTTGTTGGGCAATTTCTCCTGAGTACATAGATACCTCATATGTGGTCATAAACCACTGTTTGGGTGCACGGCAGGGCTCAGAAGGGAAGGAGCGCCATTTGACTTTTTGAATGGAAAATATGCTGGAATATTTAGCGATTGCCATGTCGCATTTGGAGAGTCCCTGTGTGCCTAAACATTGGAGCTCCCCCACAAGTGACCCCATTTCGGAAATTAGATGCCCTAAGGAACTTATCTAGATGCATAGTGAGAACTTTGAACCCCCAGGTGCTTCACAGAAGTTTATAACGCAGAGCCGTGAAAATAAAAAATCATTTTTTTCTCAAAAAATGATTTTTTAGCCCACTATTTTTTATTTTCACAATGGTTACAGGAGAAATTGGACCCCAAAAGTTGTTGTCCAGTTTGTCCTGAGTACGCTAGTACCCCATATGTGGGGGGGAATCACTGTTTGGGCACACGTCAGGGCTCGGAAGGGATGTGGTGACGCTTTGAAATGCCGACTTGATGGAATGGTCTGCGGGCATCTTGTTACGTTTGCAGAGCCCCTGATGTGCCTAAACAGTAGAAACTCCCCACAAGTGACCCCATTTAGGAAACTAGACCCCACAAAGAACTTATCTAGATGTGTGGTGAGCACTTTGAACCCCCAAGGGCTACACAGAAGTTTATAACGCCCGGGCATGAAAATAAAAAAATCATATTTTTTCCACAATCAGGATCTTTTAGTCCCCAATTTTTTTATTTTCCCAAGGGTAACATGAGAAATTAGACCCCAAAAGTTGTTGTCCAATTTGTCCTGAGTATGCTGATATCCCATATGTGGGAGAAAACTACTGTATGGGCACACGTCGGGGCTCGGATGGGAAGTAGTGACGTTTTGAAATGCCCACTTGATGGAATGGTCTTCGGGCGTCATGTTACGTTTGCAGAGTCCCTGATGTGCCTAAACAGTAGAAACTCCCCAAAGTGACCCCATTTTGGAAACTAGATCCCCCAAGGAACTCCTATAGATGTGTGATAAGCACTTTGAATCTCCAAGTCCTTCACAGAAGTTTATAACGCAGAGCCGTGAAAATATAAAATCATTTTTTTTCCACAAAAATAATTTTTAGTCCCCAATTTTTTTTCCCAATGTTAACAGGAGAAATTAGAACCCCAAAGTTGTTGTGCAATTTTTCCCGAGTACGCTGATACCTCATATGTGGGGATAAACCACTGTTTGGGCATACGTCGGGGCTTGGAATAAAGGGAGCACTGTTTGACTTTTTGAACGCAAAATTTGCAGGAATCAATGGTGGCGCCATGTCGCGTATGGAGACCCCCTGATGTGCCTAAATAGTGGAAACCCTCAATTCTAACTCCAACACTAACCCCAACACACCCCTAACCCCAACCCTAACCCCTACACACACCTAACCCTAATACAAACCCTAATCATAACCCTAACCCCAACACACCCCTAACCCTAATCCCAACTCTAACCATAAACCTAACTACAAGCCTAACCCTAATTCCAACCCTAACCCTAATTCCAACCATAACTCAAATTCCAACCCTAACCGTAATTCTAACCTTAACCCTAATGCTAACCCTAACTCTAGTTCTAACCCTAAGGCTGGGTTCATATTGCGTTTTACCAGCCCGTTCAACATGTAGCATTGACCGGCTGGTAACGGTATAGCATAACGCGATCGCGTTATGCTATACCCGCTAGCGCAGATGAATCAGCAGATAATCAGCCGCGGATCCGCAGCAAAATCAGTCACGGATCAGCAACAAAATCCGCCGCGGATCAGCAGCAAAATCCGCCGCGGATCAGCAGCAAAATCCGCCGCGGATCAGCAGCGAAATCAGCCGTGGATCAGCGGCGAAATCCGCCGCGGATCAGCGGCGAAATCCGCCGCGGATCAGCAGCGAATCCGCAGTGGATCAGCAGCGAAATCAGCCGCGGATCAGCAGCGAAATCAGCCGCGGATCAGCAGCGAAATCAGCCGCGGATCAGCAGCGAAATCAGCCGCGTATCAGCAGCGAAATCAGCCACGGATCAGCAGCGAAATCAGCCGCGGATCAGCAGCAAAATCAGCCGCGGATCAGCAGCGAAATCAGCCGCGGATCAGCAGCGAAATCCGCCGCAAATCAGCAGCGAAATCCGCCGCGAATCCGCAGCGAATCAGCAGCAAAATCAGTCGCGGATCAGCAGCAAAATCCGCCGCGGATCAGCAGCGAAATCCGCCGCGGATCCGCAGCGAAATCAGTCGCGGATCCGCAGCGAAATCAGTAGTAGATCCGCAGCGAAATCCGCCGCGGATCAGCAGCGAAGTCCGCAGTGGATCCGCCGCGAATCAGCAGCAAAATCAGTTGCGGATCAGCAGCGAAATCAGCCACGGATCAGCAGCGAAATCAGCCGCGGATCAGCAGCGAAATCAGCCGCGGATCAGCAGCGAAATCAGCCGCGGATCAGCAGCGAAATCCGCCGCGGATCCGCAGCAAATCAGCAGCAAAATCAGTCGCGGATCAGCAGCAAAATCCGCCGCGGATCAGCAGCGAAATCAGTCGCGGATCCGCAGCGAAATCAGTCGCGGATCCGCAGCGAAATCAGTAGTGGATCCGCAGCTAAATCCGCCGCGGATCAGCAGTGAAATCCGCCACGGATCAGCAGCGAAATCCACCGCGGATCAGCAGCGAAATCCGCAGCGAATCCGCCGCGAATCAGCAGCAAAATCAGTTGCGGATCAGCAGCGAAATCGCCGCGGATCAGCAGCGAAATCAGCCGTGGATCCGCAGCGAAATCAGCCGCGGATCCGCAGCGAAATCCGCCGCGGATCCGCAGCGAAATCCGCAGCAGATCAGCAGCTAAATCAGCCGCGGATCCGCAGCGGATCAGCCGCGGATCCGCAGCGGATCAGCAGCGAATCCGCCGCGGATCAGCAGCGAAATCCGCCGCGGATCAGCAGCGAAATCCGCCGCGGATCAGCAGCGAAATCCGCCACGGATCAGCAGCGAAATCAGCCGCGAAATCCGCAGCAAAATCAGCTGCGGATCAGCAGCAAAATCCGCTAGGAAAAAAAAAAAAAATATTTTTTTATTATTTGTCCCTACCTATGATGGGGGGGGGTTCATTTACTTTTTTTTTTATTTTGATCACTGTGACAGTTTATCACAGTGATCAAAATAATTTTTTTTACAATGGAGGGCACACTGCGCATGCGCCGGCCGGCGGGCGCACTGCGCATGCGCCCGCCATTTTCCAAGATGGCGGCGCCCATGAAGAATCCCGGGCAGCCGCCGGGACGGATCCAGGGACATCGGTGGACCGGGAGAGGTGAGTAGGGGACGTCGGAAGGTGAGGGGGGGGATCGGAAGGTGAGGGGGGTTGATCGCAGGAGCAGGGGAGCAGACAGCGACGGCGGTGACCGATCGCTGCCATCTTCCGATGGCGGCGGCCGATCACCGCCGTGACATGGTGTGGGGGGGTCTGATCGCGGTCTCCAGCCATGGCAGATGCTATTGCAGCATCGGCCATGGCTGGATTGTAATATTTCACCAGTTTCATTGGTGAAATATTACAAATCGCTCTGATTGGCAGTTTCACTTTTAACAGCCAATCAGAGCGATCGTGGCCACGTGGGGGTTAAGCCAACCCCCCTGTGGTGATGCAGTAAGGGTCCTGTTACTGCGGGTCGGGTGACCTTTCAGTGACCCCGGACCCCCGACCCGCAGTAACATGATTTATAGCATGACGCCTACGTCGGCGTCATGGGTCGGGATGGCACAGGTTTTCATGACGCCGACGTCGGCGTCATGGGTCGGGAAGGAGTTAACAAAAATAGGGGGACCCCTACGCCGTTTTTTTTTTCGAGGGGATCCCCTATTTTTGTTAACCAGCCAAGCTAAGCAGACTGCTGTGGCCTGGTATTATCAGGCTGGCAAGGTCCATGGATATTGGCTCATTACCAGCCTGAAAAACCAGGCCTCAGCAGTCTGCTTCATCTGGCTGGTTAACAAAAATAGGGTGGACCCCACGCCAATTTTTTTTCGAGGGGATCCCCTATTTTTGTTAACCAGCAAAGATAAGCAGACTGCTGTGGCCTGGTATTATCAGGCTGGCAAGCAGGGTCGGACTGAGGCACCGGGACACCGGAGAAACCTACGGTGGGCCCCAGCTCCTGCGTGGTGGGCCCTGATTTGAAAGGATAGGTCGCGGGGCAGAGAGGGCGGTGGCCCCGGGGCCCGCGCTCTGAGGGGGCCCACCCGGAGCTACGATACAGTTACATTCTGCGGCAGAGCAGGGAGAATCGCTCTCCCTGCTCTGCCGCCCGGAAGCTATGGGGCCTGAACAGGCGTTGGGGGGCCCGGTGCCAGCAGTGGGCCCCCCACCCGTCATCGGAGGGTCAGCTGTATCGGCATCCAGCCGATAAAGCTGACCGCATAGAGAGAGAAGGAGCGAGCGCTCCTTCTCTCCCATAATCCCCCTCTCAGCGTATGACAGCGGGCGCAGTAACATCACCTGCCGGCGCCCGCTGTCAGACGCTGAGAGGGAGAACAGTGAGCAGCACAGGAGCCGGGAGGTGAGTATTTTTTTTTTTTTTTAATGGGGGTGCAGTCGAGTCCTCGCTGGAGAAGTCGTCATGTCGGTGTGGGCCAGATGGAAAAGACATGAAAAGTGAACAATTCCATTAGAAAGAACATCAGCGGTAAGTCATTATCTGTACCTGTGCTGTAATCTATATGTTCTGTAGGACTGGTATTATTTAACACAGACCATATGGCGGTAATATCAATATTGGTCTTTTTGTATATAGATTATTTTGGCCAACAGCGCGGTCATTTGCTGAGGTTCTCTGATGATGGGCCCACTCAGAAGTTTTGCCCCCACTAAACCAAAACCCTAGCTACGCCTATGGCTCTCTCTCTAGTCTTTCTTTCTCGCTCTCTGTTCTTTCCTTCTCGCTCTCTGTTCTTTTTTCTCTGTTCTTTCTTTCTCTCTTTTCTTTCTTTCCTCTCTTTCTTTCTCTGTTTGTTCTTTCTCTCTCGCTGCTCTTTCTTTCTTTTCCTCAGTACCAGCCACTGTGCCCTCATTACCAGTCAGTGTGATCAGCAGTGCTAAATGGTTACGCTTGGGGCGAGGATATGGGTGTGATTAGCTGTGAAATGGGTGTTGTCGGGGCGTGGCCTAAAATTTTCAGCGGCGCGCAACACGCGCCGCAGCCTTTAATCCTCTTTCCTGTCTTCCAAATTTGGGAGGTATGCTGTATGACCTCCCTACAACTTCTGGCCATGCTCCTGATGAGCGCGACGGATGGTCTCGTGAGGGATCTCCTCCCACACCTGGACTAAAGCATCCACCAACTCCTGGACAGTCTGTGGTGCAACGTGGCATGGCCTAAAATTTTCTGCAGCAGGCACAGCGTGCCACAGCCTTTGTCCCTCTTTCCCTTATTCAAAGGTTGGGAAGTATGATGTTGGGCCGCAAGAATATATTTTCTCTGGTGGGCCCAAGGTACTCCAGTCCGACGCTGCTGGCAAGGTCCATGTATGTTGGCTCCTTAACAGCCTTAAATACCATGCCTCAGCAGCAGGGGCGTACATATAAATCATGGGGCCCCATAGCAAAAGTCTGAATGTTCCCCACCCCCCCAAAAAAAAACCCAGAGGCATTGTAAATGTAAAGTGCCAGCACAGTGAGGGAAGTTGAGTCGCACAGAGACAGGGGTTTTGGGGGTACTCGGCACCGATCACGTCGACTTCTATGGGGGATGTCACGAGTAGCACAGCTCGGTCCGTGACCTGGGCGATCACTGGAATGTGGGATATTTCCAGGGGATGATAGAATGTTCGTGTAGTTTGTCGTGACGCCACCTGTAGTACCTGGTCAGGGTGACCAGCGCTGCTGTGCAGGTCCTCTGGCAGGGATGGTGTAGTGCAGCTAGGTGATAAGTCTTCTACAGGTAAGACGGTATCCTTCCAGGGCAGATAGATGTGAGATACAGCAATGGTGCAATGTAGTGTTGAGCGATACGATACTGCAAATATCGGGTATCGGCCGATATTGGCTGTATCGGAATTCCGATCCCGAGTTCCGATATTTTCGTCATATCGGATACCGGAATCGGAATTGTCACTGTCACTGTCAGTGTCCGTCGGTCGGGTCTGTCAGGAGTCAGCGGCACTTACCCGGCAGAAGATCTCCGGCGGTCACATCCCGGGCTGCTTAATGGCCGCCATCCTCTTCTCCCCGGCGGTCACATGCAGTATCTCGCGATAACTGCAGTGACTGCTGGGTAATCGCGGCCGTAAAGCAGTCCGATGACGTCACCGCCGGGGAAGCTGGTAAGCAGCTGTGCTGCGCCGGGATGACAGGCTCTGCCTGTCATTCCGATGTAGCAGAGCTGGATCGTCGTGGGACAATCGTTACTATGGACTGCGTCGGACAGGTGGTATACTGTTGGTTTGTTTTTTTTATTTTTTTACAGGAGATCGATGGCGTCGCAGGAATGAGAGAGTAATAAAAAAAATGAAAACTGTGTTGTCTCTTTTATTTCATTAAAAGACTTTTTTCTTGCTGTGTCTTTTTTTTAAACATTTAATAACTTTGGGATTAATAATGGATCGGTGTCTTATTGACGCCTCTCCATTATTAACCGGGCTTATTGTCACCGTGCAATCAACGGTGACAATAACCCCTTATTACCCCGCTTGTCACCGCTACAGGGCAAGTGGGAAGAGCCGGGTAAAGTGCCACAATTGGCACATCTTTTGATGCGCCAAATGTGGGGCTGCTGTAGCCTGGTATTATCAGGCTGTTGAGGGCCAAAATCCATGGGCCTTGACAGTCTTTTAATACCAGGCCGCAGCAGTCTGCATTTTACTTGGCTGGTTAACAAAAATAGGGGGACCCCTACGCCGTTTTTTTTTTCGAGGGGATCCCCTATTTTTGTTAACCAGCCAAGCTAAGCAGACTGCTGTGGCCTGGTATTATCAGGCTTGCAAGGTCCATGGATATTGGATCCTTACCAGCCTGAAAAACCAGGCCTCAGCGGTCTGCTTCATCTGGCTGGTTAACAAAAATAGGGGGGACCCCACACCAATTTTTTTCGAGGGGATCCCCTATTTTTGTTAATCAGCCAAGATATGCAGACTGCTGTGGCCTGGTATTATCAGGCTGGCAAGGTCCATGGATCTTGGCTCCTTAACAGCCTGAAAATCCAGGCCTCAGCGGTCTGCTTCATCTGGCTGGATAACAAAAATAAGGGGGACCCCACGCCATTTTTTTTTCGAAGGGAACCCCTATTTTTGTTAATCAGTTCCCTCTGACGTCACTGATGGTGTCCCTGGCTGACCTGAAGTGAAAGTGGAAAGCAATCAATTAAGCTTTCCACTTCCTCTCCTGTCAGCCAGGAGAGGAACTCATTCATTTGGGGGTTTACTGTGAGGCTGCAGCATTAGCTGCGGTCCCTGCAGTAAACATTAACCCTTTCTGAAGGATTACACCGTGGGACCTGACTGTGCATCGGATTGGTAAGAATAATTTTGCTTTATTATTTTATTTTTATTACAGAAATGGTTTTAGCAGGTAAATAAAATATGGTCAAAAACTGTGTGATTATTTCATTAAACTTCTTTTTTTATTAAAGTGTGTGTGTTTGATTTTTCTTTCATACAATAGGATTAATAATTGATAGTTGTCTAATTGACAGCTCTCAATTATTAACCTGGCTTAAAGTGACCTTTCAATTGCAAGGTCATTTTAACCCCTTATTAACCCATTCGCCACCGCTACAGGGCAATGGGAATAGACGGGCAAAGTGCCAGAAAGGGCAAATCTAATTAGAGATTTGCCCTTTCTGGGGTGTCTGGGGGCAGATGTTAGTAGCCGGGGGGGGCCAAAAATAATGGTCCCTCTCTGGGCTATTATTATCTGCCCCCACTCACTGGCTTTGTCTGTCTGGTTGCGAAAATAGGGCGGGAGCCCACGCATTTTTTTTCAGCAATTTTACACCTCATATATATATATATACATGTCATTGAGTTTGTGACACATATATATATATATATTTATAGTTCATACACTTCTACATAGTATAATAGCCGCTAATTCAATTGCCGGCTTTTGTGAAAATGCAGAACCCGACATGAAATGACATTTGGTGTACATAGGGTTAACCATGTCCTTTGCTATCTGATTTGCACAAACAATTAAATCAGTCTATGTGTGCAAAATTTCACACCTGTAGGGGTTAATTAAAGGTGTAAATTCGTAGCAAAAAAGTCCGTTTTTTTTACAACGAATTTACACCTTTAATTAACCCCTACAGGTGTGAAATTTTGCAAACATAGACTGATTTAATTGTTTGTGCAAATCAGATAGCAAACGACATGAAAAGACATGGTTAACCCTATGTACACCAAGTGTCATTTCATGTCGGGTGCTTCTGTCTTTTCACTGAAGCCGGCTTTACCCGGCAATTGAATCAGAGGATATTTTACTATGTAGAAGTGTATAAACTATACATATATGTATATATATATGTCACAATGACATGTATATATATATATGTATTCTATGTGTGTATATTTAGTGTTTACAAGGAAAGAATGGGGTTTTTTTAGTTCCGATAATTTGTTCCCATAGACTTACATGGGACTTCCGGTATCGGTATCGGGTATCGCCGATATTTTAATGGTATCGGCGATACCATTCCGATTCCGATACTTAGGGATATCGGAAAGTATCGCTCAACACTAATATATATATATATATATATATATATATATGTATTCTATGTGTGTATATTTTGTGTTTACAAGGAAAGAAAGTGTTTTTTTAGTTGCGATATTTTGTTCCCATAGACTTACATGGGACTTCCGGTATCGGTATCGGGTATCGCCGATATTTTAGTGATATCGGCGATACCATTCCGATCCGATATTTTTGGATATCGGAAAGTATCGCTCAACACTATTCTCCATCCTCTAGTGTGTACTATTTTAGTTCTCCAACCCAAGCTATTTAGTAGTTTGGTTCTCCATACCCTGTTGTCTATAAGTTTAGTTCTTCATGTTCTGGTGTGTATTTGTTTCATTCTTCGCTCATAGCTATGTAGTAGTTTAGTTCTCCAACCCCTGTTTATTAGTTTAAATCTCCATCTTGGTGTGTATTTGTTTCATTCTCCAACCCTAGCTGTTTAGTAGTTTAGTTCTCCAACCCCTGTTGTCTAGTAGTTTAGTTCTCCATCTCATGGTGTGTAGTGGTTTGTTCTCCATTCACAAGCACCCTGCAAGCCTTGGGGATTGCAAGACTTGTGGAGCAGCCCTTTCCTCGACTGCCCCATAACCACCAGAGTCATCCAGCTCCCAGTCAGCGAGATGTTACGCCCCTGTCTATGCTTGCTCGTCCAGGTTTTTGTGTTGAAATGCACCCTTGCAGACAAAGAAATTTTCAGGGTATGGGTGATAGTGTCTGTGACATGCTGGTGTAGCACAGGCACATTTTTCATAGATAAGTAATGGTAACTGGGCAACAGGTACTGGGAGAATGCAAAGGCCATCAGCTTTCGGAAACCCTCTGAATCCACAAGGCGGAAAGGCTGCATTTCTGTGGCCAACAGACTGGATTTGCCATGCAATAATCACAGAGATCACAGGCTGTGAGTCATGCAAAACAACCTGCTGTGATCTTTGTAGCGAAGAGCTCTCAGCTGGCCCCTTTAGTCCAGACAAATACATGACTGGGCAACAATCATCCGATTAGGCCACAGGCTGTTCACATGATTAGTTATCGGAAAACTAATAGTGAGCATACAGGGCATATTCACCTCTGGATTAGAATGCATGGAATATGTGTATATCCCGCCATATGATCATTGCTAACTCCACGATAACCCATCACTCCTTGCTGCCACCAGCAATCCTGTTTTTTTTTTAAAAAGGTATAAATATTGGTTCATTGGATGCCATTCTCCTTTGGAGGTTCACACCATCAGGGTCTTCCATCCACTCTCCCTCCAAGTATCGGTCATCCACTCATTTCCTTGACCATTTTTCTGCCTTGCTGCCACACTTCATGTCCTCAGAATTGCCAACCCTTATCCTTGGAGACTTCAACATCCCCACCTCCCCAATGGCATCCAAGCTTCTATCTCTAGCCACTTCTCGTGGCCTCTCACAACTTTCAACCTCTGAGACATACAAAGACGGTAACTCTCCTTATCTGGTCTTTGTCCGGTTCAATCTCCTACCTAGATAACTCATCTCTTACCTATACTCCCCAATGAAATTAGGCGTATAATCACAAATTACACATTTTTAGGCACTCCCTAAAGCACATCTGTTTTGGGCAGCCTATCACGCTCCCTAATCAAAGTCCTTTTTATATATAGCCTATTCTCTACTTCTCTGAACATAATTTGATAATTCAATCATAGAAGGATGACGTATCCTCTGACAACAAAACCTTTTCCACACTTTCTGTTTCTACATTGTAAGAGGACCAATGTCGTTCATTGTGAAGAGTATGCTGTTGGAAAATAAGCCTGATACATCTTAGCACACATTGAAAAGGAACTCACATCAGATGAAACAGCTTGACCTTCTCATGTGGATAAAGGAAACTGACCAGTAAGATTAGTAGGCTAAAGCTGTCCTGATTCTTCTCTACAGGGTTATCTTTCTGGGAACCAATTATTGCCTTATTTTCAGCAGCCCCATCATTATCCTCACTTACTGTTTTACACAATTTTTCTCCTCTTCTTCCATTGCATCATCAATTTTCCTTTTGTGTGTCCAAGAAACATTTATTTATTTTTCCAGTTACATAGAAATTGTAATCCCATATGCCCATGTTCACCACATTTGATGTCAGATTGTATTGCCTTTTGTGAAATAATTGTATGTGCATCTGATTTTAAATTTTTGGTGAAATTAAACATAATTGTGACTGCATCTGGGTTGAATTTTCTTGGTATCATTCTGATCAGGATTGTGAGAAAGGAGACAACTTGAAATTATCAAAGCAAAGTTCTTTAAACTTCATTCCATCTATATGGATCACTGTCCATTTTCCACTATACGCCAGATGACACAATGTTCCCGGCAGCCCCGATGCCAGGCCTTGGGCTCCAGACATGCCAGTGGAACTTCCCACTGCTTCAGCCTACTGTACCTGAACTTAACCTTATCAGGGTACTTCCAAATCTGAGTTACTACCTAGAAGCAGGGTCGGCTCCAGGTTTTCAATGGCCCCAGGCGAAAAAGTCTCAATGGGCCCCTTTAACACATACCACAATTCATGATGCACAGATACGGCAGAGAAATATAGGTGAAGTACAAAGCCAAACATTTCACTTACTTCATACATTACATGAGTGATATCTATTGTAAATTCTACAATAGCTCAAAAGACAAAAAGTATAGACATTCATACAGTATTATGGGCACCACATAGTGCTCCATATAGAATAATGAGCTCCATATATTGCTCCATACAGTATTATGGGCACCCCATAATGCTCCATGCAGAATAATGAGCTCCATATATTGCTCCATACACTATTATGGTCACCACATAGAGCTACATACAGAATAATAAGCCCCATATAATGCTCCATATATAATTGGCCACATATAATGCTCCATATATAATAAACCCTAATAGATGCTCTATATATAATAGGCCCCAAATGATGCTCCATATATAATGGGCCCCATATGATGTTCCATATGTAGTGGGTCCCATATGTTGCTCCAGTATGTGATGGGCCCCATATATGATGCTTCAGTGCATGATGGGCACTATATAATGCTTCATATATAATGGACCTATATATGATGCTCCAGGTTATTATGGACCTCATATAATGCTCCATATATAATGGGCCCCTTATATGATGCTCTAGTGTATGATAGGCCCCATGTAATGCTCCATATATGATGCTCCAGTGTATGATGGGCCCCATATATGATGCTCCAGTGTATGATGGGCCCCATATATGATACTCCAGTTAATGATGGGCCCCATATGATGGTCTTCATATATTGCGCCAAACATAAAAAAAAATAAAAAATGAACTACTCACCTCTCCTCACTGGCCGCTCCTGTGCTTGAGGCACTGGCCCCAGGTACTGGCACAGGCACCGGGTCCACATAGCATGCCGGTGTCCCCTACAGTGAGTTTGCCCCCCCGCCTGCTCAGGGCCCCAGCACTTGCCCGGGTGCACCAGATGCTAATGCTGGATCTGTCAGGAAGTGTCCCTTTTTCCCTACAATTAGTCCCCACTAGGGTTGAGCGATACTTTCGATATCAAGAAGTATCGGATCGGAATGGGTATCGCCGATACCCAAAAAGTATCGGCGATACCCAATTCTGATACCGGAAATCCAATGCAAGTCTATGGGACAGAAATATCGTAACTAAAAAAACCCTTCTTTCCTTGTAAACACTAAATATACACACATAGAATACATATATATATACATGTCATTGTGACATATATATATATACATATATTTATAGTTTATACACTTCTACATAGTAAAATAGCCTCTGATTCAATTGCCGGGTAATGCCGGCTTTTTTGAAAATACAGAAGCACCCGACATGAAATGACACATGGTTTACATAGAGTTAACCATGTATTTTCATGTAGTTTGATATCTGATTTTCACAAACAATTACATGAGTGTATGTGTGCAAAATTTCACACCTGTAGGGGTTAATTAAAGGTGTAAATTCGTTGTAAAAAAAAACGGACTTTTTTGCTACGAATTTACACCTTTAATTAACCCCTACAGGTGTGAAATTTTGCACACATACACTCATGTAATTGTTAGTGAAAACAATATATCAAACAACTTGAAATGACATGGTTAACTCTATGTAAACCATGTGTCATTTCATGTCGGGTTCTGCATTTTCACAAAAGCCGGCAATTGAATTAGCGGCTATTATACTATGTAGAAGTGTATGAACTATAAATATATATATATATATAAATATATATATATATATATATGTGTCACAAATTCAATGACATGTTATAATATATATATATATATATAATATATGAGGTGTAAAATTGTTGAAAAAAAATGCGTGGGCTCCCGCCTTATTTTCGCAACCAGACAGACAAAGCCAGCGAGTGGGGCAGATAATAATAGCCTAGAGAGGGACCATTATTTTTGCCCCCCCCTGGCTACTAACATCTGCCCCCAGACACCCCAGAAAAGACAAATCTATAATTAGATTCGTCCTTTCTGGCACTTTGCTCGTCTATTCCCATTGCCCTGTAGCGGTGGAGAATGGGTTAATAAGGGGTTAAAGCCACCTTGCTATTGAAAGGTGACCTTAACCCCTTAACCCCCAAGGGTGGTTTGCACGTTATTGACCGGGCCAATTTTTACAATTCTGACCACTGTCTCTTTATGAGGTTATAACTCTGCAACGCTTCAACGGATCTTCGCGATTCTGAGATTGTTTTCTCGTGACATATTGTACTTCACGTTAGTGGTAAAATTTCTTCCATATAACTTGCGTTTATTTTTGAAAAAAACGCAAATATGGCGAAAATTTAGAAAATTTTGCAATTTTCAAATTTTGAATTTTTATTCCCTTAAAACAAAGAGATATGTCACACAAAATAGTTAAGAAGTAACATTTCCCACATGTCTACTTTACATCAACACAATTTTGGAACCAAATTTTTTTTTTCTTAGGAAATTATAAGGGTTAAAAGTTGACCAGCGATTTCTCATTTTTACAACAAAATTTACAAAGCCATTTTTTTGAGGGACCACCTCATATTTGAAGTCACTTTGAGGGGTCTATATAGCAGAAAATACCCAAAAGTGACACCATTCTAAAAACTGCACCCCTCAAGGTACTCAAAACCACATTCAAGAAGTTTATTAACCCTTCAGGTGCTTCACAGGAGCTGAAGCAACGTGGAAGGAAAAAATGAATATTTAACTTTTTAGCCACAAAAATGATCTATTACAAACTTTTTTTTTACTTTCACAAGGGTAAAAGAAGCAAATGGACAGATAAGGTTGTTGTGCAATCTCTCCTGAGTACGCCAATAGCCAATATGTGGAGGAAAACCACTGTTTGGGCACACGGCAGAGTTCGTAAGGGAAGGAGCGCCGTTTGACTTTTTCAAACTAAAATTGGCTGGAATTGAGATTGGACGCCATGTCGTGTTTGGAGTGCCCCTGATGTTCCTAAACAATAGAAACCCCCCACAAGTGACACCATTTTGGAAACTAGACCCCCTAAGGAACTTATCTAGATCTGTTGTGAGCACTTTGAACCCCCAAGTGATTCACAAAAGTTTATAATGTCTGGGTCTGAAAAATAAAAAAAACTATTTTCCACAAAAAGGATTTTTTAGTCCCAAATTTTTGATTTTTCCCAAGGAAATTGGACCCCAAAAGTTGTTGTCCAATTTGTCCGGAGTATGCTGATACCCCATATGTGGGGGGGGAAACTGTTTGGGCGCACGACAGGGCTTGGAAAGGAAGTAGTAACGTTTTGGAATGCAGACGTTGATGGGGGTCATGTTCCGTTTGAAGTGCCCCAGATGTGCCTAAACAGTGGAAACCCCTCACTAGTGACCCCATTTTGGAAACTAGACCCCCTAAGGAGCTTATCTAGATCTTTGGTGAGCACTTTGAACCCCCAAGTGGTTAACACAAGTTTATAATGCCCGAGCATGAAAATAAAAAATCCTATTTTTTTCCCACAAAAATTATCTTTTAGTCACTATTTTTTTATTTTTCCAAGGGTAACAGGAGAAATTGGACCACAAAAGTTGATGTCTAATTTGTCCTGAGTACGCTGATACTCCATATGTGGGTGGGAACCACTGTTTGGGCGCACAGCAGAGCTCGGAATGGAAGGAGCAACATTTGACTTTTTCCAAACAAAATTGGCTGGAATTGAGATTGGACGCCATGTTGCATTTGGAGAGCCTCTGATGTGCCTAAACAGTGGAAAACCCCCACAAGTGACCCCATTTGGGAAACTAGACCCCCTTAGGAACTGATCTTTGGGAGCAATTTGAACCCCAAAGTGCTTCACACAAATTTATAACGTAGAGCCGTAAAATTAAAAAATCATATTTTTTCCACAAAAATGATCTTTTCACCCCAATTTTTATTTTCCCAAGGGTAACAAGACTCCAAAAGTTATTGTGCAATTT
This sequence comes from Oophaga sylvatica, assembly GCA_033576555.1. NCBI lineage: Eukaryota > Metazoa > Chordata > Amphibia > Anura > Dendrobatidae > Oophaga > Oophaga sylvatica. Next base: position 204,289,089 of record JARQOD010000004.1, on the reverse strand, counting down.
GTCCTGAGTACGCTGATACCCCATTTGTGGGGGTAAACCACTGTTTAGGTGCATGGCAGAGTTTGGAAGGGAAGGAGCGCCGTTCGACTTTTTCAACACAGAATTGGCTGGATGCCATGTCGTGTTTGGAGAGCCCCTGATCTGCCTAAACAGTGGAAACCCCCAACAAATGACACCATTTTGGAAACTAGATCCCTCAAGGAACTTATCTAGATGTGTGGTGAGCACTTTGAACCCCGAAGTGCTTCACAGAAGTTTATAACGTACAGCTGGAAAATAAAAATCTTTTTTTTTTTTTTTACAAAAATGATTTTTTCGTCCCCAATATTTTATTTTCACAAGGGTAACAGGAGAAATTGGACCCCAAAAGTTGTTGTCCAATTTGTCCTGAGTACGCTGATACCCAATATGTGAGCGTAAACTACTGTATGGGCACACGTCGGGGCTCGGAAGGGAAGTAGTGACGTTTTGGATTGCAGAATTTGATGGAATGGTCTGGGGGCGTCATGTCGCATTTGGAGAGCCCCTGATGCGCCTAAACAGTGGAAACCCCCCACAAGTGACCCCATTTTGGAAAATAGACCCCACAAGGAACTTATCTAGATGTGTGGTGAGCACTTTGAACCCAGAATTGCTTCACAGAAGTTTATAACGTACAACCGTAAAAAAAAAAATCTTTTTTTTTTTACAAAAATGATTTTTTCGACCACAATATTTTATTTTCACAAGGGTAACAGGAGAAATTGGACCCCAAAAGTTGTTGTCCAATTTGTCATGAGTACGCTGATACCCAATATGTGGGAGAAAACTACTGTATGGGTACACGTTGGGGCTCGGAAGGGAAGTAGTGACGTTTTGGATTGCAGACTTTGATGGAATGGTCAGGGGGCGTCATGTCGCATTTGGAGAGCCCCTGATGCGCCTAAGCAGTGGAAACCCCCACAAGTGACCCCATTTTGGAAAATAGACCCCACAAGGAACTTATCTAGATGTGTGGTGAGCGCTATGAAGCCCCAAGTGCTTCACAGAAGTTTATAACATACAGTCGTAAAAACAAAAAAATCATTTTTTTTTTTAAAAAAATGATATTTTTACCCCCAGTTTTTTTATTTTCCCAAGGGTAACAGAAGAAATAGGACAAATTGCCCATTAACTCTTGGGGTCCAGAGTACGCTGATACCCCATATGCGGGGGTAAACTACTGTTTGGGCGCATGGCAGAGCTCAGAAGTGAAGGAGCACCGTTAGACTTTTTCAATGCAGAATTGGCTGGAATTGAGATCAGACGCCATGTCACATTTGGAAGCCCCTGATGTGCCTAAACAGCGGAAACCCCCCAATTCTAACTCCAACCCTAACCCCAACACACCCCTAACTCTAGTCCCAACCCTAACCACAAACCTAACCCTAACACACCCCTAACCATAATCCCAACCCTAACCCTAATCCTAACTTTAGCGCCAACCCTAACCCTAACTTTAGCCGCAACCCTAACCCTAATGGGAAAATGGAAATAAATACTTTTTTTAAATTTTATTACTTTTCCCTAACTAAGGGTGTGATAAAGGGGGGTTTGATTTACTATTTGTAGCGGGTTTTTATGATTGGCAGCTGTCACGCTAAAAGACTTTTTTATTGCAAAAAATAGTTTTTGCATCACCACATTTTGAGAGCTATAATTTTTGTATATTTTGGCCCACAGAGTCATATGAGGTCTTATTTTTTGCGGGACGAGGTGACGTATTTATTGGTACCATTTGTGAGCATGTGACGTTTTTTGATCGCTTTTTATTTCGATTTTTGGGAGGTTAGAATGAACAAAAATCAGCAATTCATGAATTTCTTTTGGGGGGGCGTTTATACCATTCTGCGTGTGGTAAAATTGATAAAGCAGTTTTATTCTTCGGGTCTGTTAGATTATGGCGATACCTCATTTATATCATTTTTTTATGTTTTGGCGCTTTTCTAGAATAAAATCAATTTTATATAAAAAAATTATTATTTTTGCATTGCTTTATTCTGCGAGCTACAACTTTTTTATTTTTTCGCTGATGATGCTGTATGGTGTCTCGTTTTTTGCGGGACAAGATGACGTTTTCAGCGGTACCATGTTTATTTATATACGTCTTTTTGATCGCATGTTATTCCACTTTTTGTTTGGCGGTATGATGATAAAGCATTGATTTTTTTTTTTTTAAGGGGTTCACTAAAGGGGTTAACTAGTGGGACAGTTTTATAGGGGGGGTTGTTACGGACGCGGCGATACCAAATATGTGTACTTTTATTGTTTTGGTTTTTTTATTTACAGGAAAAAATGAATTTATTGGGGAATATTTTTTTTTTTTATGATTTTTTTAAACAATTTTTATTTTTATTTTTTTAACTTTTTTACTTTGTCCCAGGGTGGGACATCACTGTATAGGGTCAGATCGCTGGTGTGACAGTGTGCACAGCACTCTGTCACAGCAGCGATCGCTCTGGCATCGCTGCAGGCTTCTCAGTGCCAGGGGTTAATGTGCCGGGAGCGGTCCGTGACCGCTCCTGACACATAGTTCCGGGTGTCAACTGTGATAATCAGCTGACACCCGGCCGCGATCGGCTGCGCTCCCCGGGAGCGCGTCCGATCACTGGGACGTACTATCCCGTCCATGGTCATAAGGGCCCAGGTACCATGGACGGGATAGTACGTCGGATGGCAGTAAGGGTTAAGCCAGGTTAATAATTGAGAGCTGTCAATTAGACAACTATCAATTATTAATCCTATTGCATGAAATAAAAATAAAACACTCACACTTTAATTAAAAATCATTTTAATGAAATAAAGACACATGTTTTTGACCATCTTTTATTTTACTGCAAAAAACATTTCCTGTAATAAAAATAAAATAAAAAAGCAAAATTATTCTTACCTATCCCATGCACAGTCAGGTCCCACGGTGTAATCCATCAGAAAGGGTTAATGTTTACTGCAGGGACCGCAGCTAATGCTGCAGCCTCACAGTAAACCCCCGAATGAATCTTCTCCTCTCCTGGCTGACAGGAGAGGAAGTGGAAAGCTTAACCCCTTCACCCCCAAGGGTGGTTTGCACGTTAATGACCGGGCCAATTTTTACAATTCTGACCACTGTCTCTTTATGAGGTTATAACTCTGGAACGCTTCAACGGATCTTCGCGATTCTGAGATTGTTTTCTCGTGACATATTGTACTTCACGTTAGAAGTAAAATTTCTTCGATATAACTTGCGTTTATTTTTGAAAAAAACGCAAATATGGCGAAAATTTTTAAAATTTTGCAATTTTCAAACTTTGAATTTTTATTCCCTTAAAACAGAGAAATATGTCACATAAAATAGTTAAGAAATAACATTTCCCACATGTCTACTTTACATCAGCACAATTTTGGAACCAAAATTTTTTTTTGTTAGGAAGTTATAAGGGTTAAAAGTTGACCAGCGATTTCTCATTTTTACAACAAAATTTACAAAGCCATTTTTTTTAGGGACCACCTCTCATTTGAAGTCACTTTGAGGGGTCTATATGGCAGAAAATACCCAAAAGTGACACCATTCTAAAAACTGCACCCCTCAAGGTACTCAAAACCACATTCAAGAAGATTATTAACCCTTCAGGTGCTTCACAGGAACTAAAGCAACGTGGAAGGAAAAAATGAATATTTAACTTTTTAGCCACAAAAATGATCTTTTACAAACTTTTTTTTTATTTTCACAAGGGTAAAAGGAGAAAATGGACACATAAGGTTGTTATGCAATTTCTCCTGAGTACGCCAATACCCAATATGTGGGGGAAAACCACTGTTTGGGCACACGGCAGAGCTCGTAAGGGAAGGAGCGCCGTTTGACTTTTTCAAACTAAAATTGGCTGGAATTGAGATTGGACGCCATGTCGTGTTTGGAGAGCCCTGATGCGCCTAAACAGTGGAAACCCCCACAAGTGACACCATTTTGGAAACTAGACCCCCTAAGGTACTTATCTAGATCTGTTGTGAGCACTTTGAACTCCCAAGTGTTTCACAAAAGCTTATAATGCCTGGGTGTGAAAAAAAAAAAAAACAATTTTCCACAAAAATGATTTTTTAGTCCCAAATTTTTGAATTTTCCCAAGGAAATTGGACCCCAAAAGTTGTTGTCCAATTTGTCCTGAGTACGCTGATACCCCATATGTGGGGGGGGGAACTGTTTGGGTGCACGGCAGGGCTTGGAAAGGAAGTAGTAACGTTTTGGAATGCAGACGTTGATGGGGGTCATGTTCCGTTTGCAGTGCCCCAGATGAGCCTAAACAGTGGAAACCCCCCACAAGTGACCCCATTTTGGAAACTATACCCCTAAGGAACTTATCTAGATCTTTGGTGAGCACTTTGAACCCCCAAGTGCTTCACACAAGTTTATAATGCCGGGCATGAAAATAAAAAATCCTATTTTTTTCCCACAAAAATTATCTTTAGTCACTAATTTTTTATTTTCTCAAGGGTAACAGGAGAAATTGGACCACATAAGTTGTTGTCCAATTTGTCCTGAGTAGGCTGATACCGCATATGTGGGTGGGAACCACTGTTTGGGCGCACGGCAGAGCTCGGAATGGAAGGAGCACCATTTGACTTTTTCCAACCAAAATTGGCTGGAATTGAGATTGGATGCCATGTTGCATTTGGAGAGCCCCTGATGTGCCTAAACAGTGGAAACCCCCACAAATGACCCCATTTTGGAAACTAGACCCCCTAAGGAACTTTTCTAGATCTTTGGTGAGCAATTTGAACCCCAAGTGCTTCACACAAGTTTATAACGTAGAGCCGTAAAATTTAAAAATCATATTTTTTTCCACAAAAATGATCTTTTCACCCCAATTTTTATTTTTCCAAGGGTAACAAGACTCCAAAAGTTATTGTGCAATTTGTCCTGAGTGCGCTGATACCCCATATGTGGGGGTAAACCACTGTTTGGGTGCATGGCAGAGTTTGGAAGGGAAGGAGCGCCGTCTGACTTTTTCAACGCAGAATTGCTGGACGCCATGTCGTGTTTGGAGAGCTCCTGATCTGCCTAAACAGTGGAAACCCCATAAATGACGCCATTTTGGAAACTAGACCCCTCAAGGAACTTATCTAGATGTGTGGTGAGAACTTTTAACCCCAGGTGTTTCACTAAAGTTTATAACGTACAGCCGTAAAATAAACAATCTTTTTTTTTTTTACAAAAATGATTTTTTCGTCCCCAATATTTTATTTTCACAAGGGTAACAGAAGATATTGGAACCCAAAAGTTGTTGTCCAATTTGTCCTGAGTACGCTGATACCCAATATGTGGGAGAAAACTACTGTATGGGCGCACGTCAGGGCTCGGAAGGGAAGTAGTGACGTTTTGGATTGCAGACTTTGATGGAATGGTCTGGGGGCGTCATGTCACATTTGGAGAGCCCCTGATGCACCTATACAGTGGAAACCCCCCACAAGTGACCCCATTTTGGCAAATAGACCCCACAAGGAACTTATCTAGATGTGTGGTGAGCACTTTGAACCCCGAAGTGCTTCACAGAAGTTTATAACGCACAGCCGTAAAAATAAAAAATCCTTTTTTTTTTTGCAAAAATGATTTTTTTGCCCCAATATTTTATTTTTACAAGGGTAACAGGAGAAATTGGACCCCAAAAGTTGTTGTCCAATTTGTCCTGAGTACGCTGATATCCAATATGTGGGAGAAAACTACTGTATGGGTACACGTTGGGGCTCGGAAGGGAAGTAGTGACGTTTTGGATTGCAGACTTTGATGGAATGGTCTGGGGGCGTCATGTCGCATTTGGAGAGCCCCTGATGCGCCTAAACAGTGGAAATCCCCAACAAGTGACCCCATTTTGGAAAATAGACCCCACAAGGAACTTATCTAGATGTGTGGTGAGCGCTATGAAGCCCCAAGTGCTTCACAGAAGTTTATAATGTACAGCCGTAAAAACAAAAAATATTTTTTTTTGTACAAAAATGATATTTTCGCCCCCAGTTTTTTATTTTCCCAAGGGTAGCAGAAGAAATAGGACAAATTGCACAATAACTCTTGGGGTCCAGAGTACGCTGATACCCCATATGTGGGGATAAACTACTGTTTGGACGCACGGCAGAGCTGAGAAGTGAAGGAGCACCGTTTGACTTTTTCAACGCAGAATTGGCTGGAATTGAGATCAGACGCCATGTCACATTTGGAGAGCCCCTGATGTGCCTAAACAGCTGAAACCCCCCAATTCTAACTCCAACCCTAACCCCAACACACCCCTAACCCTAGTCCCAACCCTAACCACAAACCTAACCCTAACACACCCCTAATCCCAACCCTAACCCTAATCCTAACTTTAGCGCCAACCCTAACCCTAACTTTAGCCGCAACCCTAACCCTAACCCTAATGGGAAAATGGAAATAGATACTTTTTTTTAATTTTATTATTTTTCCCTTACTAAGGGGGTGATAAAGGGGGGTTTGATTTTACTATTTATAGCGGGTTTTTATGATTGGCAGCTGTCACGCTAAAAGACGCTTTTTATTGCAAAAATAGTTTTTGCATCATCACATTTTGAGAGCTATAATTTTTGCATATTTTGGCCCACTGAGTCATGTGAGGTCTTATTTTTTGCGGGACGAGTTGACGTTTTTATTGTTACCATTTTTGAGCACGTGACGTTTTTTGATCGCTTTTTATTTCGATTTTTGGGAGGTTAGAATGAACAAAAATCAGCAATTCATGAATTTCTTTTGGGGGAGGCGTTTATACCGTTCCGCGTGTGGTAAAATTGATAAAGTAGTTTTATTCTTCGGGTCAGTACGATTATGGCGATACCTCATTTATATCATTTTTTCATGTTTTGGCGCTTTTATAGAATAAAAACAATTTTATATAAAAAATAATTATTTTTGCATCGCTTTATTCTGCGAGCTATAACTTTTTTATTTTTTCGCTGATGATGCTTTATGACGGCTCGTTTTTTGCGGGACAAGATGACGTTTTCAGCGGTACCATGTTTTTTTATATCGGTCTTTTTGATCGCGTGTTATTCCACTTTTTGTTCGGCGGTATGATGATAAAGCATTGATTTTTTGCTTCGTTTTTTTTTTTTTTTTTTAAGGGGTTCACTAAAGGGGTTAACTAGTGGGACAATTTTATAGGGGGGGTCGTTACGGACGCGGCGATACCAAATATGTGTACTTTTATAGTTTGTTTTTTTTTTATTTACAGGAAGAAGTGAATTTATTGGGGAATATTTTTTTTTTTTTTATTTATTTTGGATTTTTTTTTTACACATGTTTATTTTTACTTTTTTACTTTGTCCCAGGGTGGGACATCACAGTATTTTATCAGATCGCTGGTGTGACAGTGTGCACAGCACTCTGTCACACCAGCGATCGCACAGGCATAGATGCAGGCCTCTCAGTGCCTGCTCTCGGCAGGCACTGAGGTAGCCGCCTCCCTCCAGGACCCCGGCGCCATCTTGGATCCGGGTCCTGGGAGGGAGGAAGCCCTCAGAACAGCGCGATCACATCGCGCTGCTCTGAGGGTCTCAGGGGGGCGCGCAGAGAGCCCCCACCCTGCGCGATCCTCCCCTGTGCCCCCAGTACACCGCGATCATGTTTGATCGCGGTGTGCAAGGGGTTAATGTGCCGGGAGCGGTCCGTGACCGCTCCTGACACACAGTCATGGGTGTCAGCTGTGATAATCAGCTGACACCCGGCGGCGATTAGCTGCGCTCCCCTCAGGAGCGCAGCTGATCGCCTATGACGTACTATCCCGTCCCGGTCATACGGGCCCAGGTACCATGGACGGGATAGTACGTCCGATGGCAGTAAGGGGTTAATTGATTGCTTTCCACTTTCACTTCAGGTCAGCCAGGGACACCATCAGTGACGTCAGAGGGAACTGATTAACAAAAATAGGGGATCCCCTCGAAAAAAAATGGCGTGGGGTCCCCCTATTTTTGTTAACCAGCCAAGTAAAATGCAGACTGCTGCGGCCTGGTATTAAAAGACTGTCAAGTCCCATGGATTTTGGCCCTCAACAGCCTAAAAATACCAGGCATCAGCAGCCCCACATTTGGCGCATCAAAAGATGTGCCAATTGTGGCACTTTACCCGGCTCTTCCCACTTGCCCTGTAGCGGTGGCAAGCGGGGTAATAAGGGGTTAATGTCACCGTTGATTGCACGGTGACAATAAGCCCGGATAATAATGGAGAGGCGTCAATAAGACACCGATCCATTATTAATCCCAAAGTTTTTAAATGTTTAAAAAATAGACACAGCAAGAAAAAAGTCTTTTAATGAAATAAAATACCACACAGTTTTCATTTCTTTTATTACACTCTCATTCCTGCGACGCCATCGATCTCCTGTAAAAAAAGACAAAAAACAAACCAACAGTATACCACCTGTCCGACGCAGTCCATAGTAACGAGTGTCCCACGATGATCCAGCTCTGCTACATCGGAATGTCAGGCAGAGCCTGTCATCCCGACGCAGCACAGCTGCTTACCAGCTTCCCCGGCGGTGACGTCATCGGACTGCTTTACGGCCGCGATTACCCGGCAGCACATGCAGTTATCTCGAGAAACTGCACGTGACCACCAGGGAGAAGATGATGGCGGCCATCAAGCAGTCCAGGACGTGACCGCCAGAGATCTTCTGCCAGGTATGTGCCACTGACTCCTGACAGACTCGACTGACAGACACTGACCGTGACAGGAACATTCCGATTCCGGTATCCGATATGACGAAAATATCGGAACTCGGAATCGGAATTCCGATACAGCAAATATCGGCCGATACCCGATATTTGCAGTATCGGAATGCTCAACACTAGTCCCCACCCACTATCCATAACTATATCCTGTCTGATAGACTAAACGTATTGTCCTTTCTTTTGTCCTACACTATTGCTAAGCTACTTAACTATATGAATGGTACTTATACTACCATAACACAATATAAGAGACGCCCATCAATATTCACATTACATGTAAAACTGCATGACATTGTACATATAAGGTGATCATTGTCTTCAGGAGTAGGAACGCAGCGGAACAGTCCATCACCTTTACTGGCTCATGCTCAGAAATGCATCTACTGCATGCACATCACGTCATTTATAGAGTTGAGAGAAACAGGTTGGGCAGAGTCAAAAGTCGCCGACTTTCGCCAAAGTCGGGTTTCGCCGAGCGAAACCGGACCATAGCATAGTCAGCCAAGTGGTCATCGACCTGAGCGCCAAAGTTGGTTTTCCCATAATGCTTGCAGGCGCCTTTTCTCAGCCAATGAGCAAGGACGTACACTGTGGGCAACGAGATGACATGGGCAGTGGCCACCACCATCTTAGAGAAGGGCATTGCAGTGATTGGCTTGCTTTTGGGGGCGTCATAGTGTCTATAAAAGTCCTGAAGGCTGACCGTCATTTTACTTCTGACGATCTTAACAGTAGGGAGAGGTTGCTGACGCTGTTTATCAGTAGAGAGAGAGTTAGGGCTGGAAACAGAAGTTCTTATGTGCTTGTGCTGATAGCAATTGTGCTGTACAGTTAGTGTGCAGTGACAGGGGAGGATTTTCTTGTGAGCAGCAGAGCTGGATATTAGGCTGCCTGCCAGTGACAGGGAGGATTTTCTAGTGTGTAGCTGCGGTGGTTAATAGGCTGCCTGCTAGCTGTATTGCTGTATGTACACTGTGGTGCAGACTGCTTTTTACACACTAATACTTTTAGCACTAATACTTTTATTCTTTTTTCTGCACAGGTCCCGAGCGTTCATTTTTTCCCACACCGTATAGAGCTGTATGCTCCTCACACACTACCGTGTACCAGCTGGTATCACGGACAAATACATGCTGACTATCTGTGTGTGACTCCGGAAATATATATACAGAGATTTACAATTACCCCTAGACTGCATAGAGCTGTATGCTTGTGATACAGTACTCCTTTACAGCTTTTTATATTCTGGTCTAATCCATACTGAGCCTGTGAGCATCTGTGTCTGACTCTGGAAATATATACGGAGATTTACAATTACCCCTAGACTGTATACAGCTGTACGCTTGTGATACTGTCAAGGTAAATATTCATATACTGTTATGCTTTCATACATATGTATGCGTCGCTTCCATTTTGTTTTATCGCCGCCATTTTAAGAAACAATAAGTTTTTCCTTGTCGAGTGAAACCAGATATATCAAATATAGCAATGCTTCAGCTAAGATAGAGCCAGCATCGACCCATCCTACACCCGTTTCCTCTGAGACGTGTTTTCATCAGCTTCAGGAAATGTCACAATGGTTGGGCCAGACCACATCAAGGAGTGTTACAAGGCTGAACTTTAATATGAAATGTCACACCTATTGAGTGTTACATAGATGTAGAACTGAGTCCACGCAGCTATATTTCCCTGCCGATACAGCCTGCTAGAACAGGACATAATTAATCAGAGATGGTAGATGCTAAACATAAACAGTTTGCCCATGATTGCAATTGCAAAGGACAATTATAATATGCCCAATGTCTAATGTCATATGTCCATTTCTATATTCTTATATTTTCTTATATATATATATATATATATATATATATATATATATATATATATGCTTGTGTGCTCTGCCTTTATTCTGTGCTCTGAAAACAACAAGTATTTTCCTTACCTCGCATGATTCATATCGAAACTCAGTTCAAAGATAGCACCAGTATCCGCCAACATCTGCTCCTGAGACATTGACCAGATCAACACCTACTTCTGAGAGATGAAGTTGGATCAAGCCATTGATGACGACCACAATGACATTTAACCATTGAAGACGACATCAACATCTGTCTGGAGACATGGGCCAATCAGGGCTGGCCGGATATTAGATGAATATAGCTTACCCCACGTGGGTCATCCTGTTTGTTATGTCTATATAATCCCGTGTATGCTAATAAAGACAGGACATTGCTGAGATTGGTGCTACTAGTACCATTCTTGAGCGTGCTCTAAGTTTGAACCAGCCTCGTGTCTGACTCATTCTTTGATTGGTCGACCCATGCTCATAGCTTGAATCTGGAGTGACTGGAGGACGAGTGTTTGACGAGACGACCCCGTCAATTGGCGCCACAACGTGGGGCGTGGCCAACGGCTCACTGCCCGCCAGACCCGTCCAAGGACTTCCGGTGGTGCCCGCGGTGACTGACTTCGAGGACTGCAGCCTCCAGAACACGGTAAGTTGAGAACATATATCCTGTATATGTGTCCCACTTGCCTGTGTCTCAGTCACTGTGAGGCCCTACTGTGCTGTCTGTTTGGGTCTGAGTGGGTGACCGGTCGAGTGGTGAGACCGTGAGCGATCCTACGCCACGTCCCGAACCAGCACTGTCAGAGCGAGTGACGTCGCGTGCCTGCACGTACTCGTGTGCACCACTTCCTCCTCCTCCGGTCACTGTACTCTGTTCTAGATAGCTGTCTCCCGTGACTGTAGATGTATAGTGTTGATGTGGGTATAGCTACCTCACGTGACAATTTGAAGGTGTCCAAATTTCTAGTATCTTGTAGAGAATTGTGGTAGGGGTGCGCATAATCAAATTCCTCCAAGGGAAAAGGACGAATTGAGTAGGGCTCTTCGTCTGGGAGGTGACAAATAGAGCGGGGACTCTTTGTCTGACAAATTGAGCAGGGACTCTTTGTCTAACCCGGGAAGTCTCATTAGGGGAAGCCCAGGTGTCAGCACATAGAGCGGGGACTCTGTGCTGTGGAGAGTGTCACGGCGAACTGTGCTGTAAAGTCACCATCCATAGTTAGGGAAGAGACAGATTGAGCAGGGACTCTTTGTCTTGTCAGTGCATAGAGCGGGGACTCTGTATTGACGGGTGGTGACCTGCAAGTGACGCCGGTGGTCTGAGTCGCGACAGATCATTACACTCTGTTAACATCATGATGCGCATGTTTAAATCAGAAAAACCCCACAAGTTAGAGGGTGGTGCTTTGGGATTTGGTGAGATTGTTTCAGTCACGGGATGGCAAGAAGGCTGTTAAAAATGCGAGGAGTTTGTATAAAATGATGGGTCTACCCAGTATGGGAGACTTCAGCCTTCAGTGTGGAAAGATTTTGTAAGTCAGAGAAAAGTAATGTTAAGGGATGAGGGACTCCTGCACCAAGCGCAAGCACATCTTAGAGTAGCAAATGATTTGAAAGTTGAAGGCTGGAGAGAGGTAGACAGTGCAGGAGGTTCAGAAAATGCTGAGCCTTTGTTTGGATACATAAAATGTTCAGAATTTGACCTTGTTGATGTAATAAAAATGGCTGTCAGCCCTATCATGCCCGTCACTGTACCCAGTGCGCCCCAGCCACCGCCCTATAATGGTGCCGACACCAAATCACCGGAAGGGTGGGTGTGCCGTGTGTGTGGTGAACAGAACCCGCCCTGGGCGGAGTCCTGTCATGTTTGTGGGGCTCCCCGCCCCTGGCCCCCACTGGGAAATGCCCCTCCCACTTCCTCTAGCAGCCATCTTGGCACACCCGTAAATGGTCCCTCCCCTTCCTCCAGCAGCCATCTTGGCACACCCGTAAATGGTCCCTCCCCTTCCTCCAGCGGCCATCTTGCTGCACCTGGCAGCCATCTTGGGACACCCAGAAACAGCCAACACCCCACTTCCTCTGGCAGCCATCTTGGGACACCCAGAACCACCCAGTCAGGCCTATATCCCCTCCTGACGCCTTCCGGCACCTACTACCAACCACCCGGACAGCCGGAAAAGATTCTAGTCCCCGTCGCTGAGGCCCCTGTCCCAGGGCTTGGTCCTTCAGCCCCTGCCTCTGTTCCTGATCCGGAAGCTACTGCACTACCTCTGTTCCCAGTGGGTGCCCCTCCCAAGATAGGAGAAATTAGGCATCAGGAGCTGTCAGAAATTAATGATAAAGTAGTAAAATTTGTGATTGCTTTGTCTAAAGAATTGACTAACACCCACTCTACAGTGTCTGCTTCTCTCCCAGAATCTACAGGTGACACGGTGCACAACTTCTCGCCTGGTGGCCTTGTGTACGTGAAAAAGTTTGTGAGAAGAGACTGTCTTCAGCCCAGATTCGAGGGTCCCTACACTGTGGTCCTGACCACTCCTACTGCCCTGAAGCTTGAGGGCAAGAATACCTGGATTCACGCCTCTCACTGTAAAAAGGATAAGACTAGTTAGCAGTCATGAAGTTTCTGATATACATATCCTTTTGGGCTGCATCCTGATCTCCAGTAGTGCCAGCATGCCCACCTTCGGGGTTAACTTCTGGGTTAATACTACAACCCCTGTGGTTATCTTTATTCAACTGTGATAGAAATGATTTCAAGGGGCACAACATGATTTAGTGCAGGCAAAGAGAGGAGCAAGGATACATGCTGTAGGTACTCGTCCTGCAAACAACAGGGAGGGGAGACGTGTGCCAGGAGGTGGACAGAAGTTGTGCCGCGGGTGCAGGAGACCAGGACACTTCAGGAGAGATTGCAGAAACTGGTAGCAAGGGGTGTTTTAGTTAAAACCTAGCCCCCACCTTCGGCATCTCTGCGGCTAGGTTCCTTATCAGTAGCCTTGACAGTAAAAATTCCAATTTCAGCTTCCCCCTTCAACTACCATTCACCCTGTATCTCCATGAACAGCAGGGACACACGGCAGGAGTATTGACTCAGTTATATGGTGACAATCAAAGGCCAGTAGCCTATTTCAGTGGAAGACTAGATGCAGTGGCTAGAGGTGCCCCGTCCTGTGTACGGGCAGTACATGCTATAGGGCTATTGTTCCACAAATCGTCAGACATCGTGCTTGATCATCCACTGACAGTACTTACACCTCATGATGTATACACCATACTGAACCAAGTGCAACTGGCACACCTTTCAGCTGCACGTCATCTTCGATTGCAATGTGCACTTTTAATGCCTTCAAATGTTTCTTTGCAGAGGTGTACCACACTTAATCCTGCCACATTGTTGCCTCTCTCGGATCTAGGGGGGAGGTCAGGTACGGTATTGTACAAAGAAGATCCAAGAGAGGAGATTCCTTATGATTGTGTTCAGCTTATGGCACAGGAAACAGCAGGCCTACCCACAGTGTTTGAAACTGAAAGACTTAATGTTGATTTTGAATCTTTTGTAGATGGATCTCGCCACCAAGATGACTCAGGTACCTTCCACACCAGGTATGCCATCGTCTCCCTGAATGCAGTAATCAAAGCAGAACCAATGCTCCCATATCAGTCGGCTCAGGAGGCTGAATTTAAGGCTCTGACCGAGGCCTGTAAGATAGTTGAAGGTAGAATTGTTAACATCTACACAGATTCTAGATACGCATTCGGTATAGCTCATGATTTTGGTCCAATTTGGAAGTCTAGAGGATTCCTGACGGCAGCAGGACATCCCATTAAAAATGCTGACGCAGTCCAGCAGTTAATTGATGCATTACAATTACCAAAAGAAGTAGCTGTCATAAAAGTTAAAGCACATACCAGATGCACTGATCAGGTGAGTAAAGGAAACGCAATGGCCGATGCAGCAGCAAAAACAGCAGCCAGTAGACCACTCCAAGGGGTAACGATGCACCAGGTAAGCGCTCCCAAAAATCCCTTTGTGTCGGAGGATGCCTTATCCCAGATGCAGGCTCAGGTGCGCCAGGAGGAAGTAGAAAAGTGGGAAAAAGAAGGTGCATGTCTGAATGAAGCAAATGGGGTATGGGGAAGAGGGATGCGTCGATGCCTTCCGAGGGCGTTGTACCCTGCGGTTGCCCAGATGTTACATGGGCCAACCCACCAGTCCAAAACTGTTGTAATGAGCGTGATGCAGAAACATTGGGTGGCACCAGGCTTTTCCACCTGTATAGAAGGTTTGATCCAGGGATGCATGGTATGTGCTACACATAATCAGGCAAGGGTAGTCAAGACACCACCCAAACACGCCCCTCGGCCCCTCTATCCTTTCCAGAGACTGCAGATTGATTATATTCAGTTGCCAAAATCAGGATCATGGGAGTATGTGTTGGTGTGTTTTGATTTATTCTCAGGTTGGCCGGAGGCTTTCCCGATTGCCAAGGCTACGGCTGCGGCGACTGCAAAGAAGCTGCTTGCGGAGGTGGTGTGCAGGTATGGAGTACCAGAGGTGATCGAAAGTGACAGAGGTACACATTTCACAGGTGAAATAATGAATGAAGTTTTGACAGCTCTGGGAATTCAACAAGTTTTCCACACCCCATATCATCCACAAAGCAGTGGAAAAGTAGAAAGACTAAATGGGACATTGAAGTTAAAAATCCAAAAGTCCATGGCTGAAACAGGGAAATCTTGGCCTGAATGTTTACCATTAGCCCTATATTCAGTAAGGTACACTCCAAATAGGAAAACTGGACTTTCTCCTATGAAATACTATTTGGCAAAGTGCCTAGTTTAGGATGTTTCTTTCCCAAGCACTGGAAATGAGTAACCATGTATTAAGCTCATATGTAAGGGATTTGCATAAAAGACTCAAGAAAGTACATGATAATGTCTTCAGTTCTCTTCCAGATCCAAAACCAGGATCCTGGGAGTCACAGCCTGCAGCCCGGAGACTGAGTAGTCATTAAAAGACACGTGAGAGAGAGTCTGGATCCGAGATTTGACAGACCTTTCCAAGTTCTACTGACGACAAATACCGCAGTCAAGCTACAAGGCAAGGAAACTTGGATCCACGCATCGCCTTGTAAGAAGATCCTTGGAGAGCCTCCAGAAGAGGAATGATGCTACTAATGACATTTGCTTGCATCCTTGCAGTAACGGATGCTTGGAACAGACTTAGCCGTGTAGATGATGATGATAACAGGTTCATTAGACATCACTTAGCTTTAGTGGATGGTGCATGATGAGTAATATTTCAAAGTTTATAGATTTGGCACACCGATTAGTATTACAGTATTCAGCTCTGTGTTGTGTGGTACCCATATATAGGAAAGCTGTAACCAATGCAACTGACCCCTCAGGTATTTTCCTTTATCAAGAAGAGATGTATATGAATGTAGGGGATATGGAACAATATACCCCGCCTGATCCTCTTGGCAAAACCCTCTATGACGCGATACAATCAAAAGAGTTAGTTTAGGGACAGATGGGAGAACTCCATGTGTTAACCAACATAGGGACCCAGCTGTCTGGGGGCATCCCATAAGGGGGCAGTCTCTGAGGTAGCTGGGTGAAGAAATCCACCTCCCTCTCCCCACACATGGACAGTCTCACAGGTCACCACGCCAAGGGAAAACTTAGTGTTTAGGGGGGATTGTCAAGGTAAATATTCATATACTGTTATGCTTTCATACATATGTATGCGTCGCTTCCATTTTGTTTCATCGCCGCCATTTTAAGAAACAATAAGTTTTTCCTTGTCGAGTGAAACCAGATATATCAAATATAACAATGCTTCAGTTAAGATAGAGCCAGCATCGACCCATCCTACACCCGTTTCCTCTGAGACGTGTTTTCATCAGCTTCAGGAAATGTCACAATGGTTGGGCCAGACCACATCAAGGAGTGTTACAAGGCTGAACTTTAATATGAAATGTCACACCTATTGAGTGTTACATAGATGTAGAACTGAGCCCACGCAGCTATATTTCCCTGCCGATACAGCCTGCTAGAACAGGACATAATTAATCAGAGATGGTAGATGCTAAACATAAACAGTTTGCCCATGATTGCAATTGCAAAGGACAATTATAATATGCCCAATGTCTAATGTCATATGTCCATTTCTATATTCTTATATTTTCTTATATATATATATATATATATATATATGCTTGTGTGCTCTGCCTTTATTCTGTGCTCTGAAAACAACAAGTATTTTCCTTACCTCGCATGATTCATATGAAACTCAGTTCAAAGATAGCACCAGTAGCCGCCAACATCTGCTCCTGAGACATTGACCCAGATCAACACCTACTTCTGAGAGACGAAGTTGGATCAAGCCATTGATGACGACCACAATGACATTTAACCATTGAAGACGACATCAACATCTGTCTGGAGACATGGGCCAATCAGGGCTGGCCGGATATTAGATGAATATAGCTTATCCCACGTGGGTCATCCTGTTTGTTATGTCTATATAATCCCGTGTATGCTAATAAAGACAGGACATTGCTGAGATTGGTGCTACTAGTACCATTCTTGAGCGTGCTCTAAGTTTGAACCAGCCTCGTGTCTGACTCATTCTTTGATTGGTCGACCCATGCTCATAGCTTGAATCTGGAGTGACTGGAGGACAAGTGTTTGACGAGACGACCCCGTCAATACAGTACCCTTTTTCTGCTTTTTATATTCTGGTCTAATCCATCCTGAGCCTGTGAGCGTCTGTGTCTGACTCCGGAAATATATACGGAGATTTACAATTACCCCTACACTGTATACACCTGGTATCTTCTGATATAGTACCCTTTTTCTGCTTTTTATATTCTTGTCTAATCCATACTGAGCCTGTGAGCGTCTGGGTCTGACTCCGGAAATACATACGGAGATTTACAATTACCCCTACACTATATACAGCTGTACGCTTGTGATACAGTACCCTTTTACTGCTTTTTATATTCTGCTCTAATACATATTGAGCCTGTGAGCGTCTGTGTCTGACTCCGGAAATATTTACAGGGATTTACAATTACCCCTAGACTGTATACAGCTGTACGCTTGTGATACAGTACCCTTTTTCTGCTTTTTATATTCTGGTCTAATCCATACTGAGCCTGTGAGCGTCTGTGTCTGACTACGGAGATTTACAATTACTCCCACACTGTATACACCTGGTATCTTCTGATACTGTACCCTTTTTCTGCTTTTTATATTCTGGTCTAATCCATACTGAGCCTGTGAGTGTCTGTGTCTGACTCGGGAAATATATACAGAGATTTACAATTATCCCTAGACAGTATACAGCTGTATGCTTGTGATACAGTACCCTTTTTCTGCTTTTTATATTCTGGTCTAATCCATATTGAGCCTGTGAGCGTCTGTGTCTGACTCCGGAAATATATACGGAGATTTACAATTACCCCTGCACTGTATACAGCTGTACACTTGTGATACAGTACCCTTTTTCTGCTTTTTATCTTCTGGTCTAATCCATACTGAGCCTGTGAACGTCTGTGTCTGACTCCGCAAATATATACAGAGATTTACAATTACCCCTACACTGTATACAGCTGTACACTTGTGATACAGTACCCTTTTTCTGCTTTTTATCTTCTGGTTTTATCCATACTGAGCCTGTGAGCGTCTGTGTCTGACTCTAGAAATACATACGGAGATTTAGAATTACCCCTACACTGTATACACCTGGTATCTTCTGATACAGTACCCTTTTTCTGCTTTTTATCTTCTGGTCTAATCCATACTGAGCCTGTGAACGTCTGTGTCTGACTCCGGAAATATATACGGAGATTTACTATTACACCTACACTGTATACACCTGGTATCTTCTGATACAGTACCCTTTTTCTGCTTTTTATATTTTGGTCTAATCCATACTGAGGCTGTGAGCGTCTGTGTCTGACTCCGGAAATATATACGGAGATTTACAATTATCCCTAGACTGTATACAGCTGTAGGCTTGTGATACAGTACCCTTTTTCTGCATTTTATATTCTGGTCTAATCCATACGAGCCTGTGAGCATCTGTGTCTGACTCTGGAATACATACGGAGATTAAGAATTACCCCTACAATGTATACACCTGGTATCTTCTGATACAGTACCTTTTTTCTGATTTTTATCTTCTGGTCTAATCCATAATGAGGCTGTGAGCGTCTGTGTCTGACTCCGGAAAAAATATACAGAGATTTACAATTATCCCTAGACTTTATACAGCTGTACGCTTGTGATACAGTACCCTTTCTCTGCTTTTTATATTCTGGTCTTTTCAATGGTCTTTTTATTAACAGAAAATTAGATAACAGTTCAACATCATAGCAAGCAAGAGATTGGTAATACATTAATGAACATGTACTATCATAGGGTAGTATTCCTGTACAACTTTCTGCATGTTGACAGTAGATAAGTCAAATAAACCCTTGTATGACCAATATCCTGGTAGTTTAATCTTTATATATTCAAGAAAGTCTATAGACCCACTGTACTGTGTACTAACTTGCTTAAAATAGTACATTTCAGTCAAAATAAAAGGAAAAAGAGAAAGTAAAGTAAAGAAAAGGATAAAGAGAAAGAAGGAGGGTGTGAGTATTAAGGGAGGGGGAGGGTTGAAAGAGGACAAGACTTGGGGTTTAAACAACTCTCGACTATTTGTCATAATAAAAATATTACCTTATAAATACTACAGAGAAATCACAATATATGCCACAAAATGTGAATCTTATACCACCTTAATCTATATATTGCACATTAGTGGTGATCAGAAATTGAAAAGACCCCACACAATGGTATAAAAATATACAAATGTTTTATTAATTAACAATGACGATACAACTTGAATTACATAAAATATGAAAAGGTACAAAAGCACAAAACCAAAGAGGGACATATGACCATGGTGGATGAACCAGCCACAGCAGATACCAGTACTAAACTAAATTGTAAATTTCCCTAGGGGAAAAGCCCTACTAATATATAATGGGTAACTAACCGCTAGTATACTTGACCCTGTGAAACAATTGGTTAAAGCTGCCAATATGATAGTGCTGTCATTACTGCGGTCATAGCAATGGCATTGTGCTGCTGTAAACAATCTGCACTGCCATATCCCAAAATGGTCAGGTATATAGGGGCTATAACAATCACTAGGAGTAGAAAACTAAAGGGTGGTCAAAATGAACCTACCGCTAGTTCTGCTGGATCCACCTGGGCGTCCCTCTGCCCCGACGCGCGTTTCGCACTGCTTCTTCCTGGAGGCGTGAAAGGGCAGGGGGACGCCCGGGTTTAAATAAGGCCACGGCTAGCATAATAATCAAAGATGAAGTGAAAACCCTGTGTTAACAAGGTGAAATCCAAAGTACGCACAAAATTCATTAACACTGCGATGCTAGATTACTGCGCCTGCATATGGCTACGTAATCACTACTGGCCAATGAAATTGGTCCAAAGCAATCACGTGTCTACATACAGAAGGTCTGTGAGCGCTTAGCCAAAAGGCATAACAGCGCATGCGTGCCAATCACGTGGTGACGCCCATCCAATGAGGAAATGAATGTCATCACGTGTTCCGAAGGTCCTGTAAGTATTAATACAGTACAATGATGCGCATGCGTAAGGAACCACAATTTTTCTTCATCAATAGCCAAAATGCAAATGCCACAACGATAATTAAATTAAAGTAGTTACCATTGTTATAATGAATGCGTAATTATATAGAAATGTTAAAAGGATCCTGTATCTATGAAGGTACCGTATTTTTTGGACCATAAGACGCACTTTTTTCCCCCAAAATTTGGGGGAAAATGGGGTGCGCCTTATGGTCCCAACATACCAAAAAATCCGGTGGCGGCGGCGGGTCCCGGTGGCGGCGGCGGTCCCGGTGGCGGCGGCACAGCCTTCCTGTGGTGTCTGGCCAGCAGCGGGGCTCTGTGCTGCGTGGGGGCTCCGCCGGCCTTTCCCTCTTAGCCGGACAGCCCCCCGCAGCTCCGCTGCTGCGGCCTCCTGATACATGGCCGCCAGCGGCCTCCGGTGGCGGTCCCGACGAAGTCTTCCGTGCGGTGGTTCCGGGGCAGCAGCCGGCTCTGTGCTGCAGGGGGGCTCCGCCGGCATTTCGGTCTTAGCCGGAAAGCCCCCCGCAGCTCCGCTCTCTCCTGCATCTCTGTGGCGTCCTCAAACATGGCCGCCAGGGGACTCGGTAAGATGGCCGCCAAATCTCATTCAAGTCTCGGCAACGAGATCTCTTCCCCCGAGATCTCGTTGCCGAGACTTGAATGAGATTTGGCGGCCATCTTACCGGAGTCCACTGGCGGCCAATGTTTGAGGACGCCACCGAGATGCAGGGAGAGACGGAGCTGCGGGGGGCTTTCCGGCTAAGACCGAAATGCCGGCGGGAGACCCCCTGCAGCACAGAGCCGGCTGCTGCCCCGAAACCACCGCACGGAAGACTTCGTCGGGACCGCCACCGGAGGCCGCTGGCGGCCATGTATCAGGAGGCCGCAGCAGCGGAGCTGGGGGGGCTGTCCGGCTAAGAGGGAAATGCCGGCGGAGCCCCCACGCAGCACAGAGCCCCGCTGCTGGCCAGACACCGCAGAGCACAGGAGGCTGCATTGGGACCACCGCTATGGGATGTGAGTACCATATTGCACAGCAACCCACAGAGCACAGCGACCCCACAGAGCACAGCGACCCACAGAGCACAGCCACCCCACAGAGCACAGCACCCCACAGAGCATAGCCACCCCCACACAGCACAGCCACCCCACAGAGCACCCTGCAACACAGAGCACTTCGGACTGTAAGACGGACCCCCATTTGACACATTATTTTTTTTCCCTGTTTTCCTTCTGAAAATTTGGGGGGTGCGTCTTATGGTCCGGTGCGTCTTATAGTCCGAAAAATACCGGTATATATCGGCGCATGCATTGTCATAAGGTGCTGTTTTGTTAATAAGAGAGAAGAAGGCGGTCACGTGTCAAAAATGACAGATCCAATGAGGAATATATACATCCCGACACGTATAGACCGCCTAAACGACTTCAACAGCCCACATGACCCGCACGCGCACCATCCTTCAAGTCAGGAAATAAATAATCCTCTTGCAGACCATAAATGATCCCAACCCTACATTAACCAATATACAATTATAATATATGTATATATATAGTGAATATTATATTAAACCGCCAAAAGTGAAAATAAATGAATATAATATAAGTATTTCCCATTCGTGCAATACTCATAAATAAATAATAATAAAATATAAAGAATATATCATTATTAAGATAATAATAAATGTGGATAATAAATAGTACAACCATAGCCCTAAATAAACAAATGAGTAAGTGGGAACCTAAATATTATAAAGAAAAAACTACCATAAACCCCCAATTGATATATAAATGATTAATGTACAGATTTAATTGTAGGGTCTTCTTATGCCATCAGACATCTCCAGAGCCTGACGACAAGAGGATGCATCTTCACCATCAAGGTAAGTGGCCAACCAATAACCGGACAAGTGAAAGAACTAAGAAAA
>JARQOD010000004.1:204215895-204266814 GCA_033576555.1 Oophaga sylvatica | reverse complement strand
AAATTAGGCAACTATATTTTTGACAAAAAACCCAATTCGAGATTATAACTCTTACATGTTCTACCGCGGAGTCATTAATTTGATTCGGGTGCCCTTGCGGCAAAATATATGTAGACGTACAAAACGCAGGCTCCGTGACCGTTTAAAAAGGGAACACTTTAACAACATCAAAAGGGCTTTTTAGGGCACCCCCTCTCTAGACACTTTTGTGAATGCCATAGTAGATCTGTTCGAGGCATTCATTTTTGTGGCATACAGGTTATCCATAAAAATAAGAGGGGTGGGGATTATATTAGCAAAATGTCTAGGGTGGAATCCCAATGGATTTCACCCTGATAGCCTGGCCCCTACAGGGTTAAATCACGAGATAGAATTATATGCGTTTCCTTAGGTCAGCAATTAGAATCTGTCTCGCAATATGTCATCCACGCCTTACTCCTGTACGAATATGGGTAAGGGGGTGGTTTTTAACTTCTTTTAGCCGTAGTTATGTATTAGGCTGAATAATGAATATACGCATGCAAGGGTATCTTTATATATAAAAAATTGTTTAAGCTCCACTTTTTGTGAGATTAGTGCCATAAGTACTGTCCTACTTTCTCACAACTTGCATGGGTTATGTTATTTTACTTCATTTTATTTTATTTTATTTTTTCCCAATTTATCTATTGTATATACATGTAATGTGTTAAATAAATGATTTTTATTTTTATTTTTATTGTTATATTTTTTAAGGTATCATTCAGGCAATGCCACCCACACAGATGCAAACAATACTTTTTTACTTTCTTTCTTTGCATATTGTTTTGTTTTATTATTGCTTGCTGCCTTCTCTGCAGACACATAGTGTAGCAATCAATATTCTTTTCCTTGGTTTGCTGTCACATAGCGAGAGGGCGGGGGTTTGTCAAAGGTACATAAGGCAGGCTCTGGTAAGGGTCTTGATCCCTGACGAAGAAGGTCCGTGTACCTTCGAAACGCGTTGGAACGATTTTTGCCCCTTCCTGCCTCTCGTACTACGGTACCACGGTGACGTCACCCATTTTTTGTCCCGCCCCCGTCCTGTCCATCTCGTACTAGCGGCGCCTCGTGGCCTGAGGACGCCGCGATACTTCCGGACTCTGTGTTTCCCAGTCTCGCTGAGTTGTTCCACTAACAGGGAGGACGCTCCCTGCCCCGGTCCATTCGGCTTGTCTAATCTGGGCGCGTGGTCCGACTACCATCTGTACTGAGCCTGGACTTCCTCCTCTCCAACCCGGCCCTCTGCTGATGTGACAGTAAGTGTTCTACACCAACACTTGTATGTATGCCAGATATACGGTACTGTATCAGAAGAGTACAGCTGTATATGATGTAGGGGAAAATTGAAATCTCCGTATATATTTCCAGAGTCACACAAAGATAGTCAGCATGTATTTGTCCGTGATACCAGCCGGTACACGGTAGTGTGTGGAGCGTACAGCTCTATACGATGTGGGAAAAAATGAACGCTCGGTAACTGTGCAGAAAAAAATAATAAAAATTTTTGTGCTGTGTAAAAAGCAGTCTGCACGGCAGTGTACACACAATACAGCTATCAGGCAGCCTATTATCCAGCGCTGCTGCACACAAGAAAATCCTCCCGTCTCTGCACACTAACTGTACAGCACAATTGCTATCAGCACAAGCACAAAAGAACTTCTCTTTCCAGCCCTAACTCTCTCCCTACTGATAAGATCGACAGAAGTAAAATGGAGGTCGGAGGTGAGGGCTTTTATAGACACTATGACGCCCCCCAAAGCAAGCCAATCACTGCAATGCCCTTCTCAAAGATGGTGGTGGACGCTGCCCATGTCTTCTCGTTGTCCACAGTGTACGTCCTTGCTTTTTGGCTAAAAAAAGGTGCCTGAATCATGCTGGGAAAGCATGGCGATGATAGCGCTTGCATGAGTCAGGAATGCATTTGTGGTTACTGCATTATCAAAAATGAATGGAAAAAGTGAAACAACAAAAATGAAAAGAAAAAGTGGTGCATGCATGAAAAACGCAAAGCTGTTTAAGTAGAACAATAAAAGGAAATGCGCAAGCATATGAAAAATATGTGTGATTATAAATAAAGTAAGTGGTGTACATGTAGAAAAATAAACATCATTAACCCCTTTATGACCTTGCGATTTTCTGTTTTGAGCTTTCATTTTCCTTCACTTTTTCCAAGAGCCATAACATTTTTGTTTTTGCATCAATATAGCGTAAGAGGGCTAGATTTTTTGCGGGGCAAGTTGTACTTTTGAATGACACCATTGATTTTACCAATTAGTGTACTGGAAAATGGAAAAAAAATTCAAGTGCAGTGAAATTGCAAAAAAGTGCCATTTTACATATAGTTTTTGGGTTTATTTACCACGTTACCTATGTGGTAAAACTGGCCTGGAAATATTGTTCCCCAGGTAAGTAGGAGATACCAAACATGTCTAGTTTTTTTTTATTTATACTGGTGAAAAAAAACAAAAAACTGAAATTTGAATGAAATTTTTTTTTACTTATGTTGCCATTTTCCAATACCCATAATGTTTTCATTTTTTGGGATCTGGGGGTGGGTGAGAGCTTATTTTTAGCTCCCAATGCTGATATTTTTATTTATATTATGTTGGGGTAGATAACGATGTTTTGATTGGCTCTTATTGCATTTTATTGCAGTGTTGTGGCAGCCATGTCATCCATGTGTGACATCTATGAGACACGTATCCAATTGAAATTCTGTGTAAAGTACTACAGTTAGTGCTTTTCCCAGCTGACTGCCGAATGCTGACTACAACTATCATCATCCTCACCTAGTCTCCCTGCGATAAACAAGACCAGGTGGCACTGATGATAGCTGTAGTCAGCGCATTAAACAAATGAATTAAAAGGTGCCCCCCTTATTTTTATTAGCTGACTGAGGAAAACCATACAACTGGAGGCTGGTGTTATTATTCAGGGAAGGGGAACAATATCCATAAAAGTTCCCAGCCTACTAAAATCAGCTCACAGCTGTCTGCTGAGCCTTTACAGGTTATTAGAAAGAGGGAACCAAAAATGACGTTGTTACCCCCTTATTTTTAATAACCAGCAAAGGTTAAACAGACAGCCACAGACTGATCTTAATAGGCTGGGAAGGGGCGATGAATATTGGTCTCCTCCCAGACTAATAACACAAGCCCTCATTAGTAAAGGAAAAGCATCTGTTGGACACCCCATTACTAACCTCGCATTCAAAATAAATAAACACACACACACAGAGAAAAGTCCATTAATTGTAAAAAGCACTCCCCAAGCCTCTTTTATCCAGAACTTTTTCACATTGCAATCAGTGATGTCAGTCAGGTTAAAGCAGTTCACAACTGGCCGGCTCACACAGAGGTTACCTTGAGAACCTGTGACCTGCGATAACCTTAATTAAGTCACCACTCATCACTGTAGCTGAATTCTCATGCTACTGTTAAGGTACTGCCACACTAAACAATCCCGCTAGCGATCTCGTTAGCGTTGCATACTAATGAGATCGCTAGCGGGATCGTTTCTATATCGCTAAATGCTGCCACATTTAGCGATATAGTTAACGAAGCTATCGCCGTTAGCGATCTTCTTAACGACTTTAGCGGTACAAAAGTACCGCTAAATCGCTAAGAAAAGGTGCCACACAGCGATAAGATACTTACCCAGCGGGAGCGCCAGCGATGAAATAGGGTCCGGAACGATTCCAGCGACGAGCGAGATCACAGCAGGAAGCTCGTCGCTGGAAGCTGCCGCACTGAACAATATCGCTAACGGGATCGCTAAATAGTGACGTTTTTTAGCGATCCCGTTAGCGATATTGTTTAGTGTGGCATACCCTTTAGTGTGATCTGGCCACTTTGCTAAGTGGTCAAATTAGTGATGTCCGCTCTCAGCATAGAATCTGGATATAGCAGCATGGCCGGCTCCAGGTTTTTATGGGCCCCGGGCGATAGAGTCTCAGTGGGCCCTTTAACACATACCACGATTCATGATGCACAGATACTGCAGAGAAATATGGGTATAGTACAATGCCAAACACTTCTCTTCTTCCATTACATGAGTGATATCTATTGTAAATTATACAATAGCTCAAAAACCGCCATATCCTCACAGCGCACAGTACAGACTGGACAGTACAGTCCTCCATACAATATTATGGGCACCACATAGTCCTCCATACAGTATTATGGGCCAAATATAATGCTCCATAAAGAATATTGGACCCCAAATAATGCTCCATACAGGATACTGGTCCCCATATAATGCTCAATACAAAATATGGAGCTCTGCTCTGCACTGTGTTGCGTTCTGCGCTGTTACGGCTCAGGAAAGGGCGCTGTGGAAAGACTCCCCATCATCATCATCATTGCCTCCCCATCATCATCATTGCCTCCCCATTATCATCATTTTCTCCCCATCATCATCATTGCCTCCCCATCATCATCGCCTTCCCATCATCATCATCATTGCCTCCGGCTCCTCACCACCATCTCTGCCTCCCCCCACCACCATCACACATACAGCACCACACACAGACAGCACTGCAGCACTCACATACACACACACAAAGCACCGCACTACATACATAAACACTGATACACACAGACACACACACACACAGACACAGACAGCTCACATCTCACCTGTCCGGCGTCCGCGCTCTCTCTGCCACAGCCGGCCGCTGAATGATGACTTCATTCAGCGGCGCTACTGTGAGAGGAAGCGAGGGTGCCCTGCAGGCGCCCCCTGCAGCGCGGAGCTGTGGAGGCACGGGGAGAGGTAAGTATTGCGCCGCCCCCCGCCTACTCAGGGCCCCGGCACTTGCCCGGGTATGCCGGGTGCTGACGCCGGCCCTGTATAGCAGAGTTAAGAATCATCATGGGACATGGGATGAATTTACGGTGGATCACTTTGTATCATTTTTTTTTGGATGGTAATAAATAGGTAAAAGAGGGTGGAGGAGTGTTTTTTTAATTATTTATTTTTTATTAATTATATACTTAATTAAATATTTATTAATTAAGTACAAAAAGTACACAATCAAAGCACTCATTACATATTTCACTGACGTATTTCTATCTATCAATCTATCTATCTGTACTTCATCACTGTCTATCTCTATCTTTGAACAACTTTAATACATAACACTGTTTAATTTCTATACTGCATTTCATTCCAAGAGTGTCACAGACAGCACACTGACAGCACATGGATACATGGATATGGACAGCACACGGACACGAATATCACACGGATGTAACATACATACACGCGGATGCTACGCAGACAAGGACCACTGTACTTGTTTTTCTTGTAAATTAAACACCAGAACATGTGAAGGAGGCCTTAGGTAGACATTGATCGTAGTGTACTGGATGACCCCTTTTTGTTTTTTTTGTTTCTCCCCCCCTTTCTCTTACATATTCCCTTGAGGTATCCTGTGTACTGAGAAGGAATTGCATACGGAGGGTTACCTTTTTTAGGGATATCTTAATAGGCATTACCTCACACTTGGTAATGTCTCCTTCCTTCTCCATGCAGTTACGCTGGCTTACTCACTGCCCCATGATCTCAACAATATTCTTATTTTTTGGGGGATTTTTTAACAATTTTTGGGAAGGGGATTATAGTTATAATCAATAAGGAGAATAATAAAACATAACAGAGTGATCTAAAACTTGTTCAATTACACAAGTAAGTAAGAAGATATATTCAAAGAAGAATCAACAGAGAAAAAAAAGTTGATGCACTAGGAAAAGAATGTAGAAGGAAAAGTTAGGAAAGATAGAGGGGAAGGGTAAGAAAAGAAAAGGACATAGGAGAAGGTTGGATCAGATAAAGGTGGAGAGTATGGACAGAAAAGATCATCCTTATTGAAACAATATTTATAATAAAAAAAAATTCAATTTGCTTCATTAAATATGTAATTATCTTGTACCTCTTTGCATATAATAAAGCTTTTAACCTAAAAGGGGGCATTCCAAGATTACCATGTGGAATGTTATTTTTTTAAATAATTATTTCTGAGAGAATAAGAATGTTGAAAAGAATTATGGGTAGACATTATTTTCATTATTTCATGAGTGGAGGGAACATCTATTTATTTCCACTTAGATACTGTAAGTATTTTTGTTACAGCAAATAGATGGATTGCGAGATATTTAATTTTGGTGGGGAGTCAATTTGAATCAAGCGAGAACAAAACAAGTTGAGGAGACAATTCTACTACAGAGTTGTTAATATTTCTCAATAACTTAGTACTTTTTTCCACAGGTCGATTATTTTAGGACATGACCAGAAAATGTGTAATATGTTAGCTTTTTGAGTACAGTTCCTCCAGTATAAATCCAATCCAACCTCAAAAATCTGCTAAGATAAGATTTTAAAATAATTCTCATGAATTAGCATTTACATTTTATTTCAATTGCTTCTTTCCATGACTCAGGTAAAAAACATGCATTCATATCTTCTTCCACTTAACCAAGTGTTTTGATTTTTCAATAGTTACATCACTGTTATGATTTGGTAGCCGAGGAGGACAGAAGCAAAAATAGACTAGGCAACCAGACACCCAGAGAGGTTGGTAACTAGCGGATTTCAGGCCCCTAAACTGACAGCACAACTAGAAGCAGCAGTGGGACGTGCCTACGGTGTCCTAGACACCCCGACACAGCCGGAGAGTTAACTAAGCCTAAAGAGAGAAAGGGGAAAGCTAACTGCCCCGGAGTAGAACCTTAAAGGAATAGGTAGCCCCCAAACATATATTGGCGGTGTGACAAGATGAAATACAAACACAGGCAGAAAATAGAACAAGCAAATGCTGTGGTCCAAACTGTCTAGATAGATCAGGACAGGAGACAATACTGTCTGCAATCCAGCAAAAACTCTAAGAAAAATTCCAACATGTCTGATATGTAAAAATACTGAAACCACACGATCTCTCCCCTGCTAGATCAGAACTCTGGAGGGACCTGGTAGCAAACCAGCAATCACTAAAATAACAGGGAACTGAAAATACATAAACTGTCTCTGGTGTGAGCTGGCAGCAAATCAGCAGATACAGAAATAACAGGGAATTGAAAATACATAAACAGTGGCAAATGAGAAACAGAGTCTAGTGCAGGCCCCCGCAGAGGAACCTGGTAAAATTGGCCTCCAGCTTAATATCTCTAAGCCTTGTACCATTATTGTTATATTTTACTCTGACTGCAAAGCCACTATAATTCCGTTGTATAGCTTACTGTATATTTCTGTAATTATCTAGTGCGCCCTTAAGGCAATTAAACCATAAATTAATTTTGGGCTGATGCTTTTACTCTGATTATGAATCTTAGAATACCCAGTGGGAAACAGGACATCCTCCCCGGCGGCCATTTGCTCTAGGTGCAGTTCCTTTATTGACCTGAGACACAAAGGGGGTGCCGGAGAGCTGTGACTGTGTAGTTGCGTCACATTGGTGACGTGGGAGGAACAGGTTTCTTTCACAGTTTGGTTGCCCTCAAAAATATCCCTATGAAGGTTGCATCTCCAAAATTTTAAGCAAAGGTTTATTGGACCTTAAAAGATTTTGGAATTCCTTAATCCCGTTTCTTTCCGTTTGGCTCTTCCAGGGACTTTTAAGATTCACAACGTCTTCCATAAATCTTTATTGAAAGGTTTGTTGAGCTAGTAGTTCCTATGACTACACCCCCTGAGCCTGTTTTGGTGGAGGGGAATCTGGAGTATGAAGTGGATAAAGTATTGGATTCTTATCTGGCTAGACGGAGACTCCAGTACTTGGTCAAGTGGAAAGGTTATGGTCAGGAGGACAATTCTTGAGTTTTTGCTTCTGACATTCATGCTGATAGATTGGTTCGCGCCTTTCACTGGGCTCATCCTGATCAACCTGGTGGCGCACGTGAGGGTTCGGAGACCCCTCCTCAAGGAGGGGTACTGTTGTGAACACTCTGAATATGACTTCTGAGTTTGGGCTCCCCCTGGTGGCTGCTGATAGTAATGAAGCTGCTTTGGCTAACAGAAGTCTCTCACCTGGGGGCGAGGATTGGCAATCAGGTGTTACTGACTGGGGAGATATAAGTGAGCAACCTTCCCATGATCCTCGTTGGTGATGTGTTTCTTCCTGGTTCCTTTTGGAAGTCAGCTTGCTTCCTGCTTTGTCCTGCAACTTTCAGATAAGTTAATTGCTGATTATTTCCTTGACATTTGTTTTCCCTTCTATCTATATCAGTTTTCTGCGCTTGTGGAGTCAGGACAGCCAGCTTAACCCTCTCGATCGGCCGCAGTACTGCCAAGTTACAGAAGATGGCGGCGTCGCCTCACGAATGGAAGAAGCCGAGCGCATCGTCGTTTTAGTGTGTCCTTTTTTTTTCCATTCCTTCCTTCCAGAAGCAACAGTTCCTTTCCAGCAGCAGCAGCCGCACTGTATAATGGGTCAAAAGCCGAGCTATAGCCCCCCAAAGTAGGCCCGTTTAATGGCTCTTGCACAGGGGGGTTCACGGCATTTCACCTGGTTTTGACCCACAAAAACGCCTCCCAGCACAATAGTCGGGGATATTCTGCATTGTTTTTTCACCCTGAATCCAATGACACCATTTTCAAGTCTCTAGCTATTTTTCTCGCAAAGTTATGGGGGTGCAAACGAGGGGTATCCCTAAAATGCCCTGACATGGCTGCCTTTGGGGGGTGCCGTTCAGTCCCCCCTTGTGCCAATCAACACAAAACTTGGTGGGCATGTAGTAGACATATGTAGTACATGCCCACCCATTTTCAAGTCTCTAGCTATTTTTCTCGCAAAGTTATGGGGTGCAAACGAGGGATATCGCCTAAATAGGGGCAGGGGTGCCCACTTTGGGGGGTCATAGCTCCAACTCCTTTGGTCAGATCACCCTCAATCTTGCTGTGCCCCTCAGATATGACCCCCACAACAATGCTGGGGTGTCAGTTTGAATTCCCCCCAAAATTTCATTTTTGACAAAATCAATAACCCCCCTTATGTCAATTTTAGCAATTTTTAAAGAATTCGAACTGACACCCCAGCATTGTTGTGGGGGTCATAACTAAGAGGCACAGCAAGTTTTCAGGTGATCTGACCAAAGGGGGAGCTATGACCCCCTAAAGTGGGCACCCCTGCCCCATTTTAGGGGATTCCCCTCGTTTGCACCCTAAATAACTTTGCGAGAAAAATAGCTAGAGACTTGAAAATGGGTGGGCATGTACCCCTATATGTCTACTACATGCCCACCAAGTTTTGTGTTGATTGGCACAAGGGGGCTGAACGGCACCCCCCAAAGGCCCCCCAAAGTAGGCCTATTTAATAGTGCTTGCCCTTGGGGGCTATATCTCGGCTTTTGACCCTGTTTTGTCCCCCAAAAACTCCCAAAGGAGGGTACCCCCTAAAATGCCCTGACATGGCCGCCTTTGGGGGGTGCCGTTCAGCCCCCCTTGTGTCTATCAACACAAAACATGGTGGGCATGTAGTAGACATATAAGGGTACATGTCCACCCATTTTCAAGTATCGAGCTCTTTTTTTGCAACGTTATGGGGGTGCAAACAAGAGGGTATCCCCTAAAATGAGGCAGGGGTGCCCAATTTTGGGGGTCATAGCTGACCCGCCTTTGGTCAGATCACACTCAAACTTGCTGTGCCCCTTAGTTATGACCCCCACAACAATGCTGGGGTGTCAGTTTGAATTCCCCAAAAAATTTCATTTTTTGACAAAATCGATAACCCCCGGCCCTTATGTAATTTTTGGCAATTTTTTAAGAATTCGAACTGACACCCCAGCAATGTTGTGGGGGTCACAACTAAGAGGCACAGCAAGTTTTAGGGTGCTCTGACAAAAGGGGCGGAGCTATGACCCCAAAGTGGGCAACCCTGCCCCATTTTAGGGGATTCCCCTGGTTTGCACCCCCATAACTTTGCGAGAAAAATAGCTAGACTTGAAAATGGGTGGGCATGTACCCCTATATGTCTACTACATGCCCACCGAGTTTTGTTGATCAAACTATTGGCCATCCCGGCAAGAACTGGCCCAAGTAGAGCGTGATGTGAGTATCTTCCTGACTTTGTGTAATATAGCTGCTGAATCTACAAATGTCTAAAATTTTTGTTCCTTTTTCACACATCAGCGTCGGACACGGCCATTGAGGAGTCAGAACAGCAGGAGCAGTCGCAGCCAAGACAAGTCCCGATGTCGAGACGGAATGTAAGTATATAGTCTTTGAATGTCTCTCTTTTTTTTTGGTCTCTTTTTATTTCTGAAATATATCCAAGATTGTAATATTTTTTTTTGTTTTTTTCTAGGTTCCACAACGGGACGAGGACCTCTATGTGGACAACGAGGCCCTCATCTGCCAGGTCCAAGAGCGTGTCCCATTGTGGGACAGCCGTGATCCGCAATACAAGGACAATGTGGTGAGCCGGCGGCTATGGAACGAGGTGGCTGCAGCGTTGATGGATGGCTGGGACAGTGCCTCTCCAAACCTCAAAAAGGCGTTTAGTAAGTATTTCCATGTTATGTAATGCCGCCGTGACTCTTGTTCCAGATGGCACTGATGGGTTTGCTGGTAGATATATTCTACCAGCAAACCCAACAGTGTCATCTGGTCCAACAGTGACTGCCCTGTGTATGGTATTGCTATGTTGTGTATTGTATTGCTTTTTTATGCTGCATTCACTCTTGTTCCAGATGGCACTGATGGGTTTACTGGTAGATATATTCTACCTGCAAACCCAACAGTGTCATCTGGTTCAACAGTGACTGACCTGTGTATGGTAATGCTTTTTAATGTTGCATTCACTCTTGTTCCAGATGGCACCAATGGGTTAACTGGTAGATATATTCTACCTGCAAACCCAACGATGTCAAAGAAAAACAAAAACTGAACTGAAGTAGACTTGAATGACATGCAAGATGTAGAAGCATGTTCACACTGGCCATAAAAGCAAGCAAAAACAAGGGAAAAAGCAATGTGTGTATATACCCTAATGCAAATAAATAAGTAAAAAAGCAAGTGCATTAAATAATTAACATAGGGTACTTAGTAAACACTGTTTTGATCAAAAAAGCATAAAGCTGTCCCACCACGGCAAGGTGTACCCATTTGAGACAGTCACTACACTCTCTAAGGTTAAAACCTACCTGGTGTGAATAGTGGCAGAGAGTCTGGGTCCCAAATGGACACCCAGCTTCAGAGGGACTATATATGAACTACACAGCTCAGTAGAAAGGAGGCCACACCTATTTGTACTGAATACAAAAATGCTAAAGAAAAACAAAAAACTGAACTGAAGTAGACTTGAATGACATGCAAGATGTAGAAGCATGTTCACACTGGCCATAAAAGCAAGCAAAAACAAGGGAAAAAAGCAATGTGTGTATATACCCTAATGAAAATAAATAAGTAAAAAAGCAAGTGCATTAAATAATTAACATAGGGTACTTAGTAAACACTGTTTTGATCAAAAAAGCATAAAGCTGTCCCACTACGGCAAGGTGTACCCATTTGAGACAGTCACTACACTCTCTAAGGTTAAAACCTACCTGGTGTGAATAGTGGCAGAGAGTCTGGGTCCCAAATGGACACCCAGCTTCAGAGGGACTATATATGAACTACACAGCTCAGTAGAAAGGAGGCCACACCTATTTGTACTGAATACAAAAATGCTAAAGAAAAACAAAAAACTGAACTGAAGTAGACTTGAATGACATGCATTGTGGGACAGCCGTGATCCGCAATACAAGGACAATGTGGTGAGCCGGCGGCTATGGAACGAGGTGGCTGCAGCGTTGATGGATGGCTGGGACAGTGCCTCTCCAAACCTCAAAAAGGCGTTTAGTAAGTATTTCCATGTTATGTAATGCCGCCGTGACTCTTGTTCCAGATGGCACTGATGGGTTTGCTGGTAGATATATTCTACCAGCAAACCCAACAGTGTCATCTGGTCCAACAGTGACTGCCCTGTGTATGGTATTGCTATGTTGTGTATTGTATTGCTTTTTTATGCTGCATTCACTCTTGTTCCAGATGGCACTGATGGGTTTACTGGTAGATATATTCTACCTGCAAACCCAATGGTGTCATCTGGTTCAACAGTGACTGACCTGTGTATGGTAATGCTTTTTAATGTTGCATTCACTCTTGTTCCAGATGGCACTGATGGGTTAACTGGTAGATATATTCTACCTGCAAACCCAACGATGTCATCTGGTTCAACAGTGACTGACCAGTGTATTGTATATCTTGTTTATGCTACATTGACTGTTTCCATTTTTACTCATGTGTGTGTGATGAAACAGATTTTGCCTGAGTGCATTGTATAATTTTTTTTTCCCACAGTGAACAAAGTCTGCACACGATGGCGCTCGGTGAAGGACCGCTTCAACACTGATGTTCGTGCAGAGGGACAGGTTCGCAGTGGTTCAGCAGCAAGGAGCAGAAGGAAATATCGCTACGATCGCGAGTTGGCGTTACTGAGACCGGTCCTTGCCAGCAGAGCGTAAGTTTTCAAAATTATTATTATTTTTTTTTAATCAGTGCTGTTCTATTCCACAGCTGATGCTTCTTGTACATGCATGATAGTAATGTTTTTCATTTCTTTCCACAGCACCTGGAGCAGCACCATGCAGCCTGTCCCTGAAGCGGTCCTTCATCGGACGACCTTGGACCCGTCCCAGCCATCCGACAGCCTGGAAGCAACTTGCAGGTCAGCAACACGGACAGCTGATGACCAGGAAGCTGGTCAATCAGGTGTTCCCCTGCCCCAGGTCTCTGCCACTGGTTATGCTGGCACTTCCCGCCAGCGGCAGAGGGCCTTGGTCAGGAATGTCTTGCCCGAGTTCATGCACTTGAGCGAGGCCTTTCATGGCAGTATGAAGTCGCTGTCAGGCACAGTGGAAAGCGGTTTTTCACTCATGGAACGGGGTTTTACCCACATGGATCACCGCTTCCACTGTGTCAACCAGTGGCTTGATAGGCTGGAGGCCGACCTCAACAGACCAGCGCACCATTTTTTCAGTAAATGGGGCATGGCGGAACACCTTAGTCCTGAGCAACAGGTGAGTGTGTTGCAGGTCTGCAACACTGCTTACTTGCAGGCTATGCAGCAGAATTGGTACGTGCAGCAGTCAGTGGTTGCATATCCAACTGTGCCACTACTGATTCGCCACACATCACTACAGACTTCTGCTGCATACTACTGCACGGCCACCAGCATTCCGAGTCACCACTACACCACCACAAGTCCGAATACTGCTAGACACTCCGTCACCACCACCATGGCAAGCGCTGCTCCTGTCAGGAGCACCACCATCACAGACATTGTTCTCCAGTCTTGGACTCCCGCCACCGCAGTACCTGCTTGGGCCACTGCCCCCACTTCTCCTTCTAGGAGCACAGCCACCACTACACAACATTTTCGGAGCACAGCCACCACTTCTCCTTCTAGGAGCACTGCCACCACTCCGCACCATTTTCGGAGCACAGCCACCACTTCTCCTGCTAGGAGTACCGCCACCACTATCCAACATTTTAGGAGCACAGACACCACTTCTCCTTCTAGGAGTACCACCACCACTCAGCACCAGTTTAGGAGCACAGATGCCACTTCTCCTTCTAGGAGTACCGCCACCACTCTGCAGCAGTTTGGGAGCACAGACACCACTTCTCCTCCTTGGACCACCACCACCACTTGTCCTCCTCAGAGCACGGCCACCACTTCTCCTTCTCCGAATACCGCCACCACCACAGACCATGAGACGGGTGACCGACATTCTGTGTTTTATGTTTCAAGGCCACGGTCCACAAGCTCAAGGCGGTCACACAGAAATCGGTCCATGCAGGGGACTCCTGCCCCCAAGAAGAGAAAGAAGACTTTGTTTGTCCATCCCCCCTCTCCTCCTAATGTGTCTCAACCTTCCTCTACTTCCATGTCTGATCTTCCTTCCCCCACTACTTTCGTCGCCCCTTCCCCTCGAACACCTTCCTCGCTTTCCAGCCGTTCGTCATCTCTGCACACCCCCAGAGTATCCCAATCTCCCCAAAACGTCCTTCTCAATAAAAATGGTCTTTTTTTTTGTTGTAACAAATAAATGTGCAATTATTCTTTTAGTAAAAACGGTTTGATTAATGTGTCTTTCGCCGCCTACACACACTGCGCCGTACACACACTGCACCGTACACTTTGATTTTTTGCCTACTCATAACTGCAGGAATGACACATGTTTGTGTCATTCCTGGAGATATGTGTAGTCAAAAACACAAATATATGACTTGTATTTTCCTCACCAGTCTTTTCTGTCTGCTAATATTGCACAGACTGATGGTGTTGAGTGCAAGGCATATCTATTTTACCTTGCCAGGTATCATAAAAAGTTAAATGAGTATGGTGTGTTTTTACCATCATTTCATTTTGTGATACAAGGCCAGGGATTCTAGATATACCTTGTAATTAATCACATCCTCTATTCAGTGTGTGTTGAATAAACGGCGGAGATGATGGTGAAAATACACGTTATATGTACAATCCCTGGCCTTGTATCATTACTATCACACCTGGGCAGGTGAATACACATGAGTTTTAACCTGCAGCGTCGCTTCAGTCTGCATATATTTCAAGCATACTGTAGCAATGCTGCAGTTTATAACTCATATGTGTATTCCCCTGCCCAGCCTTGTATCATTACTATCACAGCTGGGCAGGTGAATACACATGAGTTTTAACCTGCAGCGTCGCTTCAGTCTGCATCTATTTCAAGCATACTGTAGCGATGCTGCAGTTTATAACTCATATGTGTATTCTCCTGACCATGTGTGATGCATTCTGAAGTGAGGATGCGTTATTTTGGGCGTCCTCACTTCAGCATGACACCAGGCCTGGGGATTGTAGAAGATGTGTAAACTGTATCTCTCCAGTGCGTTCAAAATCAAGTCACAGTGATGACAGTACAAATAATATTTATAGTCACCTGGTCAGGTATAATAAAGAGTGACAGATGCTAGTGCATCCACAAATCACTATTTGTAGCATCAGGCCTGGTGACACAAATATTAGTTGTTTTATCTCCACCGTCGCTGCAAATTGAACCCAAACTGGAGAGATGATAAAGGTTATACAACTTGTGTGTGTGTATGTATAGTCACCTGGTCAGGATTACTAGTAAATTCATGGGGAGTTGGAAGTTTGGCCCCGGCAGTTCGCCCCCAGCATTTCGCCCCCAGCAGTTCGCCCCCAGGTATACGTCGCCCCCGAACATTTCGCCCCCAGCATTTCGCCCCCAGGATGTTTCGTCCCCGCATATTTCGCCCCCGAACATTTCGCCCCCAGCATTTCGCCCCCAGGATGTTTCGTCCCCGCATATTTCGCCCCCGAACATTTCGCCCCCGGCAGTTCGCCCCCAAACATTTCGCCCCGAATATTTCGCCCCCGGCAGTTCGCCCCCGAACATTTTGCCCCCGAACATTTCGCCCCCGAACATTTTGCCCCAGAATGTTTCGCCCCCGGCAGTTCGCCCTCGAACATTTCGCCCCCGGCAGTTCGCCCCCGAACATTTTGCCCCCGGACATTTCGCCCCCAGCATTTCGCCCCCATGATGTTTCGCCCCTGAACATTTCGCCCCCGGCAGTTCGCCCCGAACATTTCGCCCCGAACATTTCGCCCCGAACATTTCGCCCCTGGCAGTTCGCCCCCGAACATTTCGCCCCGGCAGTTCACCCCCAGGAGGTTTTGCCCCCGAACATTTCGCCCCGGATGTTTCCCCCCCAGCTTTTTGCCCCCAGATGTTTCGGCCCCAAATTAGGCAGGGAATTTCGGCCTTGTGTTTTAGCCCTACAACCTCTTTCACAGTAGGCACTTTCCCAAGTGCTAAGTACTGGAAAATCGCTAAGAAGATTGCCACTGTTGAATATGTAAGTCAATGGCTGGCAAAGCGAGGTGTTGTTTTGGCCAGCTCTTTTTATTTTATTACAGGAGCTATTTTTGAGCACTTAGCGTTCATCAATAGCCTGTATCTTATGGGTCATTACCGAGAGTGCTCACAAAAGCGCTCTCAAAAATGCTAGTAAACATGGAGTTCTAAAACAGTGGCAGCATAAGGGTGCTTTCACACTTCCGCTACATATGCACTACAGGCCGCCCGTTCGCTTCTGTAATGCCGCCGTTCCGCTAACCTGCAGCGGAATGAAAAGAAGAAAATGCTTTTCTTTTTGTTCTGACACTGATAGCGGAATTCAGTATTACAAAAGTGAACGGGCGACTGCAGATCGCGGAACCCAGCGGTTCACTTCTATGGCCAATGCAAGCAGAATGCCAGCATTCGGCCAGCATTGCCCGGGGTCAGCTGGATGTCAGATCCAGAGCGGATTGACCTCTGGCGGCCCCAAACACAAGTGTGAAAGCACTTTTAAAATTACAGTGTGCAAGAGGCCTAAAATCAAAACAATTTTGAACTTTTACCTGACCCAGCACTGACCAGCTTTGTTGCAAGTTTTGTTGCAGATGTAACAAGTAGCACGTCAGATGTCCTGCAAGTTACATTAGACTAGCTTTTATTCCATCTGTACATCAGAATATAGCAGTGTCTGAAATCTCCACAAAGAGAGAAGTGTACTGCCACAAAAAATCAGTCAGCTTCCACAGCAATTCACTTTCTACAACTATGAATTCAGTTCTGTCAAAATGTGGAAGGAGGAAGTTGGTCCATGAGAATCACATTTACTTATGATGTCCATTCCATCTGGATATGTGAAAAACGGTCGACTTGCAAGGGACGTGTTTGGACCAATGAAGAATCTGGCGAAGTTGTGAAAGTAGTCAATCTTCACAGTCACGCAGCACAATCTGCAAGACCTGAAGCAATCCGACTTGTTAATGAGGCAGTCACCAGGGCAAGGACAACACAGGAGACACCACAACAGATTCTCACAGACGTCGTTTCAGGAGCCCATTCTAATGTTGTAGCACTTCTCCCAAGGAAAGCATCACTGAAGAGAACAATACGATTAGCAAGGCAACTTGGCAATATCCCAAGGTTACCTCAAACCCTTGGTCAACTTGTTATCCCCAGGAGTTTCAGGAGATCAGTATTAATGGTGTCCAGCAGCAGTTCCTTCTGCATGACTCTGGTAAGCTACTTAACTACCGTATTTTTCGGACTATAAGATGCACCGGACTATAAGATGCACCCAGGTTTTAGAGGTGGAAAATAGGGAAAAATATATTTGAAGCAAAAAATCTGGTAAAATATTTAATAACATAAATAACATACTATTATATGTGGTGTTATTATATATAATAGTATGCTATTATGTTGGAAGCTACGGGTAGGAGATGCTGCTGCGGGACCAGTGTGGTGTCTATAAAGTACTATGTGAAGATGCTGGAGGGTGAGTATATGAATGGGGGCACGGGGCTTATATTTAAAGCACCACTCCAGCACTGAAAAATAACACTGGAGTGCTGCTTTAAGATCCCATGGGAGAACTATAACTCTCAGCATGTCCTGCAGATCCTATGGCATGCTGGGAGTTATAGTCCACCACAGGATGGCAGAGTGATTTTTTTATGTGCTGTCATTACTAACCTTTTAATTAATTCTCTGTTGTAGAGTGTGTGTGCAGGACCTGTGATGACATCATGAAGAGGCAGGGCTTTGTGTGGTCATGTGATGCTCCAGCCCGCCCTTTTCATGACCTCATCATAGGTCCTCCACAGGAGCATTCAGCATCGCATCAGCACAGCCCCTGTGCTGTCAGGTATGCGATCCCTCCTGCTGCACTCTGCTCCTTTCGCCTCCTTCTCCTTCCAACACACATCTCCCGGCTGCTGCAGGAATCAGGCGCTGGGGAACCATGTAGCTCTTTCATTTGCTGCTCCCTGCTCACTGCTCAGCTGATAGGTGGACGGGGAAGCGGCTAATGAATATTCACTGCACTTAAGTATCAGGACCAGTGGTTTCCCCAGCGCTGGATTCCTGCAGCGGAGGGGATATTTTCCTGCCTCCTACGACCCCTCTCCCCACATTACATTCCGACCATAAGACGCACCTACACTTTCCTCCCAAATTTGGAGTAAAAAAGTGCGTCTTATGGTCCAAAAAATATGGTATTTAACATTGTATTAAAACAATTCCATTAATTTTTTAAATAAATATTTTTTTTTTTTTTAAACAAAAATATATAATTTTCCAATGGGACAATATATGTTGTAAAAAAGTATTGGTTGACCCTTTACACTCTATTTTGCTTCAGTTTTTTTATTATGAAATCAGAAAATCTGGAGCAAAATTTGAGTTTTTAATGTGAGATATGAACAGAGGCTTCTGATTCGGATATTTTTTTTAATTCATCCCAAAATTATCTGTCTGATGCTTGTTACACTTTTTCTGTTATTTCCTATAGTAATACTTTCATTTTAAATTAGAAAATGGACACAGCTGTATGTTGATATTTGGAACAAGAGACAATCTCCATCTACTGGCACAAAGTAAAGAGTGGTTTGCTGATGGCATGTTTTTCACTACACCAGCCTTGTTTAAGCAACTTTACACAATCCATGTAGTCCATAGCGGCCTTGTTGTTCCGGTAGTGTACACCTTGCTGACAGACAAGAGCCATTCTACATACCAGAGGTTGCTGCAAGAGCTGAAGAACTTGCAGCCTGGACTGCAGCCAGACAACCTGATGTTGGATTTTGAACTAGCTGCAATACAGGCATTTGAAAGTGAATTCCCCAACCTTGAGAAGACGTTTGGCGTAAAATTCAAAATGAAGGACTCAAGATGCAATACCAAGGTGACCATGAATTTTCCCGTTGGATACGCATGATACCTGCCCTGGCCTTTATACCACCACAGAATGTTGTGCAATCATTTGAAGAATTGGTGGAAGATCCTGATTTTCCACAAGAAGCAATACCTATTGCCAACTATTTTGAAGACAGCTATATCGGTCGAATGAATCGCAGAGGGCGTCAAGCACCTTTGTTTCCAGTTCAACTCTGGAATGTGTATGAACGAACATTGAATGATCAACAGCGAACAAATAATGATGTCGAAGGATGGCACCGTAGCTTTCTAGAAACATGTGGTACTCTTTTCCAAAATATATACCGGTTCATTAACTGTCTGAAACATCAGCAAGAGATCCATAGTTTTGAAATTATTCAGATAATAGCAGGAAATCCCATCGCTGCAAGAAACAAAAAGTATGCTGCAATTTCATCAAGGGTTAAACGTATCGTGCAAGATTTCCTACAGCTTTGAATTTTAGTTCATGGTCACATATTGCATGTTTTGAGAGCAGTGTTTTTAGCTGTAAAATCATTCAGCATTATAACCTGTAATTTGTCTTTTCTCTTTTTCTCTAATCCTTCCACTCTATACCTTTTTATGTTTCTTGTTACAACAGTTTTGATATATACAGTTAAAGCATAACTCTACAAAAAACATAAGTTATTTTATGGTACCCCTTGCCAATGATATTCATTTATTCATCTCCAAAGGAGACCTTCCAGCAGCTTCACTTTTGTGTGAAAAGTCTCATCCAAGTTAAAGCTCCATGTGCTGCAGGATTTCAGTGGTTGCTAAGGAGGTTGTTTCTCCTTAGTAGCAGTACTTGTGGATGGATTCTAGAGGCCGTGGCTGCACAGGAGCATGCAACTACCATAACAATATATTCCCTATGATGTATAAAGGGCTGCTGGTTTACAGCCCTCTACAAAGCCCCCCCCATGTGTTCCATCCTGTAACGGCTTTACACAGGCAGGGGGAGCTCTCCTCTTGTCCAGGACAGAGCACATGAGCGGAGAGTGAAGGGAGCTTTGCAGAGGGCTGTGAACAAGCAGCCCTGAATGTATCACAGGGGGCCAGGATCCTTTCTGCTACCAAGGGGGCACGACCTCCTTAGTAAACAATGAAATCTTACGATTTTCCTGTCTGTTTGTAAAATGACTTATCTAGAAAACAATGTTTTAGAATTAAAAAAACTAATTTGATCAGAATTGTATATTTTAGACTCATATAGTGTATTATTAGTGTTAAGCGAACGTTCAGTTCAGGCAGGTCTTTAATTGCTAGAGGCAAAACATCCTGGGGGTGAAATGCTGGGGGTGAAATGTTCGGGGGGCGAACTGCCGGGGGTGAAATGTTTGGGGCGAACTGCTGGGGGCGAAATGTTCGGGGGCGAAACATCCTGGGGGCGAAATGCTAGAGGTGAAATGTTCGGGGGCGAACTGCCGGGGGCGAAATGTTTGGGGGCGAAATGGTCGGGGGCGAACTGCCGGGCGAATGTTCGGGGGCGAAACATCCTGGGGTGAAATGCTAGAGATGAAATTTCGGGGCGAACTGCCGGGGGCGAAATGTTCGGAGGCGAAACATCATGGGGCGAAATGCTGGGGCAAACATCATGGGGCGAATGCGGGGGCGAAAAGTTTGGGGGCGAACTGCTGGGGGCGAAATGTTCGGGGGTGAAATGTTCGGGGGCGAACTGCCGGGGGCAAAATGTTCGGGGGCGAACTGCCGAGGGCGAAATGTTCGGGGGCGAACTGCCGGGGGCGAAACATCCTGGGTCGAAATGTTCGGGGGCGAACTGCCGGGGGCGAACTGCCGGGGGCGAAATGTTCGGGGGCAAAATGTTCGGGGGCGAACTGCCGGGGGCGAATTGTTCAGGGGCGAAATGCTCGGGGGCGAACTGCCGGGGGCGAAATGTTCGGGGGTGAAATGTGCGGGGACGAAACATCCTGGGGGCGAAATGCTGGGGGCGAAATGTTCGGGGGCGACGTGTACCTGGGGGCGAACTGCTGGGGGCGAAATGCTGGGGGCGAACTGCTGGGGGCGAAACTTCCTAGAACCAAATTCATGATGCACAAAAAACACAGCATCATGAATTCACTGGTAAACCTGGCCAGTTGATTATTGTAATTGAGTGTAAAAACACAGACTGCACTCGGTACAGGTATAAACACAGGTATTTTATTAACATACAGACAAGAACAATTTTTTTACACCATTTGTTCTTGCCATTCTACCCATCCTACATCTGACATGAAGTAGGCTGCAAATTGGTCCCTCATTTGGCAGACTTCAAAAGAAGACCTGAGAGGGTGCTGAGTGAAC
Source organism: Oophaga sylvatica (assembly GCA_033576555.1). NCBI lineage: Eukaryota > Metazoa > Chordata > Amphibia > Anura > Dendrobatidae > Oophaga > Oophaga sylvatica. Next base: position 204,245,689 of record JARQOD010000004.1, on the reverse strand, counting down.
TCAGGCAATGGGTTAGGCGCTGCATCATCAAGTTCAAAGTTTGGGTGCTCTTTAGACATCACAAAATTATATAGCACCACACAGGCCTTCACGACTTCATCCACTGTTTCCAGTTTCAGATGAATGGCTGTGCCCAGAATGCGCCATCTGGAAACAAGTATACCGAAGGCACACTCTACAGTTCCTCTTGCCCTGGTCAGCCTGTAATTAAATATTTTTTTGTTGGGGTCCAAGTCCCGGCTGGAGTAGGGTTTGAGCAGGTGTTGGCACATCTGGAATGCCTCATCCCCAACCATGACAAATGGCTGTGGCGGACCTTCGATGTGGGGAAGAGGCTGTGGCATGGGGAAAATGAACTGGTTACCATACAACCTTCGGCCCATGTCCGAGTTCTTAACCCTGCTATTCTCCTCATGACCACTATACACTTGTTATCTTCCGGTCATTTTTGACTGGAACTAATAAAGTCTTGCTAATTTAAGTGTTTAATTAATTAATTTTTGCAGTATTATATTGTTTGTGAACCTGGTTGTTTATAAACAAATGAAAAATGGAAAGAAAAACTTACTTTTTATTTTTTTGTGTCAAAACATTTAACACGGCTTTAATGATATTTATGCATATTGCATATTTGCACATACAAAATTTTTATCCAACTGTAAACTATAACTAATAATAAACTAAATGTAATTATATTATTTTTAGGGATAAGCTTTCCGATATTGCAATATCAGAAATCGGCCCGATATTTGCTATATCGGAATTCCGATTTCCGATTCCGATATTTTTTTCACATCGGAAATCGGAAATCCCATAATTCTTCAGCCTCTGAGCGCTCCGTGGAGCCAATCAGGAGCTGAAGAATTGCTGACAACATTGTGTAACTCCCCTAAGGTTGGTAGGAGGCATCCAAACATGCTAGCTAGGGGCTGCGCTGCGATTGGCTGGCTGGATGGTGTGATAAGGCAGTATAAAAGGCTGCACCTGCCATTTTAGCCTCACTCTACTGTGAAAGCAGATAGGGATAGGTTGCTGTTGGAGATAGGGAGAGATCTCGAATGTAATAGTGAAATTGCCGTTCTGAATCCATCAATAGAGATTAAGGCAAGGAGTAAGGGACGTCCCCGTGGCAGCAGTGGAAGAGGTGCATCAGCAGCTAGACATGGTGCACATCCAGAGCAAGCAGCAGGCCCAAGTCACTCAGCACCTACTTTCACCCGGCAGCAGTCATTTATGCACAGCTTGTAAGGAGCACAGGGCCATAGGCTGATAAGAGAGGATCAAGTAGAAACCGTTGTTGGTTGGATGGCAACTGAGGCATCCACCTCAATGAGCGCAGCATCCTCCCAGTACCTCTCCACCACATTGGGTCAGGCCACTGAAGAGCAGCACCCATCTGCTTCTTCATCGCCCAATAAATTGCCCAGACATTCAGAAGGCCAGGAGCCAACCTTTATCCTCTTCTCAGGATCTGTTGGCTTGGAATCTTGTGTGCCAGCCAGACAGCATTCCTGCAGCTGAAGAAGAGGTAATGTGCACAGATGTGCAACCACTGTGTGCGTCTGAGGAAGAAGTGGAAGGTGGTCCAGTGCCCACAGTGACCAGACCCCAGTCAGCAGATGATGATGAAACTCAGCTGCCAGTTTCTGCTGATGAAAGTGTATTGGATGACGAGGTCCTTGACCCATCATGGTATGCTGAGGGGCAGCAAGCAAGTAGGGATAGCTCAGAGGAAGAACTTGCAGGTGTGGCGCAGCATGGCCGTCCACGTGGGAGAGGAAGAGGGAAAAATTTGTTGTCTGCTCCATCAACTTCAGCACCCATTAGGAGCAGGGCTCTTTTAAAGAGCACAAGGGGTGCGCCCAAGAGTTGTTGTGCATGGGCCTTTTTCGACCAAGTTGCAGATGACGTTACAGTAGTCAGATGCAAGCTTTATCTACAAACTGTGCGGAGAGGGAAGAACGTCAGCAACCTTAATACCACCAATATGTTGATGCATGTCAGGAAGAGGCACCCTGTGGAGTGGCAGCACCACACCCAAGATGATTCGCCACCTGCAGCTGGTCTCCCACTTTCCATCTCTTCAGCCACCTCTTCCTCCAGCTCGCAAATAGCTGCTCCCGATTCTTCGCCAGAATGCCAGGGTGCATCTGCAGGCAATGTTGTACGGCGGCACACTGTCTGTACTTCGTCAGCATCATCATCCCAATCGCTGGCATTCTCACACTCCCAATCCAGTGTGCAGCCAACTGTCACACAGGTGTGGGAGAAAAGGCTCCTGTACTCGGCAAACCACCCATGAGCACAGGGCATGAATTCTCGCATTGCCAAATTGCTTGCAGTGGAAATGCTACCATTCTGGCTGGTGAGCAAGTCAGCCTTTATCGATATGTTGGGGTTTGCAATCCCACAATATAGTGTTCCCAGCCGCTTCTACTTCAGGAGGCAAGCCGTCCCCGCCCTGCAACAGCATGTGGAGCGTAAAATTAAGCATACGCTATAAAATGCAGTTAGTAGCAAGGTCCACCTAATCACCGACACGTGGACCAGTCTGCATGGCCAGAGACGCTACATTTCCATCACCGCCCATTGGGTAAATGCAGTTGAGCCTGGAACTGAAGTAGACAGTGCAAGTGCACGGGTCCTGCCAACTCCACGGATTGCAGGCCTCTCCTCCGTACAAATTGACTCCTCCTCATACTCCTCGTCAGACTCGCCTGCACCCAGACGTACCACAACAACCGATTTCAGCACTGCAGAGCCAAACATCAACTGGCCGTGTTGAAATTGGTTTATCTTGGTAATGTTAGCCACACCGCAACCGAGCTGTGGAACGCGCTCAAGGAGCAGAGCAACATGTGGCTTGCGCCGCTCAACCTCAGCCAGGTGTGGTGGTGTGTGACAACGGCCAAAACCTGGTCGCGGCTCTGGGCCTAGGTGGTCTGACTCACATTCCATGCCTTGCCCATGTCCTAAACTTGGTGGTGCAGAGTTTCCTTAGGAACTATCCTGACCTTGAGGAGCTGCTGCACAAAGTCAGATATGAGTGCTCTCTTTTGCGGCGTTCAAGCATGGCTGCATCGCGCCTTTCAGCCATGCAGCGCAGATTGGGCCTGTCTGAGCACCGCATCATTGTTGACCTCCCCACCAGGTGAAATTCGACTTTGCATATGCTGCACAGGTTGTGTGAGCAGCAACCTGCAATTATGGAGTTGCAGCTGCAGCAGGCGCAAAGTAGGCGACACACATCTCAGCCCTCCCACTGTTGTGAATGTGCTGGAGATGTTTTCTGAGCGGGGGTTCCCTCTGGTGGTTGCAGACAGTAATGAAGCTTCTAGCGAGGAATGGCAATTTGGGATCACTGACTGGACTGATATAAGGGAGGTTCCCTCCCATGATGGTCTCCAGTGATCAATTGTTCTTGTCTCAATTATGGTTCCTGGTTCATTTGGAAGTTTGCTGGAGTCTTGCCTGCACCTGCTGCTTTCAGATAAGATATTTTCTGCTTTTCTTTTTGTGCTTGCTTTTTGCATAGTTTCCTGAACTTTTGTGGAGGTCAGCCGGGTCCCCTCCTGGGGCATGTGCTCCTCCCAATTTATCTGTAGCCACTGTTTTTTGTTCATTTGCTTTTTCCTTTTTTTTCAGTGGCTGCGGCTTTGTTTTGTTACACCAGAGATCTGATTTAGGTGGTAGAGATCGTGTGATCTCAGGTTTTTTGGCAATCAGAAGTGCTGGTATTTTTTAGGGTTTTTGTTGGATTGCAGTCAGAATTCTTTCCTGTACTTTTCTGTCTTGACAGATTGGGCCCCAACGTTTGCTCATTCTATTTTCTGTCTGTGTCCGTGCTTTCTTCTTGTCTAACTGCCATTACATGTTTGGGGGCTTCCTATTTTCTTTGGGTATCTGCTCCGGGGCAAATAGCTTTCATCTTTCTGCCTTTAGGTGTAGTTATCTCTTAGGCTGTGACGAGGCGTCTATGATCAACGTAGGAACGCTCCATGGCTTCCTCTAGTTGTGTGGTTAGTTCAGGTTACTGCATTCCAATAGGTTCCAGCGTCTCTGGTGTATTACCATTTGTTTTTTCTCCTCAGCTACCTAAACATAACATCCCACTTTACAACCACAGAGTGGGCAATCATGAAGGACAAATGCATCATTTTGACGTGCTTCGAGGACCCCACTCTGATGGTGAGCGCGGATGCTGCCCTACTCAGCCTGACTATTCCCTTATATGTCTTATAGAATCATCACTTAAAGGACTAAGGGATGAGGTTTCTCAGGAGAAGGAGGAGTATGATGAGACACTTGCACCAACCAGGCAATCTTCATCGGCCCAGTTGGTACAAAGCTCTGTGGGTGCCTCACAAAGGTCCAGGAAGGAAACACAGCAAGCGAGGAGGATGAGGAGGACTATGAGGATGAGCTAGAGGAGGAAAATGCACAGAGCTCTACTAGTAGTCACCAGATAGAGCGTGGATGGGGTGATGCAGATCAGCCAGAGCACATTCCTCCAGCTGGTGACAGCGATGTATGGCCAGTTGGCAGCCTTCAGAACATGAGTGACTTCATGCTGCAGTGTCTGAGAAAAGACCCACGCGTGGCTCGTATTCTCCACACAAATGACTACTGGGTGGCCACCCTCTTAGATTCACGTTACCGGGACAGCCTTGAAAGCCTAATTACACCGTTGAACCGGGCGCGTAAAATGCACGAGTACCAAGAAGCACTGGTTACTTCACTCATGTACTCTTTTCCACCGCATAGCAGTGATGCGAGTGCACTATGAGGCACCTCAGTGCGTCCTGGGCCCAGCGGAATCTGTTCAGAAGCCTGTAGCAGAAGCAGTACATCTGCTACTGACAGGTTCAGTATACCCAACCTGTTCCAACGGTTTCTGAACCCACAAACAGTTCAGGCACCATCAGCACAGACAGTGCAACACACTAGGAGGCAACGTTACCGTGACATGGTGGCACAAAACCTCTTCACCCCTGTCTGTGGGCTTTAGGATGGATCTGCTCCCTTCATGTTTTGGGTCTCCAAGTTGGATACATGGCCCGAGCTTAGCCAGTATGCCTTGGAGGTCCTGGCTTGTCCTGGTGCCAGTGTGATTTCTGAATGCATCTTTAGTGCAGCTGGCAATGTACTAACAGACCAACATACCAGACTATCTGCTACAAATGTGGACCGGCTTACAATCCTAAAAATGAACCAGGCCTGGATTTCTGGTGACTTTTGCTGCCCTGGGCCAGAGTACACAGGTTACATGCATGTTTTTTTAGCAGTATGCATGCTCTGTCATGTGCCTATGTTGCACACAGCGTAATCTGTTATGCCCGTGCTCTGGCCTCTACTTGGTAGCACCGGGTTCTGTGACTGACTCTTTCACCTCATACTGTTTTCAATTGGCTCTAGTACCGCCAGCTAGTGCCCATTTCTGTGACTGCCACTTTCACAGCTTGCCGTGTTTCTGGGCTCTAGTACCGCCAGCTAGTGCCCATTTCCGTGACTGCCACATTCACAGCATGCTGTGTTTCTGGGCAACAGTACCGCCAGCTGTACCTCGTTAGACCAAAGTGGAAAAAAAGGACGACAGATGCCAAACACCTATAGGCAGAAGCACAAGAGGCGGGATCGAGCCACGCCAGCTGTTTTGTGGCAGTGAAGTGCGGACACAGGTGCCTCCCCCAAAGGGTAAACCGAGTTCCAGCATCGCCAACTGGTTCTCGGGAGTGCCCAAGGGCACGGGGAACCTCCTGCTCCAAACCGTGTTTCGACAACGCTTGCTCTAACCCTATCCCTTACCCTATTAACCATAAACCCTAATCCTACCCCTACTAATCCTAACCCAAAGAATAAATACCGCTGTTAAGAAGATGGCGACCAGTTTTCCTGCTACAGTTTTTGCTCTGTGCATTTTTCTAGCGATTGTTTTGCTCCTCTGCCTCTGTATACTCCTTCCCCATAATCCTGAGGTGTTTCCCCTCCATTTTATCTATTATATAGCACTGTAGTGGTCATTTTGTAATTCCGATTTTTTTTCTCCCATTGACTTGCATTGATATCGGAAAATCGGAAATTCCGATATCCAATATTTTTCAAATATCGGAAATCAGAATTCCGATATGATTTCGGGCAATATCGCTCATCCCTAATTATTTTCCAACAAAAAAAAAACAAAAAAAATTAACAGTTTAGTTTTTTTTTATGTAAAATGATAAATAAGTCACACGGTGCAAAATTTACTTTTTGCAATTGTCACAGGCATAATTGACATTTCTTTTGCATAAATATTTTTCACATCTGTAACATATCACATTTGATTTGTGATTGCTTGATGTTGGACAGAAGTCTCATTGTTTCCTGTTAGCAGCAGATTAACCAGCGTAACATCCAGAGTCAGCAACAGAGAATGTAGATTTATTCACATCCAGTATAGACAGCTTACAACACAGCATGAAATGTGATCAGCCTGATATCTGCTATGGCTGCAGCATGAAAAACATTACAACAACACAGGAAGAGAAGGAGGAGACATCCTGTCTGTGAGTGAGTTTTTTTTTTTTTTTTTACAAAACTTTGTTAACAACCTCACAATATGCACAACATATCAAACAGTACAGTAGTAGTTGTTGCAATACATACAAATCAATATGCATTATTCCAACACCCCCACTCAACAACTACTTATCCTCTTATTCCCATTGTAGTTCTCAATTCTTGGAACCTGACTCGTGGCAATGGCTTTGTCATAATGTCAGCTAGCATCTTATCAGTTTCACAATAGACAAGCTGAATTATGCCATGATCTATCAAATCACGTAGATGATGGTGTCTGACGTCAATGTGCTTGGTTCTAGCACTGATCTTTTCACTGCATGCAAGTTTAATGCATCCTTGGTTATCCTCATAACCGTCGGCTGAGTTGACGGTTTGCCAAGATCATCCATCAATTGTCTTAGCCAAACGACCTCCTGGCTTGCATAGGCTGCGGACACATACTCTGCTTCTGTGGATGACAAGGCAACAGACACTTGTTTCCTACTAGACCAGGAGATTGAACTTTCTCCAACTTTAAACAAGTATCCGCTTGTGGATTTACGATCACGCGAATCACCAGCCCAATCGGCATCTACATAGCCGGTAAGTTCTAGATCTCCCGCTGCAGATAGTTTTAAATTTACATCTTGCGTTTCTTTCAAATATCGCAGAAGTCTTTTAACAGCATTCCAGTCTCTTTGGCGCGGTTTTTCCACATATCTGCAAAGTATTCCAATTGTTGTTGTGATATCCGGTCAAGTCATAGTTGATATGTACAGAAGTGCCCCACTGCCTGACGATATTTCTCATTGTTAGGCAACAGGTCATCTTCTTCTTCCAGCTTCAGGTAGGATGGTTCCATTGGGGTTGATATACCTTTGGCCTCTGACATTCCAAATTGATTCAGAATCAAATTAATTTTTGCACTTTGGTTTAGAAGAAAACTCCCATCTTCCTCTCTCTGGATTTGGATTCCTAGATAATATGTCACACTTCCAAGGTCTTTTGTTTCAAAATGCTGATTCAGAATTTCAGTCATTTTTCCAATTTCTGCGTCTTCTTGATGAACTACAATCACATCGTCCAAATATAAGAGATGTAGGGATCCGCTCTGGTAGGCAGGGGCCGGGCCGCAGTAATGAGGCAAACACAGGCTTTCAGTTCAAAGTTCAGTGGTTTTAATGACGGGTTCAACAAAAGTCCAGATAACAAAATCAAAACAGAACATAAATCACTCCAGCTTGGAGAACCACTGGTCCCAGACTCACCCTTGCTTGGGACCGGCTTAACTAAGCGGCTTCAGGTCAGCAGAGACCGCCAGGTGCCATTCCAGGTGGTCTGGTACTCGCTTCCTGGTGCACACTGACACACTGTAACAAAAACACTCTTCCAGGCTGACTTCAGCCAAACTCCTTCCTTCCTTCCTACATACTCCCACAGCTTCTTGTTAAATAGGCCTAGTCCACACCCTCAGGTGAGGTACACATCAGCTGACCTGATCACGTGACTATGACCTCATCACAGGTCCTTGTGATCATGGAAAATCCTGAGCAAACTTCAGTCTGCTAGAAGAAATATATCTCCCATCCAGCAAGATCCCCTTTGGTGTACCACATACCTCCCCCCTTTGTTCAACCTTAGGAGGGTGGACACATGACATACAGTGAACTCTGGGCAGTGCATCTGCGTTCCCCTGTAATTTGCCTGCCCGATGTTCTACTGAAAATTTGAAATTTTGCAGGGACAGAAACCACCTGGTGACTCGTGCATTTTTCTCTTTGGCTTGACTCATCCAAGTCAGAGGGGAATGATCAGTTACCAACCAAAATGTTCTCCCCAACAGATAGTAACGCAATGACTCCAATGCCCATTTGTTGGCCAGGCACTCTCTCTCTACAATTCTGTATCTGGTCTCAGCTGGAGTAAGCTTTCGACTCAGGAAACTAATGGGATGCTCCTCCCCGTTAACCTCCTGAGACAGCACGGCACCCAGACCTACCTCTGACGCATCAGTCTGGACAATGAATTCTCTTTTGAAGTCGGGTGTGATCAGAACTGGTGACCCACAAAGTGCCCCTTTTAGTTTTACAAACGCCTCTTCAATCTGATCATTCCAGCGCACCATTACTGACTTCCTCCCTTTCAGGCAGTCAGTTAACGGCGCCGACAGGGTTGCAAAATTGGGAATAAACTCCGGTAATATCCCACTAACCCCAAAAACCCTTTCACTTGTTTTGTGGTGAGGGGACGGGGCTAGTTTTGGATTGCCTCCACTTTGTTTATTTGGGGTTTGATAACTCCTCTCCCAATCACATACCCCAGGTACCGAGCTTCCTCCAACCCTATGGAACACTTCTTTGGGTTGGCAGTTAGCCCTGCTTGTCTCAGAGAATCTATCACCGCCTGTACCTTGGCTAAGTGACTTTCCCAGTCTGTACTGTACACCACAATATCGTCCAGATAGGCCACGGCATAACGGCGGTGAGGACGAAGAACAACGTCCATTAACCTCTGGAATGTCGCTGGAGCGCCATGCAACCCGAAGGGTAGGACTATATACTGGAACAGTCCCTCGGGTGTTACAAAAGCAGTTTTCTCTCTCGCTGCCTTTGTTAGGGGCACCTGCCAATAACCTTTTGTGAGGTCAATGACTGAGAAATACCGGGCCTGCCCAAACCCTCTATTAACTCATCAACCCGGGGCATGGGGTAGGCGTCAAATTTAGAAATTTCATTCAGTTTTCTGAAGTCATTACAGAACCTTAGTGTCCCATCTGGTTTTGGTATTAAGACTATTGGGCTGGCCCACTCACTCTGGGATTCTTCAATGACCCCTAACTGCAGCATCTTTTTTACCTCTTCCGAGATGGCTTGTCGCCGGGCCTCAGGCACCCGATATGGCTTTAATCGGACTTTGGCCTGCGGCTCCGTGACAATATCATGTTGGATTAGGGCGGTACGGCCAGGGAGCTCCGAAAAAACATTGGTATTTCGGCTAACAAACTCTCGGACTTCCTGAACTTGTCTAGGAGACAAAGTGTCTGCTATTTTGACGGCGGAGAGGACTTCTCTTGCGTTCTCCTGAGGCCAGGGAACCTTCTCTACTGGAAAGGCAGGCCGTGGACCATCCTCACCAAGAGGGTCTCTGTCTTTCCATGGTTTGAGTAGATTCACATGGTATACCTGTTCTGGCTTTCTCCGCCCTGGTTGGTGTGCTTTATAGTTTACGGGACCCACCTTCTCCATAATCTCGTAGGGTCCCTGCCACCTTGCAAGTAACTTACTATCCACTGTAGGCACAAGTACCAACACCCGATCCCCAGGGTTAAAGGACCTTACCCGTGCCTCCCGGTTATAGACCTGCCTCTGTGACCTTTGTGCTGCTTCCATATGTTCTCGGACTAATGGTAGGACTGTCTCCATTCTCTCTTGCATTTTGGCCACATGTTCTATCACACTTTTGTGGGGAGTGGGTTGGTTTTCCCAGGCCTCTTTTGCTATATCGAGTAAGCCCCGGGGATGTCTGCCGTATAATAGTTCGAACGGCGAGAACCCCGTAGATGCCTGGGGCACCTCCCGCACTGCAAACATCAGGTATGGCAACAAGAGATCCCAATCCTTACCATCTTTAGAGACTGCTTTTTTCAACATATTCTTCAGGGTCTTATTGAACCTTTCTACCAACCCGTCGGTTTGGGGATGATAGACCGATGTGCGCAATTGTTTAACACTTAACAAGTGGCATAGTTCCTTCATGATTTTTGACATAAAGGGGGTCCCCTGGTCTGTTAAGATTTCTTGAAGGATTCCCACCCGAGAGAACATACCCATGAGTTCTTTTGCGATCAGTTTGGCAGAGGTGTGGCGCAGGGGAATAGCCTCAGGATACCTGGTAGCATAATCTAGAACTACGAGGATGTGTTGGTAACCCCTTGCTGATTTATTAACAGGCCCCACCAGATCCATGGCTATTCTCTCAAACGGGACCTCTATAATGGGTAATGGCACCAAGGGACTCCGAAAATGAGGCTGCGGACTGGTTACCTGGCACACGGGACAAGAGTTACAATACCGTTTAACTTCTTCATAGACCCCTAGCCAGTAAAACCGTTGTAGAATTCTGTCTAGGGTTTTCTTTTGGCCCAAATGACCCCCTAGTACATGCGCATGCGCTAAGTCCATTACCATCTTCCGATAGGACCGCGGTACCAGCAATTGCTCGACAATTTCCCCATGTATTTTCTCAACCCGATACAGCAAATCTTGGTTCAGCTCGAATCGGGGAAATACTGTAGCTGCCCCAGGGAGTTGGGGTTCCCCATTGACAACCAGTACATTTTCCCGGGCTCGGGCCAACGTAGGGTCCCGGAGTTGCGCCGTACCAAAATTGTCACCTGCCACATTTAAGTCTGACAATTCTGGTCCCGGTGGCAAGTCTTCCACCTCCCCAGCTAACACTTCTATAGGAGAGGGGTTTTCTTCTTCCACTGAAGACACAGGTACTCCTACAGCCAGCACATCTTCCTCTGGGCCACCAGGTTCATGCCCGATCTCTGGAGAATGTAACCTGGTTACCACTGGTGCCGATGGCTGTTCTGTGGGAGGGGTAATTACAGGCCAAAGCACAGAAAATAACGGAAAATCTCTCCCATTATTACCTCATAATGCAAATTGACCACCACCCCCACCTCGTGGCACCTCCTCCCCGCTGGTGTGTTTATCATCACCAGGGCGGTAGGATAATGTTTTAGGTCCCCATGTATACACAACACACCCATTTTCCGACCAGTATACTCGCTGATTTGGACATGGCTGGCTCGTATTAGGGTCACGAGACTCCCTGAGTCCAGTAGAGCCACCGCAGGGTTACCCTCCACCTCCACTTTACACAAATGGTTCATACTGGGTCCCTCTGGTTTGCCCACTGCACACATGTGTTCGGCATAGTGAGACTGATAGTACCCATAGTTTGTGTCCATGGGCTCAGTCAGGTGGGGGCAATCAGCTCTCACATGTCCTGGTTCTTGGCACCGCCAACAGAATATGGGGCCCCTTTCGTCCCCAGACATGTCCTGGGTGGCCTTCCGAGTCTCTGCTCGCCGAACGGCGGGTGAAGGTTTGGGGAATTTACTCATTACCTTCCGGGTAGTCTCTCCCTGTGTCTCCTTGGTAGCCCCATATCTTTCAATGAGGTCTACCATTTGGAGACCATCAGTAGGGGCTGCCTGTCCAACCCATGTTTGAAGGGTGTGGGGCAAAGTTCTCCAGAATTTATCAGTCACTATACGATCCAGCATAGCTCTGGGTGACAACACCTCCGGCTGCAACCACTTTTCTATCAGGTGCATCAAGTCATAATACTGGGACCGAGCTGGCTCGGAAGGGGAAAACTTCCACTGGTGTACCCGCTGGGCCCGAACTAACACATTTACCCCAAGACGTGCGAGGATCTCACCCTTGACGATCTCGTAGTCCCTCTGGTGCTCGGGGGGTAGGACCCTATAGGCTTTCGCGGGTCCTGGAGCCAAAAACGGAGCCACGATCTCTGCCCACTGGTCCCGGGGCAGTCTCTCCTTCATAGCCACGCCTTCAAACATCTCCAGGTATACCTCGACGTCATCTGATTGCTCCATTTTAGGAATCGCTGTGCGTACCGCTTTCCGGACATCCTGACGTCCCGGGGCAGCTCCTGCTGTCTGCGGTGCTGTGATGTGCTGCATCAGTAGACTGTTGGTTTCCTGTTGCTGTTCCATAGCCTGCTGCTGTATAGCCTGCTGCTGCATAGCCTGCTGTTGCTGCTGTATAGCCAGCTGCTGCTGTCGCATGGCCTCCACAAGCATTTTTACTGTGCTCTCCATCTCCGGACAGTTGTCCACCGGGTTTTGCATCACTTTCTTCACCCAGGACATTTACTGTCATGCAGAGAAAAAAACAGCCTGACCTCACTGCGTTGCCCGCATTCAAGCCACCAATTGTAGGGATCCGCTCTGGTAGGCAGGGGCCGGGCCGCAGTAATGAGGCAAACACACAGGCTTTCAGTTCAAAGTTCAGTGGTTTTAATGACGGGTTCAACAAAAGTCCAGATAACAAAATCAAAACAGAACATAAATCACTCCAGCTTGGAGAACCACTGGTCCCAGACTCACCCTTGCTTGGGACCGGCTTAACTAAGCGGCTGCAGGTCAGCAGAGACCGCCAGGTGCCATTCCGGGTGGTCTGGTACTCGCTTCCTGGTGCACACTGACACACTGTAACAAAAACACTCTTCCATGCTGACTTCAGCCAAACTCCTTCCTTCCTTCCTACATACTCCCACAGCTTCTTGTTAAATAGGCCTAGTCCACACCCTCAGGTGAGGTACACATCAGCTGACCTGATCACGTGACTATGACCTCATCACAGGTCCTTGTGATCATGGAAAATCCTGAGCAAACTTCAGTCTGCTAGAAGAAATATATCTCCCATCCAGCAAGATCCCTTTGGTGTACCACAGAGAATACACATCCACATTCCATCTATATATATCCATATATTTTGTGTATAAGCATGGATCTGCTTGACCTCTTTTAAATCCTTCTTCCAACAAGACTTTATTCATCTTGGTGTTCCATGCTCTTGCTGATTGCTTAAGACCATAGAGAGATTTTTGTAGTTTGCAAACAAGATTCTCTTCACCTCTTTTTACATAACCTTCAGGTTGAGTCATGTATAAGTCCTCCTCAATGTCACCATTTAAGAAAGCAGTTTTTATATCCAAATGTCTGACATACATCTTTTGTACAGCAGCTACAGCTAACAAATCTCTGAACTTAGTCTGTTTAGCGACCAACCTTGCTTTAAATCTGTGGACTTTACCTTCAGAGTCATATTTGTTTTTAAAGACCCACTTGCACTTGATTGCCTTTTTGCCCTGTGGTAGCTTGGTGAGTTTCCGAGTTTGGAGTTGATGAAGCGACTTGATTTCCTCATTAGCGGCATCAATCCACTTTGTTCTTTCATGGATAGGTAGTCCTTGCATTTCATCTCATGACTGCGGCTCTGACTCAGGTAGTGTCTTGACAATGTAGGATAGACGTTTAGCTGGTATACCTTTGTTTGATCTTGACGATCTTCTGATTTCAGATTCTTCTGATTTTTCTGTTGTTCCTTCAGTGCTTGAAGAATCCAGCCAGACTTCTACATCCTCCTTGTTGCTGTCTTGTAATTGTGACTTCAGCTGGACTACTGGTGTGATGTTACAAAACTTGGGTGATACAAAGTTCTCATCAATCACCACATCTCTGCTTATTGTGACCTTGTTTGTTTCTGGGTGTAGAATCCTATAGAGAAAAAAAGCAAGCCAGCTCACCAACTACCACCACAGGTGCACGGAACAACGTCTGACAAAACGTCCAGGAAGGTCAAAAAGGAAAGAAACGTTCCAGCTCCTTAAAAATTCGAAAATTTTATTCATCCATTAGAAATAAAAAATACAGAGTGGTATATGCTCCATGAAGGAAAGCCACATACAGCGACGCGTTTCGATCAGATGATCTTCATCAAGGCTGCTATACATATGTGAAAAAGACAAACCTTTATAATACACAAGGACCATAATATCTAGACTAACAATCACATGATAAACTGAAGGTCCTGGAAGGTACAATTGCGATCGACAATAGTCAAAGGTCCTGAAAGGCAACATTATGTCTCATAATTAAAACAAAGACAAAGAAAATGAAATAAAATACAACATGGCAAGAAATTAAATTAGTAATTATAATGATACATCAATTCATTTCTTTTGTTTAATCCATTTGGATGTCTCGTATGTAGGGAAAAAATCCAAAACGCCTCTCTGGTTAGAAGATATCTGCCGATATCTCCACCCCGCAAGAATTTATTAACCCTTTCTATGGCACAAACCTGAAAAGACGCAATACTGCGATCATGAAAGGAAATAAAATGTTTAGCAGCTGCTGACACATTCCGATTTGAATTAGTGATATTTCCAATGTCATGTAAATGTTCCGATATTCTTGTTTTCAATTTCCTTGTCGTACATCCAACATATGACAGACTACAAGAAATACAATTAATTTTATACACTACGTGTGTTGAATTACAATTTATATACTGTTTAATGTCATAACTGACTGATTGATTGTTATTACTAAAAGTTTTGGTGATTAGAGCATGTTTGCATGTTTTGCAATTATTCACACCGCATTTAAAGAAACCTTTAAATTTCAACCATGAATCATTTATATTCTTAGCACGGAACATGCTGGGCGAAACCCTATTGCCAATAGATGGCGCTTTTCTTGCTATTATGTTTACACCAGGTTGTAAAATTTCACCCAAAATGTCATCTTCATATAAGATCGGTAAAAATCTATTTATGGTCTTTTTTATTTCCCCAAATTGTGGACTAAATTGTAAACTTACAAAAGGTCTGTCACGATATGAAACATTATTTTGAATTTGTGATATATCACTATCGGAATTAATCAGATTTTCACGTTTTTTCTGATCCACAATGCGTCGAGCTCTATTAATCATACACCGAGGATAATTTCGAAACATTAGTCTATCATCTAGCATATTAAATTGTCCCTCCAAATTTGTTTGTGAGCTACAATTCCTTTTAATTCTAATGTATTCACCCAGGGGAATGGATCTAATAGTATGTTTCGGGTGACTACTACCCGCATGTAAAATTGTATTCCCCCAAATGGCTTGTAGTGTGTCTTAGTACAAATGATTTGTCCTTGTACCCCACACAAATCCAAGTCCACAAATGACATTGACTTAGAATCATATTTGTGTGTAAAACGAATATTGAAATCATTGTTTCCAATGTACTCCATGAAATCTGGTATGGCAGACACATCGCCACCCCAAATAATCAGGATGTCGTCGATGTATCTGCCATACCAGACCAGGGAGTCACAAAATGGATTATCTGCAGAAAAAATATGATTGAATTCCCAATGAGCCATAACAAGATTTGCTAATGACCTCCTCCCCAACCTCACCACCACTATTATTCCATCCCTAACCCACCTCTTCAACCTATCACTAACTTCCGGTACCTTCCCTTCTGCTTTCAAGCATGCCACAATCGCGCCTATCCTTAAAAAGCCAACCCTCGACCCAACCGCTATGTCCAGCTATCGCCCAATATCGCTGCTCCATTCGCTTCCAAACTCCTGGAGCTGCATGTCCACGCTGAGCTTTCCTACCACTTCTCTTCTAACTTGCTCTTTGACACTCTACAATCTGGTTTCCGCCCCCATCACTCCACTGAGACAGCCCTGACCAAAATTACTAATGACCTACTCACAGCCAAAGCAAACGGACAATACTCTATACTCCTGCTTCTTGACCTGTCCTCTGCTTTTGACACAGTTGACCACTGCCTTCTACTACAGATTCTTTCCTCCTTTGGCGTCAAAGACCTCGCCCTATCCTGGATCTCCTCATACCTTTCCAACCGCACATTCAGCGTCTCCCACTCCCACACTACCTCCTCGTCTCACCCTCTCTCTGTTGGAGTCCCCCAAGGCTCTGTTCTAGGACCCCTACTCTTCTCAATCTATACACTTGGCCTGGGGCAACTCATAAAGTCCCACGGATTCCAGTACCACCTTTATGCTGATGACACTAGATCTACCTCTCTGGCCCAGACATCACCTCTCTGCTATCCAGAATCCCGGAGTGTCTATCAGCCATATCCTCCTTCTTCTCCTCCCGCTTCCTCAAACTCAATGTGGACAAATCTGAACTCATAATCTTTCCCCCATCCCACAGATCTTCCTTACCTGACCCATCTATCACAATTAATGACATCATGCTTTCCCCCGTACCAGAAGTCCGCTGCCTCGGAGTAACCCTTGACTCTGCCCTGTCCTTCAAACTGCACATCCAAGCTCTTTCTACCTCCTGTCGCCTTCAGCTCAAAAATATTTCAAGAATCCGTCCTTTCCTCAACCCTCAATCTACTAAAATGATTGTGCACGCCCTCATCATCTCCCGCCTCGACTACTGCAACAACCTTTTCTCTGGCCTCCCTGCTAACACCCTCGCACCTCTCCAGTCCATCCTTAACTCTGCTGCACGACTAATTCACCTCTCTCCTCGCTACTCCTCCGCTTCTCCCCTCTGCAAATCTCTTCACTGGCTCCCATTCCCTCAGCGTATCCAGTTCAAATTACTAATACTGACCTACAAGGCCATCTATAATCTGTCTCCTCCTTATATCTCTGAACTAATCTCCAGATATCTTCCCTCACGTAATCTCCGATCCTCCCAAGACATCCTTCTCTCCTCCACACTTATTCGCTCCTCACCCAACCGCCTCCAAGACTTCTCCCGAATATCCCCCATCCTCTTGAATTCTTTGCCCCAACATGTCCGACTATCAAACACATTCAGATCCTTCAGACGGAACCTGAAAACCCATCTCTTCAGGAAAGCCTACAGCCTGCAATGACCCTGCTACCTCCTCACCACTACCGGAGATATTGCCTCAACCAACACCGGAACTGCTGCAACCCCCCGACCTACTGTCTCCTGCCTCACAATCCTGTAGAATGTAAGCCCGAAAGGGCAGGGTCCTCTCCCCTCTGTATCAGTCTGTCATTGTTAGTTTGTTTACTGTAAGTGATACCTGTAATTTGTATGTAACCCCTTCTCATGTACAGCACCATGGAATCAATGGTGCTATAGAAATAAATAGTAATAATAATAATAATAAATGGTGAAAATTTTGCACCCATCGCCACTCCAGACCGTTGTAAAAAAAACCTATTGTCAAAGGTAAAACAATTGTGAGTGAGAAGAAAAAAAGTTACCTGCAAAAGAAAATTAATTAAATCATCAGAATATTGACTAAATTTTTGCAAATGGAATTGAAGCGCCATCATAGCAATATTGTGTGGTATACAAGTGTACAACGATACAACATCACAACACAACCATGTAAAGCTGTTACTCCAGATTTTTTTCGAAAATATTTTGAAGACGTCCTTAGAATCCTTGATGAAACCAGGAATTCTACAAACCAAAGGTTGCAAAAGAGAGTCCACCTATTCTCCTAAATGTTCATTTGATGAACCGATACCCGACACAATTGGTCTCATCGGTGGAATTCTCATCTTCTTATGAATCTTCGGTAAGCCGTGCATAATCTGGAGTATTGGATGTGATACCTCCAGGTACTCTGCTTGTTTCTTTGATAATACTCCTAGGGTGAGGCCTTCTTTAATGATATTATTAATTTCAGCTTTAAATTTGATGGAAGGATTAATATCAAGTTTCTCATAAGTATCTTTATCTTCCAAAAGTTCCATCATTTTCTCATGATAATCACTCTTATTCATTACAACAACCACTCCACCTTTGTCCGACATCTTAATAATAATATCTGACATATTCTTCAGCTCTTCCAAAGCCAGTTTGTGATGTCGAGAAAGATTTGATTGAAATCTCTGTCCTTTTTTACTCCGGACATTATCATGCAGTTTCCTCAATTCTTTTTCAACGATTTCTTGGAATTTATCTATACTATCAGATCTTGATTGAATAGGGTAAAATGATGGATTTTTTGTTTTAAAGTGAGACATGGAAATCTGTTGGTCAGGGGCCCACTCGATTCTGATGATAAATTCTGTAAGATATTTAGTGAGACTTGTTCCTTGAAATTAAGATCTGTAAATTCATTAGCAACAAAAGAAGAAATTCTCTCACAATCATCCTCACTGGGTTCATGAAAAAAATGCTTCTTTATGGTAAGATTTCTGATAAATTTATTGACATCCAAGATAGTGTGAAAAAGATCAAAATTCTGATCTGGCACAAAGTTTAAGCCTAGAGACAACACTTCATGTTGAATGTCAGTCAGGATCACTGAAGACAAATTGAGAACATTCTTATGGTCTTTTATTTGAAGAAACTTTTTTTCCGACGTGTGATCATTCCTTGGTCCTTTGCGATGTTTCCTGCCCCCCCGCCTCTTGCGTTTTTGATTGGTGCTAATTATTACCAGAGCTGGTGGAAGGGGCATCATTCAATGATATGTCTGATGCACTTAAATTGTTGTCAGATGATTCAGGTTCAGAAGACGTAAAAAAAACATGTGGTTTACTAGTTGGTTTGTTTCGAGCATGGTTGCGTTTCAAAATAGATCTCGGGGTTCCTGGTGCACGTTCCCTTTTGCCCCATTCATAAACTTTATTTATAGAATAGTTTTTAGTATCACGTGCAAATTTTCGTTTTTTTCGATCCATTATTTCTTTTTCTAGATTTGATACATTATCATTAACTTTGGACATCAAGGAATCAAATTGTGCCAAATTCTTAAATTCAATTAAAGCAGTATTAACTGCATCCATTTGCTCTTGCACCTCTTTGAGTTTAACATCTTCATACTTCACAATCAGTTTCATTAATTCAGCAGAGCAGGTGCTCAGAATCTGATTCCATTCACCAGTAAATTCGTCAGAAAAAACACACGTCGGGATTTTTTTAATGCATAAACCCCGCGGTATCATTTCTTTTGTGAGGTAGTTTTGGAGTGTGGTTTGATCCCACCATAATCTGGTCTCTTGCAGCATCAGCTGCTCCAATTTATCCACACTGGTATTCAGATATGATGTATCGTTAAGAGCATTGGGATCATTAGAAAAACCAGTGCGGCTTTCTTTGATCTATCCTTAAAAAGATTAGTAGCCATGTTGCAAAAAATAAAATATCAAGCAATCCAAATCATGAAGTAATGTCAATTGTCAATGACAATGCATATTTTGAAAAGAGCATGTAGGAGCACGGCAATCAAATCGACATAGAGAAAAAAAAATCTGGAGTAACAGCTTTACATGGTTGTGTTGTGATGTTGTATCGTTGTACACTTGTATACCACACAATATTGCTATGATGGCACTTCAATTCCATTTGCAAAAATTTAGTCAATATTCTGATGATTTAATTAATTTTCTTTTGCAGGTAACTTTTTTTCTTCTCACTCACAATTTTTTTACCTTTGACAATAGGTTTTTTTTACAACGGTCTGGAGTGGCGATGGGTGCAAAATTTTCACCATCATTAGCAAATCTTGTTATGGCTCATTGGGAATTCAATCATATTTTTTCTGCAGATAATCCATTTTGTGACTCCCTGGTCTGGTATGGCAGATACATCGACGACATCCTGATTATTTGGGGTGGCGATGTGTCTGCCATACCAGATTTCATGGAGTACATTGGAAACAATAATTTCAATATTCGTTTTACACACAAATATGATTCTGAGTCAATGTCATTTGTGGACTTGGATTTGTGTGGGGTACAAGGACAAATCATTTGTACTAAGACACACTACAAGCCATTTGGGGGAATACAATTTTACATGCGGGTAGTAGTCACCCGAAGCATACTATTAGATCCATTCCCCTGGGTGAATACATTAGAATTAAAAGGAACTGTAGCTCACAAACAAATTTGGAGGGACAATTTAATATGCTAGATGATAGACTAATTAGTCGAAATTATCCTCGGTGGATGATTAATAGAGCTCGACGCATTGTGGATCAGAAAAAACGTGAAAATCTGATTAATTCCGATAGTGATATATCACAAATTCAAAGTAATGTTTCATATCGTGACAGACCTTTTGTAAGTTTACAATTTAGTCCACAATTTGGGGAATTAAAAAAGATCATAAATAGATTTTTACCGATCTTATATGAAGATGACATTTTGGGTGAAATTTTACAACCTGGTGTAAACATAATAGCAAGAAAAGCGCCATCTATTGGAAATAGGGTTTCGCCCAGCATGTTCCGTGCTAAGAATAAAAATGATTCATGGTTGAAATTTAAAGGTTTCTTTAAATGCGGTGTGAATAATTGCAAAACATGCAAACATGCTCTAATCACCAAAACTTTTAGTAATAACAATCAATCAGTCAGTTATGACATTAAACAGTATATAAATTGTAATTCAACACACGTAGTGTATAAAACTAATTGTAACTCTTGTAGTCTGTCATATGTTGGATGTACGACAAGGAAATTGAAAACAAGAATATCGGAACATTTATATGACATTGGAAATATCACTAATTCAAATCGGAATGTGTCAGCAGCTGCTAAACATTTTATTTCCTTTCATGATCGCAGTATTGCGTCTTTTCAGGTTTGTGCTATAAAAGGGTTAATAAATTCTTGCGGGGTGGAGATATCGGCAGATATCTTCTAACCAGAGAGGCTTTTTGGATTTTTTCCCTAAATACGAGACATCCAAATGGATTAAACAAAAGAAATGAATTGATGTATCATTATAATAACTAATTTAATTTCTTGCCATGTTGTATTTTATTTCATTTTCTTTGTCTTTGTTTTAATTATGAGACGTAATGTTGCCTTTCAAGACCTTTGACTATTGTCGATCGCAATTGTACCTTCCAGGACCTTCAGTTTATCATGTGATTGTTAGTTTAGATATTATTGGTCCTTGTGTATTATAAAGGTTTGTCTTTTTCACATATGTATAGCAGCCTTGATGAAGATCATCTGATAGAAACACGTCGCTGTATGTGGCTTTCCTTTGTCAAGGACTATAGATCTATATTCTTGTATTCTTCATATATATATATATTCTTTACACTTTCATATATATATGTGCTTTGCCTTTATTCTGTGCTTTGAAACAATAAGTATTTCCCTTGCCAAGTATGATTCAGATCGAAACTTAGTCTAAAGATAGCGCCGGTATCCGCCAACACCTGCTTCTGAGACGTTGACCCAGATCTATTTTTCCGAGAAGTTGTATCAGCCGTTGATGACGACCACAACATCTGTCTGGAGACGTGGACCAACCAGAGCTGACCGGATACCAGACATATATGGCTTACTCCACCCTGATATGCATACTATATAATTTTGTGCTTGCGGAAATAAAGGCAGAAGTTGCTGAGATCGCTGCCAGTTAGTAGCCTTCTGAGTATGCTCTGAGTTTGAATCAGCTTGTTGTCTGACTCATTCTTTGAATGGTTGACCCATGCTCATAGCTTGAATCCGGAGTGACTGGAGGACGAGTGGTTTGTCGCTACGACCCCGACAATTGGCGCCCAACGTGGGGCATGGCCAACGGCTCGCTGCCCGCCAGACCCAACTAAGGACTTCACGGTGGTGCCCGCTGTGACTAAGATTGAGGACTGCAGCCTCCTGAGCACGGTAAGTTGAGATCATATATTTTATATGTGTCCCACTTGCCCGTGTCTCAGTCACTGTTAGGTCCTGTTGTGTTGTCCATCGGGGTCTGAGTGGGTGACCGGTCGAGTGGTAAGACCAAGTGCGACTCCGTGCCACGCTCCGAACCAGCAACCGTGCAACCGAGTGACGTCGCGTGCCTGCGCGCACTCGTGTGAACACCACTCCCTCCTCCTCCGGTCACTGTACTCTGTTCTAGATAGCTGTCTCCCGTGACTGTAGATGTATAGTGTTGATGTGGGTCCAAAACAAAGTTGGGAGTACAAGAAGGAAAACGCACATGTTAATTTAGCAAAGACAAATTGAAGTATTCTTTGTCTGTTACGAGAAATCTCACAAGGGACTACCCGTTGTTAAAGTGAGGGTGTTGCGGTGAGCTGGGCTGTAAAGTCGCCATCCATGGTTAGGGAAAGGATAGATTGAAGTTGTCTCTGACTTGTCAGTGTATTGATAGTCTTCTACACTGACTGGTGGTGACCTGCCGGTGGCACCAGTGGTCTGAGTCGCGACAGACCATTACATTCTGTTTAAACATGTTGCAAATGTTTAAATCTGAGAGGCCTCACAAGTTAGAGGGTGGAACTTTGGGAACTGTTGAGTTAGTGGAGTCACGGGAAGGCAAGAAGGCTGTCAAAGATGTGAAGAAATTGTATAAGATGATGGGTCTGCCCAGTACAGGGAGACTCCAGCCTTCAGTGTGGAAAGAGTATGTAGCCCAGAAGAAGGGAAAGTTAAGTGATGAAGGACTCCTGCATCAAGCGCAGTCACATCTTAGAGTAGCCATTGATCTAAAGGTCGAGGGCTGGAAGGAGGTAGATGGTGCAGGAGGGACAGGACATGCCGAACCATTGTTCGGATACGTGAAAGGTGCAGAATGTGATTTGTTATGTGCTCCTAAAACGGCCGCCGCACCCCTAATGCCTGTTACTGTACAAAGTCCCCAGCCACAGCCCTATAATGGCGCCGACACCAAATCACCGGAAGGGTGGTTGTGTCGTGTTTGTGGCGAACAGAACCTGCCCTGGGCGGAGTCTTGCCGTGTCTGTGGGGCTGGCCACCCCTGGGTAGTTCCCCGCCCACTTCCGGGAATGGACCTTCCCCTTCCCCCAGGGGCCATCTTGCTACACCCCTTACCTGCTTTGGCAGGCCCGGAAGTTCCCAATCAGGCCTATATCCCCTGTTGAACCCTTCCGGTACCTACTACCAGCCACCGACATCAACAGAGAAGGCCATGGTTCCGGTGCACCTTCCCTCAGCCCCAACCACCAGTCCCATGCCATCTGCCCCGGATCCCGATGCCACTGCTCTACCCCTATTCCCTATGGGGTTTCTCACAGCCCCGGGGAGATCCTCTACAACTCCCCTGAATTTCAGAGCCGTTTGCTCTCCATTCGGCAACGGGTGGCAGCCCAGGAAGAGTCAGACCCCCGATGAGGCATGGGCCCAGGGTCCTCCAGTACCCCCACCCCCGCCTCAAGCATCCCCTCAATCATCTTCCACCCCTCGTTGGACCGGCAGGTTGCGGCTTGTGCTCCAGCCCCCCACTGGTAGGCCTCCGGTTCCTCCCAGAGTTGAGGATTGGGATCCCGTCCGTTCTCATCACTGTGAAAGCTACACAGGACACCCCGTGACCTTGTCTATAGGCTATGGAGATATACGCACGCACCAGTGGGAGCCATGGTTAACCCAGCTAACTCCCGTCTAACACATGCGGCAGGATTGGCACAAAAGATTGCGGCCGCAGCTGGCTCCACCCTTGTTTCGGAGTGTCAGGCCTATCTGGCCGAGTTCGGAGAACTGTCACCTGGTCACACCATGGCCACTAGGGCCGGAAGGCTACCCGCCGATGTTATCATACATGCAGTGGGCCCTATCTATGACCAACGAAACCCAGATGACTCACGCACCATTCTCAGGTCCACCATACGTTCCGTACTCATCCATGCTGTACAATTGGACCATCAGGACATGCCCAGACGAACCCTATCTATTCCACTCATATCCTCTGGAGCTTTTGGATATCCTCTCGGCCCATGTATGGAGGAGCATATTCGTGCTTTAAAAGAAGGTCTTGCAATATTGGATCACCATCTGGTATCTGTTCGTATTGTTTGTGCCCGAAGCCCAGCAGTTCAAAGCTGCATACACCAGGCTGCTGACTTGCTGACTTCCCCTGACCCTATCAAGGAACCCTTGACTAATGCCATACTGATTTCTGAGGCCGTGATCAACCCTGTGGCCCCTGGACAGACGTCAAACCCTGGGGAGGTTCCAGGGCCATTGGGAATGATTAAGTACCAACCATTCACCCCTATGCAAGTGGAGGCTATTGTCGCCAGGCTACCCGATCCAGACAAACAACCTATGCAATATGTTCGACGTCTAGAAGTCATCCGTAGTCTATATGGAGCCACCTGGGCTGATCTGTCAGGTATTACGTCCATCAAGACCACCGAGTCCTTTTTACTCACCATCCAAAAGGCGTTAGATCCTGCCAAAGCCGGACCCCTCTCCACCTATGACTCCGGTCTTGAGTTTATGAAACAGATTAAAGCCTGGGCACAGGACCGACTATCCGACCAGACTGGGACTGTCCAGGATGTCCAACAGGAACCAGGGGAATCCGTGGAAACCTATGCTACAAGGTTGAATATGCACTTTGAAGATCTGGGATACAGCCCCCACATAAAGACTCAAGCTGCTCTACTAGTACAATCTTTTATTGATGGTCTTCAGGATAATCTGAAGGAAGACGTCCTGAAAACCCGCCCCGAGATCCGGTCATCCACTTTCGCTGATGCAATCACTGTGGCTAAAGCATTCCAGAAGGCAATGCAGAAGCAAGAAAAGGAGGCTAAACCAAAGAAAAAGTCATCCTCGACCTCCACTATGGTCTATCAAACTCAGGACAATTTGCCACCACCCCCCAATCAACCGGGAATCAAGTGGGTCATGGTCAGAGGTTCAGGTGAAGACACCCCTCCTCAGCAGAGGAGACAAGAGTATCGTCAAAATGTCAATTGGCAGGCAGCTCCCCCAACCGGGGTAGAAGAAATTGGGATGACGAAGGCCGTATGCTCTGCTGGGGATGTGGCAGTCCAGACCATGTCCGCAGGGATTGCCCTGCATGAAGGCGGTATGATAATACCAGTTACCACCAGAGTCCCAGCACCAATGGACCCCGTGATGATAGATCCCCTCACGGACAGTCTTATGGCCCATCCCGTCATCAGTCATGACGGGCAGGCCAACCAGTGTCCACCTTCCCTGCAACCCATCCCTCTGCAGCCTGTGGGACCGTTACTCTTCAGGTAGACCACCAACCTCTGAAGTTCTTAGTGGACACTGGGGCGGCCACTTCCGTCATCTCCTCTACACAGCTTCCTTCATCAGTATCCTTATCTTCTGACACTCTTACATGTGTAGGAGTAGAAGGCCAGCGGACTGCTTCCCCGCTCACTGTTCCAGTGTCTGCAGGACCCTTTACTGGAGTACTTACGAGATTTCTGGTCTCAGAGACCTGTTCTGTCAATTTACTTGGAGCAGACCTCCTAGAAAGGATGAAGGCAACCATTACTTTTGGACAGCAGGGTATGGAACTCCTCTTGCAAGACCCCAATTCTCAGCAAGGGACAGAAGATCGTTGTGTCCTGAAAGCCTTTCCTTTGATGATGATGACAATACAACACGAGACCCTTCTAGATTCCTCTTTGTTTCCGGACTCTTTATGGTCAGGTGGTCCTGAAGATGTGGGCCTCCTGCAAGTGCCCCCCGTGAAAGTACACCTTAAACCTGGTCACAAGTATCCCCGCTTACCACAATATCCCCTCAAGGCGGCCCAGGAGCAGGGCCTGGGAGTCCAGATTGCCTCCCTCCTAAAGTCAGGAGTTTTGATTAGGTGTGTATCTCCCTGTAACACACCTCTGTTCCCAGTCAAGAAGAAGACTGCCCCTGGGGAAGCCCCAAAGTATCGTCTGGTGCAGGACCTCAGAGCGGTCAACGCAGCTACCGTCCTGGAAACCCTGGTTGTACCCAACCCAAACACTCTGCTGTCTCAAGTACCAATTACTGCTACTCTGTTCACTGTGATAGACTTGGCAAATGCCTTCTTCAGTGTGCCTCTGCATGAAGACTCGAGATTCCTCTTTGCATTTACCTTTCAAGGATCACAGCTCATGTGGGCCAGGACCACACAAGGAGCCCAGAACTCACCAAACCAGTTCACTCAGGCTATGAAAGTAGTCCTAGAACCCTGGATCCAAGAAAACCCAGAAGTTACTTTGCTACAGTACGTTGATGATCTTCTGCTCTGCGGAACTAAAGAGAATATAGAGGAAGCCTCTACGTCTCTACTGATGTTCCTTGGTGCAGCCAACTGCAAAGTATCCAAAAACAAAGTGCAATGGTGTCAGCTCAAGGTGGTCTTCCTTGGTCACTGCATCTCACAAGGAGCCCGTCACTTAACTGAAGAGAGAAAACAGGCAATTAAGGAGATCTTCTACCCCGACACGTACTCTGCCATGCAGACCTTTCTTGGACTTATCACCTACTGCAGACAGTGGATCCCTGATGCCTCCAGGCTCATGCAACCCTTGTATGACTGCCTCAAGAATGGAGGCCCAGACTGGCATATGCCCCAGAACCATCTGTCTATGAAGAACAAAAGCGGTGTTTTAAGCACCTCAAGGAGAGTGTCATCTCTGCTCCTGCCTTAGGCATCCCGGATTACACTCAACCCTTTCACCTCTTCGTGTCTGAATCCGGGGGACACGCATCTGGAGTCCTGGCTCAACGTCATGCTGAAAAGTACAGGCCTTTAGGCTACTACTCGGCTCGCCTGGACCCTGTGGCTCGTACTGCCCCTACGTGTCTCAAAGCGGTGCATGCTGCTCATACCTTACTGGACAAATCTGCTGATATTGTTCTTGGACATGATTTGGTTATACAAGCTGGTCATGACCTCTCTGCTGTCCTTCAACAAACCTCACCCAGACACCTTGCGCACCAAAGGCACCTTCGTCTTCAATGTTCATTGTTGCTGCCTTCTAATGTCACGTTCCAGAAATGTACCACCATAAATCCAGCCACTTTGCTTCCACCTTCTGAGTGAGAAGAAGAGTATCCCTGCATGGGGCCACATGACTGTTTGGAAATTTTGCGATTGGAAACTTCCACACCAGAAAATATGGTGTCACATCCACTTCCAAATCCAGCACTACATCTATGGACCGATGGTTCCCGCTTTGCAGATGCTCAAGGCAAGTTCCACACGGGATATGCCGTTACCACAGAAACTGAGGTTCTTATGGCCGAGGCGCTGCCGCCCCACATGTCTGCCCAAGAGGCTGAACTCGTGGCACTGATAGAAGCCTGCCATTTTGCAGCAGGAACAACAGCCAATGTCTACACAGACTCAAGATATGGATATGGAATCTGTCAAGACTTTGGATTTTTGTGGAAGTCAAGAGGCTTCATCAGAGCAGCTGGAACACCAGTAAAACATGCTTCATGGATCAAGGCCCTTATGAAAGCCCTGGAGGAACCTGTCCAAATAGCTGTCATCAAGGTCAAGGCACATGGGAAACTGGACTCAAAGGAAGCCAGAGGAAATCACCAGGCAGATCAGGCTGCCAAAGCTGCAGCCATGAAGAATGTGTCACCAAAGTGGCAGGAAGAGATGGGAAAAACGGAAGAAGCTCCTCGGACCATAGCAATGGCCCTCACCAGAGCAAAAGCTAAGGAACAGGCCATGCAAGCTCATCTTGGACACCAAGGATGAAGGAGAAGGAAACAGATGATCGAAGACGATGAGATGGACCATTTGGACTCACATGTGGACCCCAAATTGATTAGACCACCTGAAGAGAAGTTGTGGGAGGAACAGAAGATGACCTCTGCTGAAGAAATCAAACAATGGAAGGCAGCGGGGGCCACTGCATTGGCTCATATCCTATTTTCTACAAACTGAGCGGAAAACCCTGCTTGCCCAGACGTATGTACCCAGCCGTGGCCGCATGGGCCCATGGACCTACCCACAGAGGGAAGAACCAAGCCCTAGTCTGTATTCAAAAGCTATACTTTGCACCTGGAATTTCCTCTGCAGTGGCTGCACACTCAAGATCCTGCTGTGTCTGTGCCACCTGTAACCCAATGGCCACAGAACGAGTCCCTTTCCAACATTTAGCCAAACCAGACTACCCTTGGCAACGAATACAAGTGGATCATATTCAAATGCCAAAATCATGGAAATATGAATATGTTCTTGTGGCTGTGGACATGTTCTCTGCCTGGCCAGAGGCCTACCCAGTCACTAATATGACTGCCAAAGCCACAGCCAAGAAATTGATCACTGAAATTGCCTGTAGGTTTGGGATACCCAAAATGGTCGACTCAGACCAAGGGCCAGCCTTCACTGCAAGTGTTTACAGAGAACTCTGGGCTATGTTGGGAACAGACTTGGGCCTCCACACCCCATATCACCCAGCCAGTTCAGGCAAAGTGGAGAGAATGAACTCTACCCTCAAAACTCAGCTCCTGAAAATGACCCAAGACCACCCTCTCCCCTGGCCTGACCTCCTACCCATAGTACTGTATCATATCAGGCACACTCCCCAGGCAAAACATGGGCTGACCCCATATGAGATTCTGTTTGGGGCCCCTCCCAAGATAGGAGACATCAGACCCCAAGAGCTATCTGAAACTAATGATAAAGTAGTAAAATTTGTGATTGCTTTGTCTAAAGAGTTGACTAACACCCACTCTACAGTGTCTGTTTCTCTCCCAGAATCTACAAGTGATACTGTGCACGACTTCTCGCCTGGTGACCTTGTGTACGTGAAAAAGTTTGTGAGAAGAGACTGTCTCCAGCCCAGATTCGAGGGTCCCTACACTGTGATCCTGACCACCCCAACAGCCCTGAAACTCGAGGGGAGAAACACCTGGATTCACGCCTCCCATTGTAACAGAGACAAGACAAGTCTGTAAAGAATGAAGACTGTCCTGTATATCCTTTCTACAGCTCTGTCTGTCTTGACTGTTTATGGGTGTGCCACCTTCTGGGTTGATATGGATAAACCAGTCAACACTTGGACCTTTAAAAATAATCAAGTTATAAAGGGTCCTATTGCTGGTTATGGTTGCCCAGACACTCATTATTTATGTGTAACTCGTCCTGGGAATGAATACTGTCACTATTGGTCTGACGTGGGATGGAACACCGGGAAGATTGATTGGGGGTACAAGCCCAAAGAGGCTATGGATAGTAAAGATAAGAATGGCAAGTCTTTGAAAACTAGATTAACACTTACCTCTGTAGAAATAGAGCTAATCAATCCACAAGGGGTAGTGGACTTTAAAGGGAAATTGGTGTTAAATCTAGAGAACCCCCAGGCCACAGATTTGCAGAAATATGTTTTAAGTATGTACCCTCCCGATGGAAAATATGAATTCGGACACATATGTTTAAAGGATATCAAAACCAGGCCCACGAAGACTCCTGCCCTCTCAAAGGGTGGGGAAGCATTGCAAAGGGTTCTAAATGAAATAATCCCTATCCCGGGCCTTGGGTGGGAGGAAGTCTTTTCTATAGAAACCCAAGTCAATCCCCGCAAAAGCATGTGGCTAGAATGGGTCAGAATAATGTTAGAGCTCAAAATATATCAGTGGGATGTGTGACCTGCGCTGCTGCAAACACCCACCTATGCACTCATGCTTTCCCCGCTGACCACCATACTACCCTCTGCCTGTTTGGATTAATGAAAGGTTTCAATGGTAGTTCCTGCCCTGATTATGTCCCTTTGGTCAGTATAAAGACAAAGGTCCGAACCCCTGGTGATGTGGTAGTAACTGGGGATAATTACACCTGCTATTCTCCTGACAACTCTACTGGTCCCTCCTTAGGGGTATTTGAAGATGGGTTCTGCAAGACCAATGAGACTGTAGATACTAACCTATTGACCAACCACAGCAGATATATGTATGATATTTACTGGCTCTGGGGGATGGG
>JARQOD010000004.1:204188999-204215795 GCA_033576555.1 Oophaga sylvatica | reverse complement strand
CTTAGGCAGCCTTAATGGATTATGAAATGTACTTGTATACATTCATTTCAACCCCTATACCCTATGTTGGTTTTTTAGGTTGCATTTGTTGTCGCCATGTGCATATATGCGCTTATATTTTAAATTTCTTTATTTCAATATTTTTGAATAAAATTCATCATTTTATGGTAGTAAAGCTCACGTTTCTCTTGTTTGGAGTATATACATTTTGAAGTGCCACGGAACAAGGCAACTACTCTATATGTGATTTCTACACCCTCCGTGACCCTGGCCTTCAACACCGCCAGTTGCTGCTCAGAAGTGCTGTATGCACAGAGAAAAACACTAGCTCCTGTGTTTGTGGAGTTCAGTAACGCCAGCTGATCCCCTGCTGTGTGTCCGGCAATAAGTCCTGCTCCCTCCAAATTCAAGTTACACCAGAGATTAAACTTGCTCACACTAGGCCTCAGCCTACACCCCCCTTGACCCTGGGCTCCAACACCGCCAGTTGCTACTCAGAAGTGCTGTATGCACAGAGAAAAACACTAGCTCCTGTGTTTGTGGGGTTCAGTAACGCCAGTTGATCCCCTGCTGTGTGTCCGGCAATAAGTCCTGCTCCCTCCAAATTCAAGTTACACCAGAGATTAAACTTGCTCATACTAGGCCTCAGCCTACACCCTCCTTGACCCTAGGCTCCAACACTGCCAGTTGCTGCTTAGAAGTGCCGTCTGCACAGTCAACATATGCTCCTGTGTTATTGGGGTTCAGTAATGTCAGCTGATCCCCAGCTGTGTAGCTGGCAATGTCTCCTGCTCTGTCCACACTCACACAAGTACAGATTTTTAACTTGGTCCAATTAGGTCTTTGCCTCCACTCTGATTCTACTCTCATCCCTGGGCTTCAACATCGCCAGTTGCTGCTCAGCAGTGTCTTTGGCATGGGTACTCCCTCCTGCCCAGCCAGGTTACAGCACGCCAGCTGTTTCCGGCCAGTGTCAATGTCACTTTGCCTCCAATACGTTGTCCTGTCGTGTTGCGGTCGGGTTAGCCGACTCTATGGTGCCTGCAGTTTAGGTGCTTCCTATGTGGGCTGCGGGATATGGAAGTAAAGGCTGTTTCCTTAGTGCCAATAGGACAAGCACCCCCTGTAGGACTGTGGGATTCGGTAACTGTGGCCGGCTCGCGGCCTGGCAACTTTGGTTTTCATGAGTAATTTCTGATACCCATCCGGGTTCCAGTACCATCAGCTGGTTCTCGGCAGTGCCTTTGGCCTAGGTGCCTCCATCTCGGTATCTGAGTTCCAGCAACGTCTGTTGGTCCTTGGTAGTGCTTTCTAGCACAGCTACCTCCTGCTTAGTAACCGTGGTCCAGTACCGTCAGCTGGTCCTCGGTAGTTCCATTGGCTCTGTTCCTTCTGCTGCCCCTCCGGGTTCCAGTACCGTCAGCTGGTTCACGGCAGTTACTCAGCCTTCTTGTACCTTCTGCTACATTTCCAAGTTGAAGATGTTTGAAATGGTTTTTGGTAATCACTCTGGATCCCCCTGACGACGACCCTGAAGACGACGACCGAAACCCCCTGAAAAAGACGACGACCCCGAAAACGATGACCCTTAAAACTACGACCCTGAAGACCACCCCGAAGAAGACGACGACCCCAAGGACGACGACCATGAAGATGACGAGCCTGAACACCACCCAAAAGAAGACCAAAAAGATTACCCAGAAGAAGATGACCAAGAGGACAAAGAACATGAAGACAACCAACAAGATACAGAACAAGACACAGAAGATCAAGAAGCAGGAGAACAAAAAGCAGAAGAACAGTAAGCATAACACAAAAAATCAGAGCAAAAGATATGCTCTAAATTATAAGCAGAAGAAGACTAAGCAGTGCATGGGGGTGAGTCCGTTCCTCCTCGTGGTGCCCCAGGAAAATGCCTGCTGCTGCAGGCCAAACTGAACGCGGACAAACACTGTTGTAAATCTTTTATGACAGCAAGAAAGGAAGGTGTAATCTTCAAACTTTTAGAGAGGAAGGTGTAATCTTCAAACTTTTAGAGATAACAACTACAGGAATGCCTGCCACAAATAAGAATATGATGAAGAAGATGAATAGGAAGAAGATGAAGAAGTAGAAAATGAAGAAGAATAATAGTTGAGTAAGAAGAATATGAAGAATGTAAAAAAAAGAATAAGAGGAAGAAGGTGAAGAAGAAGATAAATAAGGTGAAGAAGAAGTTGATTAAAAAGATGCTGCTGCTGAGGATCATGAAGGAGAAAGTATAGGAGAAGTAAAAAAGAAGGTGAAGAGCATGGAAGTAGTGAAACATACATATGTGCCAAAATAGAAAAAAGGTTAACAACACAGTCAATTTCTTGGTAACTCCGAACGTCTTAAAAAAAACAATTATTCCTGCTATTCCATTAGATTGGGATAAACCTCTATGCCTTTAACCCCTTCACCCCCAAGGGTGGTTTGCACGTTAATGACCGGGCCAATTTTTACAATTCTGACCACTGTCTCTTTATGAGGTTATAACTCTGGAACGCTTCAACGGATCTTCGTCATTCTGAAACTGTTTTCTCGTGACATATTGTACTTTACATTAGTGGTAAAATTTCTTTGATATACCTTGCGTTTATTTTTAAAAAAACGCAAATATGGCGAAAATTTTAAAAATTTTGCAATTTTCAAACTTTTATTTTTTTTTCCCTTAAAACAGAGAAATATGTCACACAAAATAGTTAAGAAATAACATTTCCCATATGTTTAATTTACATAAGCACAATTTTGGAACCAAATTTTTTTTTTGTTAGGAAATTATAAGGGTTAAAATTTGACCAGTGATTTCTGATTTTTACAACAAAATTTACAAAGCCATTTTTTTAGGGACCACCTCACATTTGAAGTCACTTTGACGGGTCTATATAGCAGAAAATACCCAAAAGTGACACCATTCTAAAAACTGCACCCCTCAAGGTATTCAAAACCACATTCAAGAAGTTTAATAACCCTTCAGGTGCTTCACAGGAGCTGAAGCAACGAGGAAGGAAAAAATTAATATTTAACTTTTTAGCCACAAAAATGATTTTTTACAAACTTTTTTTATTTTCACAAGGGTAAAAGGAGAAAATGGGCAGATAAAGTTGTTTTGCAATTTCTCCTGAGTATGCCAATACCCCATATGTGGGGGAATACCACTGTTTGGGCACACGGCAGAGCTTGTAAGGGAAGGAGCGCTATTTGACTTTTTCAAACTAAAATTGGCTGGAGTTGAGATTGGATGCCATGTCCTGTTTGGAGAGCCCCTGATATGCCTAAACAGTGGAAACCCCCACAAGTCACACCATTTTGGAAACTAGACCCCCTAAGGAACTTATTTAGATCTGTTGTGAGCACTTTGAACCCCAAAGTGTTTCACAAAAGTTTATAATGCCTGGGTGTGAAAAAAAAATAATAATTTTCCGCAAAAATGATTTTTTAGTCCCAAATTTTTGATTTTTCCCAAGGAAATTGGACCCCAAAAGTTGTTGTCCAATTTGTCCTGAATACGCTGATACCCCATATATGGGGGGGGAAACTGTTTGGGACGCACGGCAGGGCTTGGAAAGGAAGCAGTAACGTTTTGGAATGCAAACATTGATGGGGTCATGTTCCGTTTGTAGTGCCCCAAATGAGCCTAAACAGTGGAAACCCCCCACAAGTGACCCAATTTTGGAAGCTAGACCCCCTAAGGAACTTATGTAGATCTTTGGTGAGCACTTTGAACCCCCAAGTGCTTCACACAAGTTTATAATTCCGGGCATGAAAATAAAAAATCCTATGTTTTCCCACAAAAATTATCTCTTAGTCACTAATTTTTTATTTTCCCATGGGTAACAGGAGAAATTGGACCACAAAAGTTGTTGTCCAATTTGTCCTGAGTACGCTGATACCCCACATGTGGGGGGGAACCACTGTTTGGGCGCATGGCAGAGCTCGGAATGGAAGGAGCACCATTTGACTTTTTCCAACCAAAATTGGCTGGAATTGAGATTGGACGCCATGTTGCATTTGGAGAGCCCCTGATGTGCCTAAACAGTGGAAACCCCCCCAAAGTGACCCCATTTTGGAAATTAGACCCCCTAAGGAACTTATCTAGATCTTTGGTGAGCAATTTGTACCCACAAGTGCTTCACACAAGTTTATAACGTAGAGCCGTAAAATTAAAAAATCATATTTTTTCCACAAAATTGATCTTTTCACCCCAAGTTTTATTTTCCCAAGGGTTACAAGACTCCAAAAGTTATTGTTCAATTTGTCCTGAGTACGCTGATACCCCATATGTGGGGGTAAACCACTGTTTGTGTGCATGGCAGAGTTTGGAAGGGAAGGAGCGCCGTTTGACTTTTTCAACTAGAATTGGCTGGATGCCATGTCGTGTTTGGAGAGCTCCTGATCTGCCTAAACAGTGGAAACCCCCCACAAATGACACCATTTTGGAAACTAGACCCTTCAAGGAACTTATCTAGATGTGTGGTGAGCACTTTGAACCCCAAAGTGCTTCACAGAAGTTTATAACGTACAGCCGTAAAATAAAAAATCTTTTTTTTTTTTTACAAAAATGATTTTTTCGCCCCCAATATTTTATTTTCACAAGGGTAACAGGTGAAATTGGACCCCAAAAGTTGTTGTCCTATTTGTCCTGAGTACGCTGATACCCAACATGTGTGAGAAAACGACTGTATAGGTGCACGTCTGGGCTCGGAAGGGAAGTAGTGACGTTTTGGATTGCAGACTTTGATGGAATGGTCTGGGGTCGTCATGTCGCATTTGGAGAGCCCCTGATGCGCCTAAAGAGTGGAAACCCCCCACAAGTGACCCCATTTTGGAAAATAGACCCCACAAGGAACTTATCTAGAAGTGTGTTGAGCACTTTGAACCCCGAAGTGCTTCACAGAAGTTTATAATGTACAGCTGTAAAAATAAAAAATCTTTTTTTTTTTACAAAAATGATTTTTTCGCCCCCAGTTTTTTATTTTCCCAAGGGTAACAGAAGAAATAGGACAAATTGCACAATAACTCTTGTGGTCCAGAGTACGCTGATACCCCATATGCGGGGGTAAACTACTGTTTGGGCGCATGGCAGAGCTCAGAAGTGAAGGAGCACCATTTGACTTTTTCAACGCAGAATTGGCTGGAATTGAGATCAGACGCCATGTCACATTTGGAGAGCCACTGATGTGCCTAAACAGCAGAAACCTCCCAATTCTAACTCCAACCCTAACCCCAACACACCCCTAACCCTAGTTCCAACCCTAACCACAAATCTAACCCTAACACGCCCCTAACCCTAATCCCAACACTAATCCTAACGTTAGCGCCAACCCTAACCCTAACTTTAGCCGAAACCCTAACCCTAACGGGAAAATGGAAATAAATACATTTTTTTAATTTTATTATTTTTCCCTAACTAAGTGGGTTATAAAGGGGGGTTTGATTTACTATTTATAGCGGGTTTTTATGATTGGCAGCTGTCACGCTAAAAGACGATTTTTATTGCAAAAAATAGTTTTTTTCTTCACCACATTTTGAGAGCTATAACTTTTCCATATTTTGTCCCACAGAGTCATGTGAGGTCTTATTTTTTGAGCTACGAGTTGACGTTTTTATTGGTACCATTTTTGAGCACGTGACATTTTTGATCGCTTTTTAATTCGATTTTTGGGAGGTTAGAATGAACAAAAATCAGCAATTCATGAATTTCTTTTGGGGGAGGCGTTTATACCATTCTGCGTGTGGTAAAATTGCTAAAGCATTTTTATTCTTCGGGTTAGTACGATTACGGCGATACCTCATTTATATCATTTTTTTATGTTTTGGCGCTTTTATAGAATAAAAACAATTTTATATAAAAATTATTATTTTTGCATCGCTTTATTCTGCGAGCTATAACTTTTTTAATTTTCGCTGATGATGCTGTATGATGGCTCGTTTTTTGCGGGACAAGATGACGTTTTCAGCGGTACCATGTTTATTTATATTGGTCTTTTTGATCGCGTGTTATTCCACTTTTTGTTTGGCGGTATGATGATAAAGCATTGATTTTTTGCTTAGTTTTTTTTTTTTTAAGGGGTTCACTAAAGGGGTTAACTATTGGGACATTTTTATGGGGGGGTCGTTATGGATGCAGCGATAGCAAATACGTGTACTTTTATTGTTTTGTTTTTTGTATTTACAGGAAGAAATGAATTTATTGGGGAATATATATATTTTTTTATGATTTTTTTTACCACTTTTTATTTTTATTTTTTTTACTTTTTTACTTTGTCCCAGGGTGGGACATCACAGTATTTTATCATATCGCTGGTGTGACAGTGTGCACAACACTCTGTCAGACCAGCGATCGCACAGGCATAGTTGCAGGCTTCTCAGTGCCTGCTCTCAGTAGGCACTGAGGAAGCCGCCTCCCTGCCGGACCCCGGCGCCATCTTGGATCCGGGGACCTGAAGGGAGGACGGACCCTCGGAACAGCGCGACACATCGCGCTGCTCTGAGGGTCTTAGGGGAGTGCGCAGGGAGCCCCCTCCCTGCGCGATCCTCCCCTGTGCCCCTCGGTATACCGCGATCATGTTTGATCGCGGTGTGCCAGGGGTTAATGTGCCGGGAGCAGTCCGTGACCGCTCCTGACACATAGTGCTGGGTGTCAGCTGTAATAAACAGCTGACACCCGGCCACGATCAGCTGCGCTCTCCCCGGGAGAGCAGCTGATCGCCCATGACGTACTATTCCGTCCATGGGAATTAGGTCCAGGGTCACATGGACGGAATAGTACGTCGGATGGAATAAAGGGGTTAATGTCTTCTCCACCTCCCCCAATACATTCTACATTATTCTTAGTTGTTTTCCTTCATGTACAATTTACCTACAAGGAAAGAAAGGGTTTATTTTAATTCTGATATTTCTGTCCCATTGACTTGCATTGGTTTCCGGTATCGGAATCGGCGATATCCGATACTTTTTGAGTATCGATTCGATCCAATCTGATCCGATATTTCACAATATCGGAAAGTATAGCTCAACACTACCCCCGGCCCTTATGTAATTTTTGGCAATTTTTTAAGAATTCGAACTGACACTCCCATTTTAGGGGATACCCCTCGTTTGCACCACCATAACTTTGCGAGAAAAACAGCTAGAGACATGAAAATGGGTGGGCATGTACCCCTATATGTCTACTACATGCCCACCAAGTTTTGTGTTGATTGGCACAAGTGGGGCTGAACGGCACCCCAAAGGTCCCCAAAGTAGGACAGTTTAATGGCGCTTGCCCATGGGGGGCTATATCTCGACTTTTGACCCGGTTTTGACCCCCAAAAACTCCTCCCAGCACAATAGTTGGGAATATTCTGCTTTGTTTTTTCACCCTGATTGCAAGTCTCTAGCTATTTTTCTCGAAAAGTTACGGGGGTGCAAACGAGGGGTATCCCCTAAAATGCCCTGACATGGCCACCTTTGGGGGGGTGCCGTTCAGCACCCCTTGCGTCAATCAACACAAAACTTGGTGGGCATGTAGTAGACATATGGGGGTATATGCTCACCCATTTTCAAGTCCCTACATGGCCAATAAGTTTTGTGTCTCTAGCTATTTTTCTTGCAAAGTTATGGGGGTGCAGACGAGGTGTATCTCCTAAAATGGGGCAGGGGTGCACACTTTGGGGGTCATAGCTCCGCCCCCTTTTGTCAGATTACATTAAAACTTCTTGTTCTCCATAGTTATGAACCCACAACAATGCTGGGGTGTCAGTTCGAATTCTTAAAAATTTGCCAAAAAAGACATAAGGGTCAGGGGTTATCGATTTTGTCAAAAATGAAATTTTTGGGGGAATACAAACTGACACCCCAGCATTGTTGTGGGGTCATAACTAAGGGGCACAGCAAGTTTAAGTGTGATCTGACAAAAGGGGGCGGAGCTATGACCCCCCAAACTGGGCACCCCTGCCCCATTTTAGGGGATACCCCTCGTTTGCACCCCCATATCTGCGAGAAAAACAGCTAGAGACTTGAAAATGGGTGGGCATGTACCCCTTTATGTCTACTACATGCCCACCAAGTTTTGTGTCTAGCTATTTTTCTCGCAAAGTTATGGTTGAGCAAACGAGGGGTATCCCCTAAAATTGTGCAAGGGTGCCCACTTTGGGGGGGTCATAACTCCGCCCATTTTGTCAGATCACCCTCAAACTTGCTGTGCCCCTTAGTTATGACCCCCCACAACAATGTTGGGGTGTCATTTTGAATTCTTAAAAAATTGCCAAAAATGACATAAGGGTCAGGGGTTATCGATTTTGTCAAAAATGAAATTTTTTGGGGAATACAAACTGACACCCCAGCATTGTTGTGGGGGTCAAAACTAAGGGGCACAGCAAGTTTGAGTGTGATCTGACAAAAAGGGGCGGAGCTATGACCCCCCCAAAGTGGGGACCCCTGTCCCATTTTAGGGGATACCCCTCGTTTGCACCCCCATAACTTTGCGAGAAAAACAGCTAGAGACTTGAAAATGGGTGGGCATGTAGCCCTATATGTCTACTAAATGCCCACCAAGTTTTGTGTCTCTAGCTATTTGTGTTGAGCGATACCTTCCGATATCGGGAAATATCGGATCGGATTGGATCGGACCGATACTCAAAAAGTATCGGATATCGCCGATTCCGATACCGGAAACCAATGCAAGTCAAAGGGACAAAAATATCGGAATTAAAATAAACCCTTCCTTTCATTGTAGGTTAATAGTTGTTTTCCTTCATGTACTAAGAATAATGTAGAATGTATTGGGGAGGTGTAGGAGACATTAAAGGAATAGAGGTTTAGCCCAATCAAATGGAATAGCAGGAATAATTTTTTTTTTAAGACGTTCAGAGTTACAAAGAAATTGACTATGCAATTAACCTTTTTTTCTATTTTGGCACATATGTATGTTTCACTAATTCCATGCTCTTCACCTTTTTTACTTCTACCACACCTTCTCCTTCATGATCTTCAGCAGCAGCATCTTTTTCATCAACTTCTTCTTCACCTTATTTATCTTCTTCAACTTCTTCCTTTTTGTTCTTTTTTTTTACATTCTTCATATTCTTATTATTCAACTATTATTCTTCTTCATATTCTACTTAATCATGTTCTTCCTATTTATCTTTTTCATTATATTCTTATTTGTGACAGGCATTCCTGCAGTTGTAGTCTCTAAAAGTTTGAAGATTACACCTTCCGTTCTTGATGTCACAAAAGATTTACAACAGTATTTGCCCGCGTTCAGTTTGGCCTGCAGCAGCAGGCATTTTTCAGGGGCACCACGAGGAGGAACAGACTCACCCCCATGCACTGCTTAGTCTTCTTCTGCTTATAATTTAGAGCATATCTTTTGCTCTGATTTTTTGTGTTATGCTAATGTTCTTCTGCTTTTTGTTCTCCTGCTTCTTGATCTTTGTGTCTTGTTCTGTATCTTGTTGGTTGTCTTCATGTTCTTTGTCCTCTTGGTCATCTTCTTCTGGGTAATCTTTTTGATCTTCTTTGGGGTGGGGTCGTCGTCTTCAGGGTCATCGTCTTCGGGGTCGTCGTCTTCTTCGGGTGGTCTTCAGGGTAGTCGTCAGGGAGATCCAGAATGATTACCAAAAACCATTTCAAAAATCTTCAACTTGGAGATGTAGCTGAAGGTACAAGAAGGCTGAGTAACTGCCGAGAACCAGCTGACTGTCCTGGAACACGGATGGGTAGTAGAAGGAACAAGAGCCAATGGCACTACGGAGGACCAGCTGATGGTACTGGGACACGGTTCTAAGCAGGAGGTACCTGTGCTACAAAGCACTATCAAGGACCAGCAGACGTTGCTGGAACTCGGATACCGAGATGGAGGCACCTAGGCCAAAGGCACTGCCGAGAACCAGCTGATGGTACTGGAACCCGGATGGGTAGCAGAAGGTACAAGAGACAATGGAAGTAACGAGGACCAGCTGATGGTAATGGAACCCGGATGGGTAGCTGAAAGTACCCATGAAAAATAAAGTTGAAAGGCCGCGATCCGGCCACAGTTACCGAATCCCACAGTCCTACAGGGGGTGCATGTCCTATAGGCACTACGGAAACAGCCTTTAGTTACATATCCCGCAGCCCACATAGGAAGCACCTAAACTGCAGGCACCATGGAGTCGGCTAACCTGACCGCAACACGACAGGACAACTTATTGGAGGCAAAGTGACGTTGACACTGCCCGGAAACAGCTGGCATGCAGTAACCAGGCTGTGCAGGAGGGAGTACCCGAGCCATAGACACTTCTGAGCAGCAACTGGCATTGTTGGAGCCCAGAGATGAGAGTAGAACATGGTGGAGGCAGTGAAAAAATTGGACCAAGTTTAAAATATGAACTTGGGTGAGTGTGGACAGAGCAGGAAAGATTGCCAGCTACACAGCTGGGATCAGCTCACATTACTGAACCCCAGTGTAACGGGTCTGGGAGGCGGAACCTCTGAGCTTTATTATACAAGGAGGCTTTCCTTGTAAAGGAGCGGGTGGCGCCCGGGGAGACGGACAGGAAGTCACGGCAAGTGACAGGGACAGTCTCTGGGTAGACGGGCAGGTAGTCACGGCAAGTGACTGGGGTAGTCTCTGGAAGGACAGGCAGGTAGTCACGGCAAGTGACCGGGGCAGTCTCTGAAGGGACAGGCAGGTAGTCACGGCAAGTGACCGGGGCAGTCTCTGGAGGGACAGGCAGGTAGTCACGGCAAGTGACCGGGGCAGTCTCTGGAAGGACAGGCAGGTAGTCACGGCAAGTGACCGGGGCAGTCTCTGGAAGGGCAGGCAGGTAGTCACGGCAAGTGACCGAGGCAGTCTCTGGAAGGACAGGTATATACGACCTGAGATGGTGGAGCCTCCCGGTAGGCTAGCAGGCAGATGACAGATGAACGCCCCCAAGTGAGCAGGCGAGAGTCTCTGGAATAGATGATGGTCACCGCATGTGACGTCCGAACCTCCGGGTAGGTCTGCAGGCAGATGGCAGATGAACGCCCCCAAGTGAGCAGGCGAGAGTCTCTGGAATAGACGATGGTCACCGCATGTGACGTCCGAACCTCCGGGTAGGTCTGCAGGCAGATAGCAGAAGAGCGCCCCCAAGTGAGCAGGCGAGATTCTCTGGAATAGCTGATGGTCACCACCGGTGACGGCCGAACCTCTAGGTAGGCTTGCGGACAGGTAGCAGACAACAAACTGGCAGGAGACAGGCAGGTAACTGGTAACGGAACCTGAGGGCTGAAGCAGAGTAAACAGTGCAACAACATTGCTCGGGCACCTCCATTAAGGAGGAAGTACTTTATATAGGGTGGAGTCCTCCGGCATTGGCCGGGGACTTTTTTGAAAGATGCGCGGGCCCCTTTAAGAGCGGGGGAGCGCGCGCCCTAAGTCCAGCAGCAGGGAAGGAGCGCGCGACCCCAGCAGGGCGGGAGGAGGACGCCGAGCATGGGTAAGGGGGGCGACGTCCCTGCCTGGCAGAGGACGCTGGCGCAGGGGAACAGCGTCCCTGCCTGGCAGAGGGCAGGGACGCCGGCGCTACAGTACCCCCCCTTTAGGCCCCCCTTTTTTAGGCCAGAAAGAAATTTAGCTAGGATGAGAGGGGCATGGATGTTCTCCCGAGGCTCCCACGTTCTCTCCTCAGGACCAAACCCCTTCCAATCCACCAGAAAATAGGTCTTTCTTCCTACCCTTTTGGTGGCCAAAATGTTCTCTACCTCAAATTCGTTCTCAGCAGACAGTGGAGCAGGAGGTGTACCTGTAGACTTGACAAAAGAGTTAAGTACCACCGGTTTGAGGAGAGATACATGGAAGGAGTTAGGAATACGCAAATTGGCCGGGAGTTTCAATTTATAGGACACTGGGTTGATCTGACTGATGATCTCCAGAGGACCGATGAACCGAGGACCTAACTTGTAGGAAGGAATCTTGAGCCGAACATACTTGGACGAGAGCCAGACCTTATCCCCAGGACGGAATTGAGGGGGATCCAGACGTTTCTTGTCAGCATGTCTCTTCATGCGCTCGGATGACAAAATGAGTGCTGACCGGTTACTCTCCCATATGGAGGAGAATTCGTTAACCAGAGATTCCGCAGCTGGATTGTCCACAGAGATGGAAATAGGTACAGGGATCCGAGGATGTTGACCGAAGACTACAAGAAACGGAGATTTGGAGGAAGATTCGCTCTCGTGATTGTTGTACGAAAATTCGGCCCAAGGCAGGAGATCCACCCAGTCAGAATGGTGGGCATTAACGAAGTGCCGGAGATAACTGGTCAGAATCTGATTGATTCGCTCGACTTGA
The DNA here is from genome assembly GCA_033576555.1 of Oophaga sylvatica. Classification (NCBI taxonomy): domain Eukaryota; kingdom Metazoa; phylum Chordata; class Amphibia; order Anura; family Dendrobatidae; genus Oophaga; species Oophaga sylvatica. The sequence goes on along the minus strand of JARQOD010000004.1, from coordinate 204,203,473 downwards.
CCATTGGACTGTGGGTGGTAAGCAGAGGAGAAATCCAGGGTGACGTCTAGCAACTTACAAGTGGCTCTCCAGAAACGTGAGGTGAACTGCACCCCACGATTCGACACAATGTGACGAGGCAGACCATGAAGACGGAAGATGTGGCGGATAAAGTCTTTAGCCAGCTTGGGTGCAGACGGAAGCCCTGGCAGGGGAATGAAGTGAGCCATCTTGGAAAATCGGTCAACGACCACCCAAATGACCGTACAACCAGCAGAGACGGCAAGATCCATTATGAAATCCATGGCTATATGCTGCCAGGGGCAGCGGGTACAGGAAGCGGGAGAAGACGGCCGGCAGGCAGATGTCTCGGAACTTTGTTGCGGGCACAGGAGGCACAGGCAGAAACAAAGTCTATTACATCCTTGTGCAGGGTAGGCCACCAGTAATGCCGGGTAATGAGCTGGAGGGTCTTTCTCTGACCAGCGTGGCCAGCCAGTTTAGATGAATGACCCCAGTGGAGAATCCTCTCCCGATCAGGTGCCGATACGAACGTCTTACCAGGAGGGAGACGATTTAGACTCACGGGAGCCACCTGCATCACTCTGGCGGGATCGATGATATGTTTAGGTTCCTCTTCGAAATCCGACACCAGGAAAGACCGGGACAAGGCATCCGCCTTGATGTTCTTGTCGGCTGGGCGAAAGTGTAGAAGAAAGTCGAAGCGGGCAAAAAACAAGGACCACCGGGCTTGGCGAGGGTTAAGTCTCTGGGCATGCTGGAGGTAAGCCAGATTCTTGTGGTCGGTGTAAATGATTACCGGATGAAGAGCCCCCTCGAGTAAATAACGCCACTCCTCCAATGCCAGCTTGATGGCCAATAACTCTCGGTCTCCTATGGAATAATTGCGCTCAAAGAGGAGAAGAGTTTTGAGAAGAAGCCGCAAGATACCATTCTCCCGGAAGAAGACTTTTGAGTCAGTACCGCTCCGGCTCCAGAAGAGGAAGCGTCCACCTCCAGGAAGAACTGCTTGTTGCCGTCCGGGCGATGCAGCACTGGAGCGGAAGAGAAGGCCTGTTTTAAGGAAAGAAAGGCCTCCTCTGCTTCGGGCGTCCACTGTTTGGGGTTAGCATTCTTGCGGGTGAGCGCGGAGATTGGAGCAGTCCGGGAAGAGAAGTGCGGTATGAAGAGACGGTAATAATTGGCGAATCCCAGGAACCGCTGAATGGCCTTTAATCCCTCCGGTCGGGGCCATTTCTCGATGGCAGATAGCTTCTCCGGATCCATTCTTAGGCCTGTCTGAGAAATGATGTAACCCAAAAACGGAAGCGAGGTCTGCTCAAAGAGACACTTCTCATATTTGGCGAAGAGGTGATTCTGCCGGAGCCTGAGCAGAACCTGACGAACGTCCCTCCGGTGAGACTGGAGATCCGGAGAGAAGACCAAGATGTCGTCAGGTATACCACAACGCAGGAGTAGAGCAGGTCCCGGAAGATGTCATTGACCAACTCCTGAAAGACTGCAGGAGCATTACAGAGACCAAAGGGCATCACCAAATACTCATAGTGGCCGTCCCGGGTGTTGAATGCCGTCTTCCATTCATCTCCCCGACGGATACGGACCAGGTTATATGCTCCACGAAGATCCAGTTTGGTGAAGATTCTAGCCCCCCTCAGACGATCAAACAATTCGGGAATGAGCGGAAGAGGGTACTTATTCTTCACCGTGATCAGGTTTAGGCCTCTGTAGTCAATACAGGGACGGAGAGAGCCGTCTTTCTTTTTTACGAAGAAGAAACCTGCTCCCGCTGGGGAGGTAGATTTCCGGATGAATCCTTTGGCCAAATTCTCCTCGATATATTCGGACATCGACCTGGTCTCAGCAGCAGACAATGGGTAAATACGCCCACGGGGAGGCGTAGTACCGGGTAACAGGTCGATCGGGCAATCATAAGGTCTGTGAGGGGGTAATGTCTCTGCCTCCTTTTTATTAAAGACATCAGCGAACGACCAATATGGAATCGGGAGCCCTGGTAGATTATTTGGTGTAGGAGAAGGACGGACGGGATGAACAGGAACCAAACACGTTTTATGACAGTCCTGTCCCCAGCGAAGGATCTCTCCAGTCTGCCAGTCGAGCACGGGTGCATGCTTCTGGAGCCAAGTTGGCCTAACAAGAGAGCATGAGAGAGTCCAGGCAGGACATGAAACGAGATGCTCTCAGAATGCAACATTCCTACCTGCAGGGTTATGGCTTCAGTGATAAGTTGGATGGGACGTGGTAGGAGACCCCCGTCCACAGCAGCAACAGATACTGGTTCAACCAGATGTTTGGTAGGAATGCGGTATTTCTCTACTAGAGCCTGTGAAACAAGATTTCCGGCTGCTCCGGAATCAAGTTGGGCTTGTTCGAAATAACGGTTCTCACCGAGGAGAATTGAGACTGACAGCAGCAGAGATGAAGAGGATTTATTCTTGTCTAGGTTGACCTCTCCGAGCGAACCTAGACACAGGCGTTTCCCGACCTCTTTGGACAGGTACGGATCCGGTGCTCCTTACTGCCACAGTAGAAGCAACTCCCCTCGGCACGGCGTAAGTCCTGACGGGCTTTGACCATCTTGTCAGGCGACCTGCATAGGCTCAGAAGTGTGTACCTGGGGAGAAGCGAGAGGAGTTACAGGTCTCTGAAAAGAAGGAGCTAGACGAGGAAACCTTCTCTCACGGGTGACCTCTTTGGCGCGTTCCTGGAACCGTAGATCAATTCGATTAGCCAGAGTTATTAGGTCATCGAGAGAGGTTGGAATGTCTCGACCGGCAAGTTCATCTTTAATACGGCCGGACAGACCCTCCCAGAAGACAGATAACAGAGCATCATTATCCCAGGCCAGCTCCGAGGCAAGGGTACAGAACCGTATGGCATATTGCCCCACTGTGAGACTTTCCTGACGGAGACGCAACAGAGATGATGCAGAGGAGGTCTTCCGTCCAGGTTCGTCGAATACCTTCCGGAAGGCCGAGAGAAAAGCAGGCAGGTCAGACACCAGGGGATCTTCTCTCTCCCAGAGAGGATTGAGCCAGGCCAGAGCCTCTCCGGTGAGATGGGACATAATGAAGGCAATTTTGGCCCGGTCGGAGTTAAACTGGTGAGCCAGGAGTTCGAAATGCAGGGTACACTGGTTAATGAAACCCCGAGCCAGAGTAGGATCGCCTCCAAACCGTGGAGGAGCAGAAAGTCGAGGTCCAGGAACGGAAACCACGGAATTGGTAAGCAACGAAACTGCCGGATTGCAAGTCATGGCGCCAGTGGTGGTTGCTGGTGAGGTAGTCAGGGTGTCCAGGCGGGAATTAACATTCCGCAGATGACCCAGGATGGACTCCGGTTGAGACCTCTGACGAGACAGTTCATGACACAGGTCAGAGAGCGAAGGGGTTTGGGTGCCACCGGGTTCCATGGCCCGAGCAAACTGTAACGGGTCTGGGAGGCGGAACCTCTGAGCTTTATTATACAAGGAGGCTTTCCTTGTAAAGGAGCGGGTGGCGCCCGGGGAGACGGACAGGAAGTCACGGCAAGTGACAGGGACAGTCTCTGGGTAGACGGGCAGGTAGTCACGGCAAGTGACCGGGGTAGTCTCTGGAAGGACAGGCAGGTAGTCACGGCAAGTGACCGGGGCAGTCTCTGAAGGGACAGGCAGGTAGTCACGGCAAGTGACCGGGGCAGTCTCTGGAGGGACAGGCAGGTAGTCACGGCATGTGACCGGGGCAGTCTCTGGAAGGACAGGCAGGTAGTCACGGCAAGTGACCGGGGCAGTCTCTGGAAGGGCAGGCAGGTAGTCACGGCAAGTGACCGAGGCAGTCTCTGGAAGGACAGGTATATACGACCTGAGATGGTGGAGCCTCCCGGTAGGCTAGCAGGCAGATGACAGATGAACGCCCCCAAGTGAGCAGGCGAGAGTCTCTGGAATAGACGATGGTCACCGCATGTGACGTCCGAACCTCCGGGTAGGTCTGCAGGCAGATGGCAGATGAACGCCCCCAAGTGAGCAGGCGAGAGTCTCTGGAATAGACGATGGTCACCGCATGTGACGTCCGAACCTCCGGGTAGGTCTGCAGGCAGATGGCAGAAGAGCGCCCCCAAGTGAGCAGGCGAGATTCTCTGGAATAGCTGATGGTCACCACCGGTGACGGCCGAACCTCTAGGTAGGCTTGCGGACAGGTAGCAAACAGCAAACTGGCAGGAGACAGGCAGGTAACTGGTAACGGAACCTGAGGGCTGAAGCAGAGTAAACAGTGCAACAACATTGCTCGGGCACCTCCATTAAGGAGGAAGTACTTTATATAGGGTGGAGTCCTCCGGCATTGGCCGGGGACTTTTTTGAAAGATGCGCGTGGCCCCTTTAAGAGCGGGGGGGCGCGCGGGCGCGCGCCCTAAGTCCAGCAGCAGGGAAGGAGCGCGCGACCCCAGCAGGGCGGGAGGAGGACGCCGAGCGTGGGTAAGGGGGGCGACGTCCCTGCATGGCAGAGGGCAGGGATGCCGGCGCTACACCCAGTAACACAGGAGCAAGTGTTTTTATCTGTGCATACAGCACTTCCGAGCAGCAGCTGTCGGTGTTGGAGCCCAGGGTCAGTCAGGGTGTAGGCTGAGGCCTAGTATGAGCAACATTCTAATCTGGTGTAACTTGAAATTGGAGGGAGCAGGACTTCTTGCCGGACACACAGCAGGGGAACAGCTGGCATTACTGAACCCCAGTAACACAGGAGCGAGTGTTTTTATCTGTGCATACAGCACTTCCGAGCAGCAACTGGCGGTGTTGGAGCCCAGGGTCAAAGAGGGTGTAGAAATCCTATATTGAGTAGTTGCCTTGTTACGTGGCACTTCAAATGTATATACTCCAAACAAGAGAAAGATAAGCTTTACTACCATAAAAAGATGAATTGAATTCAAAAATACAGAAATAAAGACATTAAAAATATAAACACATATGCACATGGCGACAAGAAATGCAACCAAAAACACAAAAATAAAGGGTATAGGGGTTGAAATTAATGCATACAAGTACATTTCATAATCCATTAATGCTGCCTAAGTAATGGTATGTACACCTGTAATATATTGTAGACAATGAATGTACGACTTCTCATCATCATCATTACAAGTTATATGTGACAGTAAAAAATACAGTCATTGCGGAAAAATGTTGGTTAACAGGTTCAGCACACATATTAAAGGTCCAGCATGTAATTCTGATAATATGGCGCAAAAATTAATGATCTGATCATGCATAACCTAGAAAAAGTGCATCGTGCACAGTGAAAATTGCTATGTATGCCTGCCAGTGCAGGTGAAACCATGCCAACGGATAGATAAGGTATATGCTATCGATCAGCCTGCATAGCCACTGATGACGAATGGCGATATAATTCTCTACCTCAATAAAGGCTGCGGCACCACTCAAGCTCGTTTTGCTTCTAGCTTGTTGAAGAGGGGAAGTGCATGTATGCTTGCGCGTTGGTTTTGACGCACAGACTGGCTTCCTGCTCTGACGAGTTGAGTAGGGGAGCATCTGTGCGTCATATGACGCTGACTTGCAGTCACGTTGCGCAGCGTTCGTCAGGCTAGCGTAGCGACAACACAAAGCCGTCGTCATGACTGCTTTACTCACTAAACATGCACCTATGAGCAAACATACACGCACATCCCCTCTTGAAGAAGCTACAAGCAAAATGCGCGGGAGGTGTGCCGCAGCCTTTATTGAGGTACAGTATTATATCCGCCATTGTCCAGCAGTTGCTATGCACTCTGATACCTAGATAGCATAAACCTTTTCTATCAGTTGGCGTTGTTTCACCTGCACTTGCAGGTAAACTTGCTATTGTCAGTATGAACGATGCACTTTTTATAGGTTATGCATGATTATTGCGCCTTATTATCAGGATTAGATGCTGGACCTTTCATATATGGGGTGTGAACTAAGAGTTGCCTAAATCAGTGTATTTTTTACTGTCACAAATATAAGTAATGATGATGATGACTAGTCCTACATCCATTGTTAGCACTATATTACAGGTGTAGATCCCGTTCCTTAAGCAACAATGGATTATGAAATGTACATGTATGCATTCATTTCAACCCCTATACCAATTATGGCTAATCTTGGCATTCCAGCTGTTGTAAAACTTCAACTCCCAGCATGCCCTTGCAACCTGCAGCAGTTGAGGCATGCTGGGAGTTGTAGTTCTCCAACAGCTGGAGTGCCAAGGTTCGCCATACTGCCCTATACCATATATAGGCTTTTTTGCTTGCATTTGTATTCGACATGTGCATATATGCATTTATATTTAAAAAGTATTTTGGAACATATTTGTGACAACGATTAATCATTTTATGGTTTGAAAGCTGCCGTTTTTCTCATTTTGAGCATCTCAATCAGGGTGTAGCCTCATCCCTATGTGGAGCAAGTTAGACATCTGATGTTGTTTTGAGCATGTGGAGGTAGCTGGAAGAACAGCTGGCGTTACTGAACCCCACAAACAGAGGAGCGAGTGTTTTTCTCTGTTCATACAGCACTTCTGAGCAGCAAGTGGCGGTGTTGAAGCCCAGGGTCAAGGAGGTGTAGAAATTACATATAGAGTAGTTGCCTTGTTCCGTGGCACTTCAAAATGTATATACTCCAAACAAGAGAAATGTAAGCTTTACTAGGACCATAAAATGATGCATTGAATTCAAAAATATTGAAATAAAGACATTTAAAATATAAACGCATATATGCACATGGCAACAAGAAATGCAACACGACCAAAAAAAAAAACCTATAGGGGTTGAAATTAATGCATACAAGTACATTTCTGAAGAAATTATTGCTGCCTAAGGAACGCTATGTACACCCACAATATAGTGCAGACAATGGATGTAGTACTAGTCATCATCATCATTACAAGTTATATGTGACAGTTAAAAATACACTCATTGAGGAAAACTGTTACTTGACACCCCATATATTAAATGTCCAGCATGGACTTATGATAATATGGCGCAATAATCAATGATCAAGCATAACCGATAAAAAATGCATCGTGCATAGTGAAAATTGCTGTGGGTGCCTGCAAATGCAGGTGAAACAAAGCCAACGGATAGCAAAGGAATATGCTATCTATGTATCAGAGAGTGCATAACCAGTGATGGCGAATGGTGATATAATACTCTACGTCAATAAAGGCTGCGGCAGCACTCATGCGCTTTTCGCTTGTAGAAAGTTGAAGAGGGGAAGTGCATGTATGCTTGCGCGATGTTTTTTCCGCCCACACTGCCTTCCTGCTCTGACTCGTCGGGTAGGGTAGCGTCTGGCAGTTATATGACGCTCACTTGCAGTGACATTGCGCAGCGTTCTTCAGCAGTAGGGTCGCTCCAAAGCCGCCATCATGACTGATTTCCTGTATAAACATGCACCTATGAGCAACCAAACACGCACGTCCCCTCTTGAAGAAGCTACAAGCCAAACAAGCATGAGGGGTGCCGCTGCCTTTATTAAGGTACAGTATTATATCGCCATTGTCCATCAGTAGCTATGCACTGTGATACCTAGATAGCATAAACCATTTCTATCCGTTGGCGTTGTTTCATCTGCACTTGCAGGTATACATTGGTATTTTCACTATGCATGATGAACTTTTTATAGGTTATGCATGATTATTGTGCCTTATTATCAGGATTACATGCAGGAACTTTCATATATGGGGTGTGAACTTACAGTTGTCCTCAATCTGTGTATTTTTGCTTATATTTAAAATGTATATTTGTACATATTTGGTACTAAAATTCATCATTTTATGGTTGGAAAGCTGCCGTTTTTCGGGTTTTGAGCATATCAATCAGGGTGTCGGCTCTTCCCTATGTGGAGCAAGTTAGACATCTGATGTTGTGTGCATGTGGAGGGAGCAGGAGACTTCTTGCCGGACACACAGCAGGTGGACAGCTGGCGTTACTGAACCCCACTAACACAGGAGCTTGTGTTTTTCTCTGTTCACACGGCACTTCTGAGCAACTGGCAGTGTTGGAGCCCAGGGAGTACAGTTCAGGTGGTAGAAAGATGAACAGAACAGGAGACATGGATTCTGTTGCCAACCAGTTATTTAATCGGAAACCGGACAGGCAAATTCAGGCGAGATCCATGCCTTGTTCATTTTCAGAAAAGTAAGCTGGTCAACGTTATCGGAGGATAGTCGCATGCGACGGTCTGTTAGTACACCACCTGCGGCACTAAAGACGCACTCCGATAATACACTAGCAGCAGGGCAAGCCAGCACCTCCAATGCATACTGGCTAAGCTCTGGCCATGTATCCAGTTTAGAGACCCAAAACTTGAAGGGGGAAGAGCCGTCTGGGAGTACACTGAGAGGGAAAGACATGTAGTCTGTCACCATCTGACGGAAACGTTGCCTCCTGCTGACTGAAGCCGTCTGTGATGGTGTAGACATTTGTGGCGGTGACACAAAACTTCGCCACATTTGGGCCATACTGGTCTTGCCCTGTTCAGAGGCGCTGCTTCTGCTCCCTCTTGGTGCAGAGCTTCCTCCACTGCCTCGATGCACAGAGCTGCTTTGTAAAACAGTAGCTGTTATGTTCTGCTGCAAGCACTAAGGAAAGAGGGGAAATCTGTCCCTACGATAGAACTAAGCTAGTACCCTACGATGTAACGGGGAACCTGATCCTGCGATCAGATCCGCTAAAGTCCTCAGCTAGTCTGTACGAAGACCTATAGATGCGAGGTAGGGATCCCTACAAGAACTAAGGACTGGGAGAAAAAAAGGACACCTCCTAACAGAAATTGTAGCAGTACAAGAAAAACAAACAACATAGAACATAGAGGTCCGAATACCAAGCAAAACTTATTGAGTAAGGTAACAAAGCACCTGGCTAGCTTAAGAGTAGAAATTACAATGAAGTCCAGCAAAGCCAGAAGGGCGGAGCAGGATTAAATAGGCAAAAAAGGTTATGTTACCAACAAGATAGAAAAAACCTAACAGGAGAGTTCTAACAGTACCCCCCCTTCTAAGAGGATCCTCCGGATCCCCTAGGCCCAGGCTTACCCGGAAACCTCTTGTGAAACGCTTTGACAAGTCTGGATGCAGAAACATCATCCGCCCTCACCCATGAGTTATCCTCGGGTCCAAAAACCTTCCAAGCGACGAGAAACTGCAAACTCCCTCTATACCGTCTAGAATTTAGGATGCGGGAAATTTCATATTCCCTTCCTCCACCACCGGAGGAACAGTGGCAGAGGCGTCTCCATCCGACACATCAGCTCTTTTCCACAGAGAAACATGAAACACCGGATTAATCTTCCAGGAGGTAGGAACCTCCAACCTAACAGCCGATTGGTTAACAACCTGAAGCACCTTAAAGGGTCCTACAAACTTGGGACCCAATTTTTTAGAAGGAATCCTCAACCGCAGATTCTTAGAGGACAACCAAACCATGTCACCAATAGCAAACAAAACCTTTTGCCATTTCCTATCAAAGTACCTTTTAGATTTTCTGTTAGCCTCCTGAAGATTACCACGCACATCCGTCCAAACTCTCTCCAAATCACTGGAAAAATTCTCCTCTTCAGGCACAGCCAATACCAATTTGGAAAATGACCCAAACCACGGATGTTTCCCGGTACAACAAAAAAAAGGCGAACAACGAGCAGAAGAGGATGTATGGTTGTTAAGAGCAAATTCAGCAAGTGGCAGAAACTCAGACCACCCTTCTTGATTGTCTGTCACAAAACAACGCAAGAACTGCTCAACATCCTGGTTTTTTGTTTCTGTCTGGACATTAGACTCAGGATGATATCCGGATGAAACCGACAAATGAACTCCCAACCTGTCACAAAAGGCGCACCAAAAACGAGCTACGAACTGAGGTTCCCTATCAGAAACAATGTCAGTAGGAACGCCATGCAATCTGACAATTTCCTTGACAAAGACCTTAGCGAGAGTCTTAGCGCAGGGCAGTTTGATGAAAGGAACCAAATGACACATCTTGCTAAAACGGTCCACGACCACCCAGATGACAGTGAAACCCTCAGAGGGGGGAAGGTCAGTAATAAAGTCCATAGCCAAATGTGTCCAAGGTGCACTAGGGATCTCCAAAGGGCAAAGCAACCCCGCAGCCGGAGTATGTGTAGACTTAGATCTAGCTCACACAGTGCATTGACGCACCCACTTAATGACTTCCTTCTGCCATCCAGGCCACCAAAAACTGCGACCCACAAGTCTCTTGGTTTCAGAGATTCCAGGATGACCTGCCAACCGAGACTCATGACACTCAACAAACAAATCTCTCCTAAAGGTCCCAGGCACAAACAACCTCCCATGTGGAGTGTTAGATGGAGCATTCTCCTGTGCTTTAAGAATCTCATCTTCCAACACCGAGTCCAAAGCAGCAATCACAACCACTTCTTGTAAAATGTTCTCCTCCTCCTCAGCACCGACCATGGGAGAAAAGCTGCGAGACAAAGCATCGGCTTTCACATTCTTAGTACCTGGGATGTAAGTAACGGAAAAATTAAACCGCGAGAAAAACAGTGCCCACCTAGCCTGACGGGCATTCAAGCATTTGGCAGCATCAAGATAGATCAGATTTTTATGATCAGTGAAAACCTGAACGGGAAATTCAGCACCTTCCAAGAGATGAGCCAGTGTTCAAATGCGAGTTTAATCGCCAACAATTCCCGATTACCAATATCGTAATTCAGTTCAGTCTCAGAAAAATTTTTGAAAAAAAGGCACAGGGATGTACTCCATCGCTGTTTTCCTGAGACAACACTGCCCCGACCCCACAGAAGAAGCATCAACCTCAACCAAAAATGGTTTAGTCACAACAGGCTGCATTAGGATGGGAGCAGAGCTGAACCTCTCCTTTAGGAACACAAAAGCTTCAATTTCCTCAGTAGTCCACTGAACCGCTTTAGCACCATTCCTGGTGAGATCGGTCAGTGGTTTGACAATAATAGAAAAAATTTTAATGAATTTTCTATAATAATTGGAGAAACCCAAAAACCTCTGTAACGATTTCAAACCAATAGGCCTAGGCCATTCGTGCACAGCTTGAACTTTCACCGGGTCCATCTCAAAACCTTCGCTGGAGATCATGTAGCCCAAAAAACTAATTCTCTGTACAGCGAACTCACATTTCTCCAGCTTAGCAAAAAGCGAATTGTCAATCAATAACTGTAATACCATCCGCCAATGAGACTCCAGATCTGGCGAATAAATCAAGATGTCATCCAAATACACAACCACATTTTTGCCGATCAAAGGTCTATGGATGTCATCAATAAGATTCTGAAAAAATGCAGGAGCATTGGTAAGACCAAAAGGCATAACCAGATTTTCAAAATGACCCAAGGAGTGTTAAAAGCAGTCTTCCATTCGTCACCCTCCTTCATGCGCAACAAATTGTATGCCCCCCGAAGATCAATTTTAGAGAACCACTTGGCCCCCGCTAACTGGTTAAACAAATCAGGAATCAATGGCAGTGGGTAAGGATTGCGTACAGTAATTTTATTAAGCTCACGAAAGTCCAGACAAGGACGTAAACAGCTGTCCTTTTTTTTAACAAAAAAAAATCCAACAGCCACATGAGACTTGGAAGGCCTAATGTGACAGGCGGCGAGGCTGTCTGTATGTATTCCTCCAAAGCCTTTCTCTCAGGAATAGTAAGATTAAATAAACGACTTTTAGGAAGAGTCGCTCCAGGGACAAATTCAATAGTACAATCATAGTCTCTATGAGGAGGTAAAATCTGCGATTCCTTCTCAGAAAAAACTTTCCAAAAATCCTGAATAGGTACAGGTAGTTCCCCTTTATCCTTAGCAGCAATACGCCTGTTACAACACTTGTCATAACACTTAGGGCTCCAGGACTTAATTTCATTGGTAGACCAATCCAGAACAGGATTGTGCAATTTTAGCCAGGGTAACCCCAAAACCACTGGAGAAGGCAAATTATTCAATACTACCAAATCCAAATTCTCTTGGTGAACACCATTAATAGTGAGGGGAAATTCACAGACCATGTGAGTAACATTCTTCAAGGGAGAGCCATCAACAGAAACCACGGCAACAGGGGATGACAAAGGTTTGGGTTTTAATTTAAGTTTTTCCAAGAATCCCCCATCAGTCACATTCAGAGTTGAACCACAATCGACAAATAACCGAAATTCCATTAATTCTTCCTGAGCAGCAGTAGAGGCAGAAAGAAAGACAGTGTCTTTCTTTAAGACACCCTTAGTGTTTAAATAGGCTATACGGGCGAAACTGACCTCTTTTTTTTTTTTCTTTGTTCAGACGAAGCACACAGTTCTTAATGAAATGGTCAGATTTGCCGCAATAAAAGCACAAACCTTCAGAAAACCTGTGGTCTTTTTCCTGAGAGCGGGGTGCCATCGCACCAATCTCCATCGGCTCTCCAATGTCAGTACAGACCCTCTCAAGACTTGGAGCTGACATGGCAGAGTATTTACTCTCATTAACCCTTGCACGCAGTCTCCTATCCACCCGTATAGCTAATTGCATAGTCTCCTGCAAGTTACCAGGTATGGGATAAGCAATCAGCAAATCTTTAACCCTTTCACCTAGCCCTGCAAGAAACAAACTTTTCAAAGCTGAATCGTTCCACCCCACCTGAGTAGACCACCGTTGGAAGTGAGTACAATGTTTTTCCACATTACCTGATCCCTGCCTCAAACGTCTCTAATTCTGTCTCAGCTGATGAGACACGATCAGGATTATTATACAATAACCCCAAAGCAGAAAAAAAACCTATCAACTGATCTAAAGCATGGATCACTAGGTTGCAGAGAAAAGGCCCATTCCTGAGGTTCTTTGCGCAAAAGTGACATTATGAACCCTATGCGCTGCGATTCATCACCAGAGGATCTGGGTCTCAAATGAAAATACAACAAGCAAGCATTTTTAAAAGAAAAAAAATCTTGTTCACCAAAAAATAAATCAGGCAAACGTACCATTTGGCTCCACGAAATGTGCTCTAGAACAGCTACTCACGTGTTGCTGGAGTTCGGCCACATCCAGAGAAAGTCCCTGCAGGCGTTGAGCCAATTCCTGAACCGACACCATAATGGAAACTGGAAATCTTTCCTTAGAGATATTTTTGGGCTGAACTTACTGTTATGTTCTGCTACAAGCACTAAGGAAAGAGGGGAAATCTGTCCCTACGATAGAACTAAGCTAGTTCCCTACGATGTAACGGGGAACCTGATCCTGCGATCAGACCCGCTAAAGTCCTCAGCTAGTCTGTACGAAGACCTATAGATGCGTGTCACGCTGTCTCTGTATACAGGAGGACCGGGGTCTATGCTGACCCTAAGCTGGGGTCCTGACTAATCCCTCTACCTGGAGGTACTGTTGATGGTACAGAGGTCCAGGCCGCCAGCGTAACCCTATCTCCTGTGAATCCCTAACCACTGTAATCTAGTCCTGAGAAGGACCCTGATTACCACCACAGGGAACAGGAAGGTAACAGCCTTCACACACAGTATAAGACGAACGAGACAGTACAAGGGGTAAAATAAAAGACCACCTTGCATACAAAACTACCACTACAGAGTGAACACCAACAGGTAAGGAGATAAATAATAAAGCGAGGAGAGGAGAAAACCACAACAGGTACTCTTAGCTTTAGACTTCTCAATACGATCCGCTCTGCTGGTCTGCATGAATGCTTTCACCGACACTTCCCCAGCAGACAGGCAGGTATATGAAGGAAACCAATTACCACAACATTAATTGCAGCTGAGCGAGGCTGGTCTAGTCCAGCACAGAGAGAGGAAGAATTAACTCTCTCACTGCCGAAAAACACCCAGCACCAGAAACTCAGCTGTGAGAAGTCAGGGTGTGCAATCGCGACGATCTTCGCAGCGACACACCCGTGACAGTACCCCCCTTCTAGAGGGGCCTCCGGACCCTCAGGGCCGGGTTTATCTGGGTGAGTAGTGTGGAAGGCCCGAACCAATCGGTCTGCGTTAATATCTGACGCAGAAACCCACGTCCTCTCCTCAGGACCATACCCCCTCCAATGAACAAGGTACTGAAGGGACCGGCGATTCAGACGTGAATCGATGACTCTCGACACCTGGAACTCCAAGTTACCATTGACCACCACAGGAGGAGGAGGTAAAGGTGAAGGTATCACCGGCGCCACATACCTCTTAAGCAACGATCTGTGGAACACATTATGAATTTTAAATGTAGGAGGGAGGTCAAGACGGAATGCAACCGGATTAATTATAGCACTGATCTTGTATGGCCCGATGAACCTGGGACCCAGTTTCCAGGAGGGAACCTTAAGTTTTATATTTTTGGTAGACAACCATACCAGATCGTTCACACTTAGGTCCGGACCAGACACTCTCCTCCTATCAGCCATACGTTTGTATCGGTTCCCCATAGTACTCAGATTATTCAGCACTCCTCTCCACACTGAAGCAAGTGA
>JARQOD010000004.1:204125782-204188899 GCA_033576555.1 Oophaga sylvatica | reverse complement strand
TATGAGTAATGTAAACAAAACATGAATAGCAAGAAGTTTAAGAAGAAGATTAAGAAGGTGAAGATGAAGAATAATTTGATGAGAAAGATGATGCTGCTGCTGAAGATTATGAAGGAGAAAGTGTGGCACTGGCAAAAGATAAAAAGGTGAAGAGCATGGAAGTTGTGAAACATACATATTTGCCAAAATAGAAAAAAGGTTAACAACATTGTCAATTTGTTAGTCAATCCAAACGTATTTCCAAAAAAAAAAATATTAATGCTATTCCAATGCATTGGGTTAAACATGTATGCCTTTATTGTCTCCTCAACCTCCCCAATACATTCTACATTAGTCTTTGTTGTTTTCCTTCATGTACAATTAACCAACAAGGCAAGAATGGTTTTTTTTTAATGTCGATATTTGGTTCCCATAGACTTACATTGGACTTCCAGTATCGGAATCGGATATCGACGATATTTAGTGATATCGGCGATACCATTCCGATCCGATATTTTTAGATATCGAGCAGTATCGCTCAACACTACTCGGCGCACATTTAACCTGTGCTCTGCGCTGAGTGCTTACACCGGGGTTTCCATGTAAATCTCTGAAATACATGATTCAGACGGAACCCTTGGCAGAAGATTCCCTATAATGTGGCAGATGGAGGCACTGTGGACACCATAATACCTGTGATCCGGCGGTGTCCGTCCTTTTAGGATTGCATAAAAGTGCCATCTGTCACAGTTTTGAGCACTTCTGTAAAGAAGGATACCACTAAACAGAGGCCAGATGGAGTCCATAGTAAATTTGTTGCCTCATTATAGTGATTGGATCCATTGGGGGTTTCATCTGTCACATCACTTAGAGATTTAAATGGAAACCCCAATGTAATTGATCAGCTAAGAGCGTTGGATAAATCTGATCATAAATGTTATGTAAAATGCTCCCAATAAAAGCTTTAACTCAATCTACAAAACAGCAAGCCCTCACTTAGGTCCGTCATCTGTTAACGGAAATATAGGGGGATTCCACGTTACTGGTAGCACAAAGGCTCTGAAAAAGTGAAAAGGCTCCTCGCCCCAAAAGAAATTCAGCAAATTCAGCAAATTCTCAGCTCCCAAATTCAAATGCCCCTCCCTCCCTTCTGAATACTAGTGTGCCTAAACCACATTTAGCACCCACATGTTGGGCATTTCTGTAGTGATGAGAGCCCACCTAATCTACAGGTGCATGTCTCCAGAAGCACGGGCTCGTCATAATGTACTGGTCACTACAACGGCAGTTTGCAATTTTTACTCAGAAACATCCACTGCTGCTTGTTTCTGGAAAACGCCCATGGAGTCAAAATCATCACTAGATCTGTAGATAAATTCCCAAAGGGTTATAATTTCCAAAATGGGGTCACTTGAGGGGGGATTCTGCTATTCTATCACGTAGGGGCTCTTTATATGGAATCCACAAACTTTTCTAGGAAAATCTGTGTTCCAGGAGGCAAACAGCGTTCCGTCCATCCCGAGTCTCTCCTTATGGCTAAGTAGTACTGTACAGCTATATATGGGGTATATATGGGGTAAATATGGGGCATGTTCAGTAGAAATTGTTGGACACATTTTGGTGCCATTTTTACCCATTTCCCAGTATGAAAATTTAAAACTTGGGGCTAACACACAATCTTGATGGTAATAATGTAAATTATTTTATCTTCACTGCTCAATGGTATATAAGTCTGTGACACACCTGTGAATCACTGCACTCCTAGATGAATTGAGAGGTTTAGTTTGTAAAATGGGGTCACATATGAAGGGTTCTGCTGTGTTAGTACCTCAGGGGCTCTGCCAATGTAACATGGAACCCTCAAACAAGTGCAGCAAATCTGCACTGTAATATGGCGTTTCTTCCCTTCTAAGCTTTGCACTGTGCAAAAAAGTAGTTTTGACGATATATGGGCTATTGGTGAACTCAGGAGAAATTGCACAACAAAATTTTGGGTCACTTTTCTCATGTTACCCTTGTAAAAATATAAAATTTGGAGCTAAAAAGATTTTTGCCGGAAAAATGTGATTTTTTTATTTTCACAGCTTAATTTTATAAACCAAATTCAAAGATGTGATAGGATTTTTACAGGATGAAAATGATGAAATGGTAATAAAGGATGTTGAGAAGGCCAAACTTTTACATTCCTATTTTGCATCTGTTTTTTCTCAGAAAGGAAATGTAACATCAACTGATCTTCACTGTCCTATTAAAGAAATATAAGAATCCAGGATATCTATAAACAGAAAGATAGTGAGGAAACACTTAGCTAACATAAATTAATTCAAGTCTCCAGGTCCAGATGAATTACACTCCAGAGTACTGAAGGAGATAGCAGAACAAATTTTTGAACCACTCACCATAATCTTTGAAAATTCTTGGAGACCAGGAGAAGTCCCAGAAGACTGGAGAAGAGCAAATGTTGTTCCTATCTGCAAAATGGGGAAGAAGGTGGACCCAGGGAACTATAGGTCGGTGAGTCTGACTTCTATACCAGGAAAGATCTTTGAACAAATTATTAAACAACATGTATGTAAGTACCTGGATAAAAACAAAGTGATTAAGCAGAGTCAGCATGGGTTTGTAACTAATAAGTCATGTCAGACAGAATCACTGACTGGGTGGATCAGGGAAATGCTGTAGATATAGTATATCTTGACTTCAGCAAAGTATTTGACAAAGTATCTCACACAATCCTTATTGAAAAAATGACTAAGTATGGAATGAACAAGGCAACTGTTAGGTGGATTCATAACTGGATTAGTGATCGGTCCCAAAGAGAGGTTGTAAATGGCAGCACATCCAGTTGGAAAAATGTCTCAAGTGGGGTACCACAGGGCTCTGTTCTGGGCCCTGTACTGTTCAACATCTTTATCAATGATTTAGATGAAGGAATTGAGAGTATACTGATTAACTTTGCTGATGACACAAAACGAGGGGTATAGCTAATACTAGAGAAGAGAGAGAGAGGATTCAAAAAGATATAAATAAACTGGAGCAGTGGGCAGCAACTAACAGAATGGGTTTTAACAGACAGGGAAAAATGCAAAGTACTACATCTGGGCAATAAAAATGAAAAAAGCATATACAGAATGGGAGGAATAGGGCTAAGCAACAGCACATGTGAAAAAAACTTGGGTATACTAATAGATCACAGACTGAACATGAGTCAACAGTGTGATGCAGCAGCATAAAAGGCAAATACAATTCTAGGATGAATTAAAAGAAGCATACAGTCTAGATCACGTGAAGTCATTATTGCCCTCTACTCCTCTTTGGTCAGACCTCATCTGGAATACTGTGTACAGTTTTGAGCACCACATTTTAAAAAATACATCAACAAACTGGAGCAAGTTCAGAGAAGAGCGACCAGACTAGTGACCGGTCTGCAAACCATGTCCTATGAGGAACAGTTGCAGGATTTGGGAATGTTTAGCTTGTAAAAGAGAAGACTGAGAGGAGACTTAATAGCTGTATACAAATATCTCAAGGCCTGTCACATTGTAGAAGGATCATCTTTATTCTCATTTGCACAAGGAAAGACTAGAAGCAATGGGATGAAACTGAATGGGAGGAAACACAGATTAGATATTAGAAAAAACTTTTTGACAGTTAGGGTGCTCAGTGAGTGGAACAGACTGCCACAAGAGGTGGTGATTTCTCTTTCAATAGAAGTCTTCAAACTTAGGCTATACCGATATCTGTCTGGGATGATTTAGTGATTCCTGCTTTGAGCAGGGGGTTGGACCAGATGGCGCAGGAGGTCCCTTCGAACTCTATCATTCTATGATTCAGTTATACTCACCTAGCGCCCATTCCATTAGAGCCCTCGTTTCCTGTAACAAAACAAAAATTAAACCTGTCCATCTTTCTGTCCCACGCTGTAATCCATGCCTGGGTATAAACAGTTTTCAACCTGGAGGGTGCCAAGATGTGACTGTTGAAATACTGAAGTATGAGCTACCGTATCAGTGAGCAGCGTTAACCTCATTGAGGCTACTGCTGGTAGCTGAGATTGTGTTTCCAGCTGAGCCTCTGAACTGTTGCAACCTCTTTGAGATCACTGCTAGCACAGTGAGAAGTCTCACGCTCCAGCGCTGATCTCACCAAGGTCCGCGCAGTTCAGGGGCCCGGCTGTAAATGCAGCCTCAGTGACCAACAGAAACCTCAATGACGTCACTGCTAGTCAGTGAGGCTGCATGGTGGTGTTTGTTTTTTTATACAATATGACTATGGGGTTAGTAATGTAGGCATCTTATAGACACCTCTCCATTACTAACCTCTGGGCTTGATGTTACCTGACAATACAAAGGAGACTAACCCCCAACTATTACCCCACTTGCCACCGCACCAGGGCAAGTGGGAAGAGCTGGGCAAAGCGCCAGAATTGATGCGTCTAATAGATGTTCCAGGGGTGCCAATAGGCGTGGTTTGTGATGCACTTTCAGTACATGCAAGATAAATGCCCTGTTGGAAATGGACAGTGACATTTTTAACAGCCACGGGTGGATTGCAATTCTACACAAAACTGTTAGTGGCACATGTCAGCTGATCAGATAAGCTATTGTGTGACTGAAAAGGAGGAGAGGGGAGGTGTTGCTTTTGACGTTTGGTTATGGTCGTTGTACCATTCAGCGAACATTTAAATATTTGCTGAGCCGAATTGAACCGAACATCAAAAGGTTTATTCTTTTCTACTTCCTATAAATGGTGGTAACAGAACGCATTAGCAAGATCTATGACTTGTACACTAGTACATCCATAACAACAACAACCCCACCTTTATCTGACATTAGTAGAATAACGTCATGCATGTTTTTGAGTTCATGTAATGCCATGTATTGCATGAGTGTAAAATTTGGAGTGGTGTTTACAGATGTGTCCAAAACCTTCAATTCTCCCTCCATAACTTCTTGTAAATGATTCATACATTCTGTTCTTGACTATATTGGATAAAAAATGGATTGCTGGTTTTGAAAGTTAAAGCTTGATTAATTGGTAATGGATCAGAGCATACATTATATTTTAGTTTTTGTAAATTCAAAAGTGTCATTTGTTCCTGGAAGTTAAAGCAAAGTTATTGATTCTTTGGAAGAAAAGCAATTTCAGCTTCCAAATCACTAGAATACTCTGTAAAAAAATGTATCTTGAACTTTAAATTTCTGACAAATCTGTTAATATCCAAGAGTGTAGTGTAGAGATTAAAATTTCTGTCAGGTACAAAGTTTAAACCATAGGTAGGGACACCAATTTTGTCTGAAGTAAATGTAAGATTAGAGAGTTTTAGGACATTAGAAGAATGGCAATAATCTAAAGTGCCTTCCTGCAGCAGGTAATCATTCCTGGAATATTTGCTGTGTTTATATCCGCCACATCTTTTACGTTTTTTGTGCCATTTTTAGCTTTGCAGTAGTAAGTATAATCGAGATGAAGGTTCAAGGAATCTGCATCATTCATGTTACTGTCTGACAAATCTGGGTCAGAAGTTAAAACTAATGTGACCTGATGGGTAATTTCCCTTGAGATAGATTAATTTTCAAAATAGATTTAGGGGTTCGCAGTGATTTATTCCATCCGCCATTTTCATAAACCTATGTTTAGTTTATTGTCTTTATTGTCACGTTGGAATTTATTCTTTTTCCTGGTTATAATAATATCCTTAATTTTGGAAACAGACTGTTGGATACATTTTAAAGAGGTAGCATAATCAGGCTTGGTGGTATATTGCTTTAAGGAAGATTTGATGGAATCACTCTCTAACTACATCGCTGAAATTTTTTTTTTCTTCATGCTTGATGATAAGTCTCACTAATTCAATAGAGTGAATGGAAAGAACTTCATACCAATTTATAACAAATGAAGGAGAGTAGATGTTAGTTGGAATTCTTTTGATGCGGAGACCTCTTGAGATCATTTCTTTATAAATATCATTTTCTAGAATATTAAGATCCCACCAGATTTTGGCTTCAGTGATCATCAGTTTCTTCAGCTTATTAAATTCAATAGACATATTATTGCAAGTAGGACCAGCTTTGCGTAGCCTATTCCCAGAAGGGTCGGTTGTAGTAGAACCCTGAGTGTCAAAATAAATGTATGTCTTTATCTGTGTAAATAGCGTGTTCAGAGAGGAATAAAGGGTATGCCACACTAAACAATATCGCTAACGGGATCGCTAAAAAACGTCACTATTTAGCGATCCCGTTAGCGATATTGTTCAGTGCGGCAGCTTCCAGCGACGAGCTTCCTGCTGTGATCTCGCTCGTCGCTGGAATCGTTCCGGACCCTATTTTCTCGTCGGCGCTCCCGCTGGGTAAGTATCTAATCGCTGTGTGGCACCTTTTCTTAGCGATTTAGCGGTACTTTTGTACCGCTAAAGTCGTTAAGAAGATCGCTAACGGCGATAGCGTCGTTAACTATATCGCTAAATGTGGCCGCATTTAGCGATATAGAAACAATCCCGCTAGCGATCGCATTAGTATGCGTCGTTATCGTGATCGCTAGCGGGATTGTTTAGTGTGGCAGTACCTTTAGACGTGAACTCTAGGGCCACCTATTAGTGTTTGCCCTGATAAGGGGCAAACACCTGTCTGTAAATGGAGATTCTGGTTTGGCTTCTATCCTAGTCATGTGGCACAGTTCGCAAAAGTCAGTATTGACTTTTAGGATTGCTACATCCAATATATGGCATTAGTGTTCAAGTCTACTTCCTCTTTGAAGAGGCTATTTACACAGATAAAGACATACAATTGTTTTGACACTCAGGGTTCCAGCATATAATGTTGAAAAGGATATTTGCATTATTTAAATTCCCAGAAGAACAATTCATAGCCTAAAAGTCAACTTATGAAGGATTATATAGCAGGTACTTAACAAAATTACTGTTAAGAATTAGTATCTTCTGCCACTCATCCCTGATCTTTACAACCAGCTGTTGAGAGCCATTGGTTCACTAAACTTAATCTTAGATGGACACAAAGTTATCCAAATCAAGGAAGGGGATGAGTGGAAAATGCAGTTTTCTACTCCTAGAGTGTCATTATGAGTACCTTATGACGCCTTTTTCGGTTAGGTAATGCGCCAGTTGTTAAAAATTTTGTTAATTACATATTCCAAGATAGAGTTGTGCTCAAAAGTGTACATACCCCCAGGATTTTTATCTTCTTGGCCTTTTTTCAGAGAATATGAATGATAACATCAAAACTTTTTCTCCACTCATGGATAGTGGTTGGGTGAAGCCATTTATTGTCAAACTACTGTTTTCTCTTTTTTAAATTATAATGACAACCCAAAACATCCAAATGACCCTGATCAAAAGTTTACATACCCTGGTGATTTTGGCCTGATAGCATGCACAGAAGTTGACACAAATGGATTTGAATGTCTACTAAAGGTAACATCCTCACCTGTGACCTGTGACAAATGCCAGGAAAATTGTTCGGGTTGCAAAGAAAAACCCACAAATAACATCAGCTGAAATATTGGACTCTCTGAAAACTAGCGGTGTGGCTGTTTCAAGATGCACAATAAGAAGGCGCTTGAAGAAAAATGGGCTGCATGGTCAGTTCGTCAGAAGAAAGCCAATACTGCACAAATGAAACAAAGTATCCTACCTACAATACGCAAAACAGCACAAAGACAAGCCTCAAAACTTCTGGAACAAGGTAATTTGGAGTGATGAGACCAAAATTGAACTTTTTAGCCACAACCATAAACGTTACATTTGGAGAGAGGTCAACAAGGCCTATGATTAAAGGAACACCATTGCTGCTGTAAAACACGGAGGTGTATCGCTGATGTTTTGGGAATATATGAGCTACAATGGCCCAGGGAACTTGGTCAAAGTTGAAGGAAAGATGAATGCAGCACATTATCAGCAAATAATTAGAAGATTAGATATTAGAAAAAAACTTTTTGACAGTTAGGGTGATCAGTGAGTGGAACTGGCTGCCACGAGAGGTGGTGAGTTCTCCTTCAATAGAAGTCTTCAAACAGAGGCTGGACCGATATCTGTGTGGGATGATTTAGTGAATCCTGCTTTGAGCAGGGGGTGGACCAGATGGCCCAGGAGGTCCCTTCCAACTCTACCATTCTATGATTCTATGAAATACTGGAGGCAAGGACTACGCTCATCAAAAGTTCACTTACCCCATTTCTTAATACCGTGTATTGCCCCCTCTAACATCAATGACAGCTTGAAGTCTTTTGTGGCAGTTGTGGATGAGGTTCTTTATTTTCTCAGATGGTAAAGCTGCCCACTCTTCTTGGCAAAAAAGACTCCAGTTCCTGTAAATTCCTGGGCTGTCTAGCATGAACTGCACGCTTGAGATTTCCCCAGAGTGGCTCAATGATATTGAGGTCAGGAGACTGAGATGGTCACTCCTGAACTTCCACTTTGTTCTGCTGTAGTCAATGACAGGTCAACTTGGCCTTGTGTTTTGGATCATTGTCATGTTTGAACATCCAAGTACATCCCATGCGCAGCTTCCGGGCTGTTGATTGCAAATTTTCCTCCAGTATTTTCTGATAACGTGCTGCTGTCATCTTTCCTTCAACTTTGACCAAGTTTTCTGTGCCTTTATAGCTCACACATCTCAAGATACAGCGATTCACCTCCGTGCTTACAGTAGGAATAGTTTTCCTTTCATCATAGGCCTTGTTGACCTCTCTCCAAATGTAACTTTTATGGTTGTGGCCAAGAAGTTCAATTTTGGTCTCATCTCTCCAAATTAACTTGTTCCAGAAGTTTTGAGGCTTGTCTCTGTGCTGTTTTGTGCATTGTAGGAGAGATACTTTGTGGCATTTGCACAGTAATGGCTTTCTTCTGGTGACTAAACCATACAGTCCATTATTCTTCAAGTGCCTCCTTATTGTGCATCTTGAAACAGCCACACTGCTAGTTTTCAGAGAGTCCAGTATTTCAGCTGATGTTATTTGTGGGTTTTTCTTTGCATCCCGAACAATTTTCCTGGCATTTGTCACAGGTCACAGGTGAAGATGTTACCTTTAGTAGCCATTCAAATCCATTTGTGTCATCTTCTGTGCATGTTAACAGGCCAAAATCACCAGGGTATGTGAACTTCTGATCAGGGTCATTTGGATGTTTTGGGTTGTCATTATGATTTAAAAAGAGAAAACACAATAGTTGGACAAAAACTGGCTTCACCCAACCACTAACCATGAGTGGAGAAAAAGTTTTGCTTTTTATCATTCATATTCTATGAAAAAAGGCCAAGAAAGCTAAAATTCTGTTGGAGTATGTAAACTTTTTAGCACAACTTTATGTAGAACAGCTAGTAGAAGCAAGGTAGCTAAGCTGTGTTTGGACGCCAAGTGTAACAGGAGCCTGGCCTGATCCGATGGTGCCAAAACTGCTGCCCTATGACCTTCTGTGAGTATCTGAGGTCGTGGGTTGTAATAATCACCTAGGTAGGTTAACGATGCAACTATTTTTTTATTCCTTACATCCATGGTTTTACAGCAAATCTAGGTAGATGGCCAAAATAAATTGCCCCACTCCACAAGATCCCCTCCCCGGGGCCAGTAGTCCCACTGTCCCTTTACCAGGCAATACTCACTGTTTCCCAACTTTTGGTTGGCCCAAAGATTTCATATCTCCCACCAGTATATTCTATAGTCACAGTTTATGAAATCGAGAAGACAGATCCCTCAACCATAGCAGGGGGATTAAGCCTAGCTGGCAACCGATCTCTTAAACTATATAGGACATCCATCCATGGCTCCAGGACCTCAGCCTAGATCCTTTCCCCTCAATCTCACTCTCCCAACTCCCTGGCTAAAAACATGTGGCTTCTTTTTCTACCTCCCCTTTAAACACTTGCTTTTAGTTCAAAAGAATGAAGAATATTCCAGAAACCCATCACCTGGGATTGCATGTGAGACCCCCTCTGGTGATGGCTCCATTGAGTTTAGAATCCCCATCTTCTCAATGGAACTACTAGCTGGAGAACAATGAAATGATTGATTTCCTTGATTACTAATCTTGGGTCTGTGTGTGTCTAACTTATTGCCTGCACCATGCACCGCCATATACTTAGAGTGACTAGTCTTACCTGTGGAAGACTTAACATCTTGCTGCCCAGTAACAACCCCTCTGAGGATTTACCCTGCAGCGCTGGTCATCCTGATCAGAAACCACAGGTGGCGTCACGACCTATTACTACAATCCCCTGTAAATATTCCCCTTTGAATGAGCGCCCAGGGCAACGGACCGAGCTGTGCTACTTGTGACATTCCCCATAGACTTCAACGGGCTCGGTGCCGAGTACCCCATAAGCCCTGGTACCGTGTGCGACTCATCTTCGCACACCTGCCTCTACTTTATCTGCGCTATTAGTCTATTGTCTTACCTACCCTGCTGTCCCGGTACTCGATGATTCATGTGGCAGCTGTAAGGGATTGAATAATGATATTCTCTGTTTTTTCCCCTCAGTATTCTTGGCATTTTATGTATATACACAGTGCCTTGCGAAAGTATTCGGCTCCCTGGAACTTTTCAACCTTTTCCCACATATCATGCTTCAAACATAAAGATACCAAATGTAAGTTTTTGGTGAAGAATCAACAAGTGGGACACAATTGTGAAGTTGAACGAAATTTATTGGTTATTTTACATTTTTGTGGAAATGCAAAAACTGAAAATGCAAAAGCAAAGTGGCAATCCTTCTTTTGTGATCACTATTTGCCAAAACATTGGTTTGCAACCACATATTGGGTATTGCCTTACTTAGGAAATTGTGTAACACACTGTGAGATATGCTTTTGCAATTATTTCTTCAGAAATTGAAAAAATTGAGGCTAGAACAAAATTTTGGGGTAAAAAATTGAATGTTAATTTTTTTTCATTTCAGAGCATTCTTGTAAGTGCATTAAGTAAAATAGAAATATGTTATACCCCCATCAAATGTTTGCCTGAGTTCTCCATCACCCCTTTAAATACTGTATATAAGACGGAGAAGAGGATATTTATACAATGTATCATCTTTTTAACAGTCTGATGTAAAAAAAAATAACTAAATAGTGTTAGATTTAGAGTGGGCTTTGAAGACCTTAGTAATCAAGACTAGTACCTGGGGATTTCATACTCTACAATGTCAGTGCAAAATGTTTATTTCTTTTTCATGTGTTATTACACTGCAGACTGTTTGAATGCCTTCAAGACATTTATCAAAGTCACCTTTGAAATGTCAGTTTGCAGTTATATAATACCAATGTATGTGACATTAATGAAAATAAAGCCTTGCATTTCCTCTACGTATCTACTTGTTCTTGAGATAAAATGCGTGTTTGAAGTTGTTAATTGTCAGGATATTCGAATTCTGGAAAGGTAACTGTCCTTTATCAGAGTTTTAGAGAAGTGATATTTTGCCATTATTTACTTATTATCCCAAAATAAACTTCATTTTCTCAGGATTTTGTGTGAAATGATGTCCAATTTCCTATTTTTCTATGTTTTTTGTGTTATTCTACAGTAGTACACACAAAGGAAAAAAACGTGTATAACAAAATGTGTAATTCCATAATTTTTTTGGAGAAATACTGGAACAATTTCAAGGGGGCCAACACTTTTGGAAATTACTTTACATATACACAGTGTTAAGGGCCTGCGGAACGCACCTAATAGATATTAAGGAGAGGTGCATTCGCAGCCCGGGGTCCACCGTGCAGGCAGAGCATGCTGCTAGTAAGATGGCGAAAATAGGCAGTATAAGCGAACTCTGTTATCCCGCAGAGTCGCAGATGTAAACGCCATAGCACTATATGGCGGAATAAGCGGTCTCTGTTAACTCACAGAGCCGCTGTAACAAAGACTGTGTCCTGTTAGACTCACAGGAAAACAGATTACTGCTAAGCGGATTGCAGTCTGTGGTCATGCAATCAGAACCCAAGCAGTAATCTCCTCACCGGAGTAGCCGGTATTCTAATGGCGTTTTCAGCCGAGCCCTGAACACGTGCATACAATCTCCTCACCGGAGGTGCCGGTATTCTAGGGGCTTATTTCAGCCAGACCTAACCACATGCATACATGACCTCACTGGCGCAAGCATGTAACAGATTTTATACTAGCGCATATCGGCCCAGCCATGCCACCCTTTTATAGTAGCAACTGCAGGACCTACCAGAAAAGGACCAATGCAAAACCATTCCAGAACACATGTAGTTTCAGGACCTTCCTGGAGGACCAATGGGAGTCGCTGCTGCAACCGAGCATGTGACCCCTGATCTCCAATGGGAGATCTTGCCCTGGGCATGCTCAGATGGAGAAAGCAGGGACTTAGTTCCCGAACTGCCTGCTCCAGCACTGGTTATAATAGAGGAACCAGGAAAGACCGCAACAAGCCTCTGCACAGTGTTAAACTGGACTAGACGCTGAGACCGACATCTCTGCTGAGCAGGCTCCACTGCGGCCGGAGATGGATGGGGGACCGCAGCGGGACTGGTTCGAGACTCCCCTTGTGCAGCAGCGGGAACTCAAACCCTAACACACGGTGGGTGAAATAAGTTTTGAAAACATCACCAATTTTCTAACTAAATATATTTCTAATAGTGCTATTGACATGAAATTCTCACCCGATGTCGGTAATAACTCACAGACAAAGAAATCAAACCATAGATGTCCATAAATTTTTATGTGTGTGGAGACATGGGTGGTCTGTGGATATTCTCGTCTGCTGGGACGAGACCGCATGGACAAAGGCTCATCGCACTGAACGCCCATCAACTTTTATGGTGTGCATAAAACTACTCAGACAACACAGGACGAGGATAAAACAGTGTGGCAATACTGTATTGAACCAAAAAACTGAAAATAACATATAAAACAGTCCCAGCAAATACATAACCCCACCCCACACCATGGAGGCTAAGTGAGGGCCTGACTTGACATACTATAACACATTGTACATAATGTTATGAAAGATCGTTGTAAAAAAACTGGATTGTCCATCTTATTGTAGCTGAGATCCACTTAGCTCTATATATTATAGAATTCTGGTTATTTGAAACCTGCAAGGAACCTCCACCATGCTTCACTGTTGCCTGTAGACACTCTTATTTTACTGCTCTCCAGTCCAGAATAATCTGGACATCAGTCCAGAGCACCTGCTGCTATTTTTTGTACCCCAGTTCCAATGTTACCCTGCATAGTTAAATCACCTGGCCATGTTTCCATGCTGAAGGTAAGGATTTTGGCTGCAATCCTTCAATAAAGACCACTTTTGGTAAGACTTCTCGGAACAGTAGTTGGCTTCCATTGGTTGCTGCCAATTCTAAGTTGATGGCACTGGTGGATATATTTCAATGTTACAGGGAAGTGTTTCATCTGCTGCACCAATCTTTCTTGGCTGACCACTGTATTTATGGTCCTTAACATTTTACTAATGAAATCTACATCTTGCTAAGCTAAAAAAAGGTCATAATAGATATGTTGATATAAAAATGTAAAACTTATGATTCTCAGAATATGGCGACACAGAGATAGTTTTTCTTCAGCGCTTATTTATTGTACTAAAGATATAAAAGTATGCAAATTCGGTATCACTATAATTGTAATGATCCACAGAATAAAGTTAACAATTTATTTGTGTAGCATATAGAACCAATCAAATTTATAATGTCAAAAAACAACAACAGAATTCTGTTTTCCTTCTATTTATCCAAATAGACAATAAAAGTTAGGTAATAGGTCATATGTACTCCAAAATTGATCCATAGACATATACAACATGTCATGCAAAAAGTAAACCCTGAAACAGCAATGTCAAATAAAACATTTAGGGGTTCAGGAGTGGTGAATATGTGACACCTCACATCAACCATGTTCTTACAGTTACGTAAGTGGTATAGCTCTTATCCAGCCATTAAGTTTCATGCAATTCTGAACGGTATGTCCGGTAGAACATACAATATATCATGTGGTAGCCCTTGTGTTCATACATTCTTAAATCATTTCTGCACGACTGCGCTCTCCGGTGACAAGGTTATTCCCAATTTCGCTCAGAGATGAGAATCTGCATAAGGGAAATGCTAGTAAGGAACTGGCAACCTTGTACTCAGTGCTATTTCCTAAAATGGACAAAAAGCTCAATGACTTAAGGCTATTATTACGTAAGTCTGGACTGAAATGTTTCTATCTTCTTCATTCTTGAAAGATGCAAGATACTTTGTGTTAAACAACTGGATTCATCCTTTCATTTAAAATGTAAAATTGCCGTGCGATAGCGTGTTTCTTTTAGTTATTGAATAAAATTGATGACATTTGTTTCGTACCTGTTATATAGTGTACATTAGGTAATCCTTCAGTCTGCTGTGGTTTTAAGGTACAGATCGCAGATCTCTTGTACTGATTTGTATACACATAACTTTTCTTTATAGCTAAGATAAAGTGGCAAAGTGAATAAACACTGCCCATTCTATGATATCTTTCCAAATATCAGCTCTTGGGACCTTTTTATAGCACATAATGTAAATTGCAATGTAATTTATAGTATTTAAATTGTATTGTGCTATCAGCAAATAAGTGAAGTTTTAAGTCACGATTAAGGAAACGTATGACATTTTCGAATCTAGATTGTGTCAAGTCACGGATTCATGATCTTTGTTTATCATCATTGAAAAGCACCTTTATTTACTGTCTTTAAATGAGAATTTATCTGTAGTCAATTAGTCATGTTATCATTTCACAGGCCTATGTAGCTCATCACAATTACACAATTACTAGAACTCTGTCTTGTAATAATCTCACATGATCAGGACAGATTTCATACACCGGAAGTAAATGACTTATCTGTTCATTGAATTCAATTGCAAGCAGCAGAGATATAAAAGAATGAAAAGAATTGATACACATTAGAGATTTTAACTTTACATTAAGCAATGAATATTTTGCTTGCTGATGCCGGAAAACAAAGGTTCTATTCAGGGTCGGGACGAGGGATAGGCACCTGCCTAGAGCGACAGCTACTGCCTACCCCAGGGGGTTGCATTTAGGGGGGAAAAAACCCCACTGACATTTCTGGATTCTGGATGCCTGCGGCCGCCCGTCACCTTCCTCTGGCCTCAGACATTCAGCGCAGTGATGGGGGCACACAGAGGAGCAGTGTCTCAATTTGCAGACACTATGTTTCAGGGTACTGCCCCTCATCTGTGCACAGTGTCTGCAAATTGAGATTCTGGTTTGGCTTTTATCCTAAGTCATGTGACAAGGTTCGTTAAAGTGTCGACATTGACTTTTAGGATTGCTACTTCCAATAGGTGGCACTAGAGTTCTAGTCTTCTTCCTCTCTGAAGAGACTATTTGCATATTTCCCAGAGAAGCATTGAGGCTTTAAGTCTCCTCATCTCGGCATGCTTAACATGTCACTCTCTGCAAGGAGAAACATTACTACTTGGATCACGGTCAGTTGACTCTTACACAGCCAAACCAGATTATTATTATTATTTATTATTATTATTACACATTTATATAGCGCCATTTATTCCATGGCGCTTTACATATGAAAAGGGAAAATATAGACAGATACAATAAACATGTGCTAGACAAGGGACACACAAGTACAGAAGGAGAGAGGACCCTGCCTGCGAGGGCTCACAGTCTACAGGGATGGGTGAGGATACACTAGGAAAGGGTAGAGCTGGTCGTGCGATGGTTCAGTAGACTGAGGATCATTGTAGGCTGTAGGCTTGTCGGAACAGGTGGGTCTTCAGGTTCTTCTTGAAGGTTTCAGTTGTTGGTGAAAGTCTGATGTTTTGCGGCAGGGAGTTCCAGAGTATGGGGAAGCCCGGGAGAAGTCTTGTATGCGGTTGTGGGAAGAAGAGATGAGGGGGGAGTCGAGAAGGAGATTCTGGTGTCCATCCTGGTGGTCCCGAAGAAAGAGGCTTCCTTCCCTTGGTCAATACCTTTTGTCCCCTTTGACCCCACCTCTACCTATGTCCTGTCCTCTTTTCCCCGTCCAATAGTCGGCTACCCCTACAGAATCACCTTACACCCCCTCCCCCTCTCCATATCCCTGCAGTCACTGCCTCCCAGCGTCATGTCAGCCTCCCGTGACTCTGTGCTCCCACGTCCAGCTGCTACTTGACACTGGATAGGCCGATTCCTTATGATCAACTTATCCCCCCTTTCCCTCCCCTCCCGTTTCCCCTTAACTCCCATTAGCAAAAAACACGCGACAACCATATTTTGGGTAAAAACGGCCACAGCAGCCTATTTATTTAAATTGATTGTTAACCAAGCACTTGGTGAGGTCCTTGAAGTTATAGAAGGTCTGGTGGTATTTTTACCGGGCCTTGCCCCCCTTTACCCACCCAGCCTTCCTAGCCGCGGTTATCTCAGACTCAGGAGAACCATGAACCGGGGTAAAGGTACTGCCACACTTAGTGATCTCGTTAGCGATCTCAATAACGACGCAAGCTAATGAGATCGTTTTTGTGATCGTTTTAATGTCTCTAGTAGCTGCCACACTTAGTGATCTCGTTAACGACTCAAAAGCGGTTAGCGATCTCATTAACGACTTTAACGGTCATTGCGATGTAAAAAACAGCGCACATTGCTCACAAAAGGTGCCAGACACAGCGATTCAGGCTCACCAGTGGGACGCCAACGATCTAAATACGGTCCAGAACTCTAGTGAACGATCAGCGAGATCACAGCAGGGGCCACGTCGTTGCTACATGCCACACACGTTAGCGTCACGAACGAGATCGCTAAATAGTGACGTATTTTAGCGATCTCGTTAGTGACGCTGTTTAGTGTGGCATACCCTTAAGGGGTGGCCTTCTAGCATCGCCGGGAATCGCCCAATCTAATACAGCTGTGAACCCGACGTTCCAGATCTCACACTTTGCACTGACGAGGGGTAGTACCCTGAAACACAGTGTCTGCAAATTGAGATACTGGTTTGGCTTTTATCCTAAGTCATGTGACAAAGGGTTGACATTGGCTTTTAGGGTGGCTACTTCCAATAGGTGGCACTAGAGTTCTAGTCCTCTTCCTCTCTGAAGAGACTATTTCATATTTGTATCTGTAAAACACAAATACAATTGATGTCGGCCCCACACGAGACAGGAGTAGAGGATCTTTAATCAGCTCCCTGCTCTCCAGGAAACTCCAGCACATGCAGAGGATGTTTGATAACATGATGCATTGACATCATTGCGCCATCCAGCACCCACTGCTGCATCAGGTGGAAGAAGATGCGGGATTGCACTGGACAGAGAGTTTGCATTAGGTAACTATAAGCTTTTTTATTTTTATTCTATTATTTTCCTAATGGATGAAGGTATTATACCTAGGGCCTGTGGGGACATTCCAGGAGAAGCTGGCTGTGGGGACATAAGGGACTGGCTTTGGGGATATAAGAGGGGCTGTGGGGACATCACTAGAGAGGCTGAATATGGCAACATAAGGGGCTTGCCATGTGGACAAAAGGGGCTGGCTATGGGGACATTGCTAGAGGGCGTTGAGTATATGGACATAAAGTGCATAAAGTGCTGGTTATGGGTACATTACAATGTAGGATGGCTATGTGGATATAAGGGGCTGTCTATTGGAACATTACAAGAGGTAGATGGTTATTGGAACATTACAAGAGGGGCTGGCTATGGGGACATAAAGGGCTGGCTTTAGGGACATTACAAGAGGGGCTGGCTATGGGGACCCCATAGCTCAGTTCATAGAAAACCTCACAGCTTTTTTCTTTATTTTTTATGAGGTCATAAGAAGCTGGCTATGGGGACATTACAAGAGAGGCTGGATATAGGGACAATACAAGAAGGGCTGGCTATTGAGACATTACAAGAGGGGCTGTGGTGACATAATCAGAGGGTGATGATACCATACTGGGTGCTGTTGGGGACATTATATTGGGGGTTGTGATGACCATAGTGTATGGGGGCCTGTGCGGGACATTATAATGTATATTGGGGGTTGCGGTGGATATCATACTGTGGAGTGATGTGGGGGACATTATACTGTGTATAATGGCCTGTGGGGCCATTATCCTGTATAGGTGACTTGGTGGCCATATTACTGTATGGGGTGTTGTTGTGCCATCATGCTATTTTATGGGGATGTGATGTACATCACAGTGTACATTGGGGCTGTTATGGATATTATACTATATATTGGGGGGATGTGGTGGATATCATACTGCGTTGATAGCTGTGGGGGACATTATAATATATATAAGGGCCTGTGTGGCCATTATCCTGTATTAGTGACTGGGGGGCATAATACTGCATGGGGTTCTGTGGAGACCATCATACTATAAAATGAGAGGCTGTGGCAGACATCATACTGCATGGGGATGTGATGGTCATCACGGTGTATATTGGGTCTGTTATGAATATTATACTGTCTATTAGGGGATGTGGTGGACATCATACTGTGTGGGTAGGGGACATTATACTGTAAAGAAAGGGTTGTGTGGCCAATATATTGTGTCAGTGACTGGGGGGCCATAATACTGCATTGAGTGCTCTGGGGTCCACATGCTTTATAATGGGGTCATGTTGCACATTACACTGCATGTAGGCAGTGATAGATATCAAAGTGTATATTGGGGCTGTTGTGGATATTGTACTGTATAGACAGCTGTGGTGACTATCATACTGTGGATGATGCATCCACAAGAAGCAAGCAGGAGGGCAGCGATCGTAAGAAGATGGGAGGCGCTGGACCAAGACCAGTGACACCCCTCAGACCAGACTGCCCCACAGGTGAGTATAATAAAATGTATTTTTCAGTTCTTCCAGGTCGGGTTGGGGGCTTATAGACAGCATTATAGAATGCTGTGTATAAGCCCTGAAAGGTGATGGCCTCATCTTATATTAGCCAAAACTGCTGACAGGTGCACATTAAGTACCAAATTGGCTCTGTCACTAAGGGGTTATAGAAACCAGGAAGTAAGGAGACTGCAGAAGTTTGGACTGCTCAAGAGACAACTTGAGAATAAACTTTAAATGTATAAAATTTGAATCACTTTAAATTTCTGCTAATCCCTACAGACTGCAAAATGTTAGATTGCTAGTAACTGTCCAGAAAAAGAACTTTCATCTAAATATATGGGTTTTATTTGCTGGAAAGTTTGATGGGATTCCAAATAAGAATTTACATTATTGTAATGGACAAATCATCTAATCAAAATTAGTAAGAAAGTGTATCTGATTTCCTTACAAATAATCTTTTCTCTAATGTTCTGTCCTCACTAAATGAGGCAGGCTCATGTAGCTATACAGGCAGCTAAACAGCTATACCGGGGTCCAATAAGGAGACTGAGGATGAGTTTGTGCTTTTATTGAATGTGATAGTATATTGGCGCAGTGAAACTGTAAACAATCATATACATACAATCTGTGCATGATACAGCAGAAATACACATTATACATGTTACACACTGAATATGAAGGTAACAAACTAGAACTGACCCAGGGGTACAACTGAATATGCTAGGCTAACATTATGGCAGAAATTAACTATTGAGAACATAAATACATACCGGCAATGCAATTGCAAGAGGATAGTAATGGATGTGCTCCTTCTTGGATACAGGATGAAGGAAAATGGAGGGAAATGGAGGCTGAGCTACCATAATGCATTGCAAAAGAGGAGGAGAATCAGAATACAAGAAATAGAAAATAGGACCGCAGACATGACTCTGGCCGCTAGAGGGAGCCAAAATACTAAATAAATAAAGATCATGAATATGCAAGTTTCTCTATACTCATACTAATAAATAACTGTAAAATTATGCAAACAGATAATCAGATGTAGCAAATTAGATGTCGGAGACAGAACATCTAATGTAACATTATATACAGTATATGATGGTGATGTGTAAATGGAAATCTTAGGCATAGGCATCTCTATTATTTGGATTATAATTGTTATAGTACTTTCAATAAAACATCTAAGTGTGACACTGGCCAAAGGGCCAAAAGCCAGTCTTACATTAACAGATCTGAGAGTTCATTGGCAAGTCAAATTGTATTGTCTCGCTGCACGCTGTTTGTACCTCAGTGTGTGTTTTATAAAAATGCAGCCACCCAATGGCAGATGAAGTGGGTAACGTATAATACGTGACAAGAACAGTAACCTAGTTTATCTCAGATGCAACAAAATACCATAGAAACAACATTTTTATATAATATCCCACAATACCTAATAAATTCCTTAACACACTCTTTTCTGAATCCATTTCTAGTGTCAGAGAAATATATTTCAATTTTTTTCATTATTTATCATCAATATTTTTTTAATTGCTCCCATTGAGTAACATTATTTTATAAGCATTAATGAATCAGTGGCAGGAAATTAATGAATTCCTATTTCTATGTTGATTTTTAATTCAATTTCTCTGTAGCTGTAACTGCAGTTTAATTTTGTAAAACTATTGGGTTACGCAAAAAAGCAACACACAGTATCATAAAGTTCGGTAGTGCTACTATTGCAAATGCAGGTGCAGGGATTTCAGAAGAAAACATGGCGGACAAAGACTGTTTTGTGCTTCACTAGCGCTTCTACAGGTCTTGCACCACCCTGAAGAGTTCTGTGCATGAGGTTGTGAAATAGCCATTTGGGTCATTCAGACACTAA
Source organism: Oophaga sylvatica (assembly GCA_033576555.1). Taxonomy (NCBI): domain Eukaryota; kingdom Metazoa; phylum Chordata; class Amphibia; order Anura; family Dendrobatidae; genus Oophaga; species Oophaga sylvatica. The sequence continues at coordinate 204,168,270 of JARQOD010000004.1, read as the reverse complement.
AAAAGGCTTCAGAAATCGGTGCCCTGATACTCTGTTTTGCATGTCAACACAATTGATCTCACAATATATTTAATCCATCGAATAAAAGGAGACAAATAACAGGTCTGTGTAATATTTTACGTCCCCCATGAAAAGTTACTATTTAGCCTGGCTGATGTATTTAAGAGAGGAAGCAATTGTTAATCTTTCATATGTGCTCAAGAACATACAATAAATGGGAATGTATGTACCTTTGTACATTGGTATCACTTGTCTTCAGCTAATGACTCTTTGGTTCTTCAAACCTCAAGTCGGCATATTTTCGTGATTTCCACAGTAAACTAGATTAAAGTAAGGGAGCCACAGATTGCAGTCCTCTGGTGTAAATGTATCATACATATTTATGGATGGAAAGGGTAAGCTAGCATGAGCTATCCTGATTCAGTTACTTGTTTTGCCATAAATGTTTAAGGATGTTGCTCCTAAAGGTCCCCATATACATTTACTGCCATGTAAAAAAAAATTTCCAAGAAATTGATATCAATAATAAATATAATTTATTAGAAAAATACCAGGAATAAGAAAAGCAGAGGTAGAACAGAGGTCAATTGACCAAATAGCACATGCAGAACAGGGAACACAAAGAGGTGCCATGACAAAGGCACTTTGCCGAAACGCGCGTCGGGGAGGGCGCACCAGGTCGCACGGTACATCTATTCTGACAGGTATCATTCCTTTTTATTTAGGGATATGATTTCCCGGCTGTGAATGTCATTTTGATACGCTGTCTATGGCGTTTTTGTGGCTATGTGATTTTATGTAGCATCTAATACAGCTAAATGCATATGATATTTGTTTACTTGCTGCATATTATCTATTTTGTTTATTTTTAAGATCACATTCATTATATGCCACAAACTTCAATCGCCTTTTTTGGGGATTTGTGCAATACTATGGCAATTGCCTCACATATGATGTATTGATTTGTACATTCCATTTGTGATATCATGACCTGTTTGTGTTCCCTGTTCTGCATGTGCTATTTGGTCAATTGACCTCTGTTCTACCTCTGCTTTCCTTATTCCTGGTATTTTTCTAATAAATTATATTTATTATTGATATCAATTTCTTGGAATTTTTTGTTCGCAAATTTTCATGATATTTATCTAATTTCTAGCGAATTTTTCCTATTATGTCTAAACTTCATATGCCCATACCTATTAGGGTAATTTTTCACGTGTAATTATTGATTACGTATATGGGTATGTTATTCATGAAATGTTTATATTTACTGCCATGTGTCATGTTGTTTTTTGCCTCTTTGCTTAACTTGCCTTGGCACAAGCCTTGTTGTCATATTGATCAATTCCTCTTAATCCAATACATTCCCCACCATTAATTGTTCTGGGCTGCAAGCCAGCAGTGAGTACAGACCTGTAACTCCTCCTAAACCTTCTGACTCCTCCCCCAACATCACAAATAGTCCCCGCCCCAATCTCCTGTATTTTACACTGCAGGGAATAGAAGTAATGCACAAAACATCAGAACACCAGCCCTGACATTAAAGATTATCTACTACCCCACCTCACTGATATGAATGATGGGTTTGATGGGATAAAGAAGGAAGGGATGGGATGGATTAATGGATATATGGGTAGAGATATGAATTTATTCATATGATAGAGGGAATACAGCAGGCTATACAGGGAAGGATATAATTATTTTATCCCTTGCTAATTTTGTAAGTTTGCCCACTGAAAAAGATATGAACAGTCTATAATTTTAAGTGTAGGTTAATTTTAACATTGAGAGATAGAATATCAAAAATAAAATCCAGAAGATCACATTGTATAAATTATATAAATTTATTTGCATTTTGCAGTAAGAAATAAGTATTTGATCCCCATACCAACCATTAAGAGATCTGGCTCCTACAGACCAGTTAGATGCTCCTAATCAACTCGTTACTTGCATTAAAGACCGCTGTCTTACATAGTCACCTTTATGAAAGACTCCTGTCCACAGACTCAATCGGTCAGACTCTAACCTCTACAACATGGGCAAGACCAAAGACCTTTCTAAGCATGTCAGGGACAAGATCATAGACCTGCACAAAGCTGGAATAGGCTACAAAACCATATGTAAGATGCTGGGTGAGAAGGAGACAACTGTTGGTGCAATAGTAAGAAAATGAAAGAAATACAAAATGACTGTCAATTGACATCGATTTGGGGCACCATGCAAAATCTCACCTCATTGGGTATCCTTGATAATGAGGAGGGTGAGAGTTCTGCCTAAAACTACACGGGGGAACTTGTCAATGATCTCAAGGCAGCTGGGACCACAGTCACCAAGAAAACCATTGGTAACACATTACGCCGTAAAGGTTTAAAATCCTGCAGTGTCCACAAGGTCCCCCCTGCTCAAGAAGGCACATGTGCAGACCCGTCTGAAGTTTGCCAATGAACACCTGGATGATTCTGTGTGTGATTGGGAGAAGGTGCTGTGGTCAGAGGAAACAAAAATTGAGGTCTTTGGCATTAACTCAACACGCTGTGTTTGGAGGAAGAGAACTGCTGCCTATGACCCAAAGAACACCGTCCCCACTGTCAAACATGGAGGTGGAAACATTATCTTATGGGGTGCTTCTCTGCTAAGGGCACAGGACTACTTCATCGCATCAATCGGAGAATGGATGGAGCCATGTACCGTAAAATCCTGCGTGATAACTTCCTTCCCTCCACCAGGGTCGTGGCTGGGTCTTCCAGGAAGACAATAACCCAAAGCATACTGCCAGGGCAACAAAGGAGTGGCTCAAAAAGAAGCTCATTAAGGTCATGGGGTGGTCTAGCCATTCTCCAGACCTTAATCCCATAGAAAACTTAAGGAGGGAGTTGAAGCTCCGAGTTGCCAAGCAACAGCCTCAAATCTTAATGATTTAGAGATGATCTGCAAAGATGAGTGGACCAAAATTCCTCCTGACATGTGCGCAAACCTCATTAACTACAAAAAATGTCTGACTGCAAGGTTTTTGCCACCAAGTATTAAGTCTTGTTTGTCAGAGGAATCAAATGCTTATTTCTCACTGCAAAATGCAAATAAATTTATATAATTTATACAATGTGATGTTCTAGATTTTATTTTTGATATTCTATCTCTCAATGTTAAAATTAACCTACCCTTAAAATTATAGACTGTTCATGTCTTTGTTAAAAGGGGGAAACTTACAAAATCAGCAGGGTATCAAATAATTATTTCCGTCACTGTATATACATTACAGGGGGTATACAGTAGAGTGTTTGTACATGTCTATACACCCTGCTGTATACATAGAGATGAAAGAGAGAGCTGGCAGAATTCACAGAAACCAAGTGAGCTCTGCTGAATGCTGCCCATCCACCTTAGTGGCAAGCCCCACCTTATGTTTTCAGCAAATTCTGTGCTCCAAAATCCAAATGCTCCCTCCCTTCTGAGCCCCAGTGTGCCTAAACCACATTTAGCGCCCACATGATTGGCATTTCTGTGGTGATGAGAGCCTGCATAATTTACAGGTGTGTGTGTGTAGCCCAGCTGTGCCTGGAGTCACATGTTCCCAGGTGGAAGCAACAAAGGTAAACCCACAGTGACCTATATGCACACAACAAATCTGCATTATTCCCTAGATCCACTAGAGGGAGCCCTTCCGCAGTTTATAAAGGTAGTGTAGACACGTGAGTTACCTCAGATCTCAAGTTACCTCAGAACTCCTCAGACGAGCTGAGAGACGGCAGTTTGTTAGATTTGAGATCTCCTCAGAACGTCTTAGAGAGCAGTGAGTAGTTGTCAGTTTTTACCTCAGATGAGCTGAGAGAGAGAGAGTTATTGAGAGACTAAAGACTACCGCTTGAACTTAGTTTACTGTGTGGAGTCCAGTAATAGTGGAGGAAGATACCCACTTTAGCCTGGTCAGAACTAAGTCAACCGAGTGTAGTTTCAGTGAGCAAGCGTGCCGACGCTTTGATAGCGGTGAAGAGAAAGGAGAACTAGCTATCTACTGCTAGTGTGCTTATGCTGAAGGTCGAAGTAGGACGAAAGGCGAGTGGAAGGAAAAGAGAGTGACAGAGGATCGCTTACCTCTACTCTGAACAACCGGACACCGGGTCCTGAGCTTGCTAGCATCTACACGACTAGTAGGAGATACCGGAGACCCTGTGGGACTACAGGTCGCAGGGGCCCACAAGTGTTGATACGTAGCCGGGGTCAGAAGACAGGAGTCTGGTCGGCCAACCATTAGAGACACTGTTCTATCCCAGAGAAGGCCTCACCACAAAGTCAGCCAGGCGTATAATTGAGACAGAGTTAGACTTCATTTCACACAGGTCAGAAACTCACACACATATAGGAGTACGGAGGCCCTACATCTACTCAGTGGGATTACTGGACGTGCATCCTCCACTCTGTCAGCTTCCTGGGACGTGCCTGCAACTACCATCAGTAAAGGTACAGAAAGAGACTTTTGTGTGTGTGTCTGCCTTATTGATCCTGCACCCCTACACCGCCATATACCCTGAGGGACCCAGTCTTGCCTGTGGAAGACTTAATACCTTGCTGCCCAGTAACAACCCCTCAGAGGATTTACCCTGCAGCGCTGGTCATCCTGACCAGGTACCACAGGTGGCGTCACAAATAAACTGTAAATACTTTAATCCCCTGTAAATATCCCACATTTTATGGTGATCGCACAGGGCAACGGACCGAGCTGTGCTACCCGTGATATCCCCCATTGAAGTGAACAGGCTCGGTGCCGAGTACCCCACAGGCCCTGGCTGTGCGACTCATGTGTCTGCAGAAGCATGAGCTGGGCATACCGTACTGGGCACTACAACTTACTAGTCACTTCAACATACTGCTCACTACAAAGGCAATTTGCAATTTTCACTCAGCAACTTCCACTACTGCTTGTTTCTGGAAAACACCAATGGAGTCAAAATCATCATTACACCTGTAGATAAATTCACAAAGAGGTATAATTTCCAAAATGGAGTCTAGCACTCAGAGGTTCTTTAAATGGAGTCCGCAAACTATTATAGGAAAATCTGCTCTTCAGGAGGTAAATAGCGCTCCGTCCCTCCACAGTCTCGCTGTGTTGTTAAGCAGTACTGTACTGTGACACATGGGGTATTTCTACATTCAGCAGGAATTGTGGGACAAATTTTGGTGCATTTTACCCATTTCCCAGTATGGAAATGTAAAACTTGGGGCTAATGTACAATCTTAGTGGTAAAAATGTAAATTATTTATTCTTCACTGCCCAGTGGTATAAAATTTTATGACACACCTGTAATGTCAATATACTCACTGCACCCCCTAGATGAATTAATTGAGAGGTGTAGTTATTAAAATGGGTTCACTTATGGGGGGGTTCTGCTGTTTTGGCACCTCAGAGGCTCTGTCAATGTAACATGGCACCGTCAAACAAGTGCAGCAAAATCTGTACTGTAATATGGCATTTCTTCCCTTCTGAGTTTTGTACTGTGACTCAAAATTAGTTTTTGATCACATATGGGGTATCAATGAACTTAGGATAAATTGCACAACAGATTTTGGGTCCTGTCACGGGACATTTTACATAACATTTTCAATCACATTTATGTATTGCATGAATAGAATAAATGTATTTACTGGATTAATATTTTTTCTTTTTTAAAAAATTTGGTGATTTTTTTTTTACATTTTCACTCTTTTTAATATTTTTTTACTGTTTTACATTGTCCCGGATGGGACATTACTATACAGTGACAGATCGCTGATCTGATACTCTGCAATGCTTTTGCACTGCAGGGCATCAGAGCAGCAATTGAAAGGCTGAAAGGCAGGGAAGAAGTCATACCAGCTCCTGCTCCTGCACTGACAAGCCACCTTCCCTGAATGACCCCGCAGCCATCTTGCAGCTGGAGGTCACCATGGAGACCATCAGCACAATGCAATCGCATCACGTTGTGCTGATGGAAGCACACAGGGAGCCCACTCTCTGTGCGAGCTCCTCAATGTTGCTTTTCGCTATTGACAGCAGCATCAGAGGGGTTAAACGCCCGTGATCGATGCTAGCACCGATCATGGGCGCAGCTCACACAGAGCTGACACCCACACCAGATTGCGGCACCGTACATGTATTGCGGTTTGTGGGAACACAGTTCCCGCAGCACCGTACACGTACAGCGCATGTCGGGATGGGGTTAAGAGATAACATTGATCAATATCGGTTTTAAACTTTTACAAACCTGTTTGAAACAATAAGCCACAATGGTTCAATTAAAATTATTTGTTAATGGTCCACAAAAAGTAGCATGTAGTAACTTAAGGATTTGTAATACAAAAGGGTCAAAGTGTTTGAAAGCTCATGTAAACTAATGTGACTCTATGCATCGCTCACTCAGTTTATTGTAAATCAATAGAAGTAACACTGCACACGTTCCTATAAATATTTAGTAATGTCTAAAAGAATGTAATAAAATCAAACGTAAATTTTTTTTAACTATTTCTTTGCTTGGCAATCTAATATTACATCATCTTTACAGACATTGAAAAAACTGGTTATCAGTTTTACTATAGATGCTTGATGCAAACTATGATTCATTAAAAAGAAAAATTTGCATTACAAATTGAACACTTAGCTGATTCTCATAAGACATTCTCATCTGCTAATTATCTGGCGAACATGTAATTCATGGTTGATGATAATTTGCAGTGCATTAGTATTTCATTAGCAATCAACGAGTAAATTTAGTTTCCGTAAAGGTAGTGGAAAAAGAACTAATGTATTCTAAGATCTTGGCTTCTCTGATTTAGAATCCTCAAACTAGAAAGCTGGTTTAGCTATATAGTATCCTTACTTAACTTGATGACCTTTTATGTATCCATAAGTCTTGATTGGGAAGGGTTCCCAACATTAAAGGTATGGATATGTCCTGGCGATCGCATGATTGCAGCTGGGTGTTCAGCAAACATGACAGCTGACACACAGCTCTCACAGCCAGGAGCAGTACAACGCACCGCCCTTGTATGTTTTTCCGCCAAACTGCTACGAGGGCCTGATCATTGCCATAGTGACCTAAGGTTGTCGCCAAACTATGGAAAGAGTAATAGACCATGCTCAAAGCATGTTCTAAGAACCTTCTGTCAGTGCAACACTAATAGGTATAAAGCATGGCAATCCTGATGCATTGCAATGCATTATACCAGAGTGCTAAAAGTTAAAGTCCCATAGAGGGACTATGTAAAAAAGTAAAAAGAGAAATACAGGTTGTATTATAATATTTTTTTAATCGCAAAAATAATTTTAAAAAATATTATACCAATAAATATGTATTTTTAGAAAAAAAAACAAATAAAAGTTGACACATTTGGTTTCCCCACATGACCTGACCTATAAAATTGTCACACTAGTTAACCCCTTCAGTGAAAATTGTAAAAAAAATTAAGAAGTAATTACTATGCTTTTTCATCATACCACCGAACAAAAAGTAGAATAAAACGCTATCAAAAAGACAAACATAAATAAAAATTATATTACTGAAAACGTCAACTTGTCCCGCAAAAACAAGCTGCCATATAGCTCCATCAGTGGAAAAATAGCCAGTTTTGCTCTACAAAATTTAAATGGCGCTTCTTCACTTTCGAGCCCTGCCATGCACCCAAACCATCGCTTTTTCACCACATATTAGGTATTGACTTACCAAGGAGAAATTGAAGAACAAAGAGTATGCTGCAATTATTCCAGTTACCTTTGTGAAAATGCAGAATTTGGGGCTTAAACAACATTTTTGTTAGAAAAATATGATTTTCTATTTTCTCAGCTCAACGTTCTCACCACACATATAGATACATTCCTTGAGCAGTCTCGTTTCAAAAATTGGGTCCCTTGTGGGGGGTTTCCACTGTTTAGACACATCAGGGTCTCTGCAAACACGACATGGCATTCGCTATCTATTCAAGACAATTTTGAGTTCCAAAATTAAAATGGCACTCCTTCCCTTCCGAGCCTTGTTGTGTGCCCAAAAACTAGCTTTCCTCCATGTATGGGGCATTGGCATACTCAGGAGAAAGTGCCCAACAAATTATATGGTTCATTTTCTCCTGTTAACCTTGTAAAAATGTAATATTTGAAGCTAAATAAACATTTTGTGGGAAAAATTAAAATGTTATTTTTGTTATTGCTGAAATCTGTAAATTCTCTGAAAAGAATTTATCCACATTTCAAAATCAAACAACAAGTTGGTTGCACTCTCCATTTATTCTCTATGCAGCTGCTGGAAAAAGTTGAGCTCAGCAGCTCAATGAGGAATTAATGCAATAGTGGTCAAACATGTCAATTGTTCTGCCTATCTGTGCATGTGCCAACCTATCCCATGAATAGGTGATAACGTGTTTTCATTAGTGAACCTCTATAAATGCATCTTTTGCCACTGAATAATAGTATATCACATAATAGAGAAGGGTTACATTTTCAAGTATATCATCTCTAATGTACCTTTTGGTATATCGCCTGGACTGCCCGGGATGCTTCCTGTGTGCACGCACCCGCTGGATCTTTCCTGGGGCATTGCTCGGTGTGACTGTTTGCAGCGCATTCCGGTCATGTGACCCAATCCCATCCACGTCAGACAGGGGTGTGGCTTGGCTCCAGCCGGGATGCGTGGCTTTGTCGCGCTGTGCGATGCCCCGGGGATGTATCTGCCAGTGCGGTGTTTGCCGCTGGAGCATAGCATCTCTGGGACATCCGATCTACAATATAGCACTCTTAGGATATTTGAGTTTGGGAAATGTGTCTTTTTGGACACAAGGGCTGTGTTTACATCCGGCTATGGGAGGTGTTTGTTTGGCCATGTGATTAGGGGTGTGATTAAGCACTGCCCACCTATTAAATTTGATGCACCCCGATTCGCTGAACAATCAGCCCTTCGCCTCTAGATGCAAAGCAGGCTGTAAACACAAAACTTGTGGTCCAATCAATGATAGTGTTCCTAGAGGGGATTTTGATTTGGGCTTTCTGATTGGTAGGGCTTGAGGCATAAAACAATGCCACTGCTGGTGTGATGTCATCCCCCGGAAGAAGTCTGAACGCCGAAACGTGCGTAGGGGCTGGCACCATCACCCGCAGGAGGTAATCTTGTATTTCTTTGCACTTTATCTACCATCTATATAGGATTGGTGACTACACATGTTTTGTCTGGATCTGTGCCTTATTGGCCTTGCCCTGACAGCTATCTAGCTGTATGGGAGGATATGTTGGGAATTTTTCTATGTGTAAAGCTCTATAGTATTTAAGTGTGTGTTGTGGTGCCTCTATCGGGTTCCCACCTTTTTAACTTATGTGTGGAAGTATTTTTACATTTTGAGATTTAATAAAGAGTTATATTTTTCCTATATATTGTGTGGAGTTCATATGTAATTATCGGAAGTGTTTATTGATTTTTGGACTCTGTGATAGTTCCAGTGTTTAGTATGGGCATTTATACACTTTAAAGTATGCCTCATAAAGTGACTTCAACATTTTTGCTAAGGTATATAGTATGTAGTGTAAGTGTGCAATAAATAAATGGAGTGACTTACCAGTGACACCTCCAATTGAAGTACCGGTAATTAATTTTCAGTTTTCTTTTTCATCGAGTGTAGACCTCTATGACTTCTTTCAGCCATGTCTCGTGTCTGCAGAATGTAACACACAAACATCTATGAGTGATTGCTTCTTGAGTATTCTCTCCATTTATTTGCCTACTTATACACTGTGGCAAATGAAGAAGAAAAGAGCCATAATGCGGTCTTGGTTCCCTACACAGTACCAACACCTCTCCTTTGTTCCCCCACAATAGCAGTATAGCCAAAATTGAACTATTTTACATAGTGATGTCACCCCCTTTTGTAACCTCCTCAAAACTTAAAATGTCTGTTGCTGTGGCTCCCATACAGTATTAATTATAATACTAATAATTTTATTTATATAGCGTCAACATATTCTGCGGCACTTTACAATTCAGGCGGAAAATGTACAAAACAATATCAGACATTACAGAGTAGCACATTATTCAACACATACCTAGAGGACTGAGGGACCTGCTCGCAGGCTTACACTTTACAAGTAATTGGGAGAAACACAAAAGCTAAATGGTATAAAGTGCTTGTATTGTATGGTCCAGCCATCAACATAATACATTTTGTAATATAATAAGTAGGGTACTCAAATAATGCTGCATGAACCCATCAAGAACCAGCATCTGTACAAGTACAGATTCAGAGTGCCATTAAGTGCATGGAAGGTGTGTAATCGCTAACTGTGGATTCTAGTAATGCATTCTAGAGAACTGGCACAGTATGAAAGAAGTCCTGTATACAGGAGTTGGAGGTTCAGATTATTGAGGATGTTAGTCTTAGGTCATTAGTGGAATGGAGAACACGAATAGGTTCATAGATACAGTATAGATGAGGGAGGAGATGTAGGGTAGTGCAGAATTGTGGAGGGCTTTGTAGGAGAGAGTGATAAGTTTGTATTATATTCCATATTGGATGGGCAACCAGTGCAATTACTGGCACAGGGTAGAGGCAGCTGTGTAGCGACTGGGCAGGAATATGACCATGGCTGCTGCATTCAAGATGGATTGGAGAGAGAAGAGTTTAGAAAGGGGAGACCAATTTAGTAAACACTTGCAGTATTCCAGATGAGAATGGATAAGAGCAATAATAAGAGTTTTTGCAGAGTCAAAGGTAAGAAAAGGTCAAATTCTAGAGATGTTTTTGAGGTGCAGGTGGCATGAGCGATGGCTTGTCAAATAAGGGTAGTGTATAGAGAAAAGAGGAGCGGGCCTAGAACTGAACCGTGAGTAAGCCTGACAGTAAGGAAAGAGTAGCCAGTGAAAGATACAGTGAAGGAGCAGTCTGCAAAAGTAGTAGGAAAGCGAAGAAAGGTAGTATCTTTGAATCCAAAAGAGTGGGGCATAGTGAAGAGGAGCTGGTGGTCCACAGGGCCAAAGGTTGCAGAGAGATCAAGGAGAATTAGTAGAGAATAGAGGCTATTAGATTTAGTTGTTAGTAGATCATTAAAGACGTTAGTAATTTAGTTAGTTCTACGAGCCTTGTTTTTGTTTATAAGGGGGCTTACAGGGCTAGCCGGAGAGCTGGGTGGGACTGGCTAACCACACATACACCTATCACCTATGCGGGTGGCTAAAGCTACATAATGTGACTGTGGTCTGGTCACATGGACTGTGATGTAAGGTCCTGGAAGGCCTGTGTGTTGAAAGGTTCTGACTTCCTGAACAACACATGGAGAGGTTGTGTACCTGGAAGGCTTGTGTGTTGGAAGGTCCTATGAGTGAGTGGAATTCCTGAAGAGCACATGGAGAGGCCGTGTATGTGCAGAGTCTATAATGGCACTGCGTTGGGGAAGCTATCATCCTTCTGAGGGTCTGGACTGTCGGGAGTGCCCTGGTTGCAAGGACGGTGATCCCAGTAAGGCAGCTTCCCTGGGAGAGAGATCTGACAGGAGTCAGCATGTGGAGCGGAGCTCCAGGAAGTTAATTCCAGACAAGGATGTTATGGAAATGGCAGACAAGTTTCTGCTAGAGGATCAGACTGTTAGTGCTTATTATGTTCTGTGGACATTAATGAATTGTTCGGCATGCGGTCGCCCACGATAACTGGACAAAGAGAAGTCCGGCGTATTTAGCGACTGTAATCTAAAGCCATATATTATGAAATGCTAGGACTATGAGTGAGGTCTGTGAAGTGTAACATGGCCTACAGCTGTTTATGCTCTGCAAATAAACCAGAAAGACTGTTTAAGTGAGAAATCATGCGCTGTGTGCCTTAAAGGGAATCTGTCACCCCAAAATTGCCATATCAGATAAAGATATGGCTGAATAGTGCGTCCTGTAACAAAGCTAACGGTGGGTATCATATATCATGATACCCCCGTTTTCAGATCAAAATACCTTTGCAAAGTTGGTTATTTTCGGTGTCAATCACTGCAGTCAGGTCAGGAGGGGGCGGTTTCCATGTCCTCACCCCCCGCTCCTCGGCATCCATTGCGTATCGCCATCTGTGAATCCCACAGACGGCATTCAGCTTCCCGCAATTGCGCAATTTAAATTCAGGCGGCGCATGCGCAGTGTGCTTTGCCCGACAGTGGGCAAAGCATAAAATCAGTACAGCGCATGAGCTGCTCTTTCCTTGCCCCGGAAATGTCTGCTTGCCTTGGATGACTTCCGGGGCAAGGAAAGAGAAGCGCATGCGCTGTACTGATTTTATGCTTTGCCCACTGTGGGCAAAGCACACTGCGCATGCGCCGCCAGAATTTGAATTGCGCAATTGCGGGAAGCTGAACGCTGTCTGTGGGATTCACAGACGGCGATACGCAACGGATGCCGAGGAGCAGGGGGGGTGAGGACATGGAAACCGCCGCCCTCCTGACCTGACTGCAGTGATTGACACTGAAAATAACCAACTTTGCAAAGGTATTTTGATCTGAAAATGGGGGTATCATGATATATGATACCCACGTTAGCTTTGTTATGGGACGCACTATTCAGCCATATCTTTATCTGATATGGCAATTTTGAGGTGACAGATTCCCTTTAATCCCATTGCCAAGTGAGTGTCCCCAACACACACAGTGAGCGCTGTCTTACATATAGTGCTAGACTGCGGGCAGGTGACTGCTGTGGATCGGCAGATCCACGAAAAATTTTTCAAGACAGCTTGCTGTGGATTGGCAGGTCCACGAAGATGACAAGCGTCTGGCGGTAACTCTGCTGGGTTATGAAGTTGGCTGGAGCCGCCCAGAGGTCCACAGAGCCGTTTGGGGGTCTGCAGAGCCGTCAGAGGTCTGCAGAGCCACCTGGAGCCGTGCAGAAGTTGGCAGAGTGGTGCGGAGCCATGCAGAGAAGTGTAGAGAATTTCGGAGCTGTACAGAGCTGTGCAGAGCCATGCAGAGCAGTGTAAAGCCTCACTAAACAGCCATGCAGAGCCTTGCGGAGCCAGCCGGAGCCAGGCAGAGTGGGGCGGAGCCATGCAGAGCGGCTGCAGGAGCAGCAACAGCAGCATGTGATTGGCAGCCGGAGGTGCCAGGAGTGCCAGTGGCTGCAGCAGGAGCTGTGGCAGTGCCAGCAAGAGCTGGTGAGGTGTCGTAAGGGACATCGGAGGTCCAGGTCATACAAACTCTTAAAGGGCCAGTGCAGGCCAGAGAGAGATATCAGTGTAGTGTGCGAACTGGGGCTTGAGAGTACCATGGGGAGTCCACGGGGTGTACCCGAGAGTGGGGGGTGGCCCTAAAAGGGGTGGAGTCCCAAAAGGGGCCATTGACCCAAACAGGGATGGTTGCCCAAAAAGGAGTGGAGTCCCAAAAGGGCAGTGACCAACGCAGGGATAGTTGCCCAGAAGGGGGTGAAGTCCCAAAAGGGGGAGGTAACCCTAAAGGGGTGGAGTCCCAAAAGGGGGCAGTAGTCCAAATAGGGGTGGTAGCCTAAAAAGGGGTGGTGAATGCGCCATTGTACTGTAGCAACAAGGGTCATGCTATGCAGGTCCTTGCTATAATGTGGATTACTCGGCCAATTAACTGTTACTACAGTGCCTCTTCTGGCTGGTTGGAGAATGTGTGATGAGACTAATAGACCAGGGGAGTGGAGTGTCTTTGCTGAGGAACTAGAGTTGAGCGATACTTTCCGATATCCTAAAGTATCGGAATCGGAATGGTATCGCCGATATCACTAAAATATCGGCGATACCCGATACCGAAAGTCCCATGTAAGTCTATGGGAACAAAATATCGCAACTAAAAAAACCCCATTCTTTCCTTGTAAACACTAAATATACACACATAGAATACATATATATATATATAATATACACATGTCATTGTGACATATATATATACATATATGTATAGTTTATACACTTCTACATAGTAAAATATCCTCTCATTCAATTGCCGGGTAAAGCCGGCTTCAGTGAAAAGACAGAAGCACCCGACATGAAATGACACTTGGTGTACATAGGGTTAACCATGTCTTTTCATGTCGTTTGCTATCTGATTTGCACAAACAATTAAATCAGTCTATGTGTGCAAAATTTCACACCTGTAGGGGTTAATTAAAGGTGTAAATTCGTTGTAAAAAAAACGGACTTTTTTGCTACGAATTTACACCTTTAATTAACCCCTACAGGTGTGAAATTTTGCACACATAGTCTGATTTAATTGTTTGTGCAAATTAGATAGCAAAGGACATGAAAAGACATGGTTAACCCTATGTACACCAAGTGTCATTTCATGTCGGGTCATAGGTCATAGGTCATAGGTGTTCGGTCTGGATGCCGAACTTTACTGTTCGGGTTCGCCCATCTCTACTTGCAAAATCACCAATCTATAGCACTAGCTTCTCCAAGAGCAGTTCTCCTAATCACAGCTCTGACTATCCTGAGCTATGTGCTTGTTCAAGTGCCATTATCTCTATATGTACCGTAAATACAGTGATAGCAGTGTACATTATAAAACAAATCACTAATAGCTGAATGTGTTACAGCAGAACTTTATAGTTCTACTAATACTATAACTCAGCCTATCCTATCAGAAACAAAGAAGTAAAAAGCAACATAGCTCTGACCTGCTCCAGAGACAAATTGAGAATATTTCTTTAATTGTAACCACAACAATACCAGCACATTAAAAAGTTGTTGTTGTCCAATGTCCATATAGTACTATATTATGCTAAACAGTGGCCAGAGACCGCCATACCATGCCACAATAGTCCCATAGTTTGTTTTCATAGGACAGTGCGATTCTGTGCCTGCACACAGCCATATACTTTGCATAAAGTACCATATTCTACCTGCAAAGAACCAAATTGTGTGTTTGCAGTCCTACAATGAGCCTATATTGCACCCAATAAACTACACATTAGACCCAAATTAGAGTAATACTTGCCCATGTACATAGATGCCAGAGAGAACCACGTTTGTAAGTTACTGTGTATAACAACGCACATTATTCCATATTGTGCCCTGTTTGATTGATCCGATTCCTAACTGAAGGTGGTTTTCCAATCCTTAAAGAAAACTTCAAACTTGCTCCAAATAGTAAAACATAATCTAATATATTCATGTTTTACCCTTACCCCTCCTGTGCTGCTGGCCACAGGACCAACCGTGTGTTGCTTTCCATTGCGCTTGACAGCAGTGATTGGCTGCCTGAGTGACATGGCATTCAATCGACCTCAAAGCATGGTTAACAACTCCTGAAGGTTCTCAGCTCCCAAAACTTTCATGAATGGGCTAATCTCTAAATCCCACCCTTGCCCACTCAAATTGTATAAAATAAGACATGCGGACCCTCGATTTTACCTGATCCGTAGACCATATTGTTTTATATCCATTCAGGAGTTAGGAACACTCTGGCACAACAAGATACTTCTCTTTTATATCCTAAATATGCATGCATGCTAATATTCTGTTACTTTTGATGATGCCAAACCCTATATAGATTTGTATAATCATTGGGTCACATGGCAAAACAAAAATAGGGACAAAGTCAAGTTTGACACCAAATCAGACAAATTCACATTTAGGAGAATCAAAGAACAATCAGACTAATGATCTGTTGAGACTGGGTACACCTTTAGAATACATATAGCCAGTGGCACAACATAAATCTTTTACACGTCAATGCAAAGTCAATAACATGGCCCTCTATAATTGAAAATAAAAATAGTTTGCGCACATAAAAACTACAAGACACAAAAGGATCTGTAGAAAAATAGGAATATGCATGTGTCAAATGGAAAACAATACATAAATTCAGACGCACTCTGTAGAACAGTTTGAGATGCAGATGTAATAAAACAGTAATAAATAAATATTGCACTAAGACCCGTGAGAAAAAGGTGATGAGAAAAGCCTGTAGTCTATTATGTAGTAAACCCCAAACCAAAGGACTAAATAGTCATAATACGCATAAGGTATTTATTCATATGGGTATTAATATGGACAAACCCTGAAAAAGTAAAAGAGGTCCTCTTTTAACGATGGAGCAGAAAAACGCTGCAGAAATCCTAAAAAACCTTTTATGCAGAAAGGTCAGAAGAAATTGACACTGTCCCGGCCGGTGACAGCTCAGATGAATGAGTATTAGTGGTGCACTGTGGAGAAAATAGTCCTGTTTGCACAGGTTTTACCTGACAACCCCGATGGGTCACTTGCAATAGAAAGTCCAATTTCAGCCTCCTCTGGCCTGCTGACAACCCCGATGGGTCACTTGCAGTAGAAAGTCCGACTTCAGCCTCCTATGGCCCGCAGACGAAACTTACATCCGTTGATGAAAGCCGGTGATCTCTGGCCTCCGTGGCCAGATCAGGAACGCCGGCTGATGATGTTGAATCCTCACTAGGAAGAAGGATGTGGGCAGGACCTGTTGGTAAACTAGCCTGCCTCAAGCGCAGTAGTACACAAAATCACAATATCTAACTGTCCCTCAGAGTGAGCAGAGTAGCGTTCTGTCCCTAACTGAGTTCACAGCACAGTGACGCTAAAATGGCTGCGGCGCCTTTTATAGTGCATTCTGACATCATTTCAGCAGCCAATCACAGCCATGCAATTAGTTAAGATGACCGCAGCATTACAGGATGTGCCCACACTTCATAAGATTCATCATTGGCTGACTAACATCACATTGCCTCTCAAAGAATTATGGGAACTTCCGATTCCGGTATACGATATTGAAAAAGTATCGGAATTAAGTATCGGAATTCCGATAACGCGAATATCGGCCGATACCCGATACTTGCGGTATCGGAATGCTCAACACTACTGAGGACCTCTCCGGAACGCTGTGCCGCCTGGGACGGGGACAAGAGTGAATGACACAGGTGGGGATGTTAAAAGACTCTTGACAGCCTTCCTATATATTGATGCAGCTGAGGTTTCCACTACCATAAAGTGGGTGTAGTCACGGACTTGCTGTATCCTATGGTAATAGGCCGGGACTTGGAAGCACTGTGGGATTGGTGGATAAAGGTAAAAGTGTCTGTAGAGGTAATAAGTATAGGAGGTAATAATATGGAGAATGCGCCCCCTAGAGTTGACAGTCCTAAGTTAGGCATGACCAAGGAAAATGATGGACTGGCCCAACTTAGTGACATGATGGTGGCAGCCATACCAAAAAGTATGACTGTTAGAAGGGGGGACTACTGGTTCCAGGATGACTGATCGGGTGGTGGTGACTCCCATTCAGATGGTGACGCAAGGGGAAAAGAGTGCAATAATGTTGACTCGGGTGCAAGTGGCAAGTCTTCCTCCCGTCACCGGAGACGTAAAGGGCGCAAAGAGGCTGAACAAGTTGCCCCCTTTGAGGATACCAGTAAAGAAAAAGCAGTGACTTGTGTTTTTATTCAAGATGTGAGTACTCTTCCAGACACTGAAGAGGTCGGTAAAGAAGGTGATGGTTCAATGCCAGTGGCAACTGCTAGGGCTGAGTACGATAGTGTACTGTCATAAGCACTGACACAGTGGAACGACAGTGCTCAACAAGGTGGAGACTCCAGAGAACCTGATGATGAAGAACTGGAGAGTGTGGCATTCTCTTAAGCTACAAAGAGTCGAAAGGTACCTAAGGGTGACCGGGCAGAGCCTCAAGAGAGGTTGAAGGTGTCGAGTGTGGAAGTCGCCAACTACGTGCCGCTGGATCGGGTGTGTCGCCTGGAGTATGAGCTCTCGGCAGTCAAAGCTCAGATTGGCGAGAAGGAAGCGCAAGAACCGAAAGCTGAGGAAAATGCAGTTTTGGAGTCTAGGAGCGAGAACAGTGAATCATCAGAGAGCCCAGCAGAGACCCTAGAGGTAGTCAAAGATGATGGACGGAAGATCCAAGAGAAAGTGGAACTTGTTGATGAAAAAACAGGTAGAACTCTGAAGCGGCAGAGTGTGAGTGGGCAAGCTGGCCCATCTGAAAATGTAATTATAAAAGTTATTGTGCGACACATGCTAGCCAAAAGAGAACAGGATCACGCAATAGAAATGCTTAAGGAGACTGTAAAAGAGCATGTCGAACGAGATAGGGTCCTGAGACAATAAGCTGAGCACAGAGCGGATAAGCTGGAGAAGGAAGTCTCTGAGCTCAGAGGTCACCTGTTAATGTGTCAACCATGAACAAAGCCATATGGGTAGATATGGAAGTGCTCAGAGAAGCATTTAAGAGGACTTCTGCAAGAGGAGTTGGTGGTTGCAGAATTACAGTGCCAGCGCCAGAGTGGTAACAAGGTGGAGCTGCAAAAGCCCATCTTGGTGAGGGGTCTTGAAGAGTGTAAAGCTCAGGGAGAGTTTGCACTAAGAGCTGAACCAGACAATCACCCGGTCGTGGCAGATGACAGTATGGTAATGTCCGAGGCAAAGCAGGAGCCGTCCGTCCATGAAGAGAATCAGACTTCGCTCTTCAAGTGCGTGATAGAGGTACCTGAAGAAGTACGAGAAGCGTATGCCAGTGAGGATGTGCATGAGGCCTTAGAAGGCAGTAGAAGTATGTAGAGTGAACTGGGTGCCAGAGACTAAACAGTTGGTGATACTGTCAACTAGGGAAGTCACAGTGAAGCAGGTGGCTATCCTGAGGCATTTGCACCTACAATGCCTCCACACGAAACAGATGTTCCTGTTACAGAATAAGGAAGCCGCTTGACGTCTGAAGAATGCGAGGAAAACTCAAAGTCGGCTGGCCTTTGTGGAAGACATCATTCAAGTGCCCAGAAATCTGGTGAAGAAAGTCATTGGGAGACTTGGAAAAGTGATGCAGGAAATCGTGAATAGATCCGGTGTGGCGAGAGTGAGGATTCCAGCTGATGGCAACGCCCAGGCAGCTGGTGAAGATGGGATGGTTCCATTCGTCATTGTCGGCTCAATGGAAAGCCTTAGGAATATCCGAAAGCTCCTTAAATATTGGGTGACATACCTAAGGGAGATAGAGCAGCTAAGACTGGACAGACTGTAGATTAATAAACAGCTGCAGTACATAAAATAGTGGCTGCCTTCAACCCAAGGTAAAGGGAACAGAAGGGAACCTCCAAATGGAACTGCCGATAGCTAAAGACAGCCAGCAAGAAGTAATTCGGGAAGACAGAGATGCTGAGAATCTGAAAGTGGCAATTATATTCTCAGTACAAAGCTGAGGTACCTGGACAGTAGCCCCTGTGATGTATTAGATGGGTCAGACTCAGACCAGACAGAAGGCTTGACTGTAAGTGACACTCACGGCCACTGGAGATGGTCATAGAGAGAAAGGTCTGGTGAAGGGGCATACTGGAGAAATTTGGAGACTAAAAAGGGTCTGGTGACACGGACAGTCTGTAACTCAAGGGCCAAAGTCCAAGGCCTACATACTGACCGCAAGGGGTGCGGGAGGAATAACAAGTGTTTGACACTGAATGACGCCAAAAAAACGACTGAGACAGTCCTCTCGACTGGTAGGGCAAGGTAACATGTGTGACCTGTCTCGAGACCCCTGGTGTGTGACAAGTGTTCAACCCCACAAGTTTGAACAGAGGGGGGAATATGTGAAACAGTGACCGGCATTGTTGTAAATGGCCGGTATGTGTCGCAGAGGAGTTCCTCTGCGCTGTAAGCCAGTAATGTTGCTCTGGGACCTATAGTCCTACGAGCCTTGTTTCTGTTTATAAGGGGGGCTTACAGGGTTGGCCGGAGAGCTAGGCAGGACTGGCTAACCACACATACACCTCCCACCTATGAGGGTGGCTACAGCTACATAATGTGGCTGTGGTCTGGTCACATGGGCTGTGATGTAAGGTCCTGGAAGGCCTTTGTGTTGGAAGGTTCTGACTTCCTGAATAGCACATGTAGAGGCCGTGTACCTGGAAGGCCTGTGTGTTGGAAGGTCCTATGAGTGGAAGAACTTCCTGAAGAGCACATGGAGAGGCCAGGTATGTACAGAGTCTGTGACGGCACTTGTTATGTTTTGGTAGCTGAGGAGAGCAGGCAAAAACGGCAATACACCAGAGAGGTTGGAATCTACTGGATTGCAATACCCTGACTAACCACCACAACTAAAGGCAGCCGTGGAGCGTTCCTACGTTGGTCCTAGACGCCTCGTCACAGCCTGAGAGGATAACTACACCTAAAGATAGAAAGAGGAAAGCTATCTGCCCCGGAGCAGATCCCCAAAGAACATAGGAAGCCCCCAAACATGTAATGGCGGTTAGACAAGAGGAAATACAGACACAGACAGAAAATAGTATGAGCAAACGTTGGGCCCAATCTGCCTAGACAGAAACGGATAGGAAGGATACTTACTGCAATCCAAAAAACCCTAAAAAAAAGCCAACGCTACTAATTGCAAAAACACCTGAGATCACACGACCTCTACCACCTAAATTAGTTCTCTGGTGTAACAAACTCAGCCGCAGCCACTGAAAAAACTGGAAAAGGCAAATGAACAAACAACAGTGGCCCCAGAGGAACCGAGAGGGGCCCAAGCCCCCCGGGTAGGGGAACCTGGCCAACCTCACAGAAATGCAGAGAAAAATGCAAATGGCAAGCACAAAAACAAAAAACAGAAAATATCTTATCTGAGAGCAGGAGAAGAGGCAAGACTCAGCAAGCTTCCAAGAGAACCAGGAAACAACGTTGAGACAGGAACAATTGATCACCGGCAACCATGATGGGGGGAAACCTCCCTTATATCCAGCCAGTCTGTAATTCCTGATTGCCAATCCTCATTGAATGGTTCAGTACTGTTTGTAACCACCAGAGGGAGCTTCTGCTCAGAATTCATTTCTAAAACATTCATAACAGTACCCCCCCTTGAGGAGGGGTCACCGAACCCTCATTTGTGCAACCAGTTTGGTCAGGATGAGCTCTGTGATATGCACGGATCAGTCTCCTAGCATGGATGTCCGAAGCAAACACCCAAGAATTGTCCTCCTGACCATAACCTGTCCACTTAACCAAATACTGGAGTTTCCGTCTAGAAAAATGAGAATCCAATATTTTCTCAACCACATACTCCAGATTGCCCTCAACCAAAACAGGGTCAGGAGGCGCAGCCATAGGAACCACTGGCTTGACAAACCTCTTCAATAAGGACTTGTGGAACACGTTATGGATCTTAAATGTCCCTGGAAGAAGTAAACGAAAGGAAACAGGATTAAGAATCTCCATGATCTTATAAGGTCCAATGAACCTAGGCTTAAACTTAGGAGATGCAACTCTCATAGGGATATTTCTTGAGGACAACCAGACCAAGTCCCCCACTTTAAACCGAGTACCATCATTCCTATGCCGGTTGGCAAACTGCTGGGCCTTCTCCTGAGAGAGGGACAACCTCTCCACTACCTGGTCCCAAATCTGCTGCATACGCTCCACAACAGAGTCAACACCCGGACAGACAGAAGCCTCCGTCTGTCCCGAAGAAATCGAGGGTGAAACCCAAAATTGCAGAAAAATGGAGACATCAAAGTGGCAGAGCTTGCCCTATTATTAAGAGCAAACTCAGTCAAAGGCAAAAAGAGACCCAGTCATCTTGATCAGCAGACACAAAGCATCTCAGATAAGTCTCCAATGTCTGGTTTGTTCTCTCAGTTTGTCCATTGGTCTGAGGATGAAAAGCAGAGGAGAAGGACAATTGAACACCAAGTTTAGAACAAAAAGTCCTCCAAAATCTGGAAACAAACTGGACTCCTCTGTCAGACACAATGTTCTCAGGAATGCCGTGTAACCGAACCACGTGCTGAAGGAACAAAGGCACCAATTCGGAGGAGGAAGGCAACTTAGGTAATGGCACAAGATGTATCATCTTGGAAAACCTATCACAAATCACGCAAATAACAGTCATTCTCTGAGAAACAGGGAGGTCGGAAATAAAATCCATAGAGATATGGGTCCATGGTCTCTGGGCACAGGCAATGGCATCAACAAACCAGTAGAGCGAGAGCAAGGCTTGGAGCGAGAGCAAGTCCCACAGGACTGCACAAACTCCTTGACGTCACGAGACAAAGTAGGCCACCAAAAGGACCGACTCACCAAGTCTCTGGTACCAAAAATTCCAGGATGACTGGCCAACGCGGAACAATGAATCTCAGACATCACACTCTTCTTCCACTGGTCTGGGACAAACAATTTCCCAACAGGGCAGCGCTCGGGTTTATCCTCCTGACACCCCTCCAGAGCCAGTCTCAAATTGTGTGAGATGGCGGAAAGAGCTACACCCTCTTTCAAAATAACAGCAGGATCAGATAACTCAGGAGAGTCCGCAAGGAAACTCCTCGAGAGGGCATCCGCCTTAACATTCTTAGTGCCAGGAAGAAAGGAAACCACAAAATTAAAACGTGTGAAAAACAAGGCCCACCTGGCCTGTCTAGGATTAAGTCGCTTGGCTGATTCCAGATAAACCAGATTCTTATGGACCGTGAGGACCACCACCTGATGTTTGGCTCCCTCCAGCCAATGTCTCCACTCTTCAAAAGCCCACTTCATGGCCAATAACTCCCGATTACCCATGTCATAATTACGTTCAGTTGGAGAAAATTTTCGAGAGAAAAAAGCACAAGGGTTACTTTTAGAGGTCTCAGGATCTCTTTGGGACAAAACGGCACCTGCCCCAATTAAAGAGGCATCAACCTCCACCTGAAATGGCAGAGAAACATCAGGCTGCCGTAGAACAGGAGCAGAAGTGAATCTCTGTTTAAGCTCCTGAAATGCAGAGACTGCCTCAGGAGGCCAATTCACCACATCAGAACCCTTTTTGGTCAAATCAGTCAATGGTTTAACAATAACAGAGAAATTACCAATAAATTTACTATAAAAATTGGCAAAACCCAAGAATCTCTGAAGAGCCTTTAATGAAGTAGGTTGGACCCAATCACAGATGGCCTGAACCTTGACCGGGTCCATTTCAATAACAGATGGAGACAAAATGAATCCCAGAAATGAGATCCTCTGTACGCCAAAAAGACACTTTGATCCCTTCACATACAGAGCATTCTCTCTCAAAATCTGGAACACAGTCCGAACATGTTTCACATGCGAGTCCCAGTCATTGGAAAAAATCAAGATATCATCCAAATAAACAATCAGAAATTTATCCACAAAATCCCTGAAAATGTCATTCATAAAGGACTGGAAGACGGAAGGAGCATTAGTGAGCCCAAAGGGCATCACTAGGTACTCAAAATGCCCCTCTGGGGTATTAAACGCCGTCTTCCATTCATCCCCGTGCTTAATGCGAATAAGGTTATACGCCCCCCTGAGGTCAAGCTTGGTAAACCAAGTAGCACTTTTCACCCTGGAAAAGAGGTCAGAAATCAAGGGTGACGGATATTGATATTTCACAGTGATATTGTTCAAGAGACGATAATCAATACACTGCCTTAATGAAAAATCCTTTTTGGCCACAAAGAAAAACCGGCACCCAAGGGTGAAGAGGATGGTCTGATATGACCCTTCTCCAATGACTCCTTGATATAAGACCGCATAGCGTCATGTTCAGGTACAGACAAGTTAAAAAAGTGACCTTTAGGGTATTTACTACCAGGCACTAATTCAATAGCGCAGTCATAGCTCCTATGGGGGGGCAAGGATGCAGATTTACTTTCGCTAAACACATCAGAAAAATCAGTCAAAAAGTCAGGAACATCTTGAGCCTGGGGAGAGGCAGAAAAAACAGGAGTGTTGGCATTAACACATTGGCAGCCCCAACTGGTTACAGACACAGATTTCCAATCCAAAACAGGATTATGAGACTGTAACCAAGGGAAACCTAGTACAATAATGTCATGCAGATTATACAACACCAAAAATTTGCAACTCTCCTAATGATCAGGTTCAACCCTCATTATCACCTGAGTAGAAAACTGGGGTTTATTCTCCGCCAAAGGGGTAAAATCAATCCCCAGTAGGGGAATAGACTTCCGTAGGGGCATCAAGGGAAACCCACAACGTTTAGCAAAATCAAAATCCATCAGGTTAATAGCTGCTCCCGAATCAACAAAAGCCTGAGCAGAAAATGTGGACAGGGAGCAAATCAGGGTAACAGCCAAAAGAAATTTAGTCTGAACACTACCCAAGACAACTGAGCGTGCAAAACGTCTTCTCCGCTTAGGGCAGACTGAAATAGCATGAGTGGCATCACCACAGTAGAAACATAACCCATTGCGTTTTCGAAACTCATGACGCTGTGCCCCAGAAGCCACTCCATCACACTGAGCCAGAAGCTGGTTCACAAGGCAACACTATTCCACGCATACTTCTACGCTCACGCAAACGTCTGTCAATTTGAATCGCTAATGACATAGAATCATTGAGACCAGAGGGAGCAGGGAAACCCACCATAACATCTTTTACTTTCTCTGACAGACCCTTCCGAAAAAGGGCTGCCAAAGCATCATCATTCCATTTGATCAGGACTGCCCACTTTCGGAATTTCTGACAGTACAATTCAGCATCCTCAAGCCCCTGATTTAATGCCAACAAGGTTTTTTCAGCTTGATCAGTGACATTAGGTTCATCGTACAATAACCCCAGAGCCAGAAAAAATGCATCAACATTACTCAAAACAGGGTCCCCAGGTGTCAGGGAAAAAGCCCAATCCTGAGGATCGCCGCGCAGGAGAGAGATGACAATTTGAACCTGCTGTGCTGCGTTCCCTGAGGACTTAGGTTTTAAGGCAAAAAACAACTTACAGTTATTTTTGAAATTCAGAAATTTAGCTCGATCCCCCAAAAACAAATCTGGCATGGCGATCCTGGGTTCCACAACTGGCAACCTAGCAAGAAAGGTAGCAATACTCCGAACCTCAGTGGCAAGCTGATCCACACGGCCAGACAACTGTGCAAACTCCATTGAGAAAAAAAAATCCTCCTCAGCACCCAGAGAAAAAGAGGGAAAAAATGCAACAAACAGAAAAAAAAAAATCTCTGACAACTCTGACAACCTTTTTTGTTTCCACACTATTTTTCCCTTCTGTGAGTACCATACAATTTTCAGTTGGGCCGGTGATACTGTTATGTTTTGATAGCTGAGGAGAGCAGGCAAAAACGGCAATACACCAGAGAGGTTGGAATCTACTGGATTGCAGTACCCTGACTAACCACCACAACTAAAGGCAGCCGATGGAGCGTTCCTACGTTGGTCCTAGACGCCTCGTCACAGCCTGAGAGGATAACTACACCTAAAGATAGAAAGAGGAAAGCTATCTGCCCCGGAGCAGATCCCCAAAGAACATAGGAAGCCCCCAAACATGTAATGGCGGTTAGACAAGAGGAAATACAGACACAGACAGAAAATAGTATGAGCAAACGTTGGGGCCCAATCTGCCTAGACAGAAACGGATAGGAAGGATACTTACTGCAATCCAAAAAACCCTAAAAAAAGCCAACGCTACTAATTGCAAAAACACCTGAGATCACACGACCTCTACCACCTAAATTAGTTCTCTGGTGTAACAAAACTCAGCCGCAGCCACTGAAAAAACTGGAAAAGGCAAATGAACAAACAACAGTGGCCCCAGAGGAACCGAGAGGGACCCAAGCCCCCCGGGGAGGGGAACCTGGCCAACCTCACAGAAATGCAGAGAAAAATGCAAATGGCAAGCACAAAAACAAAAAACAGAAAATATCTTATCTGAGAGCAGGAGAAGAGGCAAGACTCAGCAAGCTTCCAAGAGAACCAGGAAACAATGTTGAGACAGGAACAATTGATCACCGGCAACCATGATGGGGGAAACCTCCCTTATATCCAGCCAGTCTGTAATTCCTGATTGCCAATCCTCATTGAATGGTTCAGTACTGTTTGTAACCACCAGAGGGAGCTTCTGCTCAGAATTCATTTCTAAAACATTCATAACAGGCACTGCGTTGGGGAAGCTACCATCCTTTTGAGGGTCTGGACTGTCGGGAGTGCCCTGGTCGCAAGGGTTGTGATCCCAGTAAGGCAGCTTCCCTGGGAGAGAGGTCTGACAGGCGTCAGCGTGTAGAGCAGAGCTCCAGGAAGATAACTCCAGACAAGGGGGTTATCATAACGGCAGACAAGTATTTGCTAGTAGAACAGACTGATAGTGCTTATTATGTTCCATGAACATTAATGAACTGTTCGGCGTGCGGTCGCCCACTGTAACTAGACAAAGAGAAGTCCAGCGAGTTTAGCGACTGTAATCTAAAGCCATGTATTATAAAATGCTATGGACTATGTGTGAGGTTTGTGAAGTGTAACATGGCCTACAGTGGTTTATGCTCTGCAAATAAACCGGAAAGACTGTGTAAGTGAGAATTTGTGCGCTGTGAGCCTTAATCCTGTTGCTAACACACAGTGAGTTCTGTCTTACACTGGATATAGAAGTAATGTCACCTCTTCTGGCCCCACACAGCAGTAATATTCTTCAATTTTCACCATACAATAATATTCCTCATTTTCACCTCCATACAGTACAATGTCCCCCATTGTGCTACTCATACAGTATAAAGTCCTCCTCTGGCTTAATACAGTAAAATATCTCTATTCCCATCCAGTATAATGTCCCTCTATGTGGCGTTCTTTACATGGCTATTAAAAAAAATTATTCCTCTCACCTGTCCCTGCTCTCACGACATACAGCTTCTTCTTCCTTCTTCAACAACTGGCTCATGTTGCGCAATGCAGTGACATCAATACATAATTTGTGCTATGATTTGATTTCGCCTGCTGTTGTTGGTCTCTGATAGGCCAGAGGCATGTATAGGTTTGGAAGTGATGGTCAGTCTTTGATATTTGTATATATGGTCTCTCTGACGAGCACTCCACCCTTCAGCCTATGGCGGTTTTAATCACAGCAAGATCCTACCCTACCCATAATTGTAGGCTAGAAGCCCAGGAGAGGTACATGTTATGTTAGGTTCCCAACAACGATGATCGCCTCGTTGGCTGCTTGGCACACATGAATTGGACAATTTATGTGCTATGTATCTTTGTTTTTTTCTATTTTGTAGAGCAGTAATGCAAGTCCAATTTCATATATTTCAGGTTAATATGCTAAAGTGTTACAGAGTGCTGCTTTATTTGTTGGTTATATATGGAGATGGCTATTTGGAAGAGATGGTCTGTCTTTGATATTTGTATACATAGGCTCTCTGACTGAGCATTCCACCCATCAGATTATGGTGGTTTAATCACAACAGGCTCCTACATACCCATAATTGTAAGCAAGCAGCCCAGGAGGGGTACATGTTAGATTAGCTTCCCAGCAAAGAGGATCGCCTTGTCATTGACTACTTGGCACACATGAATTGGCCAAGTTATACACTATGTATCTTTGTTTTTTCCCATTTTTCAAAGAACTAATGCAATTCCAATTTCATATATTTTATGTTTAAATGCTATAGCGTTAGATAGCAACTTTATTTTTTAGTTGGCATGTATAAGTATCATAGGACAGGGAGTGAGTGGTTTTCATCCAAGAAACTCATCCAGTGGAATATAATGCTGGCATCGGCAGGCCTTCCAGATTCCTTTGTCCCTCTAAAGAGCAGTATGAGCCTGATTACACCATGTCAGTAAATTTAATTAAATCATATCTGCAAACCAACAAAACATAAAGCACCACTCAAGTGTTCTTTTTTATTTCAGGGCTAAACTGGTGCTACTAATTAAAGTTCTCTTCCTCTAATCTTATACTAAAGACAGCCACCATCTTCAGCTGTTCCTAGCGCCTCTCCGGTTTTGGATCACTGAGAAAACGATCACAAGCTCTCCATGTAAGTCTATGAGAACCTTTGTCTGTTTCTCCTAGACTTACATGGAGTTGTGACTTCCAGATCTCCCAACAAACACTGGACTGATCCGTCAGGTCACAATCAGCAGAAAAATGACCGGAGTGGTGCCAGTAAAAAGATGAAGACAGCCAGTGGTAACTAGAGGAAGGGAACTTAGATTAGTGGCAAGTGGCACTGGCAACACTCCAGTACTGCAATAAAAAAAAGTTGCTGTGGTTGTGCTTTAAAGGATTAGATACTGATCAGCACATTGTAAAAAGAAAAAAGAGAGAGAAGTAATATTCAATACTGACAAGAAGAATTATGAGAAATATGCAAGCTACTTTTATTACATTGTTTAGATTTCATTATTCATAAAATATTTTATTCAAAACTTTTCACGTGTATGAGAATTTAAAAGAATCTGATTAATCTGCTGTGATAATTTGGTTGGTAGATTGTATAGTAAAATGACTATTGTTCTAAATATCCTTGTGGGGAAGAATCAAGAAAATCTGTGCAAGCAATTAATCTAATTTACCTGTAGTTTTGTTCTGGATGGGTGTAGGAAATTTACTAGATGAAAAATAAACAGATGTTATAATTTCATTATTTCCTAGAAATATTTTTCAATATTTAGTTTAACTCCTTAACGACAAGAGCTATTTTTGGTTTTGCATTTTCATTTTTTGCTCCCCTTTTTCTCAGAGCCATAGCTTGTTTCTTTTTTTTATTTTTTGGTCAAAATGGTCATGTGAGGGCTTGTTTTTTGCAGGACGAGTTGTACTTTTGAATGACACCATTGGTTTTACTGTACATCAGTGCCCAGGCACCGAGAAAGGTCAGCAAGGCCCAGCACCTGCGTACTGCAGGAATTTTCCTCTGTCCGCAACAGGGCAGATAAGTACGCCTGTGCAGGAGGGCGGCATCACAAGAAGATGAGAGGCACCAGACCAAGGCCTGCGACACCCATCGGACCGGACCGCCCGCAGGTGAGTATAATAAAAGTTTTTTTTTTTCTCTTGCAGGTCGGATCGTGGGCTTATCTACAGCATTATAGAATGCCCTAGATAAGCCCTGAAAGGCGGTGGCCGTAACTCTTATCGGCCAAACCGGGTGACAGGTTCACTTTAAAAGTATGTTTTTCCAAACTGCAGAGCTATATCAATCATATTCGCACAGGATTTGTACTGGCTGAAAACATGCAGTATTAAAGTTAGAGGAGTCCCCATTAACCACCAGCCCTAAGGATTCAGCACAGGCTACTCTATAGGTCAGAAGGAATGCTTGGTCCATTCAAAAGTCAATCATCACTTCTGGAACCAGCACAGACCAGCCGAGTGGTCTATGGTAGATCCACAAGAAGGTCAAAATATCCTCATTTTTTAATTTAACAACATCCATGCCTAAAACAAACTTTCTTCTTCTTTGAAGAACACAATATGCAGGACTAATGGAATTAATATAGATTATTGATACATACAGTGGCATATAAAAGTTTCGGCACCCTGGTCAAAATTACTGTTATTGTGAACAGTTAAGCAAGTTCAAGATTAATTAATCTCTAAAAGGCCTAAAGTTAAAAATTACAAAATGGAAAATTTGCGATGCAAAAGTTCCGGCACCCTTGAAGGTTTGTGTGCTCAGATAACTTGGACCAAGGTTTCAGACCTTAAATAGCCTGTTAGGGTTATGGCTTGTTCACTATAATCATTAAGAAAGGCGTAAAGGGGCATGCTTATGCCATGTGTCCAATTTGGTGACCAAGAAGTTAAATGGGCCAGACCCAACAATCAGTATGTGGAGATGTGTGGACACATACTCTTCCACTAAGTTGTTGAAACTCTCATGATTCTGGATTTGATCACTTGAGCTTCTGTTTTGTGGTCTACTTTTCTTTCTGCCACATGGCACAGAAGTCCCACATGGCCACTTGATGGTCAGAGCGACTCTCACCCATGCATGCTGCATCTCAAACTCCAGTATCGCCTTCTGCTGCATGCGCAGTCTCTCCAGCATGTGAACGGTGGAACAGCAGGATGGGAATGCTAAAAGCAATCATGGATGGCCTACACTTTCTGACCGGATGAGAAGATAGTGGAGTAGCCGGCCTCATCGCTTTGTAGCACCTAACATAATAGCTTGGGGCCGGCTGCAGTGCGCAGTAGCAGCCAACTTAATGGCTGGTGGCCGGCCTGAGCACTTTGTAGCAGCTGATGTAATAGCTAGGGGCCTCCCACTGTGTGCAGTAGCAGCCAACTTAATGGTTAGGTGCCAGCCTTGGTACTTTTGCTGCTGTAGTTGGCATCTGTGTTTCATCATCATCAGAGATGTGCTGCGGTGGTCTGCTGACTATTTGCACTACCCATTCCATGTACTCGTACTCCAACAGAGCAAGTGGTTGGGCATCAGTGCACTCAATTTCTTCCAATTGTTGGCCAGGTCCAGGTGGATGGCCCATGGTACCACAGCCAGCAGAGTAATCAAAAAGCAGAAGTGACTGCTGTATGCCTTGAGGCTCAGACAGCTGAAAGACAGATGCCAATGGGCTGCAGGTGCAAAATCTGCGCTTTCAGCAGGGGACTGGGTAGAAGACGAAGCAAAGGACCTGAAGGCACTCTAAGCCAACCAGTCCAAAACCACCTCTACTTGTTCTGGTGTCCAGTGGTACTCGTTCCTATGAAATGAAAAACACCCGGATGCCTGCGTGCATCAGAGGAAGGTGTATCATTTGGGCATGTAGCAGACAGTTGAGTAGTCGGCGAGCCAAACCTTCAACTCCTCAATTTTCCTGACTCCTGACTACACAACTCTGACTTCACAGCACTGCCTCACTACTGTGCATGTACAAAAAGTGTTGCACAACTTCATCTCAACAAAAAGCCTAAATTCCTTACTTCAAGAATAGAACAGATATTTATAGTACATTTCATAACTTTCCATATTCTTATTAAAAATTTAGAGCACATACAGCATTGAACTACTGTACCCAATTTATTAGATATTTTAGGAGTCAGACTCGATCCATTTTATATCAAAAAGAGGAAGGTTTCAGCTCACCCCAATAGGAAGAATCCAGAAATATCCTGAGCGACGGATTTCGTGTCTCTGCCAAGACACCTAATTCATGCAAACAAGAAGAACGGAGGAAGAATCCAGACCAAGATAAAAAACTTAAGAACACTTTATTTTTTGTCCATTAACCCCTTCACCCCCAAGGGTGGTTTGCACGTTAATGACCGGGCCAATTTTTACAATTCTGACCACTGTCTCTTTATGAGGTTATAACTCTGGAATGCTTCAACGGATCTTCGCGATTCTGAGATTGTTTTCTCGTGACATATTGTATTCATGATAGTGGTAAAATTTCTTCCATATAAATTGCATTTATTTATGAAAAAAACGCAAAATATGGCAAAAATTTTGAAAATTTTGCAATTTTCAAACTTTAAATTTTTATTCCCTTAAAACAGAGAAATATGTCACACAAAATAGTTAAGAAATAACATTTCCCACATGTCTACTTTACATCAGCACAATTTTGGAAGCAAAATTTTTTTTGTTAGGAAATTATAAGGGTTAAAAGTTGACCAGCGATTTCTCATTTTTTACAACAAAATTTACAAAGCCATTTTTTTTCGGGACCACCTCATATTTGAAGTCACTTTGAGGGGTCTATATAGCAGAAAATACCAAAAGTGACACCATTCTAAAAACTACACCCCTCAAGGTACTCAAAACCACATTCAAGAAGTTTATTAACCTTCAGGTGCTTCACAGGAGCTGAAGCAACGTGGAAGGAAAAAATTAAAAATTTTACTTTTTAGTCACAAAAATGATCTTTTACAAACATTTTTTTTATTTTCACAAGGGAAAAAGGAGAAAAAGGACTGATAAAGTTGTTGTGCAATTTCTCCTGAGTACGCCGATACCCCATATGTGAGGGAAAACCACTGTTTGGGCACACGGCAGAGCTCGGAATGGAAGGAGCGCAGTTTGATTTTTCCAAACAAAATTGGCTGGAATTGAGAATAGAGCCATGTCGCGTTTGGAGAGGCCCGATGTGCCTAAACAGTGGAAACCCCCCACATGTGACCCCATTTTGGAAACTAGACCCCCTAAGGAACTTATCTAGATGTGTGGTGAGTAGTTTGAACCCTCAAGTGCTTCACGCAAGTTTGTAATGTAGAGCCGTGAAGAAAGAAAAAAATATTTTTCCACAAGCATGATGTTTTAGTCCCCAAATTTTTATTTTCCCAAGGGTAAGAGGAGAAATTGAACCAAAAAAGTTGTTGTCCAACTTGTCCTGAGTGCTGATACCCTATGTGGGGGGAACCATGTTTGGGGGGAGGGAGGGCTTGAAAAGGGGGAGGCCCCTTTTACTTTTCCAAAAAAAAATTGGCGGAATTGGAAAAAGGGCGCCCTTTCGGTTTGGAGGGCCCCTGATGTGCCCCAAAAAGTGGAAACCCCCCCCTTGACCCCCCTTTTTTTTGGAAACTAGACCCCTAAAAGGGAATTATTGATGTGTGGTGAGCCTTTAACCCTAATGCTTACACAAGTTTGTAATGTAGAGCCGTGAAGAAAAAAAAAACAATTTTTTTCCACAAACATGGTTTTAGTCCCCAAATTTTTTTTTTCCCAAAAGGGTAAGAGAAGAAATGGACCCCCAAAATTTTTTTTCCAAATGTCCTGGTACGTGATACCCCAATGTGGGGGGGGAACCACGTTTGGGGACGGAGGCTTGAAAAAGGAAGGGCGCCTTTTTACTTTTCCCCAAACCAAAAATTGGGTGGGGAATTTTGAACGGACCCCGTCGCGTTTGAGGGCCCGATGTGCCTAAAATGGGGAACCCCCCCGTGCCCCATTTTGGAAACTAGACCCCCCAAAGGAACTTTTTTAGTGTGTGGAAGCCTTTGACCCTCAAGTGCTTTTCGCAAGTTTTTTTGTGAGCCGTGAAAAAAAAAAATCATATTTTTTCACAAACATGATGTTTTAGTCCCCCCAAAATTTTTTTTTTCCCAAAAGGGAAGAGGAGAAATTGGCCACAAAAGTTGTTGTCCAACAGTCCGGTCGGTACCCCATATGTGGGGGGGAACCATGTTTGGGGGACGCAGGGGGCGAAAGGGAAGGAGCGCCCCTTTTTTTTTTCCAAAAAAAATTGGGGGGAATTGCGAAGGACGCCATGTCGCGTTTGGGGGCCCCGATGTCCTAAATGGAAAAAACCCCCCATGTGACCCCTTTTGGAAATGACCCCCCCAAAGGAAAAATTTTTGTGGGGTGGCACTTGAACCCCAAAGGTTCATGCAAGTTTGAATGTAGAGCCGTGAAAAAAAAAATCAATTTTTTACAAAATATGTTTTTGTCCCCAAAAATTTTTTTTTCCCAAGGGTAAGAGGAAAATTGGACCCCCAAAAATTGTTTTCCAAAAATGTCTGGTACGTGATACCCCCTTTTGGGGGGGGGAACCCCTTTTTTTGGGGCAGGCAGGGGTCGAAAGGGGGAGACCCTTTTTAATTTTTTCCAAACCAAAAAGGTGGAATTCGAAGGAGCCATGTCGCGTTTTTGGGGGCCCCATGTGCTAAAAGGGGGAAACCCCCCCCAAGTGACCATTTTGGAAACTAGACCCCCCAAAGGGAATTTCTAGATGTGTGGTGAGCCCTTTGAACCCTAAGTGTTACGCAATTTTTTAATGAACCTGAAAAAAAATCATATTTTTTCCAAAAATGATGTTTTAGTCCCCAAAAATTTTTTTTTCCAAGGGTAAAAAGGGGAATTAGGAAACCAAAAAATTTGTTGTCCCCCAAATGTCCGGTACGCTGTACCCATATTGGGGGGGGGGAACCACTGTTTTTGGGGCACGGCAGGGTCGAAAGGTAGGGAAACGTTTGAATTTTTCCCAAAACCAAAATTGGTGAATTGCGAAGGACGCCAGTCGGTTTGGAGGGCCCCCTGTGCCTAAACAGTGGAAACCCCCCCCTGTGACCCATTTTGGAAACAGACCCAAGGAAATTTCTAAGTGTGGTGAATTTAACCCCAATGCTTAGCAAGTTTTATGTAGACCCCGGGAAAAAAAAAAATTATTTTTTCCACAAACAGTGTTTTAGTCCCAAAATTTTTTTTTTTCCAGGGTAAGAGGAGAAATTGGACCACAAAAAATTTTTTCCAACATGCCGAGTCGCTGAACCCCAATGTGGGGGGGAAACTGTTTGGGGCACGGCAGGGCTTGAAAAAAAAGGGGGGGGGGTTTTTATTTCCAAACCCCCAAAATTGGTGTTCGAACGGGGGCCTTGTCCGTTTTTGGGGGGCCCCTGATTGGGGCCAAAAAGTGGAAACCCCCCCAAGTGACCCCTTTTGGAAAAAAGCCCCCCAAGGAACTTATCTTTATGTGTGGGGCACTTTGAACCCAAAAAGCTTCACCAAGTTTGTAATGTAGAGCCTGAAGAAAAAAATCATATTTTTCCCCAAAAAAAGATGTTTTAGTCCCCCCAAAATTTTTTTTTCCCCAAGGGAAGAGGGAAATTGGACCACAAAAGTTGTTGTCCAAATGCCTGAGAGTGAACCCATATTGGGGGGGAACCATGTTTGGGCGCACGGAGGGGTTTGAAAGGGAAGGGGGGCCCCTTTGGGGAATTCCAAACCAAAATTGGGGGAATTTTGAACGGACGCCTTGTCTGTTTGGGGGCCCGATGTCCTAAACGGGAAACCCCCCCCATGGACCCCTTTTTGGGAAATAACCCCCCAAGGAACTTATTTTATGTGTGGGGGCCTTTAACCCTCAAGTGCTTCAACAAGTTTTTAAGTGAGGTGAAGAAAAAAAAAATTTTTTTTTTACAAAAAAATGTTTTGTCCCCCAAATTTTTATTTTCCCCCAAAGGGAAGGAAAAGGACCCAAAGTTGTTGTCCAAATGCCCGGTACGTGAACCCCTATTGGGGGGGGGAAACCCTGTTTTGGGCGCCCCGGAGGGCTCAAAGGGAAGGGGAGGTTTGAATTTTTTCCCAAAACCAAAATTTTGGTGGAAATTGGAAGGGCCTGTCGCTTTGGGGGGCCCCCGGTGCCAAAAAATGGAAACCCCCCCCTTGGACCCCTTTTGGAAATAGACCCCCAAGGAACTTACTATGTGTGGGAGCCTTTGAACCCCCAAGTGTTAGAAGTTTTTAAAGTAGAGGTGAAAAAAAAAAAATCATATTTTTTCCACAAAAGAGTTTTATCCCCAAATTTTTATTTTCCCCCAAGGGAAAGGGAAAAATTTTGGCCCCAAAATTTTTGTAAAAAGTCCTGGTACGCTGAACCCCCCATGTGGGGGGGAACCCTGTTTTGGGGGCAGGGGGTTTTTAAAGGGAAGGAGCCCGTTTGATTTCCAAACCAAAATTGGCTGGTTTTGGGAAGGGCCTTTCGTTTTGGGGGCCCCGATGTGCCAAACGTGGGAAACCCCCCCATGGACCCCCTTTTTAAAAAAAAACCCCCAAGGAATTTTCTGATGTGTGGGAGCACTTTTAAACCTCAAGTGTTCACGCAAGTTTGTAATTAGAGCCGTAAAAAAAAAAATCATATTTTTCCCAAAACAGATATTTTAGTCCCAAATTTTTATTTTCCCCCCAAGGGGGAAAAGGAGAAAAATTGGACCCCAAAGTTGTTGTCCAACTGTCCTGAGTACGTGAACCCCAAAAAGGGGGGGGGGCCGTTTGGGGCAGGCAGGGCTTGAAAGGGAAAAGCGCCGTTTGACTTTTCCCCAAACCAAAATTGGGGGGAATTTGGGAAAGGACGCCATGTTCTTTGGGGGGCCCCATGTGTAAACAGGGAAACCCCCCCATGTACCCCTTTTGGGGAAAAAAGGCCCCCGGAAAATTTTTAGATGTGTGGTAGCCTTTGAACCCCCCAAGGCTTCACGCAAGTTTGTAATGTAGAGCCCCGAAAAAAAAAAACTATTTTTTCCCCAAAAAATATGTTTTAGTCCCCCTTTTTTTTTTCCCCGGGTAAGAGGGGGAAATTGGGGCCCCAAATTTTTTTTAAAAAAGTCTGAGCGGATACCCCCCATGTGGGGGGGCCCAAAAATTTTGGGGGTCAGAAGGGAAATTGGTTTTTTTTGGAAAAGGGGACTTTGGGGAAAATGGTTGCGGGGTCATTTTCCCGTTTGCGAGCCCCTGAGTGAAAAACAGAAAAAAAAAACCACAAGGGGAAAATTTTTGGGGAAGTAGCCCCCAAAAGGGGAATTTTTAAAAAATTTTGGGGCCCCCCTTTCGGGAAAAAAAATTTTTCCCTGAAGTAAATTAGTAGTGCATTGAGGTGTGGTAAAAATTTTAAAACAACCTTCAACACGGCCAGGTTTTTGGGGGAAAGGTGTCGCATTGGAAAGGGGCCCCCTTGGGGTATTCCCT
Source organism: Oophaga sylvatica (assembly GCA_033576555.1). NCBI lineage: Eukaryota > Metazoa > Chordata > Amphibia > Anura > Dendrobatidae > Oophaga > Oophaga sylvatica. Next base: position 204,132,175 of record JARQOD010000004.1, on the reverse strand, counting down.
TTTGTAACACACTCGGCCCTTTTTTTTGTGGCTTACCTTTTTTTCCCTTTTTGGGGGGCCCCCCCCCCGGGGAAAATGCGACCGGGTATATAGACACCCCAGTTCCGGAATATGGGGCCCGTTTTTTCCTAAACCCCCAAACCGGGGCCCCTTAAAACCCCCCCCCTCCTGAAACGAAGGTACGCAATCGCTGTTGCGTGCACATCGTGACGGGGGGGAAAAAGCGTTGAGCATTTTTTGGGACATGTGCACGGCAGCTTTTCCCCCAAAACCCCCGGTTTTTCCAAAGATTTTAAGGTTGGGGATTTGTTTAGAGGATAAAAACCCCCCATGTTTTTATTCCCCCCAGTACACAGTCCGGTTTGCGGCCTGTGAAGGTCCCCCGTACAGTGTGGGGCGCTGCCCCCCAGTAGGTTCAAAAAAAGGACATCCCTTTTGCCTTGTACGGGACCCCAAAAAGGTGGTCGCTACTTTGGGCTCTGCTTAACCTTTCTGGCACCCCCCAAGGGGTTTTTTTGGGGAGGCCTCTTGATTTTTGGGGGAGGGCCCCCGCAGGCTGCGGTACCTCGGCAGAGAGGGATTTGAGAGTGGGATGTGGAAAAAAATTTTTCATTAAAAGGGTTTTTTTTCCCTTTACCCCAGTGGAAAAACCAAACCCCCAAAAAAATTTTCCCCAAACTCATCCAGGCGGGGGGACCCCGGGGGGGTACAATTGGTGTCTTTCCTTTTTCGAAATTTCTAAAGCTGTGTGTGTCCCCTGAGGTTTACTCTACACATTTTAGGTTTTTTTTCCTTTACCTTGCCCCCCTTTTCTGGGCAGGAAATGGGGAAGCGAGCCCCCTTTTTTAAAGAAAAAAAGGGGTTTCCCCCGCAGAGCCCTTTTTGGGGGGGCCTTACACTTCGCAAACTTTTTTTTAAAATGTTCGAGGGCCGGCCGAATTTTTAACAGGCGGTCAAATTTGGGGGGATTCGGGGGGACATGTGCTTTTTCTTATAAGCAAAAAATTTTGGAGGGGCCCCAAAACGGCCCCAGGACCCCGGAACAGGGAGTGTTTTAAAAAATATCAAACTAAAAATTTTGGCCGAATTTCTGGCTTTTTCAATCCCCGGGGGAAAACCCCGGCCCCCAAAATGCATTTTTTCCCAACGGGTTTTACAGGAGACCTTTTGGGAAAAAGATAAAAGGGGGTTTTTGCCCAAAAATTTTTGGGGGGGGTTTTAAAAAATTTTTTTTTGCTCCACCATGGGGTTTTTTAAATCCTCAGAGAAAAGATTTTAAAAAAACTTTTTCTGTAAACCCCGGGGAGTAAAACCCCATTCTGATTTCCCCCAAAATAGGAATCAGGGGCCCGAAAATTTTGGGGGGGGGGGGGGGGGTCTTGGGGGCCGAAGAGGGGGGGCGGGGGGTTATTTTAGGGGGGGGCGCTGCCCATGTTTTTGGGGGTCTGGTGGGGGTTTTCCCCCGGGCCCCCGGGGAAGAAAGAGGAGGAAGAAGAATCTTCACTGAAAAAAAAGAAAAGTGGGGTCCCTCCCGTATCGTGTCGGGGGGGCGGAAAGGATGCCCCCTCCCGAAAAGGTGTTGGGGTGGCGGGGCGGGGGACATTTTTTTTTTTGAATGTGGGGGCTTTGTGGGGAAATTTTTTTATAAGTGTGTGTGTTTTGGGGGGGGGGGGAAAAAAATTTTGGGGGAAACTAAGGAAAAGGGAAAAACTTTAAAAAAAAAGAAAAAGAATAGGGAAAAAAAAAAGGGCCCCCGAAAAAAAGTCTAAATCAGCAGGCAGGCTTGATAAATGACCGGGGTCCTTTTTTAAGTTTGGGGCTGCTGGAGGGGGCAGGGAGTGACGGAAAGGGGGGGGAAAAAAAAAAATGGGGAGGCAGAGCTTGAAAAATGACCGGGTCATTATCAAAAAACCCCCCGGGGTGGGGATGTCGCACGGGGGGGCGGAAGGGGGGGGGAAAAAAAAAAATGGAGGGACGGCCTAAAAAAAACCCCCTTTTTATCAAATTCCGGGCTTGGGTGTGGACGGGGGTGGCAAAAAAGGGGGGGGAAAAAAAAAAGGGGGGGGGCCCCCCTTGATAATGCCGCTGTCATTACCCCCTTCCCCCGGGGTGGGGGTTGCGCAGGGGAGTGGCGGAAAGGGGGGGAAAAAAAAAAAATGGGAGGCACGGGTCGATAATTTACCGCGTCCCCAAATTTTTAAATTCCCCGGCTGTGGAGTGCGACGGGGGGGGCGGAAAGGGGGAGAAAAAAAAAAAAAAAAAAAAAGCAGGGGAAAGAAACCTTTATAAGTGATGGTGTTTATTTCAAAGTTCCGCCCGGGTGCGGTGTGGCAAAGGGAGGGGGGGGAAAAGGGTTTGGGGGGGAAAAAAAAAAAAAAGCGGGAAAAGAGCTCTGTTTAAATGACGGTTTTCCTTATCAAAGTTTTCCCTGGTGCTAGGGGGGGAAGGGGGGGGCGGAAAAAAATTGGTGAAAAAAAAAAAAAAAAAAACCCAGGAAAAGCCCCTTTTTTAAATGACTGGTGTCAATTTAAAATTTTGGGCTGGGGGTGCGCACGGGAGTGGGGAAGAGTTGGTGGAAAAAAAAAAAAAAAAAGCAGGAACAGCTTAAAAGTGACGGGGGTCACTTATAAAAATTCGTGGTGCTGGGTTGCGCACGGGAGTGGCGGAAAATTTTGGGAAAAAAAAAAAAAAAAAAACACAGGAACGAGCTTGATAAGGGGATGGTGCACTTATAAAAAATTCGGGGCTGTGGTTTCGCAGGGGGGGGGCGGAAAATTTGGGGGGGAAAAAAAAAAAAAACGGCAGGAACGACTCTGAAAGTGAAGGTGTCCCCTTATCAAAGTTCCTGGTGTGGATGTGCGCACAGGAGTGGGGGGGAAAAAGGGGGGGGGTGAAAAAAAAACCGGCAGGCCGAGCCCTGAAAAGTGCCCTGTCATTATCCCAAAATTTGGGGGGGCTTGGATGTGGGGCCGGGGGGGGTGGAAAGGTTGATGGTGAACTGCGTCCCCCAAACAACCCCGGGGGGAAAAAGGGGGGGTAAAAAGGGGGGGGAAAAGGGGAAAGGGGGGGGGGGGGGGGGGAATGGGGGGGGGTTTTGGGGGGGATGGGGGAGGGATGGGGGTCAAAAACCACGTTTTGTAGTCTTTTTTTTCTTTTCTCTTCTTTTTTTCCCTTTTTTTTTCTTCTTTTTTCTTTCCCCCTTTTTTTTTTTTTCTCTCTTCGAGGGTTGTGGTGTCAAGGCTTTTGGGGGACCCCAAGGCCACACAGGAGGAGTTTTGGGAGTGTCCCCCACAGCAGGAATCCTCAGCAAGTGTAGGCCCCCCGCTGGGGGTTTGAAGGTCAGACCCCTTTTTTCAGAAAAGGGCACAGGCGGTTTACATCGCTTTCGTGACTGTCATTGGTGGGATCGATGCCCCACAATCCCACCAAAAAAGGGCCCCCCTTTTCTTGCGGTTGTAGGCACCCCCTTTTAAAACGGAGCTCACAGCCCCCATTCCTGGCGGGGCCGGGGGCCCCCCCTAGCGGGCCCGAGCGGTCACACCGTGCTGTCCCTGTGATTTGGGGCGTGTCCCAGACACGATCGCGCCAACAGTCCTTCATCCCCACGGCCCTGGCCCAGGATCTCTATTATTTGCACCGACCGGGGTAAGGCAGGGCACAGCGGGTTTTAACCGCGGCTTCCCCTGTGTTGGGGCGCGATCGATGTGATCGGCGATCCCCCAAAAGGGGGGGTCTGGATTTTCTGGGCCCCGGCCTAGGATGAGTACAGGGTCTCGACCCTGGGCCTGCGTTCATGTTTTACCCGCTCTGATTGGCTGAAAAGGGGAAAGGCTGTGTTTGGTGTTCGTTCAACAGAAAACACAGCATGGGAGGCCTAGGGGGGGGGGATGGAGCCAACTTCCGAGGTAAGGGGTCGAATTTTAGGATACCGCTATTTAAGTCGCGATTCGAAAAGGGCGACGTATACCCGTCCATGGCAAATGGCAGGGTTTTTGGACGGGTAGGGGGGCTAATGTCAAGGGGGTTAAAAAAAAAAAAAAAGAATGGTAGAGACAAAAAAAAGTTCAATGATAAGGGGAGACACCGAAATCTTAAATGCGTTTCGAATATCTAGTGTTCTTGGATCGCGTTTCTGGGGTTTTGAAACACTTTTAGGTATTCAGGTGCCCTTTTCCCCTTTATGTTGAACTTTATTTTCTCTATCCCCATATGTTTTTTTTTTAATAACAAAACAAATTTCTAATTTTTGATCCATTTTATCCAACCAACCCCCAAAAAAAGGGACCCCGCCCCCAAATTTGTCCTTGCCTTGTGCATGCTAGATCTCCCATGTCCTGTTCCCGGAGCAGCACCCCTTTCCCAGAAACAAAAACCCCCCGCCCCTTTTGATGCTCCAATGTTTTAACCCCCAAAAAAGTGCAAGTATAACACGGCTGTATACACACACGGACCAGGATAAGTTTCTTTTTTAAAAAGTCCCCCTTAAAAAAAAAAAAAAAAAAAAAAAAACAGGTTGGCTCTTTCCCCTTACGCCCGTCCACCAACCCCAACCTTTTCCACTTGTACCCACTCCGGTTCTAGATTATTTTTTTATTTCTAATTATTTTAAAAATTTTTCCTAACTAAAACAAAAAAAAAAATAAAATGGTTAAACTCCCCCCCTGCCTCTTCCTTTCACTGTACGTCCCCCCATTGGCTTCCCCCCCGGTTTAAGATTTTATTTTCTTTATTTTTTCTGGCTTATTTTAATAAATTTTCCCTTAAATTTTTTTCTGGGGAATTATTGCTATTTCCCCCTTTGTTCTTTTTTAACTTAGCCCAATATAAACCCCTTTTTCGTATTTATACATGAAGTTTGGGTCCCCTTTACTTCTGTTGGGTTTGGTTTCCCGGGTCAAGTTCGAGGTCAAGTTTTAACTGGTCGAACTTTTGATGTTGTAGTCGAACCTAGGGCCGAAAATCCACAATTTGCTCAATACTATCTTGGCCAAATGAATAAAGGTTTTTATGAAGAAAAAAGTGAAAGGAATTTTTTAGGAAAAGAATTCTCGCCACTAAGTGGGGATGCATTAAAATGTTTTTGGGTTTTTTTAAAACCAAGGGGAGGGAAAAATTTTTTTATGGGTAGAATAAAAAAAGGTTTCCAGTTTAACAAATTTTTGATGCACAATAACCCATTTAAAAAAAGTGAAGTTGAAAAGAGGGGTTTTTAAAAAAAAAATGTATTAAAAAAATATAAAATCCAAAAGATACCCAAAAAAACGAAGCTGGGTTTACAAGGGCCCCGTCCTTGTTTTTAAAACATTAAAAATCTGTGGTCGCCCCAAAATAGCAGTGCATAGACGACCCGGAATCTCAAAAAAACTGGCCCAATTTTCCAAGGGAAAAAAAAATTTTCTCAAAAAGAATTGAAAAACTTTTGGTGGCTAAAAAAAGCATTTAAAAATTTTGTATTGAAAGGAGGGTTTTTTCTAGGTTTTTAACCTGTGGGGTCCAAAATTTTAAAAACATTTTCCTTTTTGTAATTTTAAAAAAGAAAAAAAAATAAAATATTTTTTTTTCCTAAAAACAAAGGAAAAAGGGTTTCTTTAAATTTTGCCTTTTGAGATCATTTAATTTTCTTGCTTAACTGTTCACAAAAATGTGCACAGTTTGAATTGCCCCAGAATTTCCAGCTTTCCCAATCCCTGCTCGGGGGGGAAAAAGCATTTTTTTGGGATACAATTCCCCAAAAATAGCTTTTTTTAGCAAAATTGCTTTCAGAAAGTTTGCGTTTTCAAGCGATCTGTAGCATCATTGGGGAAAATGATTGACAGGGGTTTGGACAAGCAAACAATGTTTTAAAATGGACCAAATTTTTTTTCTGATGCTGTCTATGCGCATTAGTAGAAAAATATAAAATTAAAAAAAAAAAAAAAAAAAAAACGTATATTCTCACCTTCCGGGGGCCCGCGCCTTCCTGGTCTTCGATGCTCCCGTTCCCCCTGTCTGAAAAAAGACCCCAAAAGACGAGCATCCGGAGCCGCTACGTCTTTGGGGTCATTGTCGCAAGGATCATGGGGAAGGGAGTTGCCGGGGCGGCCGAGAGGTGGAAGGCTGCGGGGGGGCCCGGGTGGTGGAAATTTTTACAAATTTTTTTTTTTTTTAATTATTATTTTAAAGGAAGGTACCCAGGGCCCCGGGTCCAACTGCAATGAACCCCTACTTTCACATATAGGGATAGCCCCTGCGGGAAAATAAACCCTTCAAAGCATTCAAAGGGAAAAAGAATGAGATGCGCGATTTTTCCCGGTGAATTTCCCCGTGGGAAAAAATGCGCAAGAAGAATTGCGGAATCCCTAAAATATAATGGGTTCGTTGTGTAAGCGTTTTTTTCCCGCGTTTTTGCCGGAA
>JARQOD010000004.1:203940832-204125682 GCA_033576555.1 Oophaga sylvatica | reverse complement strand
TTTCTTGTGCATATACAATCCTTTCCTAGCTCACATTTTAAGGTAAAAATAAAAATTTTATATCATATTCGAAAAATTAAAGCTCCACCATTCATTAAAATTTATGATATAGTCTTAAAGAGTCAATTCTGAATTTTACAAAATTTCGTTGTTTCATGTTGCACTAAATATTTGATTAGTAAATCTGCAGATGTTAAGGAGTTCACTCTACTATTAGTCGTGCATGTGCATTATTCTCTATAGAAAAATTTGTGGGAGGATAGGAGTAATAGTCTGCGCTGCTGTGCCAGGTTGAAAAAATCCAGAGGATGTGATGAGATTATTTCATGTAGATTGTGGGATTAGATCATGTGGTTCTACTGATGAAGAAGTTGGTTTAACTTTAAAACGCGTTCAGAATAAACCACATGATCTAATCCCTCATCACATCCTACGGATGTCTTGAACCTAGCATACCAATGCAGACTACTACTCTTATCCTCCCACCAATTGTTCTACATGGTGGGACTTCCAGACTTGAGGGTACTGCAGCAGCTGTCATACCTTGATTCCTCAATTGTTGGTTAAACAACCCCAAAAGGTGAGCAATTCCTATAAATCTCACCTAAACCAATTTTTCCACCAGATCCTATTGTGCTTGGTGTCTCTCACTCATTCTCTATAGAAAGGGACTTTATAAAAAAGAAAAAGCAAGCAGGGTGGTTAGAGACAACATTGGTTCCAGGATCATGAGGATTATAAGCAGCTGGACCAAAGCTGATCATGTTTTATGGCTTGTCTGATTCTAAAAAGGATAACTGTGGAAAACCCCTTTAGTATTAGGCATGCTCCTCTCACCCAGTCTGGCTACAAATGACAATCTTTATGTACAGTGATGCCTTGATGAAAAGACAACCCAAAACTGCATTGAGAAATGTCCTTCTAGATGGATGGTACTCTACAAAAAAAAGCCACTATAGATGCGATTGAAAATGTATCTCAAATAAATCTGTTTTATATCAAAACAAATTTTAAAAAAAAGTTGGTCAAATCAATATTAGGGTCATAAAAGAGCTCCAAATGATAACAAGAATATTTCTCAATTTTAGACATTTAAGATTTACTATCCTTTCAGCTATCTCTCCCTACCTAAGTAGCTGAAATTTTCAAAAGCAATTTTTTCTACACTGGAATTCAATTACAACCATTTGGGGTTATGTCTTCACTAAGCGGTCCTGGTTACCTTTTAAGAAAATGTACTTGCTGGAGAATAGGCGAGCATTTGCATAGCTGATTAGGCAAGCCACCACCACACCTCCAGCTTCTTATTTTAAAAGTCAAAAGATCCCGATTTTTATGTTCTCCAGGAGCAGACTTGCAGACCTGGTATACACTGCCATTTTTTTCAGCATTTGCACATGACCACATAGACCAGGTGTAAGCGTGTCACAGTCGCATCGATTATCCTTAATTTTCAGCCAATAGTGTTACTGACGCATTTGTAAATTGTAGTGCTTTTGTTCTTTAGTCCTGCAATTAACAAAGCTTCTGATTGCTTGCTAGAGAGATTGACTTCACTTTGCACAAGCTTCGTTTTCATATTAAAATACTTCGTTGTTGCAGTAGAACTTAGAAAGGCAGATGAGAAAACGTCTGTCTTTTCTGTTGTTCAATAGCAGCATAATAATCACCTGCATTAAGAGCAGAGGCACCAACAAGACAATGCAATGGAAATGGATTGTTGCCTTGAAATCTGAAATGGGCTGAAAAAGAAAAGAATGTGAAATGTCTTTGTGAACACTATTTGTCCACAGAATCTTGCTACAAATGAGTAAGCAATGATGGTATATTGAAATGTTTGTCCTTATAGTGACAACCTTGCATCCTGAATATTGCCTCAGGTTTCCTTTGGTTAAGTAAAAAATAATGCTACGCCTGATATGCACTGTAAGCCAATCGTACTTTTGACGGCACATTTAAAACAAAAAGTTCACAGGTTCTTTACTTTTTTGTCATCGTGTTCATTTCTATCACTGCTGCTTTTACTTCTGCCAGTTCATATTTGCTGTAACAGTTGTGCTAAGATTTGCACCTTTTTTCATCCGATACATATTCTATATTTTGGAATTCTTGATCATGATTCTAACTTTTCCAATATTCACTAAGAGCCTCTTACTGTATAAATATCTGCCTTGCCATTCCTCTGTTGCGATATACGGTACTTCTGCCCAGTTGACTTCAGATAAAATGGTTCCAAAGACAAGCTTTCTATTAGGTGCTAAGTGCTGGATATAGATGACAAGTGATTTGGTTATAGTACTCCTCCTTTAATTTCAGTGGCTTCTTGGGTGAATCACAAACCAGCAACCAAGTCCATTGTGCCTGAGGCCTACATCTCAATAATGGAGCCATGGACAAACTTTAGCCCACTCTGTCAAATTGTGATGTATCCAGATGACTTTAATTCGCGTTCCCTGCTCAACAATTTTCTCTTTAAAAGAACTGATAAGGCTGATTTGTAGACGAAGAGGTGCCTAAGCATGGAAACAATATCCATAAGATTCAGTTTTATTCCATCACTGTTTTATTCCATCACTATTGACATATTACAAACTCCAGACAGATCTCACAAACAGCACAAGCACTTACAGCTTACATGTTTGAAAAATAATCAATACTATTTAGCCTTGTATTTAGTTAAAGCAGATCTATCAACGAAATAAGTAGTGTGTTGAAAATTATTCAACCACAACTGCAAATTTGTCTTCAAATTTTGCAAACAAAATTAGTCAAATTGCCAAACTTTTTGCTTTTTGCAATGAACAAATCAAATTAAAATAATTTTAATAGTTTGACATAATAGAACAAGTAGTTTCTACAAACTGAACGCAATCTGTCACTTTTGATGACTACAGCGTCAGATTTATTCAACCCTCTGAATAGAATCCATCATAAGAGTACACAATTTGTCTTAAGCACACCTGGTTTTATATGCCAGTTTTAATGATGGGTGTGCAGGTGCAAGATGTGCATAATTCTTAAAGAGGCGACACGACGTAATGAATTATACACATATTACAAGTGGCATAAGCCCCTCTGCACCTCCTTTAGGAGGCAGATGGAGGTCAGCAGCAATACTTGATGGTCGTAGGCATTGAGGTTCCAGTTTACACATTAAGGTGAATAATAAACACTGAAGTTCTCCCATCCCGAACTTCAAGACATACACCTCTGCTGACCTTAAATCAAAAGGTGAAAAGTGAAAAGTTGTCACCAGTAAGCTAAAAAACAAATAAATAAATTACAGACATCTTGAGATACTGTTTAGTGAAGCAATGAAGCAAGACTGGATGTTTTTAGGTCTATGTATCAGCAATATGTCTGGAGGAGGAATGAAGCATGGTAGCAATGTCTACACCTACTCTGAAGCAGGGCAGTGGCTTGTTGATGCTCTGTGGTTTCTTTGCTTCCTCTACAACTAGAAACTGTAGCATGTGGAGGACAATATTGATTAAATTAAGTTCTGTAAGAAAGCTGAAGCGTGATTATCATTAGACCTATCAACATGACAATGATCCCAAGCATACCTCAAAGTCCGCCAAGGCTTGGTTTCAGAACTCCCGGAAGATTCTACAGTGTCAGACACAGTGCCTGACTTGGGATCTGAAGACATTGACTGTAGCACTCAAAGTCAAGAATATTAGTGATCTAAAGGTCATTGCCAATGAGAAATGGGTTTAGATTTCTTAGGAACACTGTGAAAAACTGGTGTCAGTCTATGCACAAGATTTGCAGCAGATCATAACAAGCAAATTGTGCTCTATTAAGGGCTAAAGATGCATGTCATGAAAGGTTGAATAATATTGAGTAGTGTTGAGCGATATTGCTCGATATCTAAAAATATTGTATCGAAATTGTATCGCCGATAGCACTAAATATCGTCGATATCCGATTTCGATAGCGGAAGTCCCATGTAAGTCTATGGGAACAAAATATCGAAATTAAAAAAAACCTTTATTTCCTTGTAAACACTAAATATACACACATAGAATACATATATATATATATAATACATGTCATTGTGACATATATATACATATATGTATAGTTTATACACTTCTACATAGTAAAATATCCTCTGATTCAATTGCCGGGTAAAGCCGGCTTCTGTGAAAAGACAGAAGCACCCGACATGAAATGACACTTGGTGTACATAGGGTTAACCATGTCTTTTCATGTCGTTTGCAATCTGATTTGCACAAACAATTACATCAGTCTATGTGTGCAAAATTTCACACCTGTAGGGGTTAATTAAAGGTGTAAATTCGTTGTAAAAAAAACGGACTTTTTTGCTACGAATTTACACCTTTAATTAACCCCTACAGGTGTGAAATTTTGCACACTTACACTCATGTAATTGTTTGTGCAAATCAGATATCAAACTACATGAAAAGACATGGTTAACTCTATGTAAACCAAGTGTCATTTCATGTCGGGTTCTGCATTTTCACAAAAGCCGGCAATTGAATTAGCGGCTATTATACTATGTAGAAGTGTATGAACTATAAAATATATATATATATATATGTGTCACAAATTTAATGACATGTATATATATATATGAGGTGTAAAATTGCTGAAAAAAAATGCGTGGGCTCCCGCCCTATTTTCGCAACCAGACAGACAAAGCCAGTGAGTGGGGGCAGATAATAATAGCCCAGAGAGGGACCATTATTTTTGGCCCCCCCCGGCTACTAACATCTGCCCCCAGACACCCCAGAAAGGGCAAATCTCTAATTAGATTTGCCCTTTCTGGCACTTTGCCCGTCTATTCCCATTGCCCTGTAGCGGTGGCGAATGGGTTAATAAGGGGTTAAAATGACCTTGCAATTGAAAGGTCACTTTAAGCCAGGTTAATAATTGAGAGCTGTCAATTAGACAACTATCAATTATTAATCCTATTGTATGAAAGAAAAATCAAACACACACACTTTAATAAAAAAGAAGTTTAATGAAATAATCACACAGTTTTTGACCATATTTTATTTTCCTGCTAAAACCATTTCCTGTAATAAAAATAAAATCATAAAGCAAAATTATTCTTACCAATCCGATGTACAGTCAGGTCCCACGGTGTAATCCTTCAGAAAGGGTTAATGTTTACTGCAGGGACCGCAGCTAATGCTGCAGCCTCACAGTAAACCCCCAAATGAATGAGTTCCTCTCCTGGCTGACAGGAGAGGAAGTGGAAAGCTTAATTGATTGCTTTCCACTTTCACTTCAGGTCAGCCAGGGACACAATCAGTGACGTCAGAGGGAACTGGTTAACAAAAATAGGGGATCCCCTCGAAAAAAATTGGCGTGGGGTCCCCCCTATTTTTGTTAACCAGCCAGATGAAGCAGACCGCTGAGGCCTGGTTTTTCAGGCTGGTAAGGATCCAATATCCATGGACCTTGCAAGCCTGATAATACCAGGCCACAGCAGTCTGCTTAGCTTGGCTGGTTAACAAAAATAGGGGATCCCCTCGAAAAAAAAAACGGCGTAGGGGTCCCCCTATTTTTGTTAACCAGCCAAGTAAAATGCAGACTGCTGCGGCCTGGTATTAAAAGACTGTCAAGGCCCATGGATTTTGGCCCTCAACAGCCTGATAATACCAGGCTACAGCAGCCCCACATTTGGCGCATCAAAAGATGTGCCAATTGTGGCACTTTACCCGGCTCTTCCCACTTGCCCTGTAGCGGTGGCAAGCGGGGTAATAAGGGGTTAATGTCACCGTTGATTGCACGGTGACAATAAGCCCGGTTAATAATGGAGAGGTGTCAATAAGACACCGATCCATTATTAATCCCAAAGTTTTTAAATGCATAAAAAAAAGACACAGCAAGAAAAAAGTATTTTAATGAAATAAAAGAGACAACACAGTTTTCATTTCTTTTATTACTCTCTCATTCCTGCGACGCCATCGATCTCCTGTAAAAAAAGAAAAAAAACAAACCAACAGTATACCACCTGTCCGACGCAGTCCATAACGACAGTCCCACGACGATCCAGCTCTGCTACATCGCAATGACAGGCAGAGCCTGTCATCGCAACGCAGCACAGCTGATTACCTGCTTCCCCGGCGGTGACGTTATCGGACTGACTGCTTTACGGCCGGGATTACCCAGCAGTCACTGCAGTTATCGCGAGAAACTGCATGTGACCGCCGGGGAGAAGAGGATGGCGGCCATGAAGCAGTCCAGGACGTGACCGCCGGAGATCTTCTGCCAGGTAAGTGCCGCTGACTCCTGACAGACCCGACCGACGGACACTGACAGTGACAGACCCGACCGACGGACACAGACAGTGACAGTGACAAATCCGATTCCGGTATTCGATATGACGAAAATATCGAAACGAATTATCGAAAGGCCGATAGAGCTAATATCGGCCGATAGCCGATATTTGCATTATCGTATCGCTCAACACTAATATTGAGACAACAGTAGTCATTAAATATGGAATTTTGTGTTGAATTTGAAAAAGCCACTTGTTATATTAGTTTTGTTAAGTTATTTACATTGTTCTTGTTTGATTGGCTTATTGCAAGTAGCAGAAAGTTTGTAAATTTTATAATTAACCTAATTTGCAATTGGGGTGAATTTTGATTGGAAGGCCAGTGTCACACTTCCGTGTACAATGCGAGAAACTTGCGCGAATCTCTTGCATCAATACCCACCGCTGTCGCTGGCACTCGGACCGAAGTGTGCGGCTGCATAGAAATAGATGCAGCCACACACTTCAGTCCCGAGTGTCGGCGGCAGTGCCGGGTATTGATGTGAGAGACTTGTGTGAGTTTCTCGCATTGCACACGCAAGTGTGACCTCGGCCGAATTGTATATTACACCTATAGGAACATGCTGTTAAAGCGGCAAAAAAAATGTGTTGTTTGACTACTAAGAGCTCTAAAATGATATATCAGACACATAGTTTTGAGTCTAGTTTATTCAGGAGAGCATAGTGACTGACAGTCTGCCTTGTATATGTGCATACACAGGAGCATATGCTCCATATTGCGTATTTTTTCAGGTCTCATAGTAGCGAAACTGCACAAACTTCCAAATTTCCATTTTGGCCACTAGGAATACAAAATAAATTGAAAAAAATTATATACGAAACCAGCAAATAATGAATACAGGCAGTCCCTGAGTTATGATTCTATGACTTACATATGACACAGACGGCACTACATGTTTCAATGTCATGGTGCTGTGAAGTTGAGACGTGCACCATGTCCTTATTGTGTGCAGTGACCTCTAAAGCCTGGATGCAGTGAAGAGGTCAGAAGAGGCCAGAGATGCAGTGCATGCCAGCGGAAATGAGAGGACCCGATGCAAGAAGCTGGATGGCCAGAGAGTGTGAGCGATGAGGAGAACATTGATAAAAAAAAAACTAATACCTCATCACTAAATTCTCTGGTTGCCCTGCTGAACATTACCCGCTGTCCAGTCCTCTACTTTCCACTGTTGTGAGCACCACATCTCAGGCCTCCTAAATATAGGCCAGGACTTCTAGTGTGTCCAGGCCTCAGAGATCATTGTGCGACATAAGGTTGTGGTGATGTCTTGATGTCACGAAGTTTGGATTTTACAACATGCAATGACCTCCGAGGCCTGGATGTGAGTGGAAGTCCTGGCCTATAATACAGAGATTGGATGTGTAGTGTGTGACAGTGGAATAAAGAGGACCAGATGGCACACAGGGAGCAGCGGGGCAGTAGAGGAGGTGAGAGATCAAGTGAGTTTTAGTTTTTGGGGTGGATTAAGCTTTACGGTGGCTTTGTACCTGTTCAAATTTACATTACAAATTCAACTTATGAACAAACCTACAGAATATATTTTGTTCTGAACCTAGGGACTGCCTGTATAGCACACATTTTTTAGATTATACATTATATATTTGCTGACTATATATTAAACACTATTGAAGGGTGGAGCTTTATTTTAAAGGAGTTCATCGCTTTTAGAAAATAGCACCTTGTTATAAGGTTGCCTTTAAAGAGACTCTGTCACGAGGTTTCTGATGCCCTACCTGACAGCAACATAAACTAGATGCAGATACTTTGATTCCAGTGGTGTGTAACTTACTGAGATTCTTGCTGTTGTTTGACAAAACACTGTTTTATCTCCTGTATAAAATGATGAGTACTTGCTATGTAACCCTCAATAAACCAATGATTGTGAATTTTCTGCCTATACACAGAGCAGGCAGAAAAACTGTGACTCAATGAAGGAGGAAAGATTAGACAGAGCTCATCATTGAGAAAACTAGTAGATTATCCATTCATATTACAAAAACTACAAAAATAAACCCATAAAATGACACAATACTGGAAACAAGCATCTGTGTTACTATTTTATGCTGCCCTAAGATTGGGAAGCATGAACTTGCTGACAGATGCCACCTAAATCTTTAAGTGTCCTTAGGTTTAATTTTTACATGTTCAAGCAAACGTGTTGCCCATAAATTACAGTTCCAGAAATTTCACATTGGAAACCAGATTTATTCACAGAAAATAAATGTCTCAATATGTAAAATCTTTTGAAAGATCAATGTATACATAAAACTTTTTGCACTTTTGCTAACATATGCATGGGCCCATTGTATCTATAATTCTAGCTTTCACCATGATATGGCTAATAGGTGACCTTAAAAGTACTTGTTCGTAGTTGAACACTTTACAGTTTATCAGTAGATATCATCTACGTAAAAATCAGTTATTTTCTAAATTTATTACGACTATTGCACTAATCTGAATTGAAAATACAGTCTATAGCTGAACTCTGAAAATATAGATATACTTATCTTTTTTGTGTTTGATACTAAAAATTGACCAGTGTAGCTGGTTTTGTTGTATTCATATTTGTGTACTGACGGATTTCTTCTCTCTTTTATATTTTGCATTTATTATGCATTTATCAAGCGTAAAAGACCTTCAAATGTTACTTTTTTTTACTTTTCGCATTTTTACACCAGTCTTGGACAGTTTTGTTAAAATGGGTGAAGCTAGGGTAGGACAAGGTCTGACGAACACCCCCATCTACTGCATCAAAATGTATGGCACAAGTTTCAGCAAAAATGTACTCCAGTGGCTCAAGTACGCCAGTTGCGAAATGCAGATAATTCATTCAGTGGCGTGCGCATGTTAGTGAATTAGGCAGACCTTACCCCTGCAGTTCTGTTCATTAACACTGGTGTGCAATAGGCCTGTCAGTCTTAATGAAATAGATCCAAAATCTATAGATAATGAAACAGCATTTTATGTGACAATACAAGTGTTTTGACAGGACCGGCTGGAAATTACATATTTTTTGGACTTTTTTCCCCACAAATTTGGCAGGAAAATGTGGGTGCATCTTATAGTCTGAATGTAGCTTACCGAGGGGTGCTGTGGTTGTAGAGGAGCGGGGTCACAGTAGGCAGGAGCAGGGTCGCAACTGAAGGAAGCAAGTGATGGCAGGAGTGGGGCAATGCTGTGGGCCCTGGGCTGGGAAGATGGGTGACTTGGTGATGTAAGGAAGGAACTATTGATCTTCCTGCTGTGGACTTCAGGAAAATGGTACCGAAGCGTGCGCAGAATAAGATTGTGGCTCAATGACGAGCCGATATCTCAATCTGTGCATGTGTCATAGCCATTTTCCTTCAGCTCACCGTCTGGTGCTCAATGTGAATAGCAGGGACACTGCTCCTGCCTCGCACTGCCAACATTTTACTGAAGCCCACTGCTGAGATATCAATGGCTCCTGACTCGCATTGCCAGGACTCCCCCTCCTCCAAGCCCAGGGCCCGCAGCATCGCCCCACTCCTGCCACCACTGGCTTCCAGCAGCGGTGATCCTGCTCCTGCCTTTTGTGACCCCACTCCATAACCGCTACCCCCAGTAACCTAAATTCAGATTATAAGATGGACCCCTATTTTCACATTAAAAATTCTTTTTTTTCCTAGTTTCAACCTCTAAATTTGGAGTCCATTGTGTCACATAGGCCGAAAAATATGGTTATATATTTGTGGTCCACCGATATCAGAAAAAATAAAATACTACCATATATTGACAAGTGGGTATTCTACATAGTTAGGTATAAGCATTCATCACCAATCCTGGGACAATTATACAATTGGCCATACTCTGTCTTCATGAAACAAACTCGTCTTTTTCAAACGATATATTTAATATTCCCAATTATCTTTTTAAATTGCAGTCATTTCAAGTCTGGTTAGCACCCGCTTCATGAATTCCATTAATTCTAAAAATGACTATCTTTATTAGGGCTCATACTCATCTGCGTTTAAAATAAACCAGTGCAATCTGATAAAAAAATCTTATTGCACTCTGACTAATGTTAGTCAATGATTATGTGCTCATCTGCAATTTTTTTTCTCACCTCAGATCAGACCAAGAAAAAAATCAGAGCATGCTGCAAGTGGCCGCATATATCGGAGAGACTAGCCAATGCAAGTCAATTGGTTCGAGAAAAAAAAAATCGCACGGCAAACGGACCATGCATGTGCCCTCTGTTTTTTTACTCACTCATTTCATAGGAAATTCGACATTTCATCAGCCAAGTACAGTAAATTTACAGTGTGACTCATCAGAACAGGATAAATAGAATAGATACAGTATATATATATATATATATATATATATATTGTAACATTTCCAGGGGATATAGCTCTAGGATCGCTGTCTGGGTAGACAGAGTGACACGAAAACAGTTCATTCAGACAGCAGTTCTGATGAAAAACTGGCCGCAACCAGCTTTATTAAAGTCCACAGCAAACAGATAAACTAAAGCATAAACAGAAAACCTAGGCTTGTCTAGCCACTAATTACACATAGATAGATTTCCCTTTCTATCCGGGTCCCGCCTCTACCAGCCGGGGCCAAAACAACACATATGTTCAGCATTTGTCAGCATTGACCAGCATTTACCAGCATTTACCAGCATGGAGGTTCACAGATACTCCTCTTTGTGTCTGAAGGCACATCCAACGTCCAGACTTGAGAGAGATCCCCTCCTATTCAGCCGCTATTTGCACGTATTCGCACTGAGACTACTCCTGTGTCCGGGGTACTTCCTGCACCCAGACTGAGATAGCTCAAACTCCTGGAGACTGCTTCTTGTGCCTGGACTCCCTGTCCAGACTAAGCCAGCTCCCACTCCTGGAGACTGCTTCTTGTGCCGGGACACCTTCCTGTGTCCAGACTAAGCCAGCTCCCACTCCTGGAGACTGCTTCTTGTGCCGGGACACCTTCCTGTGTCCAGACTAAGCCAGCTCCCACTCCTGGAGACTGCTTCTTGTGCCGGGACACCTTCCTGTGTCCAGACTAAGCCAGCTCCCACTCCTGGAGACTGCTTCTTGTGCCGGGACACCTTCCTGTGTCCAGACTAAGCCAGCTCCCACTCCTGGAGACTGCTTCTTGTGCCGGGACACCTTCCTGTGTCCAGACTAAGCCAGCTCCCACTCCTGGTCTCCTAATTAACAGCTGAATGGTTTCAGGCCTGAGCTGCAAGTGTGTGCTGAATGTGAGGTGTAGTGACCTTTCTCTACCACTAGGTTTACAAAGTCACACATTTCCCTTATACCATACAGCACAGTACCTAGGTGAAATGTACACCCCATTCAACACATATTCCCTCACTGTCTCACATATCCCCTCCCTCTTCTCCAGACCGGAGGGCTGGTCATCCAGACCAGGAGGGCTGGTCAACAATCCAACAGAGACAGTGAACTCTGGACCAGTCATGGCCCTCATCAGCTTCATCTTCACCACTGTCATTTGTATCTTCACCTGAGTCATAGCCAACATCAGCTTTCTCTTCATCTGAAGCATCCGCACTACCCTGTACCCTCCCAGGCCTATGCTCTCTGCGGGCCTCGGGTATCCTGCACAGTTTCATCTTGACCTTAGGGCCGGGCTCAGTTTCGATATAGTGCCTGGCCAGAGAAATACGACCCGGCACATCAGAACACTTCTGCTGACTCTTCCTCAGAAACTCACGTACCTCCTGTCCCTGGTGCACTGACCATGTGTCACCAACTATCACAGAAGGTATAGGGGGTTTTTCACTTTTCTCCAGTTCCCCATTTATTCCAGCTTTCAAGTTCTCCTTGATAGCGGCATCTGTATACTCAGAACCCGCCGGATTCTTCTCTTCCACCACGTTCTGCATCCCATCTGGGCTCCCGTGTGTCTGTAGCGGCATCGAGTGACACATCGCTTTTCCCATTTGTTGGTACGTGGCTCCGATGTAGCCTCCCTGAAAGTGCGCTTGAGCTCACCAACGCCAGCCCGATGTCTCAAATCTCATCTTGTGACTTATCCAGATCCTTGGTATCACTCGGGAACACTGCTGGGGCTCCGGGCGCCGAACTTCCAGCCTGAGCCTCACGAGTTGCAGCTACTGATGAGGCATCCTTTTTGGTGTTCACCACTTCCATGGCTTTTTCCACCTCTGCAGCATCACCTTCAGAGTCCTTGGCATGATGCAGATCCACACCACACACCGACAACTTCTCATCTTCAACAGCATCCACTTGTGCTGTGTTC
Source organism: Oophaga sylvatica (assembly GCA_033576555.1). Taxonomy (NCBI): domain Eukaryota; kingdom Metazoa; phylum Chordata; class Amphibia; order Anura; family Dendrobatidae; genus Oophaga; species Oophaga sylvatica. Next base: position 204,113,113 of record JARQOD010000004.1, on the reverse strand, counting down.
AGTTTCAGAGTCCTGCCTTTAAAGCTCAGCTCTCCTCCTTTCACCTTAGTCTTCGCCAGGGAACCGGCCAACTGTAAAACATCTTCAGATGCCATCTTCTGTCTGGCTGTAAGGTCAGCATCAGCTTTCTTCTCAGGACTCTCAACCTCCTCTGCTACCATGCCTTCCTCATTTGCACTGGTTGCTTTATGGTCATCAGATGATTCACTATCACTATCTGACCCTTTTTCTCAGCCACATCTGGCTCACTGTCAGGGCTATACACTTCATTTTCATTCACATCCTGCTCTGGAACCTTAGTTAACATGTCATCCACAACATTAACTTCACCATCTGGTCCCCAAGTATGTGACTATGTGACAACCCCAGCACTATACTTCTATATAGCTCAGGTACTAGGAGCTGACTCACGACCTCTCCCTGGACTTCAGTGTCCCTATACAATAGGCTATTGTCCATGGCAGCACGAGGAAACCTCTCCTCAGAGCCAGGCTCCTGGGAAACCTCATTTAGAACATTTATATTTTCCTGGGCCGTTTTAAGAGAGGGGTCTCGCCACTGCTCACTCTCAAAATTGTCACAGGCCACAGGTAAGTCAGGGACACTCGGTTCCCGAGAACCACCATCCTCGTCTCCCAACATCACCTGCAAAGGAATTTCATCACTATCACAGTCATCATTATTATCAATATCATTATCATGACTATGATCAGTATCATCATCACTATCATGATCATCATCACTATCATTATCAGCATCAGCATCATTATCATGGTCATCATCATTATCATGATCATCATTATCATCATCATTATCATTATCATCATCATCATTATCACATAAGTTTAACGGCCCACTAGCATTGTTTCCGCCCTCGGACTGCGCACCCTCAATAGGAGCTTCATCACACTGTCCATCAGAAACATTTTTTTCCCAGAGACCCTTAGATCGGGGAAAGTCATTACCCAATATAACGGGGTGCACCAGGGTCTTCACTACCCCCACTTCATATGAAACCTCCCCGAATTTGGGGACCAAGTCCAAGGCAGTCTCTGGGTAGACTTTGGTGTCTCCATGGATGCACACCACACTCAGGTGCTTATCAGGGATGAAGTTCCTATCAATCAGGCTGTCACATACGGAAGTCACTGGACTCTCTGAGTCCAAGAGGGCCTGTGCTGGGCAGTCCTTTACAACCACCGGGGACCCCTGTGGTCCAGTCTCTTCGGCTGAGGTGGACACACACACAGGCTCTGCGCAGGGAGAGAGGGATCCGCCAACATCACAACACATAGGCTCCCCCTCTATTGGACAGTTGGCTGCAATTTCATGACATCTCCAACACTGTCCATCACACTCTCCCACCCATATGTCCCCTCGGGCCCGAACCCGCTTATCAGCATACCCCATGTCCCCAACAGCTGGAACGCTCTTACCGCGAGAGTTCAGCGTCCGGGAACTCTGAAGTGACGACCTCTCAGACGGCTGTACCTCAGGAGGACATGCTCGGGTTTTAGCGGCTCACTACCACCTCTTCAACTCCATAATCAGGCCTGCTGACTGCAGACTCCCAACTGTATCTCCAGTCATGAACTCCCCTGGCACGGGCTGTCACCGTAACACCCAGCCGGGTAAGAATCTCCGCTTTCAGCTTGCCATAGTCCTTGGCTGTCTTGCTCGCTCAGGTCAGCATATGCCCTTTGGGGCTCTCCAATCAGATAGGGTGCGACCATCATGCCCATTCAGATAGGGGCAGATTCTCCTTCTCTGCCAATCTCTCAAACCTAGTGAGATATACCTCCACATCATCACAGGTGTCATTTTTCTCAAGGACCGTCTTACCGCCTTCTTTACAGCGGACAACGCAGGTACCTTCACAACATTACTTTGGGACGATGCGCCACAAGTCTTTTGTAGTGCTGCCACCTGCTCAAAAAACAACCGGTTATTCTCCTGCTGCTGCTGCAGGAATTGCTGCTGGGCCTGCTGCATGCGCTGCTGGTGCTGCAGGCGCTGCTGCTCCATGCTCTGCTGCAGGCTTCGCTGGGCCTGGGCCAGGTACTCAATGAGCTCCTCCATACTGCCGGACTTATCTGTCTCAACCACGGCAGTCTTATGTTGCACATTAACTTGCGCCATTTGTTCAAACAGCGCCTCCATGCTGTCATCCATGCTGTCAGACTTCTCTGTCTCAACAACGGCAGTCTTCACTCAAGACATACACACTCCACAGTCTTTTCCACAGAAAATTCAGCTCTGCTGTGCAGACAACTTTTTTTTTTTTTCTCTGCAAACTCTATTAGGGCCACTGTCTCTTTAAGACTGCTCCAATAGACGTTTCTCTTTTGCTGCTGCACACTCCACAGTCTTTTCCACAACAAGTTCAGCTTCGCTGTGCAGACACACTTTTTTTTTTTTTTCTTTTGCAAACTCTATTAGGGCTACTGTCTCTTTAAGACTGCTCCAATCAGACGTTTCTCTTGACACACTTTTTTTTTTCTCTGCTGCTATTTCAACAGACTTCACCTTTATTGCTGTCTCTAAGCCACTGTGCCACACGCACATTCCAGCACCATTTATATCAGCCACTGTGCTGCCCCAGCATTCTCCGCCAATTGTAGCATTTCCAGGGATAAGCTCTAGGATCGCTGTCTGGGTAGACAGAGTGACACGAAAACAGTTCATTCAGACAGCATTCTGATGAAAAACTGGCCGCAACCAGCTTTATTAAAGTCCACAGCAAACAGATAAAATAAAGCATAAACAGAAAACCTAGGCTTGTCTAGCCACTAATTACACATAGATAGATTTCCCTTTCTATCCGGGTCCCGGCTCTACCAGCCGGGGCCAAAACAACACATATGTTCACATTTGTCAGCATTGACCAGCATTACCAGCATTTACCAGCATGGAGGTTCACAGATACTCCTCTTTGTGTCTGAAGGCACATCCAACGTCCAGACTTGAGAGAGATCCCCTCCTATTCAGCCGCTATTCGCACGTATTCGCACTGAGACTACTCCTGTGTCCGGGGTACTTCCTGCACCCAGACTGAGATAGCTCAAACTCCTGGAGACTGCTTCTTGTGCCTGGACTCCCTGTCCAGACTAAGCCAGCTCCCACTCCTGGAGACTGCTTCTTGTGCCGGGACACCTTCCTGTGTCCAGACTAAGCCAGCTCCCACTCCTGGAGACTGCTTCTTGTGCCGGGACACCTTCCTGTGTCCCAGACTAAGCCAGCTCCCACTCCTGGTCTCCTAATTAACAGCTGAATGGTTTCAGGCCTGAGCTGCAAGTGTGTGCTGAATGTGGGGGTTAGTGACCTTTCTCTACCACTAGGTTTACAAAGCCACACATTTCCCTATACCATACAGCACAGTACCTAGTGAAATGTACACCCCATTCAACACATATTCCCTCACTGTCTCACAATATATATATACCGTATATACTCATGTATAAGCCGACCCGTGTATAAGCCAACCCCCCTAATTTTGCCACAAAAAAATGGGAAAACTTATTGACTCGCGTATAAGCCTAGGGGAAAAATTATTATGACCCCATATGAGGCTCCACAGATTATGCCCCCATATCCTCCACAAATTATGCCCAATATGCTCCACAGATTATGCCCCCATATGCTCCAGATTATGCCCCCATATATTCCACAGATTATGCCCCCGTATGATCCACAGAATATGCCCCCATATGCTCCGATATGCCCCATATGTTCCACAGATTATGCCCCCATATGCTCCAGATTATGCCCCCATATGTTCCACAGATTATGCCCCCATATGCTCCAGATTATGCCCCATATGTTTCCACAGCTTATGCCCCCATATGCTCCATAATATGCCCCATATGTTCCACAGCTTATGCCCCCATATGCTCCATATTATGCCCCATATGTTCCACAGCTTATGCCCCATATGCTCCATATTATGCCCCATATGCTCCAGATTATGCCCCATATGTTCCACAGCTTATGCCCCCATATGCTCCATATTTATGCCCCCATATGATCCAGATTATGCCCCATATGTTCCACAGCTTAATGCCCCCATATGCTCCATATTATGCCCCATATGCTCCATATTATGCCCCCATATGCTCCAGATTATGCCCCATATGTTCCACAGCTTATGCCCCCATATGCTCCATATTATGCCCATATGCTCCAATTTATGCCCACATATGCTGCACAATTATGCCCATAGTATAGGCCTCATATGCTGCTGCAAAAAAAAAAAAAATGACATACTCACCTCTCGTCGCTGGGGCCAGGTGCCGGTCCTGAGCAGGCGTGACACCGGCAAGCTATGGGGACAGTATTGTGAAGTGTTAGAAAAAGAAATTTTGAGCAGAAGCTCCCTCTGGTGGTTACAAACATACTGAACCATTCAAGAGGATTGGCAAAGGAGTTTACAGACTGGTCTTATATAAGGGAGGTTCCCTCCCATCATGGTTGCCGTGATCAATTGTTCTTGTCTCAACTGTGGTTCCTGGTTCACTTGGAAGCTTGCTGTCTTGCCACTTCTCCTGCTCTCAGATAAGATATTTTCTGTTTTTTTTTTTTTGTGCTTACCATTTCATATTTCTCTGCATTTCTGTGAGGTTAGCCAGGTCTCCCCCCCCCACCCGGGGGCTTGGGCTCCTCTCAGTTCTTCTGGATCCTCTGTTTTTTGTTCATTTGCCTTTTCCAGTTTTTTCAGTGGCTGCGGGTAGTTTTGTTACTCCAAGAACTAATTTAGGTGGGAGAGGTCGTGGTGATCTCAGGTGTTTTTCAATTAGTAGAGTTGGTATTTTTTTAGGTTTTTTGGATGCAGTAAGTGTCCTTCCTATCCTTTTCTGTCTAGGAAGATTGGGCCCCAACGTTTGCTCATTCTATTTTCTGTCTGGTCTGTATTTCCTCTTGTCTAACCGCCATTACATTTTGGGGGCTTCCTATGTTTCTTTGGGGATCTGCTCCGGGGCAGATAGCTTTCCTCTTTCTATCTTTAGGTGTAGTTAACCTCTCAGGCTGTACGAGGCGTCTAGGACCAACGCAAGAACCTCCACGCTGCCTTTAGTTGTGGTGGTTAGTCAGGGTACTGCAATCCAGTAGAATCCAACCCTCTGGTGTATTGCCGTTTTTTGCCTGCTCTCCTCACTACCAAATCATAACAGTAATCCCCGGCCAAAAATGAAAATTGTATGGTACTCAACAGAAGGGAAAAATAGTAAAAGGAAAAAGAAAAGAGAAAGTTGTCGAAATTTTTTTTTTTTTCTCTGTTGCATTTTTTCCCTCTTTTTCTCTGGGTGCGGAGGGATTTTTTTTTCTCTCAATGAGTTTGCAGTTGTCTGGCCGTGTGGATCAGCTTGCCACTGAAGTTCGGAGTATTGCTACCTATCTTGCAGGGTTGCCGGTTGTAGAACCTAGGATCCCCATGCCAGATTTATTTTTGGGAGATCGAGCTAAATTTCTGAATTTCAAAAATAACTGTAAGTTGTTTTTTGCCTTAAAACCTAAATCCTCAGGGAACGCTGCACAGCAGGTTCAAATTTTCATCTCTCTCCTGCGCGGCGATCCTCAGGATTGGGCTTTTTCCCTGACACCTGGGGACTCTGTTTTGAGTAATGTTGATGCATTTTTTCTGGCTCTGGGGTTATTGGACGATGAACCTAATGTCACTGATCAAGCTGAAAAAACCTTGTTGGCATTAAATCAGGGGCTTGAGGATGCTGAATTGTACTGTCAGAAATTCCGAAAGTGGGCAGTCCTGACCAAATGGAATGATGATGCTTTGGCAGCCCTTTTTCGGAAGGGTCTGTCAGAGAAAGTAAAAGATGTTATGGTGGGTTTCCCTGCTCCCTCTGGTCTCAATGATTCTATGTCATTAGCGATTCAAATTGACAGATGTTTGCGTGAGCGTAGAGGTATGCGTGGAATAGTGTTGCCTTGTGAACCAGTTTTCCGAACCCATGCAGTGTGATAGAGTGGCTTCTGGGGCACAGCGTATGAGCTTCAAAACGCAATGGGTTATGTTTCTACTGTGGTGACGCCTCTCATGCTATTTCAGTCTGCCCTAAGCGGGGAAGACGTTTTGCACGCTCAGTTGTCTTGGGTAGTGTTCAGACTAAATTTCTGCTGACTGTTACCCTGATTTGCTCCCTGTCCACATTTTCTGCTCAAGCTTTTGTTGATTTGGGAGCAGCTATTAACCTGATGGATTCCCTACTGGGGATTGATTCTACCCCTTTGGCTGAGAATAAACCCCAGTTCTCTACTCAGGTGATAATGAGGGTTGAACCTGATCATCAGGAGAGTTGCAAATTATTGGTGCTGTATAATCTGCATGACATTATTGTACTAGGTTTCCCTTGGTTACAGTCTCATAATCCTGTTTTGGATTGGAAATCTGTGTCTGTAACTAGTTGGGGCTGCCAATGTGTTAATGCCAACACTCCTGTTTTTTCTGCCTCTCCCCAGGCTCAGGATGTTCCTGACTTTTTGACTGATTTTTCTGAAGTGTTTAGCGAAAGTAAATCTGCATCCTTGCCCCCCCATAGGAGCTATGCCTGCGCTATTGAATTAGTGTCTGGTAGTAAATTCCCTAAAGGTCGCCTTTTTAACTTGTCTGTACCTGAACATGACGCTATGCGGTCTTATATCAAGGAGTCATTGGAGAAGGGTCATATCAGACCATCCTCTTCACCATTGGGTGCCGGTTTTTTCTTTGTGGCCAAAAAGGATGGTTCATTAAGGCCGTGTATTGATTATCGTCTCTTGAACAATATCACTGTGAAATATCAATATCCGTTACCCTTGATTTCTGACCTCTTTTCCAGTGTGAAAAGTGCTACTTGGTTTACCAAGCTTGACCTCAGGGGGGCGTATAACCTTATTCGCATTAAGCAAGGGGATGAATGGAAGACGGCGTTTAATACCCCAGAGGGGCATTTTGAGTACCTAGTGATGCCCTTTGGGCTCACTAATGCTCCTTCCGTCTTCCAGTCCTTCATGAATGACATTTTCAGGGATTTTGTGGATAAATTTCTGATTGTTTATTTGGATGATATCTTGATTTTTTCCAATGACTGGGACTCTCATGTGAAACATGTTCGGACTGTGTTCCAGATTTTGAGAGAGAATGCTCTGTATGTGAAGGATCAAAGTGTCTTTTTGGCGTACAGAGGATCTCATTTCTGGGATTCATTTTGTCCCCATCTGTTATTGAAATGGACCCGGTCAAGGTTCAGGCCATCTGTGATTGGGTCCAACCTACTTCATTAAAGGCTCTTCAGAGATTCTTGGGTTTTGCCAATTTTTATCGTAAATTTATTGGTAATTTCTCTGTTATTGTTAAACCATTGACTGATTTGACTAAAAAGGGTTCTGATGTGGTGAATTGGCCTCCTGAGGCAGTCTCTGCGTTTCAGGAACTTAAGCGGAGATTCACTTCTGCTCCTGTTCTACGGCAGCCTGATGTTTCTCTGCCATTTCAGGTGGAGGTTGATGCCTCTGAAATTGGGGCAGGTGCCGTTTTGTCCCAAAGAGATCCAGAGACCTCTAAAAGTAACCCTTGTGCCTTTTTCTCTCTTGAAAATTTTCTCCAACTGAATGTAATTATGAAGTGGGTAATCGGGATTTATTGGCCATGAAGTGGGCTTTTGAAGAGTGGAGACATTGGCTGGAGGGAGCCAAACATCAGGTGGTGCTCCTCACAGACCATAAGAATCTGGTTTATTTGGAATCAGCCAAGCGACTTAATCCTAGACAGGCCAGGTGGGCCTTGTTTTTCACACGTTTTAATTTTGTGGTTTCCTTTCTTCCTGGCACTAAGAATGTTAAGGCGGATGCCCTCTCAAGGAGTTTCCTTGCGGACTCTCCTGAGTTATCTCATCCTGCTGTTATTTTGAAAGAGGGTGCAGTTCTTTCCGCCATCTCGCCCAATTTGAGACTGGCTCTGGAAGGGTGTCAGGAGGATAAACCCGAGCGCTGCCCTATTGGGAAATTGTTTGTCCCAGACCGGTGGAAAAAGAGTGTGATGTCTGAGATTCATTGTTCCGCGTTGGCTGGTCATCCCGGAATTTTTGGTAACAGAGACTTGGTTAGTCGGTCCTTTTGGTGGCCTACTTTGTCTCGTGACGTCAGGAAATTTGTGCAGTCCTGCGGGACTTGCTCTCGCTCCAAGCCTTGCTCTCGCTCTAGTGGTTTGTTGATGCCATTGCCTGTGCCCAAGAGACCATGGACCCATATCTCTATGGATTTCATTTCCGACCTCCCTGTTTCTCAGAGAATGACCGTTATCTGGGTGATTTGTGATAGGTTTTCCAAAATGATACATCTTGTGCCATTACCCAAGTTGTCTTCCTCCTCCGAATTGGTGCCTTTGTTCCTTCAGCACGTGGTTCGGTTACACGGCATTCCTGAGAACATTGTGTCTGACAGAGGAGTCCAGTTTGTTTCCAGATTTTGGAGGACTTTTTGTTCTAAACTTGGTGTTCAATTGTCTTTCTCCTCGGCTTTTCATCCTCAGACCAATGGACAAACTGAGAGAACAAACCAAACATTGGAGACTTGTCTGAGATGCTTTGTGTCTGCTGATCAAGATGACTGGGTCTCTTTTTTGCCTTTGGCTGAGTTTGCTCTTAATAATAGGGCTAGCTCTGCCACTTTGATGTCTCCATTTTTCTGCAATTTTGGGTTTCACCCTCGATTTTCTTCGGGACAGACGAAGGCTTCTGTCTGTCCAGGTGTTGACTCTGTTGTGGAGCGTATGCAGCAGATTTGGGACCAGGTAGTGGAGAGGTTGTCCCTCTCTCAGGAGAGGGCCCAGCGGTTTGCCAACCGGCATAGGACTGATGGTCCTCGGTTTGAAGTGGGGGACTTGGTCTGGTTGTCCTCAAGAAATATCCCTATGAGAGTTGCATCTCCTAAGTTTAAGCCTAGGTTCATTGGACCTTATAAGATCATGGAGATTCTTAATCCTGTTTCCTTTCGTTTAATTCTTCCAGGGACATTTAAGATCCATAACGTGTTCCACAAGTCCTTATTGAAGAGGTTTGTCGAGCCAGTGGTTCCTATGGCTGCGCCTCCTGACCCTGTTTTGGTTGAGGGCAATCTGGAGTATGTGGTTGAGAAAATATTGGATTCTCGTTTTTCTAGACGGAAACTCCAGTATTTGGTTAAGTGGAGAGGTTATGGTCAGGAGGACAATTCTTGGGTGTTTGCTTCGGACATCCATGCTAGGAGACTGATCCGTGCGTATCACAGAGCTCATCCTGACCAACCTGGTTGCCCAAATGAGGGTTCGGTGACCCCTCCTCAAGGGGGGGTACTGTTGTGAATGTGTTAGAAATTAATTCTGAGCAGAAGCTCCCTCTGGTGGTTACAAACAGTACTGAACCATTCAATGAGGATTGGCAATCAGGAGTTACAGACTGGTCTTATATAAGGGAGGTTCCCTCCCATCATGGCTGCCGGTGATCAATTGTTCTTGTCTCAACTGTGGTTCCTGGCTCACTTGGAAGCTTGCTGAGTCTTGCCTCTTCTCCTGCTCTCAGATAAGATATTTTCTGTTTTTTGTTTTTGTGCTTACCATTTTCATATTTCTCTGCATTTTTGTGAGGTTAGCCAGGTCTCCCCCCCCCCCCGGGGGGACTTGGGCTCCTCTCAGTTCTTCTGGATCCTCTGTTTTTTGTTCATTTGCCTTTTCCAGTTTTTTCAGTGGCTGCGGCTTAGTTTTGTTACTCCAGAGAACTAATTTAGGTGGTAGAGGTCGTGTGATCTCAGGTGTTTTTGCAATTAGTAGAGTTGGTATTTTTTAGGGTTTTTTGGATTGCAGTAAGTGTCCTTCCTATCCTTTTCTGTCTAGGAAGATTGGGCCCCAACGTTTGCTCATTCTATTTTCTGTCTGTGTCTGTATTTCCTCTTGTCTAACCGCCATTACATGTTTGGGGGCTTCCTATGTTCTTTGGGGATCTGCTCCGGGGCAGATAGCTTTCCTCTTTCTATCTTTAGGTGTAGTTAACCTCTCAGGCTGTGACGAGGCGTCTAGGACCAACGTAGGAACGCTGCACGGCTGCCTTTAGTTGTGGTGGTTAGTCATGGTACTGCAATCCAGTAGATTTCAACCTCTCTGGTGTATTGCCGTTTTTGCCTGCTCTTCTCAGCTACCAAATCATAACAGGACAGGTGCCGGTGTCACCGCTCGCTCAGGACCCCGGCACTTGTGATATTTACCTGTCCTCTCTGCACCGAAGCGCTGCTCCCTCGTCCAACTCCTCTGGCTGTGAATGACCTGGCAGGGGGCGTGGCGCGCACTAACGACGTCATCTCGCCCTCTGCCTGAACATTCACAGCCAGAGGAGAGTCAGACCGAGGGAGCAGCGCTGCGGTGGACCGAGGGACAGGTAAATATCACTATACTCACCCCTCCGCCGCGCGTCCCTGCAGCCTCTCCTCTTCTCCCGGCGCTCTCCGCAGCGCTTCAGCGGTCACGTGGTACCGCTCATTAAAGTCATGATATTCATGACTTTAATGAGCGGTGCCATGTGACCGCTGCAGGAAGGAGCCGGAGATCGTGGGAGAAGCAGGGGGGCTGCAGAGACCGCGCCGGCGGAGGGGTGAGTATGATCCGACACCCCCGCTCCCCCTCCCCCGCCGACCCCCGTATATGACCCGCGTATAAGCCGAGAGGGGGACTTTCAGCCCTAAAAAATGGGCTGAAAATCTCGGCTTATACATGGGTATATATGGTATATAGGATATGGATAGAAAAATGTCATTAACATATAAACATATATAGCTGTGTGAAAAAGTGTTTGCCGCTTCCTGATTTCTTATTATTTTGCATGTTTGTTGTACTTAAATGTTCAGATCACCAAACAAATCACATTTATATATCAGACAAAATAACATAAGCAAACACAAAATGCAGTTTTTAAATGGATGTATTTATTATTAACGGAAAAAGAAATCCAAACCTTCAGGGCCCTGTGTGAAAAAGTCAGAAAAGACCCCACAACAGCATCCAAACAACTGTAAGTCTCAATTGCCTCAGTTAAGGTCAGTGATAATGACTTTACCATAAGAAAGAGACGGGCAAAAAAGACCTGCATGGCAGAGTTCGAAAACGAAAAGCACAATAAGAACATAATAGCTCATCTCAGTTTTGCCAGAAAACATCTTGATGATCCCCAAGACTTTTGGGAGAATACTCAGTGGACTAACGAGACAAAAGTTAAACTTTTTGGAATGTGTATATCCCATTGCATTTGGGAGTAGAATTAATACAGCATTTCTGAAAAGCAAAATCATACCATCAGTAAAATATGGTGGTGGTAGTGTGATGGTCTGGGGCTGTTTTGCTGCTTCAGGACCAGGAAGACTTGCTGTGGTAAATGGAACCATGAATTATTCTGTCAGCCAAAAAATCCTGAAGGAGAATATCCAGCCAACTGGTCATGAACTCAAGCTGAAGCGCACTTTGGTTATGCAGCAGGACAATGACTCAAAACACACCAGCAAGTCCACCTCTGCATGGCTTAGGAAAAACAAAAGTAAGACTTTGGAGTAGCCTAGTCAAAATACTGACCTTAATCTGATTGAGATGCTGTGGCATGACCTTAAAAAGGTGGTCCATGCAAGGAAACCCTCCAATGTGGCTGAATTATAACAATTCTGCAAAGATGAGTCTACCAAAATTCCTCCAGAGCATTGTAAAAGACTCATTGCCAGTTATCGCAAATGCTTGATTGTAGCTGTTGCTGCTAATAGTAGCCCAGCCAGTTATTAGGTTTAGGGGCAATCACTTTTTCACATAGGGCCCTGTAGGTTTGGAGTTCATTTTCCCTTAATAATAAAGACCTTCATTTAAAAACTGCATTTCATGCTTGCTTGTGTTATTTTTGTCTAATATTTAAATTTGTTTAGTGATCTGATATAGGAAAGATGTGTATCTTCGTACCGTGTTAGCCATCATCATCCCTCTCCCATAATGACAGTTCTGCTTCACATCACTTGTCTTACCTATTGCATTATTTCTGTGCTGTGTTGTGTATAAATATGTGATTCTTCAGTTTTTGTTTTAGTCTTTGCCTGATGAAGAGACCTGAGTAGTCTCGAAAGCTTGCAATTTGTTATCATCTTTTCAGTTAGCCATTAAAAGGTATCAACCACTGAGGACTCTCAATTCTAAATATTTTTTTAGTGATCTGAAACATTTAAGTGTGACAAACATGCAAACGAATAGTAAATCAGGAAGGGGCAAACACTTTTTCACACAACTGCTTAATTAGTGCAGTGCATGTAATTTACTGTACATGTATTTAATTTAAAAATAAATAGCTTAAAGAAAAAAAATGACATGGCAGTCCCCCATATTTTTCTTCACCAGCTGAGGGAAAGCTGACAGCTAGGGGCTGATGTTTATATGCTGGGAATGGGGTAATAAAGATGGAGCTTCCCAGGCTATTAATATCAGCTGACAGCTGTCTACTTAGCCTGTACTGGTTATTAACAAGGGGCGACCCCTCACAAAATGAAGTGGGGTCCCCCTGTAATTAATAACCAGCAAAGGCTAGACAGACAACTGCGGGATGATATTAATAGCCTAGAAAGGGGACATGGATATTGGCCCTCTCCGCCTCCATAAGATGCGCCAATTCAGGCTCTTAGCCTCTGGTTCTGGTTTTCTGGTCAAAAAATATGGGAGACCTCATGCCATTTTTTTATTTTATTTATTTATTAGCTAAATACATGTACACACTGCACTGATTATATATCTCAATGACATCTATGTATAATTCTACCTATTTACAGTGGGGAAAAAGTATTTATTCAGCCACCAAATGTGCAAGTTCTCTCACTTAAAAAGATGAGAGAGGCCTGTAATTGACATCATAGGTAGACCACAAATAAGAGAGTCAAAATGATAAAACAAATCCAGAAAATCACCTTGTCTGATTTGGCAAGATTTATTTTGCAAATTATGGTGGAAAATAAGTATTTGGTCACCTAAAAACATGCAAGATTTCTGGCTCTCACAGACCTGTAACTTCTTTTTTAAGAGGCTCCGCTGTCCTCCACTCATTACATGTAGTAATGGCACCTGTTTGAACTTGTTATCAGTATAAAAGACACCTGTCCACAACCTCAAACAGTCACAATCCAAACTTCACTATGGTGAAGACCAAAGAGCTGTAGAAGGACACCAGAAACAACATTGTAGCCCTGCACCAGGCTGGGAAAACTGAATCTGCAACAGGCAAGCAGCTTGGTTTGATTAAATCAACTGTGGGAGCAATAATAAGAAAATGGAAGAAATACAAGACCGCTGATAATTTCCCTCGATCTGGGGCTCCACGCAAGATCTCACCCCTTAGGGGTGAGAACGGTGAGCAAAAATCCCAGAACCACACGGGGGACCCAGTGAATGACCTGCATACCATCAGTAACACTACGCCACAGGGACTCAGATCCTGCAGTGCCTGACGCGTCCCCATGCTTAAGCCAGTACATGTCCAAGCCCGTCTGAAGTTTGCTATGGAGCATTTGGATTATCCAGAAGAGTATTGGGAGAATGTCATATGGTCTTATGAAACCAAAGTAGAACAGTTTGGTAAAAGTAAAACTCGTCGTGTTTGGAAGAGACAGTATGCTGAGTTGCATCCAAAGGACACCATACCTACTGTGAAGCATGGAGGTGGCAACATCATGCTTTGGGACTGTTTCTCTGCAAAGGGACCAGAACGACTGATCAGTGTATATTAAAGAATGAATAGGGCCATGTATCATGAGATTATGAGTGCAAAGCTCCTTCCATCAGCAATGGTATTGAAGATGAAATGTGGATGGGTCTTTTAGCATGATAATGATCTCAAGCACACTGCCAGGGTAACAAAGGAGTGGCTTCGTAAGACGCATATGAAGGTCCTGGAGTGGCCTAGCCAGTCTCCAGATCTCAACCCCATAGAAAACCTTTGGAGGGATTTGAAAGTCCGTGTTGCCCAGCGACAGGCACAAAACATCACTGCTCTAGAGGAGATCTGCATGGAGGAATGGACCAACATACCACCAACAGTGTGTGCCAACCTTGTGAAGACTTAGAAAAAAGTTTGACCTCTGTCATTGCCAACAAATGATATATAACAAAATATTGAGATGAACTTTTGTTAATGACCAAATACTTATTTTCCACCATAATTTGCAAAATAAATCTTGCCAAATCAGACAAGGTGATTTTCTGGATTTGTTTTCTCATTTTGACTCTCATAGTTGTGGTCTACCTATGATGTCAATTACAGGCCTCTCTCATCTTTTTAAGTGGGAGAACTTGCACAATTGGTGGCTGACAAAATACTTTTTTTCCCCGCTTTATTTATCTACCACCTATCTATATCTGTATATAACATTGTTTTATTAGTTAGTATACTAGCTTGACATGACATAGATAATTACTGTATTTAAAGGCTGATGTTAAAAACGCATTGCATATGGATTGCATGTGCATGTCATACAGATGTCATACGATTGCTAAGTAAGAAAAATCGCATTGTGCTCGCATGACATCCCACTTTTCAGGGACAACATTGGACTGATTTTATTTACGCTGATGAGTGTGAGCCTTTATACTGCTGCTTTACTATACTGATTTGAGGCTGACAAAAGCGAGAGGAAATGTCCAATTTCTATTTCTCCAAAGTAAAAGAATGGTGGTCCCTACACCATTAGAAAGCGACATGATCAAATTTAATCATATCATACTATATCCTACTCACTAGGCTTCAAAATCTGATATTGGTACTTTTCTTTCTCAGCATGTACTCTAGCAACGTTATGCCATGTCAAATAACCTAATAAGTAGAGTTGAGCGATACTTTCCGATATCCTAAAGTATCGGAATCGGAATGGTATCGCCGATATCACTAAAAAATCGGCGATACCCGATACCGATACCGGAAGTCCCATGTAAGTCTATGGGAACAAAATATCGCAACTAAAAAAACCCCATTCTTTCCTTGTAAACACTAAATATACACACATAGAATACATATATATATATATACATGTCATTGTGACATATATATATACATATATGTATAGTTTATACACTTCTACATAGTAAAATATCCTTTGATTCAATTGCCGGGTAAAGCCGGCTTCAGTGAAAAGACAGAAGCACCCGACATGAAATGACACTTGGTGTACATAGGGTTAACCATGTCTTTTCATGTCGTTTGCTATCTGATTTGCACAAACAATTAAATCAGACTATGTGTGCAAAATTTCACACCTGTAGGGGTTAATTAAAGGTGTAAATTCGTTGTAAAAAAAACGGACTTTTTTGCTACGAATTTACACCTTTAATTAACCCCTACAGGTGTGAAATTTTGCACACATAGTCTGATTTAATTGTTTGTGAAAATTAGATAGCAAAGGACATGAAAATACATGGTTAACCCTATGTACACCAAGTGTCATTTCATGTCGGGTCACCCGACATGAAATGACACTTGGTGTACATAGGGTTAAACATTTCTTTTCATGTCCTTTGCTATCTAATTTGCACAAACAATTAAATCAGACTATGTGTGCAAAATTTCACACCTGTAGGGGTTAATTAAAGGTGTAAATTCGTTGTAAAAAAACGGACTTTTTTGCTACGAATTTACACCTTTAATTAACCCCTACAGGTGTGAAATTTTGCACACATAGTCTGATTTAATTGTTTGTGCAAATTAGATAGCAAAGGACATGAAAATACATGGTTAACCCTATGTACACCAAGTGTCATTTCATGTCGGGTCACCCGACATGAAATGACACTTGGTGTACATAGGGTTAAACATTTCTTTTCATGTCCTTTGCTATCTAATTTGCACAAACAATTAAATCAGACTATGTGTGCAAAATTTCACACCTGTAGGGGTTAATTAAAGGTGTAAATTCGTTGTAAAAAAAACGGACTTTTTTGCTACGAATTTACACCTTTAATTAACCCCTACAGGTGTGAAATTTTGCACACATAGTCTGATTTAATTGTTTGTGCAAATTAGATAGCAAAGGACATGAAAAGACATGGTTAACCCTATGTACACCAAGTGTCATTTCATGTCGGGTTCTGCATTTTCACAAAAGCCGGCAATTGAATTAGCGGCTATTATACTATGTAGAAGTGTATGAACTACAAATATAAATATATATATATATGTGTCACAAATTCAATGACATGTATATATATATATATATGAGGTGTAAAATTGCTGAAAAAAAATGCGTGGGCTCCCGCCCTATTTTCGCAACCAGACAGACAAAGCCAGTGAGTGGGGGCAGATAATAATAGCCCAGAGAGGGACGATTATTTTTGGCCCCCCCCGGCTACTTAACATCTGCCCCCAGACACCCCAGAAAGGGCAAATCTCTAATTAGATTTGCCCTTTCTGGCACTTTGCCCGTCTATTCCCATTGCCCTGTAGCGGTGGCGAATGGGTTAATAAGGGGTTAAAATGACCTTGCAATTGAAAGGTCACTTTAAGCCAGGTTAATAATTGAGAGCTGTCAATTAGACAACTATCAATTATTAATCCTATTGTATGAAAGAAAAATCAAACACACACACTTTAATAAAAAAGAAGTTTAATGAAATAATCACACAGTTTTTGACCATATTTTATTTACCTGCTAAAACCATTTCCTGTAATAAAAATAAAATAAAAAAGCAAAATTATTCTTACCTATCCCATGCACAGTCAGGTCCCATGGTGTAATCCTTCAGAAAGGGTTAATGTTTACTGCAGGGACCGCAGCTAATGCTGCAGCCTCACAGTAAACCCCAAATGAATGAGTTCCTCTCCTGCCTGACAGGAGAGTAAAGGCTGGGTGTCACATAACGATACACCAGCGATCCCGACAACGATATGCACTTGTCAGGATCGCTGGTGTATCGCTACATGATCGCTGCTGAGCTGCCAAACAGGCAGCTCAGGCAGCGATCTGGGACAGCGACACTGCGGGTAACATCGCTTAAGGGCCCGTCTCACATAGCGATATCGCTACCGAGATCGCTGCTGAGTCACTAGTTTTGTGACGCAGCAGCGAGCTCACCAGCGATATCGCTGTGTGTGACATTCAGCGACGATCAGCCCCCCTGCCGGGTATCGCTGATCGTCGCAGAAATGTCAGGACCTTTTTTTGATCGCTGGTTTCCCTCTGACAGGCACGCATCGCTGCGTGTGACAGGCGGGAGACCAGCGATCCGCTGGTAACCAAGGTACACAGCGGGTTTCCAGGCACCGCGCAGCGCTTGGAAACCCGCTGTGTACCTTGGATACCAGCTCCCTGCATCAGGGCGCTGGTATCCAAGGTACACAGCGGGTTTCTAGGCACAGCCCCGCGCCTGGAAACCCGCTGTGTACCTTGGTTACCAGCGGATCGTTGGTCTCCCGCCTGTCACACGCAGCGATGTGTGCCTGTCAGCGGGAAACCAGCGATCAAAAAAAGGTCCTGAGTCCATTTCAGCGACGATCAGCGATACCCGGCAGGGGGGCTGATCGTCGCTGAATGTCACACACAGCGATATCGCTGGTGAGCTCGCTGCTGCGTCACAAAACTAGTGACTCAGCAGCGATCTCGGTAGCGATATCGCTATGTGAGACGGGCCCTTAAGTGGAAAGCTTAATTGATTGCTTTCCACTTTCACTTCAGGTCAGCCAGGGACACAATCAGTGACGTCAGAGGGAACTGATTAACAAAAATAGGGGTTCCCTTCGAAAAAAAAATGGCGTGGGGTCCCCCCTATTTTTAACCAGCCAGATGAAGCAGACCGCTGAGGCCTGGATTTTCAGGCTGTTAAGGAGCCAAGATCCATGGACCTTGCCAGCCTGATAATACTAGGCCACAGCAGTCTGCATATCTTGGCTGATTAACAAAAATAGGGGATCCCCTCGAAAAAAATTGGCGTGGGGTCCCCCCTATTTTTGTTAACCAGCCAGATGAAGCAGACCGCTGAGGCCTGGATTTTCAGGCTGTTAAGGAGCCAAGATCCATGGACCTTGCCAGCCTGATAATACCAGGCCACAGCAGTCTGCATATCTTGGCTGATTAACAAAAATAGGGGATCCCCTCGAAAAAAATTGGCGTGGGGTCCCCCCTATTTTGTTAACCAGCCAGATGAAGCAGACCGCTGAGGCCTGGTTTTTCAGGCTGGTAAGGATCCAATATCCATGGACCTTGCAAGCCTGATAATACCAGGCCACAGCAGTCTGCTTAGCTTGGCTGGTTAACAAAAATAGGGGATCCCCTCGAAAAAAAAACGGCGTGGGGATCCCCCCTATTTTCGTTAACCAGCCAAGTAAAATGCAGACTGCTGCGGCCTGGTATTAAAAGACTGTCAAGGCCCATGGATTTTGGCCCTCAACAGCCTGATAATACCAGGCTACAGCAGCCCCACATTTGGCGCATCAAAAGATGTGCCAATTGTGGCACTTTACCCGGCTCTTCCCACTTGCCCTGTAGCGGTGGCAAGCGGGGTAATAAGGGTTATTGTCACCGTTGATTGCACGGTGACAATAAGCCCGGTTAATAATGGAGAGGTGTCAATAAGACACCGATCCATTATTAATCCCAAAGTTATTAAATGTATAAAAAAAAGACACAGCAAGAAAAAAGTATTTTAATGAAATAAAAGAGACAACACAGTTTTCATTTCTTTTATTGTACTCTCATTCCTGCGACGCCATCGATCTCCTGTAAAAAAAGAAAAAAAACAAACCAACAGTATACCACCTGTCCGACGCAGTCCATAGTAACGACAGTCCCACGACGATCCAGCTCTGCTACATCGCAATGACAGGCAGAGCCTGTCATTGCAACGCAGCACAGCTGATTACCTGCTTTCCCGGCGGTGACGTCATCGGACTGACTGCTTTACGGCCGGATTACCCAGCAGTCACTGCAGTTATCGCGAGAAACTGCATGTGACCGCCGGGGAAAGAAGATGGCGGCCATGAAGCAGTCCGGGATGTGACCGCCGGAGATCTTCTGCCAGGTAAGTGCCGCTGACTCCTGACAGACCCGACCGACGGACACTGACAGTGACAGTGACAATCCCGATTCCGGTATCCGATAAGACGAAAATATCGGAACTCGGAATCGGAATTCCGATACAGCTAATATCGGCCGATACCCGATATTTGCAGTATCGGAATGCTCAACACTACTAATAAGATTAAAATATGGAGTGGGTAGGTGGAATTCACACTACAGTATATTCCAATTATTTAAGCTTACTGAGTCATTCTTTTTTTACATTCATTCCATCCACATATACATATCTTTCTTTAAGGTTTGTTCATAAAGGATGTATGACCTACTTACTATTCCTCTATACCGGCTTTCAAGAGATTGCTCCATTCAGCTTTAATTTCTCTTTCTCTCCTGAACCCAGTGAAAGTCTCTGTTAATTTACACTATGTGGACAAAAGTATTGGGATTCATCTGTTTTTCATTGCATTCAGGTTTGTCTTAGGTATATAAAGTACAACATGTACTCTGCCTGTACAAACATGTGAAAGAATGGGTAGTTCTAAAGAGGTCACTGAATCTGATCATGGCCCTGTAATAAGATGTCACCATTGTAGCAAGTAAGTTCATGACATTCCATTCCTCCTAAATATTCTAAAATCATTTGTTAGTAGAAGTTTTGAAAAGTGGGAATGTTAACGAATTACAGCAACTCAGTCACAAAGTGGCAGATCAAGTATGGTTAAAGGTTGCCAGTGCTTCGACACAAAGGGCCCGACTCATCAAAGCTTTCATGCCAGAATTCTGCGGTAAAAGCTTTGAAATCAATTCAATATTAGCACTAAAACTATATGCTGGCAAGCCTTACATCACCAAGCACAATACCAAGCATTGCACTGAGTAGTGTAAAGAATGCTGCCACTGAACTCTGAGTCATTGGAAATGTGTTTTGTGGAGTGACAAATCAAGCTTCTAAGGGCTCATACCTATTTGCGAGAAAAAAAACGGTCCGATTTCCGGACATAAAAAACAGACGAGTACTATGCGAGTGCTATGCGAGTGCTATGCGAGTGTCATGCGAGTGTAATGCGATTTTTCCACAGAACATCCGTATGACATGCGTATGACATGCATACGCAATCCGTATGCAATGCAATTTTAACATGAGGTTTTACATAGAGCAGTTCTCTGTATGTAAAAACTCATGTTAAAATAGCATTGTAAAAAAAAACTGTGCACATTGTTTAAAAAGCAAATAATCCTCAATATAATATATATATATATATATATATATATATATATATATACACATATATAGATAGATAGCTAGATGCCGGGTACAGTATAGAATAGAATAGGTTAGAATATAATAGATAGAATAGATATATACACATAGAATAGGTGTGTATATATATATATATATATATGTCATTGACACACAGTATATATATATATATAATATATATATTTTCTAGAAATATAGATAGCAGAATAGGTGATAATTCAATTGTCGGCATCTGAAAAATCATTACAGAACCCGACAGGAAATGAGACATGGTTTACATACAGTAAACCATTGCATATCCGTTTTTTTATATGTCCCTCACTAATAATGTTAGTAGTGTCTGTGTGTAAAATTTTGTAGCTGTAGGTGTTATATTAAAGGATTAATTCATGGAAAAAACTAGCATGGGCTCCCGTGCAATTTTCTGAAAGTTTCTGAACATTTTCCCATACTGTCAGTTCCACTGTCAGGCGGGAGTCTGCGCAGCCTCAGTGACTATCGCTGACGTCACTGAGGCTGTGCAGACTCCCCGCCTGACCTGAGGTGAACTCACCAGCATGGGAAAATGTTCAGAAACTTACCCACGCTAATTAGTTCATGTCCGGTCAGGCGGGGAGGCTGCGCAGCTTTTCCTTAATTTCTCCGTGGTTTACAGCTGGATCAGTCGCATTAGCACCGGTCCCGGTTGTAAACTATTTAACCCCTTAAAATGGATTGCAGCGTGGGACTTGACTGTATGGCGGACAGGTATGGGTATATTGCTGATTTTCTTTTTTGTCTTTTTTTCCAGGAGAACAATGGCTTCAAATTGATTGGGGAGTATAATAAAGATGGAAAAAATGTGTGTTTATTTAATTAAAAGTCTTTATTCTTAATGCGTGTGTGTTTTTTTAACCCCTTTTCAGACTAGTGGATTAATAATGGATAGGTGTCTTATTGATAGTTCTCCATTATTAACCAGGCTTAATGTCACCTTACAATAGCAAGGTGACATTAATCCCTTATTACCCCATATGCCAACGCTACAGGGCAATGGGAAGAGAGAAGGTAAGTGCTGGAATAGGTGCATCTTACAGATGCGCCTTTTCTGGGGTGGCTGGGGGCAGATTTTTTTTAGCCGGGGGGGGCCAAAAACAATGGTCTCATTCTAGGCTATTAATTTCTGCCCTCAGTCACTGGCTTGCCCTCCCTGGCGGAGAAAATTGCCCTGGAGCCCACGCCAGTTTTTTCCATGAATTAATCCTTTAATTTAACAGCTACAAAATTTTACACACAGACACTACTAACATTATTAGTGAGGGACATATAAAAAAAATAACGGATATGCAATGGTTTACTGTATGTAAACCATGTCTCATTTTTCCTGTTGGGTTCTGTAATGATGTTACAGAAGCCGGCAATTGAATTAACGGCTATTCTGCTATCTACCTCTGTATGAAATATAAACATATATGTGTGTCACTGACATGTGTATATATTTATGTATTCTATGTGTACTGTATATATATAATGTTTTGTGAGCTCTCAGTATGATTTTACAGTAGCTGGACATGAATTGCCAACTTTTCAAAGGACACCGGTGTGTATAAATCGGATAGCACTCGCATTGACTTGTATTGGCGAGTCTCGTCCGAGAATTGCAGCAATACGCAGCATGCTGCGATTTTTTTCTCAGTCCGATTTCGGCTGAGAAAAAACTCGCAAATGAGATGTCATCTATTGAATAACATTGGTCCGAGTGCAATCTGATTTTTTATCGGATTGCACTCGTTCGTATTTCTCGCAAATGGATATGAGCCCTAAAAGTGGAAGTCTGATGGATGAGTCTTGGTTTGGAATGCCAGGAGTTTGGTGTGAGAGGGTATTTTGCTGTGTATTACCTTTTCTGGGATTGGCTTAGGCCTGTTAGTTCCAGTGAATGGAAATCTAAGGCTTCAATAATTTTGGGTAGGCCCTTTCTATTCCAGAATGACTAGGTCTCAGTGCACAAAGTAAGGTGCATAAAGTCATAGCTGGGTGGGTGTGATGTGGAAAAACTTGAGTTTCCTGACAGAACCTTGTGGGGTTATAGTCAGGGGAAATAGCTAGAGTGGAAATTATAAACCAGGAACCAGGCCCTCTCATCCAACATCAGTGTCTGTCCTCACTAATGCCCCTCTTGATTTACAATATGGGCATCCATACACTCCAAAACCATGCAGACTAGAAACCCTTCCAAGAAGAATGGAAGCTGTTTTACCTGCAAAGTTGGACCAACTCTACCCTAATGCCTATGAACTTAGAATGGAATGTCATAAAATGTTTGTATATATAATGAGGTGCCCTGATACATCTGTCCATATAGTGTACAGTAAATGTGTTTTATTCCACTGTTACTTTAGCATACTATACGTGCAGGACAACAAAAGTGATAGGAGTTCTGTGCAACATTTGATAACTTTTGCCAAAATTTTCTGCCCAGCTACATCAATAATATGGGGGGGTGTCTAAGCTGATATAATTGTAAATATGATACATTAATTTATGTATATAATACAAAATTATCAACAGATTATGCATTCATAACGGAGCATAAGCTGAGGACAATAGGTTCTGCGTAATGAATAAAACTCTTCCATTTACATTTGTGTTGTAGATACTGTTTAATGCCAATCAATCACCAAGTTTTTACTAATCTGAGAGCAGCATAATGTAGAGACATAGACCCTGACTCCTGTGATGTCACTTACTGGGCTGCTTGTTATGTTTTTCAGCACTGCTTTATCAGCAGGAGATTATCACTAGAGGACTAATAAACCTGCTGCCATGTAGACCACTGATTGGCAGCTTTCTGCCTATGCACAGTGTATACAGAAACTGCCAATCAGTGATGTGGGCGGGGTTATACAGAGCTCAACATTCAGACAACTACAACACACAGCCCAATAAGTGACACGTTGCTGGAATCAAGGTTTCTGTCCCTGCTCATCATTCTGCTCTCAGATGGAGTAGCAAAAACCTGGTGACAGATTCCCTTTCAAGCAAAATGCTTACACAGCCAGTTTAGTCTACAAATCAGGAAAAATAACACGATGCAGAAAGTTAACACTTAAAACAAGCAATTGAGTTGATATAAGTAGATGTCGGGTTATATTTTTCAGCATCGGGATATCTTGCTATATAATAATATCTTGACGTTTTAAGAAATGCTACATACTTATGTTACAGTACTGTACATTATTCAGTGAAGGATTTTCATCTGATATGGTCAGTATCGAAACAATGGAATGATGCGCTGTCTGCATATTAATATTAGAACATATGATGTCAAATGAAACTCTTATTCAAAATATTAGCACTGTAAGAAATGTTTAAAAATTCTAGATAGATAAAAACAAAAAAACATGAAAACAAGTTCACAAGAAACAAAAATGTTCTTCATCATGATTAGTCTCTGGCTCCAAATAACTCAGTCTGAAAGGAGAAAGTAAGAAAGTTCTGAGGAACTCTCTAGTAAGGTGACATGAACAATACTTGACATCAGCACAACATCAGATCAGGTTTTAGTTTATACATCTTTCTGCCTAGACCACGTGACTCCATGACATGGGGAGCTTAAACATGCAGCCTACTGGCATTGTGCACATTGCCCACATAGGGCCTAATTTTGGAAAGTTGGCAGAAAGGAGAATATAGTTGTGTAAATGTAGATACCAACAAGACCTTAATTGTAATTATTTTCATGAATCACTAAAAAACAATTTCCTGTTGGTTTTTATAACTAAATCCTATTGACTTGTTGAACTAATAAACTGTCCTCAGTGAATTTTATTTGCATTCAATTCTATGAGGATAACACGATCTAAATTTGTTTAAAGTTAAATGGGTTTCTTGCGATTTAAAAAAAACAACATTTTTTTCTAGTAGAAATGGCAACGATCACGTTCATAAGCTTTGTAATCAATTGCAGCACACCTTCATACATGTGAATGCTGCAGTACGATACATGGTTCCTTGGACAAGACTGTTGCTGTTTCTGGTAGAAAGCAGTTCTGATTTATATTCTCAGACAACATTTACACATACAGTATATTTGTAAGAAACAGATTTGTCTGACCCAAGACTTGCTAAAACTTACATAAAAACATGTTTGAATTCTGCACTTTGCTTTCTGTGTAGTGATGTTCGAACTTGCTCAGATAAGGTGTTCGAAGGTGCTCGAAAAAAGTGCTCGAGTTGCCACAGCTCTATGTATCACAGCTATATAACAGGCACATTACATGCAGGAATTGCCCCTTTGTTAGGCAATCCCTACATGTGTTGCAGCTATCGAACAGACGCGAGACATGCAGCTGTAGTGACTAGAGCATTTTTTTCGAGCATCTCGAAAATGCTCGATAAGGACACGAGTGTGCTCAGATAACACTTTACCAAAGCATGCTTGCTTGTCACTATTTCTGTGTTTTTGATTTTTTTAAGCAAAAAATTGTATTGAATACATTACTCGCAATTTGGCAAGTTATTACCAATCTTCATGGTAGGTGACAACTTGTAGATAGCAGGAGGCCCCAACACTTTAACCCCACGTTCCAGAGAATTGGACTCTGAATGTCACTTAATTTATTTTCTATGGGACTGAAAAGGCATTTCAGGACCCTGTTGTCAGGATTAGTTGTGGGATCGCCAGAAATCAGAAAGTAATTACCTAAACCATGGATCTGTAATACGACCGGATTAGGAATAATACTTCAAATGTAACTAAACTCTTCTCCATGTCAAGTGTAGAGTCTAACACTGTCATTTACTAATTATTCCGGCACATATTTCTGATGTCTGCAATTGTGCTACAGCTATCATTACAATGTATATTATACAATATGTTTACAGGACAATCAGACTTAAAAATAAAATGAGAACATGAGACGTAAATGATTAAATGATTAGACTGAGCGACATACATTGCAAAGCAACTTGTTAGCAAACATCTTTGGGAGATGACGGAAATAAAAATAGGAGCAAAGCGTTACATTGAACAGCATACAATCATTCATTTGACGTAAATATCTTGAGAGCACATTTATCAAGCGATGGATTTCTTTGAAGTAATAGGAGATATTTCAATTTTTGGGGGTTTATTTGCATGTTTATGATTAAAACAAATGCTTTAATATGACTGTACTTTATAGGATGCACCGTTTTTTTACAATTGCCCAAAAAAATGTGCAAAGTGCAAGAAACCTTAGGCTAATGTGGAATTGGACCAAAAATGCTGAATAATAATACATTTATTAAAAAGTCAGGCTGCAGAGTAAATATGGTAGAAAGTCAGGGTAGAGTGGAGAATAGTTGGAAGGAGAATAAAATGATGTCTGACATCTGCACTTCGGCTCATGGAGATAGAGAATGAACACAAAAGCGTGAAGGTGACTGACATGTTAGGGTATGTTTCCACTAAGCGCATTGCCTGCGCTTTGGACGGAGCGAAAAGCCCACCCAAAGCCCCGCCCCCTTCTGTACGTGCGGTGATTCCGGATGTGTTCATTGAACACATGCGGAATCACTGTATCGCATACATAGACAGGGTTATTTACCTTGCGGAGACTGAGCGTCTCCGCAAGGTAAACAGACATGCTGCGTTCTAAAAAGACATGCCGCATGTCCGGTTTCGTGGGTGTGTCACCAGCGTATTAGGACACATAGTGGAGACGGGATTTCATTTCCACTATGCTGTAACATCTGGACGCTGCGGATTAAACGCTGCAGCTGTACGCAGCGTTCAATCCACAGCAAATCCGGATGTAATACGGCCCGTGGAAACATACCCTTAGGGTAAAACCAATGGTTAGCTCTGTTGTCTAGCTTTTATGTTGTGTCCCAATTGTGAGATGTGGTCAGGGTGTCTTGGAGGTACAGATATAAAGAACATTGTAAGTGCCATTTTTTCTTACCCTAATATCAATCTCAGATATAGAAAGATATTAAGGGCATGGTGGGGTATACAATTTATCATCTTATTTTTAATTTTTTTTGAAAAATTGATTTTTATTCATGAATGTTTTGTTCAGCAAATTGATATAGCCCTCTAAAAAGGATTTCAAATATGTGAAATAATACCCATGTTGTCTAAATGGGTTATCCAGGCTTTTCTTTTTCAAAATTTATTTAAAGGCAGAAGGTAAAAGGCACACCTTTTCCTGCACCACTGCTCTGGTGGTTCCACCTGGTCCTGCAGCGATGACATCAGGTCCATCAGTCACGTGACATATATGCCAGTATGACCAATGAGGCTGCAGCTATCACAAGAATATCCTGCCTTTACACACATTTTGAAAAATTGCAGACAACTCATTTAAACCTGTGTTCATGTGTATAAACTTACACTTCAATATATTGCTATTTATGTGGTGGATGATAATGAGAGGTAAAGAATATTTTTCTGCAACTGATAAAAAATCCGCCATAGTCTCGGTTAGAGATGAGCGACTTTCCCTTTTTTAGGATCGAGTCGGGTTTCATGAAACCCGACTTTCTCAAAAGTCGATTCGAACGAAATCGGCCGACTATCGGGAAAAGTCGGAGGTTTTACTGAAACACGAAACCCAATGCAAGTCAATGGGGAAGCAAAGTCGGCAGGGAGTGGAGGACAGTAAAAACACCTACAGTGCCCATTTCAATGCCAACGACATCAATTCGTATTACTTAAGCTTGGCAACCTTAATTTACTTTATAATAATAGTTACCCATTGAAAACTGGGGGTTATTTGGCTAAAGTTGTGGGGGGGTAGGGCTGGCTCCAGGTTTCCATGTGCCCCGGGCAAAAGAGTGTCATTGGGCCCCTTTAACACATACCACAATTCATGATGCTTCAATACGGCACAGAAATATAGGTATAGTACAATGACAAATACTTCACTTCTTACATTACATGACCTTACAATAGCTCAAAAACCGGACAGTATATTCCTCTATACAGTATTATGGCCATTGGCCACCACATAGTGCGCCATTCAGAATAATGTGCCCCATATATTGCTCCATAAATAATTGGTCCCATATAATGTTCCATACAGTATATAATGAGCTCCACATAATGCTACAGCATATGATGGTCCCCATATAATGTGCCATGTAGTATAGGACGCTCCCCATAGAGTAGAATGAGCCCCACATATTGCTCCATACAGTATAATGAGTCGCATATAAAGCTCCATACAGTATATGATGGGCCCCATATATTGCTCCATACAGAATGGGCTCCATATAATGCTCCATTCAGAATAGGCCCCATATGTGCTCCATATGATGCTCCATACCCTATATGATGCCCCATAAATAATGAACCCCATATGATGCCCCAGTATTTGATGGGCCCCATGGATGATGCTCCAGTGTATGATGGGCCCTGTCAATGCTGCTCCAGTGTCTGATGTCCCCCATTTAAAATGCTCCAGTATATGATGGGCCTCATGGATGATGCTCCAGCATATGATGGGCCAATATAATGCTCCATATATAATGGGCCCCATTTATAATGCTCCAGTGTATAATGGGCCCCGTAGATGCTGCTCCCGTGTCTGATGTCCCCCATTTAGAATGCTCCAGTATATGATGGGCCCCATGGATGATGCTCCAGCGTATGATAGGCCAATATAATGCTCCATATATAATGGGCCCCATTTATAATGATCCAGTGTATAATGGGCCCTGTAGATGCTGCTCCCGTGTCTGATGTCCCCCATTTTGAATGCTCCAGTGTATGATGGGCCCCATATATCATACTCCAGTGTATAATGGTCCCACTCCCCATATATTGCTAAAACTTAAAAAAAAAATGAAATACCTCTCCTCTCTGGGCACTGCTCTACTCTGGACTCCTCAGCGTCACCATCTTCCAGCTCTCTGCACTTGGACTGTTCAGGCAGAGGGTGTACAGACATGACATCATCGCACTCTCTGACCTGAATGTCACTGTCAGGAAACACGGAAAACGTCACAGCGGTGGAGCAGGGAGATGTAAGTATTGCTAGTGCTGGGGCCTTGAGCAATCAGGGGGGGGCCCACTAGTTGACGACGGCACTGGCACAGGGCCCCTCATAGTACACCGGTGTGTCTGATGGCGAGTGGGCCCCCCCACCATCAGAGACACTTTTGCGTACTATGAGGGGCCCTGTGCCAGTACCGTCGCCCACGAGTGGGCCCCCCCACCTGCTCAGGGAACCAGCACTGGCGCGAATGCGTGAAGTGCTGACGCCAGCCCTGGGGGGGGCAGCCCAGATAGGGAGGTGGAAAAACTGGCATATGTTGAGGTGTAGGCTGGATGTTCAGCAGCTGCAAATGGAGGAATTGGAGAAGTCGGAGGAAGAGGAGGACAAAGCGAGCCATTTTGCTGGCAACCTATGTGTCATCAGGGAAGGTGGTCCTTCTTTCTGTCAGGATTGATCCCGCTGCACCGAAAACTCTTTCTGATAACACTCTACCAGCAGGGCAAGCGAGCTCCTGTAAGGCATATTGTGCCAATTCAGGCCAGGTGTCCAGTTTACAGGCCCAGTAGTCAAAGGGAAATGAACTGTGAGGGAGAACCTCGATAGGGGAGTAGAAGTAATTTTGTACCATTGTTGACAACTGCTGTCTCCTGTCTGTTTTAATCGATTCAGTATTAACAGTCGTGTGAGCGGTACTGGAGAAATCAGTCCACAACATGGTCATGAAACCCCTGTCTCCAATGCCACTTCGGCTGTGTGCATATCAAAAAACTGACCGGCACATCCAAACATAGATCCAGTGTGAACAGGTGCTAAACCCAGAGTCACCAACTCATGCACATACAAGAAAAAAGGGTAGCACACTGCAGCGCTATAGCTTGCATACACGAAATATGAAAAATGAATTGCATCACTGCCTTAGAAATATGAAAAATTGAGAAGTCTTAGCGCATAAGATGGCCAAATTATGTGTGCCTGATAGCCACGTCAAGGCTCTTCTCGTATATCAGGTCCTAACTAATGCCAATCCTCGCTTAGAAAAGTCTGTCTGCATGGGAACATATGAATCCTCTCTTAAGACTAAAATCTACATCTCTGTGAGGGGTAATGAACTGGTGTAATTAAAAAGCCTGTGACCAACAGGTGGAGTGCCATATGAAGGAATGAATACATATCAAAAAACTGACCGGCACATCCAAACATAGATCCAGTGTGAACAGGTGCTAAACCCAGAGTCACCAACTCATGCACATACAAGAAAAAAGGGTAGCACACTGCAGCGCTATAGCTTGCATACACGAAATATGAAAAATGAATTGCATCACTGCCTTAGAAATATGAAAAATTGAGAAGTCTTAGCGCATAAGATGGCCAAATTATGTGTGCCTGATAGCCACGTCAAGGCTCTTCTCGTATATCAGGTCCTAACTAATGCCAATCCTCGCTTAGAAAAGTCTGTCTGCATGGGAACATATGAATCCTCTCTTAAGGCTAAAATCTACATCTCTGTGGAGGGGTAATGAACCTGGTGTAATTAAAAAGCCTGTGACCTGTGTGCACCGTGAACACCTCTTCCATTTGGCCCACTACGGCTCGTGGTAGAACCTGCACCGCTGCTGTGTGCTGGGAATGCCTCTAACAAATGGTTTACCAGAGTTGCTTGTTTGTTCGCCAATATTAGCTCTATGTTCTCCTGTGGCATGATGTTCTGTAATTTGCCTTTATAGCGTGGATCGAGGATGCTGGCCAACCAATAGTCATCATCCTTCATCATTTTGGCAATGCGGGGGTCCCTTTTTAGGATCCACAACACATAATCACACATGTGGGCCAATATTCCAGGTGTCAATGATGCACTGCCAGTGGTGGTGGAAGAGCACTTTCTGCCAAATCCACATCCCTCCAGTCACGCACAAACCCTGTACCTGACCTTGGCAAGCCAACATTTTCACTTGCCCCCTGAGAAGCATCCTCCTCCCCAAAATAATCATCCCCTTCATCCTCCTCCTCCTCTTCCTCGTCTTCCTCCACATCATCCACGACAGTTCCCTGAGCAGACAATGGCTGACTGTCATCAAGGCTTCCCTCCTCCACTTCCTCTTCCACTGCAGACGCCTAATCCTTACTGTGCGTCAAAGTTTGCATGAGCAGATGCATAAGTGGGATGCTCCTGCTTATGATGGCATCATCTGCGCTTACCAGCCATATGCATTCCTCAAAACACTGAAGGACCTTACAGACGTCTTTCAGCTTTGACCACTGCACACCCGAAAACTCCATGTCTGCCCTCAAACTGCCTACCCGTGTATCCTCCCACAAATGCATTGCAGCCTGCCTCTGTTCTCACAGCCTCTCAACCATGTGCATGATGGAGTTCCACCTTGTTGCAACGTCTATGATTAGGCAGTGCTTGGGGAGGTGGAGCGATCGCTGCAGCCTCTGCATACGACTGGAGTCTACGGGCGAGCGACAGATGTGCAAGCACAGTCTTCGCACCTTATGAAGCAGGGCTGATAACTCCGGAAAATTACTTAGGAAGCACTGCACCACCAGGTTTAAGGTGTGAGCCAGGCAAGGTATGTGTCTGTGTTTTGCCAGGGCTATGGCCGCCACAAAATTACATGTTATCACTGACTACCTTGCCTGGCTCAAGATGTAGACAGCCCAGCCATGACTCAGTTTCTCACTGAAAGTAGTCGGCCAGTACCTCCGCGGTGTGTCTGTTGTCGCCCAAAGACGTCATCTTTAAAACAGCCTGCTGACGCTTACCACTTTCGATAGTGGGACACCTTGTGTGCAAGACTGGCAGCTGCGGATGGAGTGCTCGTGCGACTGCACTTTGTCGATAAGCTTTCGCTTCTGGAGGAGGAGGGTCGAACGCCTACAGTCAACTGTTTCCTATACCGTGGCCTAGGCAGCACTGTCCCACCGCCACTGTCCCCTGTGGAGACTGCATCCACCACATTAACCCAGTGCACAGTGATGTTCACGTAACAGCCCTGGCCATGCCTACTGGCCCATGCATCTGTTGTGAGATAACCCTTTCCACTCACTGATTGTTTGAAGGCATGGACAATGCGGTCTTTCACATGCAGGTGGAGGGCAGGGATTGTTTTTCTAGAAAAGAAGTGCTGACTGGGTAGGTCAAAGCGTGGGACAGCATAGGCCATGAGCTCTCGGAATGCTGCGCTTTCAACCAAACGGAAGGGCATCATCTCTAATGAGATCAGTTTGGCAATGTAGGCATTCAGAGCCAGTGTATGTGGATGAGAGGATGAGTACTTTCTTGTCCTACTCAGAGTGTCTGCTAGGGTGAGCTTAACTTGAGAGCTGCATAGGGGGGAACTAGCGGTGGACATGACGGACTGAGAGGGGGTTGGTGATGGTGGTGGTGGTGAGGGCCTAGATTCAGTCTTTCGTTGCAAAAACATTGTGATTCCCTGACTGCTTTGGCCTTGCGACAACACCTCAACATTTCTTGCTGTTGGTGTGCTAACCGGTGGGCTTACAGTAGGGTAAGCGATGGAACGTTGCTGGCTACATTCAGTCGGAGCAAGTGCACATGTGCTACCTGAGTTTTTGTAGTCAGTCCATGCTTGCAAGTGCATGGTCATTAAATGTCTAAGCAAGCAACTGGTATTCTGATTTCAGAGATTTATCCCTCGACTAAAGGTCCTTCCGCACTTCTTATAGATAACCTTTGCCTCATCAATAGGATTTTGGTCAAAAAAGTGCCACACTGCACTCTTCCTACTATGGTATAAATTTTCAGGGCTTGCACGCTGTGCCAATTGGACCATGTGGCCAAGCTGTCCTGCAACTCTTTTTGTTTTTTTAACATGTTTTTGAACAGCTACGGGCCTGCCAGATAACCGCTGCTGCAATGTCGTTGCCTGCTGCGGATCCTTCTCCTCTTCGGAGCTATTGGCAGCGGCACCCTTTTCCCCCAATGGATGACAATCTGGGTCAATAATTGGGTCATCCATCACCTCCTCTTCAATTTCATCTGCACCTTCCTCTCTGTCACCGTGTAAGGTGCTATAGTATGCGGGAGGGGCACCTGAGTTTCATCAGGGTCAGATTCTGGTTCAGTAGACCGCGAAGGCAATGTAGTGCTGTGGGTCAATGTACCAGCATAATCATCTAGCAGTGGCTGTGCATCAGTGCACTCCATGTCAGATTCATCTTTGACTGGGGAATTTAGGATTTGACTTGATAACCCAGGCATGGTATGTGAAAAGAGCTCCATGGAGTAATCTGAAGTGTGGGCTGCCGCAGCCTTCACTTTTGGTGGGGGTGAAGGACACAAGAAAAGGTGTTGCTCCTGACCAGGAGCCTGTACTGACTACTCAGTGCTTGCATTTTTTGAAACTTCAGGAGAGGAGGTGATAGAGCTGTAGGCTGTTTCTGCAATGTAAGACAAAACCTGTTCCTGATGCTCTGGCTTTAAAATCGGTTTACCTACTCCCAGAAAACAGAAAAGGGAGCCTTCCAGGCCTTCTTGAGCCAGACGATGACGCCGGATCAACACCTCCTACCTTAGGTGCTATTGTGCTTTTGGCACTTCCAGCAGATGTACCAGCTGGCCCCCAACGTCCGCGGCCTCTTTCACCATACTTCCTCATTTTTGGGAAAATGTACCCAAAATACCAGCAGATATATGGTACTGTATCAGAAGCGTACAGCTGTATACAGTCTAGGGATAATTGTAAATCTCTGTATATATTTGAGGAGTCAGACACAGATGCTCACAGGCTCAGTAAGGATTAGACAAGAATTTAAAAAGCTGAAAAAGTGTACTGTATCACCAGATACCAGGTATATATAGTATAGTGAAAATATTGTAAATCTCCATATATATTTCAGGAGTCAGACACAGACACTCTCAGGCTCAGTATGGATTAGATAAGAATATAAAAAGCTGAAAAAGGGTACTCTATCACCAGATTCCAGGTGTATATAGTATAGTGAAAATTTTGTAAATCGCCCTATATATTTTAGGAGTCAGACACAGATGCTCACAGGCTCAGTATGGATTAGACAAGAATATAAAAAGCTGAAAAAGGGTACTGTATCACCAGATACCAGGTATATATAGTATAGTGAAAATATTGTAAATCTTTTCACTATATACAGTTCAGACGAAAAGTTTGGACACACCTTCTCATTCAACAATTTTTCTGTATTTTCATGACTATGAAAATTGTAGAATCACACTGAAGGCATCAAAACTATGAATTAACACATGTGGAATTATACATTACATTAACAAAAAAGTGTGAAACAACTGAAAATATGTCTTATATTCTAGGATCTTCAAAGTAGCCACCTTTTGCTTTGATTACTGCTTTGCACACAGAAAAGATGAACGGATGGACTCTACATGCCTGGTTCCCACCGTGAAGCATGGAGGAGGTGGTGTGAAAATGTGGGGGTGCTTTGCTGGTGACACTTTTGGGGATTTATTCAAAATTGAAGGCATACTGAACCAGCATGGCTACCACAGCATCTTGCAGCAGCATGCTATTCTATCCGGTTTGCGTTTAGTTGGACTATCATTTATTTTTCAACAGGACAATGACCCCAAACACACCTCCAGGCTGTGTAAGGGCTATTTGAGCAAGAAGGAGAGTGTTGGGGTGCTACGCCAGATGACCTGGCCTCCACAGTCACCAGACCTGAACCCAATCGAGATGGTTTGGGGTGAGCTGGACCGCTCACCGCTTCAATTTTGAATAAATCCCCAACAGTGTCACAAGCAAAGCATGGTGGGAACTAGGCATGTAGAGTCCATCCGTTCACCTTTTCTGCGTGCAAAGCAGTAATCAAAGCAAAAGGGGGCTACTTTGAAGAACCTAGAATACAAGACATATTTTCAGTTGTTTCACACTTTTTTGTAAAGTGTAGTGTTGAGCATTCCGATACCGCAAGTATCGAGTATCGGCCGATATTCGCTGTATCGGAATTCCGATACTTAGTTCCGATATTTTTCCAATATCGTATACCGGAATCGGAAGTTCCCATAATTCTTTGAGAGGCAATGTGATTTTAGTCAGACAATGAGGAATCTTATGAAGTGTGGGCACATCCTGTAATGCTGCGGTCATCTTAACTAATGGCATGGCTGAGATTGGCTGCTGAAATGATGTCAGAATGCACTATAAAAGGCGCCGCCGCCATATTAGCGTCACTGTGCTGTGAAACTCAGTTAGGGACAGAACGCTGTTCTGCTGACTTTGAGGGACAGTTAGACATTGCGATTTTGTGTACTGTGCTTTAGGCAGGCTAGTTTACCAACCGCTGTGTAAAGCTTCCTTTTGCCAGTGTTGTTTTAACAGCTCTGTGCAAGGTGTGTGTGAGAGTGCAGGTGACGCTGCAGTTTGCTCTGCATCCACCGCTGTTTGTAGGCATCTGCACGTGTCACTCACTGACTCTTTTTTTTTTTTATTTTGTGGAATTGGTGCAGCTCCATTATATTTGAAAAAAATCTAATCTATTAGTGTGACGCGCTTCCATCCGTATACAATACATTGGTTGCAAACACTATAGAAGTACAGAAAGGAGCCTTTCACAGATAGTGAACAGTTGTGTTTCAGTGTTCACTGCAGTCTGTGAGGTTTTGATTTTTTGAGTGCAGATCACGCTCCAGTTAGTTCTTCAACCACTGCTGGTTGTAGTCTGCTGAGCGTGTGTCACTGCCTCATCCTTCACATTTTTCTCTAATTGGTGCTGCTCCATTATATTTGAAAAAAATCTAATCTATTAGTGTGACGCGCTTCCATCCGTATACAATACATTGGTTGCAAACACTATAGAAGTACACAAAGGGGCCTTTCACAGCTACTGAACAGTTGTCTGCAGTGTTCACTGTAGTCTGTGAGCTTTTCATTTTTTGAGTGCAGATTATGCTCCAGTTAGTTCTTCAACCACTGCTGGTTGTAGTCTGCTGAGCGTGTGTCACTGCCTCATCCTTCACATTTTTCTCTAATTGGTGCTGCTCCATTATATTTGAAAAAAATCTAATCTATTAGTGTGACGCGCTTCCATCCATATACAATACATTGGTTGCAAACACTATAGAAGTACACAAAGGGGCCTTTCACAGCTACTGAACAGTTGTCTGCAGTGTTCACTGCAGTCTCTGAGGAATAACCACACTTAGGCCTTATAACTTTTCTGACTTTCTTTATCAATCTACCAAGATGAAGAAGGCAGGGAGTAAGGCATGTGGTCGTGGCCGTGGAGTTTCAGCAGGGAGAGGACGTGGGGATTCTGTGGCTGCTGCCGCACCCAGTGACACAGCATCCACCAGTTTTCCCCGTGAGCGTTCCTTTATGCGCACTTTTGTAGGAGCTCAGCGTACCCCCCTGCTGCGGGAAGAACAAATTGAAGCCGTTGTTGGTTGGATGGCAGCCAATGCATCGACTTCAATTGCTTCCACCTCCTCTCAGGACCACAGCACTGTTGAACAACCATCTGTCTCTTCACCGCCTGCCAAATTGCCCAGGCAGTCAGAGAGCTCTGTAAAGGAGCCATCTGAGTCTCTGCTTCTGTTCTCAGAATCTGTTGGCTTGCAAACAGGGGCCCAGCCAAGCAGCATTCTGGAATGTGAAGAAGAGGCAGTATGCAGTGATGCGCAACAGCTGTGTCTCTCTGAATCTGAAGAGGCGGGTGAGCCAGTGTCGATGGTCAGCACACCGCAGAACGCATCTGATGATGATGAGACTCAGGTGCCAGTTTCTGTTGAGCATGGTGCTGGCCAGACCACCCAACAGCAGCAGGTGTTGGAAGAGGGTAGTGGAGATGATGAGGTCCAAGACCCAACATGGCGTGAGGAACAGGAAGGTGGTGGTAGCAGCTCTGAGGAAGAGATTGCCCCAACGGTCCAAACAGTAGGGAGAGGTAGGCTGCAGACTCGGTTGCCTGTAGCCTCCAGTTTGGCACCCGTTCGTAGCATTTCTCTTCCAACAGCCAAAACGGGCGCTCCCAGGACTTGCACTGCGTGGTCCTTTTTTGACACACTTGCAGATGATATTTGCTATGTCAAATGCAAGCTGTGTAATCAAAAAGTAAAAAGAGGTAAAAGTGTCAGTAACCTTAATACCACAAATATGTGGAAACATGTGTGGTCAAAGCACGTGGTTGAGTTACAAAGACACACTGGAGATGTAGGCCAACCTACAGCAGCACCTACATCTTCAGCTCGTGTTGGAGCCTCTTCCTCCAGCTCACACACAGCTGGTTCGGCTTCCTCACAGGATCGCCATGGAAGAACCTCTGTCACTGTTGTCCAGAGACCCAGTGTTATTTCACCCACAGCTGCAAGTTCCCTGTCATCCTCACACTCCCAGGCCACAAAACAGCCATCAGTAGCACAGGCATGGGATAAAAGACGGCCATACTCGGCAAACCATCCACGAGCAGAGGCTCTGAATGCTGGCATTGCAAAACTCCTGTCCCTTGAAATGCTGTCATTCAGGCTGGTGGAGACTGACAGTTTCCGTAACTTAATGGCATTGGCAGTCCCACAATACAATGTGCCCAGCCGATTTTATTTCAGCAGGCAAGCCGTCCCTGGTCTGCAAAAGCATGTTGAGGGAAAAATTAAACATGCGCTACTAAACGCCGTCAGTAGCAAGGTCCACCTGACCACCGATGCGTGGACCAGTACCCATGGCCAGGGACGATACCTTTCCCTCACTGCCCATTGGGTCAATGTTGTGGAGCCGGGTACAGATCTTGTGAGTGGCGCTGTACGTGTTCTGCCAACTCCAAGGATTGCAGGAATCAAGTCTGTCCACATTGACTCCTCCTCCTACTCCAGTTCCTCAGAATCATCGCTGCAGGAGCCGTCACGGTCTACCTCCACATGGACCCGTGATCGCTTACCTGATGCGACCGATATGAGCACAGCCGTGGCCAAACGTCAACAGGCCGTCCTGAAATTAATTTCCATGGGGAATCGAAGCCACACAGCGCAGGAGCTCTGGAATGCCATCAAGCAGGAGAGCGACGTGTGGTTTTTGCCAGCGAATCTCCAGCCAGGCTTGGTAGTGTGTGACAATGGCCGAAATCTGGTGGCAGCTCTGGGCCTTGGCAACCTCACTCACATACCATGTCTGGCACATGTGCTCAACTTGGTCGTGCAGAGTTTTTTGAGGGACTATCCGGATCTTGATGCACTGCTGCACAAGGTCCGCCTAGAGTGCGCTCACTTGCGACGTTCCAGCATGGCCAGATCGCGCATTGCAGCTCTGCAACGCAGATTTCGCCTTCCTGAACATCGCATCATATGTGACGTACCCACCAGGTGGAATTCCACGTTACATATGTTGGAGAAGTTGTGTGAGCAGCAGCCAGCAGTAATGGAGTATCAGCTGCATGAGGCGCAATCAACTCGCAATTTGCGCCGTTCACACTTCACCACTACTGAGTGGGCCTCTATGAAGGACATCTGCCACGTTTTGCGTGCGTTTGATGAGTCAACGCGGATGGCGAGTGCAGATGATGCACTAGTCAGCCTGACTGTCCCCCTTATCTGCCTGCTTCAAAAAAACTGCAAGCACTAAGGGATGAGGTTTTGGAAGAGGTGGAGGATGATGAGTCACAAATTCCATCACCTTCTGGACAGTCAGCGCAACATGGTTCCTCACAAAGGGCTGGGCAGGGCTCACTTTGTGAGGAGGATGAGGAGGAGTCAATGGAGGAGGAAGACATCGCTCCAGAGGGAGGTACACAACGCTCTAGTCAGTATGTAGAGCGAGGGTGGGGTGATGCAGAGCAGGCAGAGATGACGCCTCTTGCAGGGGACAGCGTTTCTTGGCCAGTTGGGAGTCTGCAGCACATGGTTGATTTCATGCTGCAGTGCCTGAGAAATGACCGCCGCATCGCCCACATTCTCACCACGTCTGATTATTGGGTGTACACCCTCCTAGACCCTCGCTACCGGGACAACTTACAAAGCCTCATCACACCGTTGAACCGGGAGCGTAAAATGCGGGAGTACCAAGACACACTGGTGCAATCCATAATGTTCTCCATTCCAGCCCAGAGCACTGCTGCTGCTACTGCTTTACAAAGCAGCTCTGTGCGTCGAGGCAGTGGAGACAGCTCTGCAACAAGAGGGAGCACAAGCAGCGCCTCTGCACAGGGCAAGACCAGTATGTTCCAAATGTGGCGAAGTTTTGTGGCAGCGCCACAAATGTCTACACCATCCGAGACGGCTCCAGTCAGCAGGAGGCAACGTTTCCGTAAGATGGTGACAGACTACATGTCTTTCCCTCTCAGTGTACTCCCAGATGGCTCTTCCCCATTCAAGTTTTGGGTCTATAAGCTGGATACATGACCAGAGCTTAGCCAGTATGTATTGGAGGTGCTGGCTTGCCCTGCTGCCAGTGTATTATAGGAGCGCGTCTTTAGTGCTGCAGGTGGTGTACTAACAGACCGTCGCATGCGACTATCCTCCGAT
Source organism: Oophaga sylvatica (assembly GCA_033576555.1). Classification (NCBI taxonomy): domain Eukaryota; kingdom Metazoa; phylum Chordata; class Amphibia; order Anura; family Dendrobatidae; genus Oophaga; species Oophaga sylvatica. Next base: position 204,074,391 of record JARQOD010000004.1, on the reverse strand, counting down.
AATGTAGACCGGCTTACTTTTCTGAAAATGAACAAGGCATGGATCTCGCCAGAATTTGTCTGTCCGTTTTCAGATTAAATAACTGGTTCGCAACGTTATCCATGTCTCCTGTTATGTTCATCTTTCTACCACCTGAACTCTACTCCCTGGGCTACAACACTGCCAGTTGCTGCTCAGAAGTGTCGTGTCCACAGACCAATACACAAGCTATAGTGTTAGTGGGGTTCAGTAACGCCAGCTGTTCCCCTGCTGTGTGTCCGGCAAGAAGTCTCCTGTTCCCTACACATGCACAGAAAAACCCATGTCGAACATGCTCCAAATAGGGAAGAGCCGTCACCCTGATTGTTATGCTTAAAACAGGAAATTGTGAGGTTTTCCAGGCCTAGAATGATAAATTTTTATGACAAATATGGACAAATAATAATTTGTCATCACAGCGCATATCTGCACATGTCTATTAGAAATGGTAACAAAAACTAAAACATAGTCTTCACTTTTTGAAATTAATGCATAAAAGTACATTTCATACTTATCAATTAATGCTTTTTAAGGAACTTTATCTGTACCTGTAAGATAATGCAGTCAATGGATGTACGAATCATAAAATCCTCATCATCATCATCACGAGTTTTATTTATGACAGACATTATAAAATACACATACTGATGCCAACTGTAACTTCACACACCATATCTGAAATGGCCAGCATCTAAACCTGGTAATAATGTGCAATAATAAATTATTACATCTAGAAAGTGCATCATGCATACTGACAATAGGTAGTTATACCTGCAAGTGCTGTTGAAACAACCACAACAGATATAAATTAATAATGGTATATAGGTATCACAGTGCATAGTTACTCATGGACAATGTCGATGTAATACTGTACCTCAATAAAGTCAGCGTCAACCATTATGCTTGTTAGTCTTGTAGATTGTTAAAGAGGGAACGGTCTTTTTTTGTTGGTCATAGGTGGAGTATTAGACAGTAAATGATTACTGCTGTCGTATTTTTGGCGTCCCTAGGGCGCAATAACGCTGCGTAACGTCACATTTTATAGAGTCATCTAATTGACACACGCTACCCTACCCTACGCGTGACAGTAGGAAGGTAGTGTTGACGGATAAAGCCTTGCGCAACCAGACATGCTTTTACCCTCTTCAACACTGTACAAGCAAAAAATGCATGATTGCAGCCGCAGACTTTATTGACGTACAGTATAAACATCGCCATTTCCCATCAGAGGCTGTCCACTGTCTGATACAGACATAGAATATACCTTTGCTATCCATAGCCTTTGTTTCACCTACACTTGCAGGCACACACTTAAATTGTGACAATGCATTATGTTTTTTTAAATGGTTATTTTTTATCGTACATTATTGTGTCATCACATTGATGAGTCCATGCTGGACATGTCATACATGCTGTACAAAGTAACGATTTTATTAACTTAAATAATTGAAATGTCTGTGACTGTCACATCTAAATTGCAATGATGATGATGATGAGTGACTATTACAAAATCCATTGTCTTCACTATGTTATGGTTTAACATAGCGTTCCTTAAGCATTATTCATAAATACAAAAATGGACTTTTATTCTTAAATTTACAACACTATATTTTGTAACCAATTTTTTGGGTAGTGTGTTGTTCCATTTCTTGTTGGCATGTGCATATATGCGTTTATATTTGCAGTGTCTTTATTTTTATTCTTGAAGTTAGGAAACATGTTTATCTTCGTACCGTGTTAGCCAGTAGATAGAAAAATATTTAGACTTGAGAGTCCGCAGTGGTTGATACCTTTTAATGGATAACTGAAAAGATGGTAACAAATTGCAAGCTTTCGAGGCTACTCACGTCTCTTCATCAGGCAAAGACTAAAACAAAAAATGAAGCATCACATATTTCTATACACAACAGGACACAGGAATAGTGCAATAGGTAAGACAAGTAAGTGACGTGTAGCAGAACTGTCATTATCACAGAGGGATGAACATAAATATTGGAACAGTTCCTAGATAAGGATAGAAAGTTTTATTGCCCTCTGATTGGGGTCTGGTTTTGTGTTTTCATGCCCCTGGAAGGGCAGAGACGCAGATTCCTTAATTGATATAGAATGACATAAATCCGTGTGATCTATTCATTCCATCACTAACAGTGTCAAAGGTCATGATGAGCTTATATTCTGAAACCTTTGTATCTTTCTCATATTTGAAGTTATATTTTAATACCAGTAATTCCATATCCATCATGCTATGACCGGGCATACAAAATTGTTTTGCCACAGGTAAATCCATTATTTTTTCTCTTATTGTGTGGCGCTGATAATTCATCCTTGTTCTCATTTTTTGGCCGGTCTCCCCTCACTTGTCCCTCCCTCACTTGTCTTACCTATTCCTGTGTCCTGTTGTGTGTAGAAATATGTGATTCTTCATTTTTTGTTTTAGTCTTAGCCTGATGAAGAGACCTGAGTAGTCTCGAAAGCTTGGAATTTGTTACCATATTTTCAGTTAGCCATTAAACGGTATCAACCACAGAAGACTCTCAAGTATAAATATTTTTCTATTCTTGGAATTGAAATTCAACATTTTATTGTCCTAGTAAAACTTCATTTATTCTTGTTTGAAGTACATACATTTGCAATGGCCACGTAACAAGGCAATAACTCAATATTTTATGCCTACACCCTCCTTGACCCTGGGCTTCAACACCGCCAGTTGCTGCTCAGAAGTGTTAGATGCACAGATGAAAACAATCGCTGATGTGTTTGTGGGGTTCAGTAACGCCTGCTGTTCCCCTGCTGTGTGTCTGGCAAAAATTACTGCTGCTAACTACAACTTCAACTTCAAACATCTCATACTAGGCCTCTGCCTACACCCTCCTTGACCCTGGGCTTCAGCACCGCCAGTTGCTGCTCAGAAGTGTTAGATGCACAGATGAAAACAATCGCTGATGTGTTTGTGGGGTTCAATAACGCCTGCTGTTCCCCTGCTGTGTGTCTGGCAAAAATTACTGCTGCTATCTACAACTTCAACTTCAAACATCTCATACTAGGCCTCTGCCTACACCCTCCTTGACCCTGGGCTTCAACACCGCCAGTTGCTGCTCAGAAGTGTTAGATGCACAGATGAAAACAATCGCTGATGTGTTTGTGGGGTTCAGTAACGCCTGCTGTTCCCCTGCTGTGTGTCCGGGAAAAATTACTGCTAGCTACCTAATTATGGTGAAAAAAACATGACATGTCAAAGTGTCTAGTGCTACACATAGATATGAGGCTACACCCTGATTTCTAAGCTGTAAACATTTGAAACGTCAACTTTAAAACCATAAAATTATTAGTCTTTGTCACAAATCTGTAACAAAATAATTGTGACATATTATTACAGATATGCACATGTCGAAAACAAATGCAAACACAAAAGCCTACTTATGCTATAGGATACTGATGGTCAACCTTGTCACTCCATAGCTTAGACAAATCCAACTCACATCATGACTCAAATGCTGCAATGTTGGAAGTGCATAATGTGGGTTGAACTTTGACAACTGCTGCAGTGCGAAGGTTATACTTCAGTGTTCTTGCCTTTTAAATAAAAGCATACAAGTAAATATAATAATCTAATGTTGATTAAGGGACGTGATGTACACCTGTAATATTGTGCAAACAATGCATGTAGGAATAGTCCTCTTCAACATTACTTATATTTGTGTCATTTTAAAAAATACATATTTAATTAGAAAGTTAACAGCCCATATCATAAAGGTCCTTCATGTAAACATGATAATCGCTAACAAAAATCATGCATTACCTTGGTAAAGTCAATAGTGCATAGTCACAATAGCAAAATATATACCTGTAAGTGGTGCTGAAAGAACGACAACTGATAGAATAGGTAAATGATATCTATTTATCAGACTGAATAGCGACACCTGTACAATGTCGATATAATACTGTACCTTAACAAAACAGCTGTGTCACACCTCACACTCGTTTTTCTTGTAGCTTGTTATGTAATAGGGCACATGCGTGTATGTTTCATCATAGGTGCATATTTACTGAGTAAAGCAGTCATGACAACGCCTTTGTGTTGTCGGTACGCTTGCGATGATGAACGATGCGCACCGTGAATGTTAGTCTGCGTCATAAGACGTACAGACGCTCCAATACCAACGCGTCACAGCAGGAAGCCAGTCTGTGCGTCCAAACAAAGGCGCAACCATACATGCACGTAACCTTTTATAAAGCTATATAAAAAAAAGGATGTAGTAGTAACGCACACTTTATTGAGGTACAGTATTACATCGCCATTCACCATCTGTGGCTATGCAGTCTCATCTATATATACCTTATCTATCCGTTGTCATGCTTGCAAGTCCACAGTCAGGCATAAATATCTGTTTTCACTCTGCACTATGCACTTTTTAAATTTTTTTTTGTTAATATAAATGATTGGCACATATTATCAGTATTACATGATGGAAATTTTTGATATTTTTAAAAAAATTTTAGTGATATTATTCACCAAATGTAAAGTTTTATGAATGTCAAATATAACTTGTAATGCTGATTATGTTTTTAAGTCAGCCATTCATTGTCTACACAATAAAAATGGTGTACATACTGTTACTTAGCCACCATTAATAGATTCTGATATGTACTTGTATGCTTTTATTTTAAACCGTATAGCAGATTATTTAACCTATTTTAATTGTGGTTTGCATTGCTTTTCAACATGTTAATGTATGCGTTTATGTTTGTAAATTATTAATTTACATATATTTTTTTAAGTAAAATCATCATCTTATGGTACTAAAGGTTATATTTCTCTTGTTTGGAGTATAGACATTTTTAATTGACACGTAACAAGGAAAATACTTGATATAGTATTTAAACATCCTCCTTGACCCTGGGCTCCAACACCGCCAGTTGTTGCTCGGAAGTGCTGTTAGCACAGTCAACACTTGCTCCTGTGTTACTGGGGTTCAGTAATGTCAGCTTTTCCCCTGCTGTGTGTACGGCAAAAAGTCCTGCTGCCTCCACCATGTTCTCTTCTCATCCCTGGGCTACAACACCGCCAGTTGTTGCTCGGAAGTGCTGTTAGCACAGTCAACATTTGCTCCTGTGTTACTGGGGTTCAGTAATGTCAGCTGTTCCCTGCTGTGTGAACGGCAAAAAGTCCTGCTGCCTCCACCATGTTCTCTTCTCATCCCTGGGCTCCAACACCGCCAGTTGTTGCTTGGAAGTGCTGTTAGCACAGTCAACACTTGCTCCTGTGTTACTGGGGTTCAGTAATTTCAGCTGTTCCCCTGCTGTGTGAACGGAAAAAAGTCCTGCTGCCTCCACCATGTTCTCTTCTCATCCCTGGGCTATAACACCGCTAGTTGTTGCTCGGAAGTGCTGTTAGCACAGTCAACACTTGCTCCTGTGTTACTGGGGTTCAGTAATGTCAGCTGTTCCCCTGCTGTGTGAACGGCAAAAAGTCCTGCTGCCTCCACCATGTTCTCTTCTCATCCCTGGGCTCCAACACCGCCAGTTGTTGCTCGGAAGTGCTGTTAGCACAGTCAACACTTGCTCCTGTGTTACTGGGGTTCAGTAATGTCAGCTGTTCTCCTGCTGTGTGAACGGCAAAAAGTCCTGCTGCCTCCACCATGTTCTCTTCTCATCCCTGGGCTCCAACACCGCCAGTTGTTGCTCGGAAGTGCTGTTAGCACAGTCAACACTTGCTCCTGTGTTACTGGGGTTCAGTAATGTCAGCTGTTCCCCTGCTGTGTGAACGGCAAAAAGTCCTGCTGCCTCCACCATGTTCTCTTCTCATCCCTGGGCTACAACACCGCCAGTTGTTGCTCGGAAGTGCTGTTAGCACAGTCAACACTTGCTCCTGTGTTACTGGGGTTCAGTAATGTCAGCTGTTCTCCTGCTGTGTGAACGGCAAAAAGTCCTGCTGCCTCCACCATGTTCTCTTCTCATCCCTGGGCCCCAACACCGCCAGTTGTTGCTCGGAAGTGCTGTTAGCACAGTCAACACTTGCTCCTGTGTTACTGGGGTTCAGTAATGTCAGCTGTTCCCCTGCTGTGTGAACGGCAAAAAGTCCTGCTGCCTCCACCATGTTCTCTTCTCATCCCTGGGCTCCAACACCGCCAGTTGTTGCTCGGAAGTGCTGTTAGCACAGTCAACACTTGCTCCTGTGTTACTGGGGTTCAGTAATGTCAGCTGTTCCCCTGCTGTGTGAACGGCAAAAAGTCCTGCTGCCTCCACCATGTTCTCTTCTCATCCCTGGGCTCCAACACCGCCAGTTGTTGCTCGGAAGTGCTGTTAGCACAGTCAACACTTGCTCCTGTGTTACTGGGGTTCAGTAATGTCAGCTGTTCCCTGCTGTGTGAACGGCAAAAAGTCCTGCTGCCTCCACCATGTTCTCTTCTCATCCCTGGGCTTCAACACCGCCAGTTGTTGCTCGGAAGTGTCATTGGCACGGGTACTCACTCCTGCCCAGACTGGTTACAGCACGCCATCTGTTTCCTGTCAGTGTAAACGTCACTTAGCCTCCAATAAGTTGTCCTGTCGTGTTGCGGTCGGGTTAGCCGACTCTATGGTGCTTGGAGTTTAGGTGCTTCCTATGTGTGCTGCGGGATATGCAAATAAAGGCTGTTTCCGTTGTGACAATAGGACAATCACCCACTGTAGTACTGTGGGATTCGGTAACTGCGGCCGGCTCGCGGCCTGTCAACTTAAATTTCCATGGGTACCTTCTGCTACCGTCCGGGTTCCAGTACCGTCAGCTGGTTCTCCGCAGTGCCTTTGGCCTAAGTGCCTCCATCTCGGTATCCGAGTTCCAGCAACGTCTGCTGGTCCTTGGTAGTGCTTTGGAGCACAGGTACCTCCTGCTTAGTAACCGTGTCCCAGTAACGTCAGCTGGTCCTCGGTTGTGCCATTGGCTCTTTTCCTTCTGCTGCCCCTCCGGGTTCCAACACAGTCAGCTGGTCCTCGTTACTTGCATTGGCTCTTGTACCTTCTGCTACATTTACAAATTGAAGATTTTTTCAATGCTTTTTTGGGTAATCACTCTGGATCTCCAACAATGAAGACGACGACCCTGATGACCACCCCAAGAAGATGACGACCACAAGGACGACGAGCATCAAGCCAACCAGCCTAAACACCATCACAAAGAAGAAATAAAAGATTACCAAACAGGACTAAGAAGGTTAAGACAAACTACAAGATACAGAACAAGAGACTTAAGAACAATAAGCAGAAGATCAAAAAGCAGAAGAACATGAAGTATAAGACCAAAATGAAGAGCAAAATATATGCTCTAAATTATAAGCAGAAGAAGACTAAGCAGTGTATGGGGGTGAGTCCGTTCCTCCTCGTGGTGCCCCTCGAAAATGCCTGCTGCTGCAGGCTAAACTGAACACGGACAAATACTGTTGTAATTTAAATCTTTTGTGACAGCAAGAACGGAAGGATGAAAAATTCATACTTTGACAGATTACAAGTACAGGATTCTCTGTCACAAATAAGAATATGATGAAAAAGATGAAGTACAATATGAATAAGAATAATAGTTTAATAAGAAAATATGAGTAATGTTAACAAAAAGATGAATAGCAAGAAGTTTAAGAAGAAGAAAAAGAAGGTGAAGATGAAGAATAATTTGATGAAAAAGATGATGCTGCTGAAGATTATGAAGGAGAAAGTGTGTCAAAAGTTAAAAAGGTGAAGAGCATGGAAGTTGTGAAATATACATATTTGCCAAAATAGAAAAAACGTTAACAACATTGTCAATTTCTTCGTCAATCCGAACATCTTTAAAAAAAAAATATTTATGCTATTCCATTTGATTGGGTTAAACATCTATGCCTTTAATGTCTCCTCAACCTTCCCCAATACATTCTACATTACTCTTTGTTGTTTTCCTTCATGTACAATTAACCAACAAGGCAAGAATGGGTTTTTTTTAATTCCGATATTTTGTTCCCATAGACTTACATTGGATTTCCGGTATCGGTATCGGGTATCGCCTATATTTTTTGGGTATCGGCGATACCATTCCGATTCCGATACTTTTGGATATCGGAAAGTATCGCTCAACTCTAGTAAAGTGTAATGTATAATTCTACATGTCTTAATTCATAGTTTTGATGCCTTCAGTGTGATTCTACAATTTTCATAGTCATGAAAATACAGAAAAATCTTTGAATGAGAAGGTGTGTCCAAACTTTTGATCTGTACTGTATTTCAGGAGTCAGACACAGACACTCGCAGGCTCAGTATGGATTAGACAAGAATATAAAAAGCTGAAAAAGGGTACTGTATCACCAGATACCAGGTATATATAGTATAGTGAAAATATTGTAAATCTCTGTATATATTTCCGGAGTAACAGACAGACGCTCACAGGCTCAGTATGTATTAGACCAGAATAGAAAAATCAGATCCGCAAGACATAATCAATCACACATATGGGCCAATGTTCCAGGTGTCAATGATGCACTTACAGTGGTGGGTGGAGGAGGACTTTCTGCCAAAAAGGCTACTGTATCACAAGCGTACAGCTGGATACAGTCTTGGGGTAATTGTAAATCTCCCTATAAATTTCAGGAGTCACACACAGACGCTCACAGGCTCAGTTTGGATTACACCAGAATATAAAAAGTAGAAAAAGGGTAATGTATTACAAGCGCACAGCTGGATACAGTGTTGGGGTAATTTTAAATCTCCGTATATATTTCAGGAGTAACAGACAGACGCTCACAGGCTCAGTTTGGATCACACCAGAATATAAAATTAGAAAAAGGGTAATGTGTTAGAAGCGTACAGCTGTATACAGTGTTGGGGTAATTTTAAATCTCCATATATATTTCAGGAGTCACACACAGACGCTCACAGGCTCAGTATGGATTACACCAGAATATAAAAAGTAGAAAAAGGGTAATGTATTACAAGCGTACAGCTGTATACCGTGTTGGGGTAATTTTAAATCTCCGTATATATTTCCAGAGTCAGACAAAGACTCTCACAGGCTCAGCATGGATCACACCAGAATATACAAAGTAGAAAAAGGGTAATGTATCAGAAGCTTACAGCTGTATACAGTGTTGGGGTAATTGTAAATCTCGGTATATATTTCCGGAGTAACACACAGACGCTCACAGGCTCAGTATGGATCACACCACAATATAAAAAGTAGAAAAAGGGTACTGTATCACCAGATACCAGGCATATATAGTATAGTGAAAAAATTGTAAATCTTTTCACTATATACAGTCATGGCCAAAAGTTTTGAGAATGACACAAATATTATATTTAAAAGTTTTGAGAATGACACAAATATTATATTTTCACATGATCTGCTGCCCTCTGGTTTTTATGTGTGTTTGACAGATGTTTTTTTCACAGACAGAAATCTAATTGCAAACATATGAGTATCAAAAGCTTATATTGACAGTTAGAATGAGTTAATGCAGCAAGTCAAAATTTGCAGTGTTGACCCTTCTTCTTCAGGACCTCTGCAATTCTCCCTGGCATTTTCTCAATCAACTTCTGGACCAAATCCTGACTGATAGCAGTCCATTCTTGCACAATCAATGCTTTCATTTTGTCAGAATTTTTAGGTTTTTGTTTGTCCACCCGTCTCTTGATGATTGACCACAAGTTCTCAATGGGATTAAGATCTGGGGAGTTTCCAGGCCATGGACCCAAAATCTCCATGTTTTGTTTCCTGAGCCATTTAGTTATCACCTTTGCTTTATGGCAAGGTGCTCCATCATGCTGGAAAAGGCATTGTTGATCGCCAAACTGCTCTTGGAGGGTTGGGAGAAGTTGCTCTTGGAGGACATTCTGGTACCATTCTTTATTCATGGCTGTGTTTTTAGCCAAGACTGTGAGAGAGCCGATTCCCTTGGCTGAGAAGCAACCCCAAACAAGAATGGTTTCAGGATGCTTAACAGTTGGCATGAGACAAGACGGTGGTAGCGCTCACCTTGTCTTCTCCGAATGAGGTGTTTTCCTGATGTCCCAAACAATCGAAAAGGGGATTCATCAGAGAAAATAACTTTACCCCAGTCCTCAGCAGTCCACTGCCTGTACCTTTTGCAGAATATCAGTCCGTCCATGATGTTTTTTCTGGAGAGAAGTGGCTTCTTTGCTGCCCTCCTTGAGACCAGGCCTTGCTCCAAGAGTCTCCGCCTCACAGTGCGTGCAGATGCACTCACACCTGCCTGCTGCCATTCCTGAGCAAGCTCTGCACTGCTGGTAGCCCGATCCCGCAGCTGAAACACTTTTAAGAGACGGTCCTGGTGCTTGCTGGTCTTTCTTGGGCGCCCTGGAGCCTTTTTGGCAACAATGGAACCTCTCTCCTTGAAGTTCTTGATGATGCGATAGATTGTTGACTGAGGTGCAATCTTTCTAGCTGGGATACTCTTCCCTGTTAGGCATTTTTGTGCATTGCAATGATGACTGCACGTGTTTCTTTAGAGATAACCATGGTTAGCCAAAGAGAAACAATGATGCCAAGCACCAACCTCCTTTTAAAGTGTCCAGTGGTGTCATTCTTACTTAATCGTGACAGATTGATCTCCAGCCATGTCCTCATCAACACCCACACCTGTGTTAATGGAGCAATCACTGAAAAGAGGTTAGCTGGTCCTTTTAAGGCAGGGCTGCAATAATGTTGAAATGTGTTTTGGGGGATAAAGTTAATTTTCTAGCCAAATATTGACTTTGCAAGTAATTGCTGTTAAGCTGATCACTCTTTATAACATTCTGGAGTATATGCAAATTGCCATTAGAAATAGTGAAGCAGTAGACTTTGTAAAAATTAATATTTGTGTCATTCTCAAAACTTTTGTCCATGACTGTACAGTTCAGACCAAAAGTTTGGACACACCTTCTCATTCAACGATTTTTCTGTATTTTCATGACTATGAAAATGTAGAATCACACTGAAGGCATCAAAACTATGAATTAACACATGTGGAATTATACATTACAATTAACAAAAAAGTGTGAAACAACTGAAAATATGTCTTATATTCTAGGATCATCAAAAAGTAGCCACCTTTTGCTTTGATTACTGCTTTGCACGCAGAAAAGGTGAACGGATGGACTCTACATGCCTGGTTCCCACCGTGAAGCATGGAGGAGGTGGTGTGAAGATGTGGGAGTGCTTTGCTGGTGACACTGTTGGGGATTTATTCAAAATTGAAGGCATACTGAACCAGCATGGCTACCACAGCATCTTGCAGCAGCATGCTATTCTATCCGGTTTGCGTTTAGTTGGACTATCATTTATTTTTCAACAGGACAATGACCCCAAACACACCTCCAGGCTGTGTAAGGGCTATTTGAGCAAGAAGGAGAGTGTTGGAGTGCTACGCCAGATGACCTGGCCTCCACAGTCACCAGACCTGAACCCAATCGAGATGGTTTGGGGTGAGCTGGACCGCTCACCGCTTCAATTTTGAATAAATCCCCAACAGTGTCACCAGCAAAGCACGGTGGGAACTAGGCATGTAGAGTCCATCCGTTCACCTTTTCTGCGTGCAAAGCAGTAATCAAAGCAAAAGGGGGCTACTTTGAAGAACCTAGAATACAAGACATATTTTCAGTTGTTTCACACTTTTTTGTAACGTGTAATGTATAATTCTACATGTGTTAATTCATAGTTTTGATGCCTTCAGTGTGATTCTACAATTTTCATAGTCATGAAAATACAGAAAAATCTTTGAATGAGAAGGTGTGTCCAAACTTTTGATCTGTACTGTATTTCAGGAGTCAGACACAGACGCTCGCAGGCTCAGTATGGATTAGACAAGAATATAAAAAGCTGAAAAAGGGTACTGTATCACCAGATACCAGGTATATATAGTATAGTGAAAATATTGTAAATCTCTGTATATATTTCCGAAGTAACAGACAGACACTCACAGGCTCAGTATGGATTAGACCAGAATAGAAAAATCAGATCCGCAAGACATAATCAATCACACATGTGGGCCAATGTTCCAGGTGTCAATGATGCACTTACAGTGGTGGGTGGAGGAGGACTTTCTGCCAAAAAGGCTACTGTATCACAAGCGTACAGCTGGATACAGTCTAGGGTAATTGTAAATCTCCATATAAACTTCAGGAGTCACACACAGACGCTCACAGGCTCAGTTTGGATTACACCAGAATATAAAAAGTAGAAAAAGGGTAATGTATTACAAGCGTACAGCTGGATACAGTGTTGGGGTAATTTTAAATCTCCATATATATTTCCGGAGTAACAGACAGACGCTCACAGGCTCAGTTTGGATCACACCAGAATATAAAATTAGAAAAAGGGTAATGTGTTAGAAGCGTACAGCTGTATACAGTGTTGGGGTAATTTTAAATCTCCATATATATTTCAGGAGTCACACACAGACGCTCACAGGCTCAGTATGGATTACACCAGAATATAAAAAGTAGAAAAAGGGTAATGTATTACAAGCGTACAGCTGTATACAGTGTTGGGGTAATTTTAAATCTCCGTATATATTTCCAGAGTCAGACAAAGACTCTCACAGGCTCAGTATGGATCACACCAGAATATAAAAAGTAGAAAAAGGGTAATGTATCAGAAGCTTACAGCTGTATACAGTGTTGGGGTAATTGTAAATCTCGGTATATATTTCCGGAGTAACACACAGACGCTCACAGGCTCAGTATGGATCACAGAAGAATATAAAAATTAGAAAAAGGGTTTTTGTATTAGAAGCGTACAGCTGTATACAGTCTTGGGGTAATTTTAAATATCCATATATATTTCCAGAGTTAGACACAGACTCTCGCAGGCTCAGTATGGATCACACCAGAATATAAAAAGTAGAAAAAGGGTAATGTGTCAGAAGCGTACAGCTGTATTGAGTTTTGGGGTAATTGTAAATCTCGGTATATATTTCCAAAGTAACAGACAGACGCTCACAGGCTTAGTATGGATCACACCAGAATATAAAAAGTAGATAAAGGGTAATGTATCAGAAGCATACAGCTGTATATAGTGTTGGGGTAATTGTAAATCTCCGTATATATTTCCGGAGTAACACACAGACGCTCACAGGCTCAGTATGGAGTAGACCAGAATATAAAAAGCAAAAAAGGCTAATTTATCCGAAGATACCAGGCGTATACAGTGTTGGGGTAATTGTTAATCTCCGTATATATTTCAGGAGTAACACACAGACGCTCTCTCAGTATGGATTTGACCGTAATACAGAAGGCAGAAAAACGGTACTGTATCAGAAGATTCAAGCTGTATACGGTTTTGGGGAAAATTTAAATCTCCATATATATTTCAGGAGTCACACACAAACGCTCTCTCAGTATGGATTTGACCATAATACATAAGGCAAAAAAACAGTACTGTATCAGAAGATACTAGCTGTATACGGTTTTGGGGAAAATTTAAATCTCCGTATATATTTCCGGAGTCACACATAAATAGTCAGCATGTACAGTATTTGTCCGTGATACCAGCCGGTACACGGTAGTGTGTGAGGAGCATACAGCTCTATAAAAAAAATGAACCCTCAGTAACTGTGCAGAAAAAAAAAATTAAAGTATTAGTGCTGTGTAGGTGCTGTGTAAAAAGCAGTCTGCACAGCAGTGTACACACAGCAATACAGCTAGCAGGCAGTAATCAGCTCTGCTGCTGCACACAAGAAATTCCTCCCCTGTCAGGGCAGGCTGCCTAATAATCAGCTCTGCTGCTGCACACAAGAAATTCCTCCCCTGTCACTGGCAGGCAGCCTAATAATCAGCTCTGCTGCTGCACATGAGAAATTCCTCCCTGTCACTGGCAGGCAGCCTAATAACCAGCGCTGCTGCACACAACAAAATCCTCCCCTGTTACTGCACACTAACTGTACAGCACAATCGCTATCAGCACAAGCACAAAATAAGTTTTTTTTTCCTGCCTAACTCTCTCCCTACTGATAAACAGCAACAGCAACCTCTCCCTACTCTAAGAAGTAAAATGGCGGTCGGCGGTCAGATCTTTTATAGCCACTGTGATGCCACACAAAGCAAGCCAATCACTGCAATGCCCTTCTCTAAGATGGTGGTGGCCGCTGCCCATGTCATCTCATTGCCCACAGTGTGTGTCCTTGCTCATTGGCTGAGAAAAGGCGCCTGCAAGCATTATGGGAAAACCGACTTTGGCGCTCGGGTCGACGACCGCATGGCCGACCTCACGCTATGGTCGGGTTACGCTCGGCGAAACTTGACTGTGGCGAAAGTCGGCGGCTTTTGAATCTGACCGACCTGTTTTGCTCAACTCTAGTCTCCATGTAATATTTTATGCAATTTCATGGTAATGCAAGTAGAAACTATCAGAATGAAATGGCTTATTAAAGCTAAGTCATGCAAAAATAATTAATAATTACTTGTTTGGTAGGGAAGTTCCTACTCTAGATGTCTAGAAGATTAAGTTTTTGAGTGTTCATATTATATTTCTGTTAGTTAAATATATGTAATACTTGGTGATACGTGGATATCATTTGAGTATCCCGGTGCTCGGATATGCTTGGCACTTGTCATGCATTGGCTGGTGCTTGGATTGAGTGCTCGAATCCCCACTCCGCATGTTTGGTGCCTGCTGCACAGCAACAAATATGTGGGGATTGGCTGCCAGTCAATGTAATGCCCTAGCTATATTGATAGTGGCATGACTGTGATTGGCTGGCTGCATTACCTTCTCAGATGTTATAAAAGGACCAGCGCCGCCATGCTTGGCTCACTGATGCCATTGCACAGCTCAGGGACAGGTTTGATGGGAGGGAGAGAGTAGTTATCCAGGCCTGTGTGCACAGTTTTAGGAATTAGAGTCCTCTAGTGGTGATACTTTGCTGAACCATCCTACTAAAAGTCCTTCTTAGAGCTAATCTTGTGCTTAGCTATTTCTATGTGATGCATTCTGCATTTAGCCTAGGGCCAGCTGGAGAAGGTAGAGTGGTACATAAGGCCTCTAGTTAGAGCTAAGAGCTTTACAATCCATTTGCTAAATATACAGCTGCTGCAGCTGACCACATTTTTGGGGGGGTGAAAAAGTTGACTGTATTGTCATCATTTTTGAAATTTAAAAAAATGCTTGGCCTACTACAGGTGAACACATTTTTAATCCAAAAATTGACTATTGTCATCCATACAGTTTAGCGTGCTTTGTGTGAAATTACAGAGGTTTGAAATTTTATAAACCGCTTGACCTGCTATGGGTGAACACATTTCTATTTATATTTAAAAAGTCAGCTTCAATTAAACATGGTTTCCTGAGATCTAGCAATTACACATTGTGTAAGACGTGCAGTAAAGGATGAAGAAGTGGAAGTGCTGATGATGGTACATGCAGAGGCCAAGGACGTCGGACAGGTGTGACTACGCCTATTGCTGGAGCACAAAGAACACGCCCATCCACGACATATAGCTTCCTTTCCTACTTTGCAAGGAGGAAAGCAATACCACTTCTGAAGCAAAACCAGTGCAAACAGGTGGTCCATTGGATAGCAGATAATGCTTCCAGCATGCTTGTGAGCACCACCCAGTCTTCCACATGGTCCAGGCTTACCAGTCAAGAGTATGGATCACTTAATTCTCATCCTGTTCCTCCTTCTGTCCTTCATGTTGAGTCCCAGTAGACCAGTAATCCTACACTAGAACACTTTGAGGAGCTATTTACATCATCATTTCTTGATTGTGGCCTCTCACACTGCATGCTCCAAGATGAACAGGAGGACATGCTGTTTAGTGATGCACAAAACTTAGAGCAGTCACGGTCTCAAGAAGATGATGGTGGGGAATTGAAAATCTTGTCTAAGGAGTTAGATGATGAGACACCGTTACCAATAAGTTAGGCTGTTGTTAACTCACCAAGTCAGGAGGACCAGGGTACAGTGGTAGAAGATGAGGTGGTGAATGACGAAGTCACTGAATGTACCTGGGAAGCTGGCATGCATAGCAAAGCTCGCAGAACTGAGGGAGAGGGATTGACAGCACCGAAGAAGACATGAAGAGGCAGTGGGGTGACCGATGAAAGAAGGCGAGCAACTGTTCCGCAGAGCAACGACACTCGTGAATTTCTCCCTCAAAGATTTAGGTGTTCCCTAGTCTGGGACTTTTTTAAAGAGAGTTCTAGGACAAAAAATTGTAGTTTTCAATATGTGCCATGCCAAGATCACTAAGAGTATAACCACCACCAGCATGATCAGGCATATGTCATCTAAGCACCCAACCCGACTCGATGGGCCGAACCTCTGTGTCCACAATTGCTGCCAGCAGGTGCCACCTCTACCTCTTCCCCATAGATAAGTGCCTGCCAATCCCCTGTCCATGACACTGCCACAGATACCTCCTGCCCTGCACCTGTCCTTTTACATTCTGAGGCACCATTATCAGGCACTTCCAAATCATTGTCCCAGCACCGAATTCAGTTGCCCCTACCCCAGTCCTTGGAATGAAAAATAAAGTTCTCAGCCCCCCACCCACAGGCCCAAATGTTAAATGGGCTCATTTCCAGGCTGTTTGCTGTGGAAATGTTGCCATTTAGGCTTGTAGGCATGGAGGATTTACACCAGCTCATGGCGGTAGCCGTCCTACAGTATTCAGTCCCCAGCTGCCACTTTTTCTCTTGGTGTATCCCCACCTTCTGCCAGCAAGTATCTAGGAACATCACCTGTGTCCTTACCTACACGCTTATGGGTATTGTCCACTTAACGGCTGGCACGTGGACAGGCGCTTGTACTACCCGGGCACGGCACATGTGCAACCAACTCTGATGATAGCTGGCCCTACTTCAATTAGGGTTTTCTCCACCTCCTACACCAGTTTCTGCACCGCCTCCTGCTCCTCTTCATCCTCCATCTCTGATGTGCTATCTCAGAGCACGCCGTCCACATCAGCTGGAAGCTCTGCAGCATTGCCTCAGCAAAGTAATAAAAGTCTCTGCTGAAGCTAATTTGTCTAGAAGACAAACTACACACTACCACAATGTTATTCAAAGAAATAACAGACCAAACAGATCTGTAGCTCTCGTTGCTGAACCTATAACTGGGCATGGTCTTGTGTGATAATAGCAGTAACCTGGTGGTGGTTATGAAGCTTGGCAACCTCACATACATACCATGTTTGGCCCACATGCTCAACTTGGTAGTTCAGTGGTTTTTCAAACATACCCAGATTTTCCATGGCTTTTGGTCAAGATATGCCTTGTCAGCACCCATTTCCGCAAGTCAGGTACAGCTGCCACCGTTCTGGCAGTACTGCAGCAGTGCATGTAAGCGCCAGCTCACCGACTGGAGTAATGTGGTTGAATACCATCTCTATCACGCCCATTGCTGTTCTGGCCAGCCTCTGCACATAACAACTGAAGAGTGGGCATGGATGTCGGACATTCGTGTGGTTCTTCAAGACTCCACAAAAATGGTGAATTAAACATGAAGCTTTACATGAGGACCCAGTGGAGATGAAGGAAGACATGAGACAGGGAGATATTACCCATCTCATCAGCTCAGCACAGATTGGATAACAATGAGAAGATGGAGGCTGAGGAGGAATAGGAGAAACAGGAGCTGGTTGCTAGCACAACAAAGGCTAGTACCTGCACAATCTTTGTCCCATCTTTACTACGTGAATGAGCTGAGGGGAATGAGGAGGAAGAGAGGGAAGAGGAGGAGATTGAGAGCCATCATCATGGTGGAGACAGGGAAGTGTTGGCTGTAGGGACCTTGGCACATATGCCTGACTTTATGCACTGCTGCCTTTCCCGTGACACTCATGTTATATTCATCTTTGCCAAAAAATAGTACTGGTTCTTCAATCTGCTACACCCACACTACAAGGAGAACCTTGCATCTCTCCTTCCTGAGGCGGCGAGGTCTACTAAAATGGTGCTATACCAGAAGCCCATTGTGGAAACTATGTTAAAAAAAATTCCTATCAGACAGTGCTCGCAGCAGGGTGCAAGTTTCCTTACCCAACCAAGGAGGAGAAGCGAGGGAGACACACAAGTGCAGCAGAGGCAGGGGTACACTGTCAAAGGTCATCAAACTCCCAAAATCCAGGCTCTGATTACAATGTATTTTGGACTAGGGAAAGATGGTCAAGCAATACTTGACTGACAAAATCAGCATACTCTCTTTTTCCTCTTTGAGCTTCAACTATTGGGTCTTAAAAAACTGGACACCTGGCATGAGCTATCCCTTTATGCCTTGGAGGTGTTATGCTGCCCTTCTGCAAGCATCTTGTCTGAGCGGATTTTTAATGCCGCCGGGGGATCTTAACAGGCAGGCACTTTCGCCTGTCAACAAAAAAATGCTGACATGCTCACTCTGTTAAAAATGAAAACCTGGATTAGCCCAGACTTTTCCACACCACCAGATGACAGCAGCACAAAAAATGTTTTTAATCTTCAATATTAGAATGAGGTCCTCCTGTTGTTTCCTTCGAGGGTGTATGGATAACCCTCCTTATAATTTTTTTCTGGCTTTGCACTGTGTGCAGATTTTTTATGAGTGTAGCAGTACCACAACTACACTTTCTTTATATTGAAATGAGGCACCCCAGTTGGTGCCTTCAAGTGTATGACCCTTCTTATAATTATTTTCTGGTTTTATACTGTATGCAGAGCCTTTATTAGTATAGAAGTACCACAACTATTTTTTTTAATATTTGAATGAGGCACTCCTGTTGGTGCCTTCAAGGTTGTATGAATGACCCTCCTTATAATTTTTTTCTGGCTGTGCACTATGTGCAGAGGCTTTATTACTTTAGAAGTACCACAACTACATTTTCTTATTATTTAAAGGAGGAACTCCAGTTGATGTTTTCCAAGGTGTATGAGTGACCCTGCTTGTAATTTTTGTCAGGCTTTGAACTGTGTCCAGAGCTTTTATGATTGTAGGAGTACCACTATACTTTGTTCATAATATTTGAATGAGACATTACAGTTCGTGCCTTCAATGGAGTATGGATGACCCTGCTTGACAGGTTTTGCACTTAGTTCATAGCCTTTAAGAGTCTAGAAGTACCACAACATAACAATTTGAGCATAATGTGTATGAGGCCCTCCTTTGTGTCTAATACAGGGTGTATCTGAGTCACCTTTCCATTTAATTTTTGGCAGTTCTCGCATACTTCGTAGATTACACTGAAATTTCCGATTTATTTATTTTCAAACTACATTTTCATTTACTTAAATTTTATTTAAATCCTTTTTAAAATATGAATTGCATTCAAGTCATTTTACAGGAAAGAATGTTCAACATTTTTTTCCTGTAAACTTCAATTTCTCTTCGATTTTGAATGTTTTATTGTCAGTCTTTAAAGTGAAGTTTAAGTGTGACACAGTTGTTTTCAGCTGTGATCTGGAGTCAGAGATGCTTCTAGGGGTCTTACCCATGCTATTCTCCTTCCATTCAGCACTTTTTCTATCCATTTCAACATTTCCACTGCCCCCCAGACCACCTTGTAGAGTCTGACAAAAAATGATTGGATTTCCCAATGACTCCCATTATACTCGTTACTCGAAACAAGCACCCGAGCATTAGGAATTGCTCGGTTCGAATAAACAGCATCTGAGCATTTTAGAGCTTGCTCATTACTATTGGTGACAAGACTGCCATTAAGAAAGTAATCATTTTGCTTTGGACAATGTTTTAATGCTTTAAAGAAGCACTCCCATTACATTTTGTATTCCATGTAAATTTATATGTAAAGTAGTGTACGTCCATTAAAACATACAGAGATTGCCTATTCACCATTTCCAGTGCCACCCTCTTCTGAGTCATGTGGCTGAAGTTCTGATGTGCTTGCTCATGCACAGATCTGTGTGTGAACCGGAAGTCGAATTTACAATGTGAGTCTATGTAAAAGTGACGTCTGGTACACCCATATACCCTAGTGTGATCCGACAAGTCACAATCGCAATCATGTGAAAATGAAGAGGATGGGAGCAGCACTGTAAACCAAGGATGACGTCAAGCTGTGAGTTTATTAACTAAGTTACATAACATTTACATAGGTTTAGAAAATAAAAAACGGTGGGAGTGCTTCTTTAAATACCTAGAAAAAAACTTTTCAGGTACTTACCACTTCATACCCTTAAGTATGCACATTTGTGCGTATTTCTGCTCTAATTTATCACATTTTTGTGCATTGGTTATTAAATCTATATGTATTATTATAATTATTACGTTTTTATATGCTGCATATGTAAAACTTCTGTATGTTAGGAAATGAGCCAAATCAGACTGGCTTTGTGCAATAGGCAACGCTAAGCCAGAAATCTCCAACAGCTTGATAAATAGTGCACTATATTAAGGATAGCCACTCTTGGAACCCCAGCTGTAAATCTAATTTTGCATATCTAGATTTATAATCTTGCATTTTTATGGAATAAACTAAGTTAGTATGAATGCAATCACATGGATATTTGAAAGCTACCATAGCTGGAGTGCCAATAGTTGCCCATCTCTCCTTTATATAGTAATTTATTTAGTAATTAACTTATGTGGTAATTTAATTGTAAGAATTTAGAAAGCTCATACCTTTCCGAATCCCTCCATCAGTATTGCACGAGTAATCACCTGCTGTCAGGAGAAAACATGTTCCCGCTCTTCTGTTTTTGTCTCTGGTGCTGGAACGTCTCATCGGGTGTCTTTCGCCAGGTGATAGTGGCTGGTCACTTCCTGAACTATCCTCACCTAGTAATATTTAGGTAGGATTTGTACCAAAGAAATGAGGTATACAAAATTAAATGTAATATTAAAGACTATTGTTAAAATGTTAAGAATTGAAAACTATATATTTATGTCAAATATAAAGCATTCTAAAAAAGTTGATCCAGATACAATACCAAAGATATTTCCCCATAAAAAGAAATATAAAACCTTTAGAACAATAGTTGCAATGTACAGAATTGATTTCTCTAAACATTGTTGCAGAAAATATGTAAATTCAAACTTTGTGATTTATTTCAGGAAAAATTCCTCAGAAAACAAATTTTCATTTTTTCCAAAAGCATTACCTTTAAAGGAAATCTTTCAGCAGGTTTGTGCAAGGTAATCTGAGAGCAGCATGGTGTAGAGGCAGAGACACTGAATTCAGTAATGTGTCAGCTACTACGTTGTTTATTGTAGTTCCAATAAAATTAGTGTTTTATCAGCAGCAGATTATCACTAGAGGACTAGTTGTCTTGTGCCCTGTAGTCCTGTTGCTCTGTGCAACCATGCCCCCAACATTGTTTAGCAGCTTTCTGTCAAGCAAGAGGTGGCAGCTGTGTGGGTCAGAGAATAGAGCTGGAGTGACAGAGGCTTCAGATCTACCAGAGTCCTTCAAGTCCCATTTGCATATCAATTCAAATGGTGAATTCTCTTTAACAGAAGAACAGACTAATCATGTAAAGGTATTTTCTTTGAAGGAGCTACACGTATATATATATATATATATATATTTATATATATATATATATATATATATATATATAATATTTTTGAGAGTGAAATCCTGCTGACAGATTCCCTTTAAAACATACAGGGCATCATAAAAGTAATCAAAAGTGATCTTCTGCATCACAAATTAACCCTTTCCCTGCCAAGGTCATATCTCTTATGCCCTTCCAGGTTGGCAACTCAGTCGACAAGAACATATGAGACAGGCCCTGTCTACTAAGGCCATATCTCAGCCAGTAACACAGCTATAGAAATTATTTCAGAGGTCATTTTGAAGCAAAGCAAGTGCTACTGATTCAGATTTGGTTGCGAATACCATCGGATTCGAATATCGTTTTTGCAATATTCCTCGAACACAGCCGAATCTCATTAGAGACAATGGGAGTAAAAATTACCGAATTTGTTCGGTACCGATCATAAGACATACATTCGTCCCGAATAGTATTCGAATTAGGCACGAATATGTCAAAATCAAATTTGGGGACAAAATCCGAACAAATTCGCTCATCTCTACTACTGATCTTATTTTGTAGCTGAGAAGCTACTTAAGCAGTGACTATAGCTGAGATAGTGCCCATTAAAATGCCCCATACTCACTCAAGAAGTATGAAGCCGGAAGCCAACAAGTTGCAGGGACAGGACAGAGATAATGTGTGATCTCCTCCTTTCCTTGGGTAAGAATAGGTGTGTATCACACCAGTAAAGATAAAAAAAAAGTCAAGCAAAAATGGAAATAGCCCTTTTTTTAAGTTTTTTATTATTAAAAAAATTAATACATGTTTTGAATTGCTGTAATGACCTGAACTATAAAACTAACTTTCACTTAGGTCTCCCAGTAAATATTATAAAAAAGCCAGAATCCATAATGACCCAAATTATAAAATGAGCAATCTATAAATCCCATCCAGAAAATATCATAAAAAAGCAAACCAGATTTGCTGTTTTATGATCATTTGATTATGTATCAATAAACATGGCAAGTTTTCCTTCAAACAATAAAATCTGATACAGATAAAGCAACAAAAAATAAAAAAGGTTTTAT
The DNA here is from genome assembly GCA_033576555.1 of Oophaga sylvatica. Classification (NCBI taxonomy): domain Eukaryota; kingdom Metazoa; phylum Chordata; class Amphibia; order Anura; family Dendrobatidae; genus Oophaga; species Oophaga sylvatica. The sequence goes on along the minus strand of JARQOD010000004.1, from coordinate 204,051,876 downwards.
CTTCCAGAATATGGCAACACAAAAATATTTTTGTTTTTTTACAACATATTTTTATTGTGAAAACAGAGCAAAACATAATTAAAACTATATAAAGTTGAAAAATATTTAGACTTGAGCGTCCTCAGTGGTTGATACCTTTTAATGGCTAACTGAAAAGATGGTAACAAATTGCAAGCTTTCGAGACTACGCAGGTCTCTTCATCAGGCTGAACTAATACAAAATCTGAAGAATCACATATTTATACACAAGAGGACACAGGAATAATGCAATAGGTAAGACATGTGACGTGAAGCAGAACTGTCATTATGACCGAGGGATGAACATAAATATGACTAGTTCATAGATAAGGAGTGAAAGTTTTATTACCCTCTGATTGGGGTCTGGTATTGTGTTGTGATGACCCTAAAAGGTCAGGGAAGCAGATTCCTTAATTGTTGTAGAAAGTCATAAAACTCTGGGATATATTCATCCCAGCACTAAGAGTGTCAAAGGTCATCATAAGTTTATATTCCCAGACTTTTCTATCCTTCTCAGATTTGAAGTTAGATTTTAAGACCACTGAGGACTCTCAAGTCTAAATATTTTTCTATCTATTGGCTAACACGGTACGAAGATACACATCTTTCCTATATATAAAGTTGGTAATTTGTTCATTGTACTGACCCACAAAATAAAGTTAATGTGTCACTTATTTCACACTGTCTACATTGAAAAAGAAAAACCCTAAGATGGGAAAAAAAATTGTAATTTTCACTTCTTTGCCATCTACTTCAGATACAATTATTGAAGACAATTTTTGAGGATTGAATAGTAACTACAGCCTTTGACAACTGCCTTCATGAGTATAGTTTCCAAAATTAGGCCATTTCTGGGGGGGGAGTTAAAACTGTGCTAATTCCTTAGATAATATGCAAATGCAATTTGGCAACAGAAAACCATTCCAGTACATTTTGAACTCCAAATAGCATTTCTTACAAGCCGAGTCTCGCCGTATGTACAAACAATAGCATACAACTACAGATACGGTATTGTGAGGCACATTTTTTCACACTAACTCTGGTTAAAATTAAAAATTAGCTAAATCTGCACTAAATTGTGACAACCAAAATGTTTCATTTTCATGGGCAAATGGTAAAGAAATTTCTATAACTACTGTGGGGTACACATGTTCACTACACCCCTAAATTAATTAATTTAGTTTCTAAAATAGGCTCAGTTTGGGGGAATTTCCTCAACTATGATTTAACAGTTGAGAACCAATCCAGCAAAATTTGTATTCCAAAAGCCAAATGGGTTGACTATGTCCACATATAGGTTATTGCCGTACTCAGCAGAAATGAGATGTTATTGGGTGTTATTTCTCCAATTACTCGTTGCGAAAATGAAAAAATTTGAGCTAAAACTACTTTTTAATGGAAAAATTTTTTTTTTTCAGTTTTTCTTTTTCACTTTGCACCTGAAGGATTAACAAGATTGCAAAATACTATTGTGAATACTATTAGGGGTACATTTTTAAAATGTAGTGATTTATGTGAGGCTTATAATATATTGGTCCCTCAAAGGCACTTGAAAACTGAATGAACATCGAAAAAATAGGTTTTTGAAACATTCTTTAACATTAAAAACAAAAACTTTCCAGTTCTAATGATTTTATAAATATACAGTGGCTTGCAAAAGATTCACTCCTCTTTGCTTTTTACCTATTTTGTTACATTACAATTTGTTTTTATATATTTTTGTAATCCGATTTGTGTGTGATGCTTGAGCACTAAATAGTGTAAATTGGTGACGTGGAGTGAGAAAAATGTAGGCATAAATTAAACTTGTGGGATCGAATAACTGAAAATTGTCATGCACCATAACTTACCATTGCTCTAGAGCATAGGAATTGCATTGCTGCTGTGTAGCCCTGGTGTGAAGGCACACGCAGTACCCTGGAGAATGTGTGGAGAGATAGCAGTTTAATGCTCTATACCATTCACTCAATATACACTAGACACACCCTTAGGGTAGTGTAGTGACTCTTAGGGAGTGGTCAGTGTAGATTCGTTGAGTGATTTAGTAGTCAGTTTCCTGTCTTCGGACAGAGCAGACGTGTGGAGTCTAGCTGGGACTTGGAGGGAGGAAGCAGTCCAGCTTGGTTCTATCGGCAGTTCAGCAAGTGGAGGCCAGTAAGGGCGAGATATAGATCACCTCAGCCTGGTCAGAGCTGTACCTCACTTGAAGACATTGATAAAGAAGGAAGAGTTTAGTACAGAAATACTTCAGTCTCCTGTCTCAAGGACAGTGAAGGTTCAGAGACGTGCTCCTGCCTAGAAGATTACTGAGAGTCTGGTAACTAACTCTGAAGGAAGAAAAGAAGGGAGTGATTATATGACTTTTTGCAAGTGTGAGTGTTTATGCTACAAGCGTGGACAAGGCGAAAGGCACAGTGGAAGGAATATTTAAAAGTGCTTTTGGATTGGAGAAGTCCTGCACATTGTTACCGGTCACTGGGGACCGAAGGATCACTATAGTTTCAAGCTTAGTGGTAAGAAAACCAGAGGCTTATCGGACCTTAGGTCGCGGCAAGCAGCCCCTAAATAGTCGGTACGTAACTGGGGTCAGGGGGAGTGAGGACCTTGAGTCTCTGCAGGACAAGATAGGAATTCAGCTCTCTCACAGGAAGGCTCCGACCACAAAACTGACTGGGCAGTACAGCTTTGGAATAGCTGGAGTTATAGAGGGAACTACGCTTCATGCTGGTTGTACTCATCGTTGTGAAAGTAAAGGAGGCCCCTAACTTGTCCAGCTGCTATCTCGAAATACATTCTCCTTGGATCAGCCTCCCTGGGACCTGCCTTACCATCTTACAAGTAAAGGTATGGAAAGACGCTGACCGTGTGAGACTGAGTTATTTACTTGCATGCCTGCACAACCCTGCTTTAACCAACGACCTGAGGGAAGAGTCCCACCTGTAGGGGACCCGACATCTAGCTGCCTCACCATCCCCTCAGAGATCTACAGCAGCGCTGGTACAAATTACCAGAGACTACAGGTGGCGTCACGAACTGTATATATATATCCCCTGTAAATATACCCCCCAACATACGCCTGACCGCCAGGGCCACAGACCGAGCCACCGCTACCTGTGACAATCCCATAGACTTCTACGGGCTCGGCTCTGAGTACCCCATTGCCCTGGAAACCCACAATTGTGGTGCGTGGTCGAGACAAAAATTGGCGTCACGAACAGGATGCGAAACTCGCAAAATTGCGAGCCCTGTGTGCCTATGGAATTGTTTTTGTGAAAAAGAACTGTTTGCACTTTTGGCGCCAAAAATCGCCATCTTTGTCGCCATATTCGCGCCCTCAGGCGCTGGAGAAGAAGGTGGGCATACCTTCGTGGGCGTGTACCCCCCTGTGGCGCGAAGAAAATGCCTGCCCTCTCAAAGTGCTATTACAATATGCGATTCTGCCCTACAGCAAAGGAGGTCCGCCTCCTCTTCACCTTTCCTGCAAAGAGGAGGAGACGCAAACCCCGCCTCCACGGAAGAGACCGGACGTCTCTAGAGGAAGAAGAAAGAACGCTCTGGAACATCATGGAAGCAGGACGTGTGCAGCCGAGCAGGGAAGCGGAGGAAGGCAGGCCCCGTTCCCCAGCCAAGCTGCCACCAGCACCGGAACCATCCGTGGTCCTGCACCTACAGCAAGCATTGCTGGAAGTTAAAGAGGAGAATGCACGACTGAAAAAGATGGTCCAGTACCAACCTGGATTTGAAGAGATCGAGAGACGCCGGAGTACCCTGGAGCAGCGGCGGCTGTGGGACGCGGTGATCTCTCCCTTCGATGATCCCCTACGTCTGGAGTTACCAAAACTTCTGCTGCCAAAGGCAAAGGAGCAACCGGAGGCTGCCCCCGAAAGTACCAATCCTGATCCCACCGGTGAAGCGGTGGAGGCGAAGGAGGTTGAGGAGGTACAACCAGTCCCGGAACGCCCGCCCGGCCAGGAGGCCGCAGCAGATGATCGATCCCCGACACCGGAGGGGTCCTGTCCGTCATTACCAGACGTGGACTGGGACGAGATGGCACGCCTGGATGACGTCGCCTATACCGCCCAGTGGGAATGTGAGTGGCAGCGTCGTGAGGAGAAACAACAACGCCAGCAGGAGGAAGAGCGGGAAGCTCAGCGGAACCGACAGCGGCAACATGCAGAGCTGATCGCGGACAAGGAGAGTGTCCGTCGAGAAAAAGGTACTCTGAGGGAACCGCGGCGGCAAGGGTGTGTGACAGAGTTCCAGCTCCGGAAGGGCTGGGGCTTCATAAGAGAACCGGGCCTCTACCCAGGGGTCTTTGTCAGTAGACGCGACGTAGAATCCCACCTACCGCAAGGCCATCCCGGGAGGGACCTAGTTAATGGAGACATTGTCACATATACACGGCACTGGGGAATGAAGGGATGGTATGCCCTTAACGTCGCCATCGTCCGTGACCCCGTCCCCGACGCAGGTAACGTCACCACTACCGCAGCGTCCCCGTCTCCAGCTCAAACAGCATTCGGCCGTGCCCCAGCATCGCCCCCTGCAGGTATCTCGCAAATAGAAGCAACACCTGTATACTCTCCACTAACTCGTTATTCTTCTACATCGCAACTTGCGACCCAGTCTCCATCGCAATCTATGACACGATCAATATCGCTAACTGTAACGCAAATTGAAACGCAATCGGTGTCTCGCAAGGAGAAAGTACCCGTTGCGCCCCTAGAGGTTCGCACGAGAACTGTGGCGACCCAGACCCTAATAGCAGCACACGACTTGTTAGTAATGGGATCTAGGGACCATCGCATTGTTCCAGCCCCCGGGGTGGAAGATGTCATTGAAGTCAAGAGAATGTGAAGAACGGTAGGACCCAGACAGGGTTTACCGCAACTAAGAAGATGTACATAAGTTTTATAAAAGTGAAAATGTTTTGCACAAGTTAAATGAGTATATAGTGTTTATATATATTGCCAAAAGTAGAATGCCCGGCTGGGTAATCAGATAAAAAGTTTTTGCACTTTATTATAATGTGATTTGATATAATGTGTCTTTGTTTTACAATGGACTCAGAGGCTGAGGACTGTGCCAGCCCAGAACTTATCTGTATATAGTTGCGCTTCGGTGCCTAATCTTGGTTTTACATAAAACCACCACAACTACCTCTGAATAACAAAACCCGTGTGGTGTGGCACTGAGTGAGGTCTGCATTCGGATGTCCTGCAGCCCACCCAGGACCCACGTTGAAGGTTTGGTGCGGGTCCTTCACAAGCATATTGTCTATTTATATGGAAATGTTATTTAATATTGTATTTTTCTATATATAATGTTTTGTTAGCAACGTTCAAGACATCCTTACCTCCCGGATGGGACGAATTAATGTTTAATGTTGATGTTTAATGCATAAACAAAATTGTCTCTTTGTATTTTACAGCCCGGGAGTGCTGTCTTTTACCATGGGGGAATGTGTAGCCCTGGTGTGAAGGCACACGCAGTACCCTGGAGAATGTGTGGAGAGATAGCAGTTTAATGCTCTATACCCATTCACTCAATATACACTAGACACACCCTTAGGGTAGTGTAGTGACTCTTAGGGAGTGGTCAGTGTAGATTCGTTGAGTGATTTAGTAGTCAGTTTCCTGTCTTCGGACAGAGCAGACGTGTGGAGTCTAGCTGGGACTTGGAGGGAGGAAGCAGTCCAGCTTGGTTCTATCGGCAGTTCAGCAAGTGGAGGCCAGTAAGGGCGAGATATAGATCACCTCAGCCTGGTCAGAGCTGTACCTCACTTGAAGACATTGATAAAGAAGGAAGAGTTTAGTACAGAAATACTTCAGTCCCCTGTCTCAAGGACAGTGAAGGTTCAGAGACGTGCTCCTGCCTAGAAGATTACTGAGAGTCTGGTAACTAACTCTGAAGGAAGAAAAGAAGGGAGTGATTATATGACTTTTTGCAAGTGTGAGTGTTCATGCTACAAGCGTGGACAAGGCGAAAGGCACAGTGGAAGGAATATTTAAAAGTGCTTTTGGATTGGAGAAGTCCTGCACATTGTTACCGGTCACTGGGGACCGAAGGATCACTATAGTTTCAAGCTTAGTGGTAAGAAAACCAGAGGCTTATCGGACCTTAGGTCGCGGCAAGCAGCCCCTAAATAGTCGGTACGTAACTGGGGTCAGGGGGAGTGAGGACCTTGAGTCTCTGCAGGACAAGATAGGAATTCAGCTCTCTCACAGGAAGGCTCCGACCACAAAACTGACTGGGCAGTACAGCTTTGGAATAGCTGGAGTTATAGAGGGAACTACGCTTCATGCTGGTTGTACTCATCGTTGTGAAAGTAAAGGAGGCCCCTAACTTGTCCAGCTGCTATCTCGAAATACATTCTCCTTGGATCAGCCTCCCTGGGACCTGCCTTACCATCTTACAAGTAAAGGTATGGAAAGACGCTGACCGTGTGAGACTGAGTTATTTACTTGCATGCCTGCACAACCCTGCTTTAACCAACGACCTGAGGGAAGAGTCCCACCTGTAGGGGACCCGACATCTAGCTGCCTCACCATCCCCTCAGAGATCTACAGCAGCGCTGGTACAAATTACCAGAGACTACAGGTGGCGTCACGAACTGTATATATATATCCCCTGTAAATATACCCCCCAACATACGCCTGACCGCCAGGGCCACAGACCGAGCCACCGCTACCTGTGACAATCCCATAGACTTCTACGGGCTCGGCTCTGAGTACCCCATTGCCCTGGAAACCCACAATTGTGGTGCGTGGTCGAGACACTGCCTTTGAAAAAAATTGAAAAAAGCGGTATATATGAAATATTAATCTGCAAAAATTGCTATGAAAAAATGAAGGCTCTTAGTGTATAGATTGGCCAATATAAGTATGCCAATTACCACGTCACGGTGTCCTTCGTCAATTGGGTCACTATCCTGTTATGTCACCTCTCTTGGGCAAAACGCCTACAATTTATGGGGCAGGAATGGACCAGCTAATCTGCTTAAAATCACCTGTGGCTATTGGGAGTGAGAGTGCACATGTCCAAAAAGCTTAATACAAATAGACAAGAAGAAGGACCAGCACATCTAAGCTAGTGTGAATATGCGCCAACCAAAGAAAGTATACAAATTAAAACGATTAAGGTTTGCACCATAACTTACCATGAATGATTACTCTAGAGCATAGGAATTGCATTGCTGCCATAGAAAAAAAATTGAAAAAAGTGCTATATAATGTATATATAAAATATGAATCTGCAAAAATTGCTATGAAAAAATGAAGGCTCTTAGCGCATAGATTGGCCAATATACTGTATGTATGCCCAATTACCTCGTCACAGTGTCCTTCTTGGTAAGTTATGCTGCAAACCTTAATCTTTTTGATTTGTATACTTTCTTTGGTTGGCGCCTATTCACACTAGCTTAGATGTGCTGGTCCTTTTTCTTGTCTATTTGTATTAAGCTTTTTGGACATGTGCACTCTCACTCCAATAGCCACAGGTGATTTAAGGCAGATTAGCTGGTCCATTCCTGCCCCATAAATTGTAGGCTTTTTGCTCAAGAGAGGTGACATAACAGGATAGGGACCCAATTTACGAAGGACACCATGACGTGGTAATTGTGCATACATATATTGGCCAATCTCTGCACTAAGAGCCTTAATTTTTTCATAGCAATTTTTGCAGATTCATATTTCATATATACATTATATAGCGCTTTTTTCAATTTTTTTCTATGGCAGGAATTCAATTCCTATGCTCTAGAGTAATGATTCTTGGTAAGTTATGGTGCAAACCTTAATCTTTTTGATTTGTATACTTTCTTTGGTTGGCGCCTATTCACACTAGCTTAGATGTGCTGGTCCTTCTGCTTGTTATTTGAAAATTGTCATGTACATATGAATTCACCCCATTTGCTATGAAGCCCCTATAAATTTCTAATGCAAGCAATTACCTTCATAAGTCACATGCTTAGTGAAAGAAAGTCCACCTGTGTGCAATTTAACTGTTCACATGATCTGTCAGTATATACACACCTTTTCTGAAAGGTCACAGAGCCTTAAACAACATTAAGCAAGAGGCACCACTAACCAAACACCATGAAGACCAATGAGATTTCCAAACAAGCTAGGGACAAAATTGTTGAGAAGTACAAGGCAGGGTTGGGTTATAAAAAAAAAACCAAAGCACCATCAAATCCATTATCATCAAATGGAAAGAACATGGTACCACAACAAACCTGCCAATAGAGGGCCGCCCACCAAAACTCTCAGCCATGGCAAGGTGGTCATTAATCAGAGAGGTAGCATAGAGACCAAAAGTAATCCTAAAGGAGCTGCAGAGCTCCCAGAGACTAAAGTATCTGTCCATGCGTATAAAGTAAGCCGTACGCTCCTTAGAGGTGACTTTTATGGAAGAATGGGCATTAAAAAAGCCTTTACTTACACTCAGAAATTGTAAGACTCATTTTAAGTTTGCTAAAAGACATGTGGGAGACTCCTCAAATACAGGGAGTAAGATACTTGGCCAGATGAGACAAAAATTTTACTTTTTGGCCACCAAGATAAACGCTATGTCTGGTGCCAAACTAACACAGCTCATCACCCCAAGAATATCATCCTCACAATGAAACATGATGGTGACAGCATCATGCTTTGGAGATGTTTTTCGGAAATGGTCCGAGTCAGGAAGATGGATGTGAGAAACACAGGGATATTCTTGAGTAAAACCTGTTTCAGTCTGTCAGTGATTTGTGACTAGGACAAAGATTCATCTTCCAACAAAATTATGACCCAAAGCATTCAGCTAAAGCAACACTCAAGTGGTTTAACCCCTTAATGACCGCCGATACGCCTTTTAACGGCGGTCATTAAGGGTACTTAAACCACATCGCCGTTAATTAACGGCTCTGTGGAAAAAGTGAATAGCGCCCCCAGAGGCGCATTTTCTCCGGGGTCTCGGCTACCGGGGGTAGCCGAGACCCCAGAGAACATGAATCGGGTCGGTTTTTACCGACACCGATGTTGCGATCGCCGTTATTAACCCTATAACGGCGACCGCAACAAAAAAAAAAAATCTGATGTGCCATTTAATTTCTCTGTCCCCTGATGTCATCGGACATCAGAGGACAGAGAAAAAGGGTCCCCAGGACCCCCATGTGGCCCCCGATCCAGTCCATGTGGCCCCCGGGCCCTCCGTTGTCCCCCGGTGCCGGCGCTGTTAAGAAAATGGCGGGCGCATGCTCAGTGCGCCTGCCGCTACGTGCCGCTGTGCTGGTGGGGGGATGGGCAAATATTCTCTGGGGTCTCGGCTACCGGGGGTAGCCGAGACCCCAGAGAACATGATCCGGGTCGGTATTCACCGATCCCGGTGTTGCGATCGCGGCTATGCAGGCATAGCCGCGATCGCAAAAAAAAATGATTTCTCTCCCCTCTGATGTGATCGCACATCAGAGGGGAGAAAATGAGGGTCCCCGTGTCCCCCTGAACCACCCCTATACTTACCGGTGTCCTCTGACAGGTCCCCCTGGCCTCCGATCATCCCGGTCTTCTTCCTGCAAAAAAAAAATGGCGGGCGCATGCGCAGTGCGCCCGCCGATCTGCTTGGCGGCAGATTCAAATTTTTTTTCATTCATTCTCATAAAAGTACATTTTGATCACTGTGATAAACTATCACAGTGATCAAAATAAAAAAAACAGTACATAACCCCCCCATTTATCACCCCCTTAGTTAGGGACATATAATAAAAAATAGAAATTATATTTATTTTCATTTTTCTGTTAGGGTTAGGGTATAATTAGGTTGGGTATAATTAGGGTTAGGGTTAGCATTAGGGTTAGGGTTAGCATTAGGGTTAGGGTTATAATTAGCGTTAGGGTTAAGCTGGGTTCATACTGCGTTATGGCAGTCTGTTAGGCGGACTGCGTTACACTGCGGTATAACGCGGTGTAACGCAGTCCGTTAACGCTGCCATTCACCCCCATTTGAGGGCGCATCGCGACGCATGCCGTAAAGCGGCATGCCTTTGCGACGTGCCATCATTCAGTGACGGAGCCTCGGCCGCGGGCTGCAGCGTCTGGGCTCCGTCACCGCTAGCGCAGATGAATCATCTGCTGATTCCTCTGCGCTAGTGGGTATAGCATAACGCGATCGAGTTATGCTATACCGTTACCAGCACGTCAACGCTATGTGTTGAACGGGCTGGTAAAACGCAAAATGAACCCAGCCTTAGGGTTAGGGTTATAATTAGGGTTATAATTAGGGTTAGGGTTACAATTAGGGTTACAATTAGAGTTAGGGTTATAATTAAGGTTAGGGTTACAATTAGGGTTGGAATTAGGGTTGGGATTTAGGTTAGGATTAGGGTTGGGATTAGGGTTAGGGGTGTGTTGGGATTAGGGTTGGAGCTACAATTGAGGGATTTCCACTATTTAGGCACATCAGGGGGTCTCCAAACACGACGTGGCGTTCAAAAAGTCAAATGGCGCTCCCTCCCTTCCGAGCCCTGCCGTGCGCCCAAACAGTGGTTTACCCCAACATATCGGGTATCAGCGTACTCAGGACAAATTGCACACCAATTTTGTGTTTCTAATTTCCCTTGGGAAAATAAAAAATAGCTGGCTAAAAAAATCATTTTTGAGAAAAAAAATGATTTTTCATTTTCACGGCTCTGTGTTTAAAATTTCTGTCAAGCACTTGGGGGTTCAAAGTGCTCACCACACATCTAGATAAGCTCCTTAAGGGGTCTAGTTTCCAAAATGGGGTCACTTGTGGGGGGTTTCCACTGTTTAGACACATCAGGGGGTCTCCAAACACGACGTGGCTTTCAAAAAGTCAAATGGCGCTCCCTCCCTTCCGAGCCCTGCCGTGCGCCCAAACATTGGTTTACCCCAACATATGGGGTATCAGCATACTCAGGACAAATTGCACACCAATTTTGGGGTTCTAATTTCTCCGGTTACCCTTGGGAAAATAAAAAATAGCTGGCTAAAAAAATCATTTTTGAGAAAAAAAATGATTTTTCATTTTCACGGCTCTGCGTTTATAAATTTCTGTGAAGCACTTGGGGGTTCAAAGTGCTCACCACACATCTAGATAAGCTCCTTAAGGGGTCTAGTTTCCAAAATGGGGTCACTTGTGGGGGGTTTCCACTGTTTAGACACATCAGGGGGTCTCCAAACACGACGTGGCTTTCAAAAAGTCAAATGGCGCTCCCTCCCTTCCGAGCCCTGCCGTGCGCCCAAACAGTGGTTTACCCCAACATATGGGGTATCAGCGTACTCAGGACAAATTGCACACCAATTTTGGGGTTCTAATTTCTCCGGTTACCCTTGGAAAAATAAAAAATAGCTGGCTAAAAAATCATTTTTGAGAAAAAAAATGATTTTTCATTTTCACGGCTCTGCGTTTATAAATTTCTGTGAAGCACTTGGGGGTTCAAAGTGCTCACCACACATCTAGATAAGCTCCTTGGGGGTCTAGTTTCCAAAATGGTGTCACTTGCAGGGGGTTTCTACTGTTTAGGTACATCAAGGGCTCTGCAAACACAACATGACGCCTGCAGAACATTCCATCAAAGTCTGCATTACAAAATGGCGCTGCTTCCCTTCCAAGCACTCCCATGCGCCCAAACAGTGGTTTCACCCCACATATGGGGTATCAGCGTACACAGGAAAAATTGCACAACAACTTTTTGGGTCCAATTTCTCCTGTTACCCTTGGGAAAATAAAAAAAATAGCGGGCTAAAGAATCATTTTTGAGGAAAAAAATGATTTTTATTTTCACGGCTCTACGTTTATTAATTTCTGTGAAGCACTTGGGGATTCAAAGTGCTCACCACACATCTAGATAAGTTCCTTAAGGGGTCTAGTTTCCAAAATGGTGTGATTTGTGGGGGGTTTAGACTGTTTAGGCGTATCAGGGGCTCTCCAAACGCGACTTGGCGTCCAATTTCAATTCCAGCCAATTTTGGTTTGAAAAAGTCAAACGGCGCTCCTTCCCTTCCAAGCCCTGCCGTGCGCCCAAACAGTGGTCCCACCCCACATATGGGGTACCAGCGTACTCAGGACAAATTGGACAACAACTTTTGTGGTCTAATTTCTCCTGTTAACCTTGGGAAAATAAAAAATTGGGGACTAAACGATCAGGTTTGTGGAAAAAATATGACTTTTTATTTTCATGCCTGGAGTTATAAACTTCTGTGAAGCACTTGGGGTTCAAAGTGCTCACCACACATCTATATAAGTTCCTTAGGGGTTCTAGTTTCCAAAATGGTGTCACTTGTGGGGGGTTTCCACTGTTTAGACACATTAGGGCCTCTACAAACGCGACATGGCGTCCAGCCAATTCTGAGTTGAAAAAGTCAAACGGCGCTCCTTCCCTTCCAAGCTCTGCCATGCACCCAAACAGTGGATTACCCCCACATATGGGGTATCAGCATGCTCAGGACAAATTGCACAAAAACTTTTGGGGTCTTGTTACCCTTGGGAAATAAAAATTGGGGTGAACAGATCGTTTTTGTGGAAAAAATATGATTTTTCATTTTCACGGCTCTATGTTATAAACTTCTGTGAAGCACTTGGAGGTTCAAAGTGCTCACCACACATCTAGATAAGTTCCTTAGGGGGTCTAATTTCCAAAATGGGGTCACTTGTGGGGGGTTTCCACTGTTTAGACACATCAGGGCCTCTACAAACACGACATGACGTCCAGCCAATTCTGCGCTGAAAAAGTCAAACGGCGCTCCTTCCCTTCCAAGCTCTGCCATGCACCCAAACAGTGGTTTACCCCCACATATGGGGTATCAGCATGCTCAGGACAAATTGCACAAAAACTTTTGGGGTCTTGTTACCCTAGGGAAAATAAAAATTGGGGTGAAAAGATTGTTTTTGTGGAAAAAATATGATTTTTTTATTTTCACTGTTCTATGTTATTAACTTCTGTGAAGCACTTGGAGGCTCAAAGTGCTCACCACACATCTAGATAAGTTCCTTAGGGAGTCTAGTTTCCAAAATGGGGTCACTTGTGATGGGTTTCCACTGTTTAGACACATCAGGGCCTCTACAAACGCGACATGGCGTCCAGCCAATTCTGCGTTGAAAAAGTCAAATGTCGCTCCTTCCCTTGCGACCTCTGCCGTGCGCCCAAAAAGTGGTTTACCCCCACATATGGGGTATCGGCTTATTCAGGAGAAATTGCACAACAAATTTTGTGGTTCATTTTTCTTTTAACACTTGTGAAAATAAAAAAAATAGGTTCCGAATTAAAGTTTTTGCAAAAAAAGTTAAATGTTAATTTTTTCCTTCCACATTGCTTCAGTTCCTGTGAAGCACGTAAAGGGTTAATAAACTTCTTGAATGTGGTTTTGAGCACCTTGAGGGGTGCGGTTTTTAGAATGGTGTCACTTTTGGGTATTTTCTATCGTATAGACCCCTCAAAGTGACTTCAAATGTGATGTGGTCCCTAAAATAAAAATGGTGTTGTAAAAATGAGAAATCGCTGGTCAACTTTTAACCCTTATAACTTCGTAACAAAAAAAAATTTTGGTCCCAAAATTGTGCTGATGTAAAGTAGACATGTGGAAAATATTATTTATTAAGAAATTTGTGTGACATATCTCTCTGATTTAAGGGCATAAAAATTTAAAGTTTGAAAATTGTTACATTTTCAAAATTTTCGCCATATTTCCGTTTTTTTCATAAATAAACACAAGTCATATCAAAGAAATTTTACCACTAACGTGAAGTACAATATGTCACGAAAAAACAATCTCAGAATCAGCGGGATTCATTAAAGCGTTCCAGAGTTATAACCTCATAAAGTGACAGTGGTCAGAATTGTAAAAATTGGCCCTGTCATTAAGCTGCAAAATGGCTCTGTCACTAAGGGGTTAAAGGGAAATGTGTAAATGTTTTGGAGTGGCCTAGTCAAAGCCCAGACTTTAATCCAATTGAGAACCTGTGATCAGACTGGAAGATTGCTGTTCACCAGAGGAAACTTGAAGGAACTGAAGCAATTTTGCCTTGAGGAATGGGCAAAAATCCCAGTGGCAAGATGTGGAAAGCTTATAGAGACTTATTCAAAGTGACTTGCTTCCTATTAAAAATAAAAACAGTTGTAGGCATGCTCTTTACATTAACTGATGCAAAAAATAGTGAAATTCCAGGTTGTGAGGTAGCAAACCATGAAAAATGTCAATGGGGTTAAATACTTTCACAAGTCACTGTATAGAAAATGTAGAGATAGGCCTTAGTGGCATGTATGCACTCTGCACATGTCAAACTTCTATTTTATGGATGCGTGGTGTATCTAATATTCTGCAGACATAAATCTCAGCAATGAAAAGCACGAGAGAGAGAACATTTTGATGCAATAAGTGAGTATTGTTTTAATTCGATCCAGCAAAAAATGGTCCAATGTTTTGACCAATAACGGTCTTTATCAAGGACATCTGTATGTTGGGTATAGGGTTGATGTGGTTAATTGCAGGTCTGCACTTACCTGCATCTACACTATACCCAGCTCTCCAAAAATACTGGTGTTCTTGATAAAGACCGTTGTTGGTCAAAACGTTGGACCGTTTCTTGCCGGATCAAATAAAATAATACTGATTTATTACATAAAAAGTTCTCTCTCTCATACTTATTGGTGCTCAGATTTCTGTCTACATTGAACCTGGACTTATATCCTTTCCTCAAACACGTATACTTCATCAGCAGTAGTGCTGGTCTTTCTTTCAGAATAAAAATGTCTAATTTTCTGTTTGGGTTACACTTTTAGCCATGAATATTAATTTGTATGCATTTAAAAAAGAAAAAAAAACTTTGATTCAAAATTGCATGTAGGCAGTATAAAATGCTACTTTCAGAAAATATATATGGTATGTTTTGGAGTTTCATTTTAACTTTTATTTGGTCATTTAGATTTTATTTCTACATGTCAAGTACAAACATTGGTCTGGTTATCACAGGTGCAAAATGTTGAAAAAAGCATTGGCAGCAAAAGGGTTAGGATATGCTATTCAGGGAATGCAAAAGTGTTATAAGTAAAAAGTGGAACACTGTACTATTGAGAAAAGGGCAACAAATTGAATAAAATGCAATCGGGTAAGATTATACCCAAATCATCCAATAGTTTCACCGTGATCTACTGTATGCTGAGATAAAAATTCAGCAATACTGTAAAATGTACACTGTGAGTATTCTTAACAATTTACTAACTGAAATCTTAATAACTGGAATGTGTCGTAAATCTGTAAAAGAGTATTACACACACGTGGTCAACATTGTTGGTACCCCTCGTTTAATGACAGGAAAAACCCACAATAGTCACAGAAATAACTTGAATCTGACAAAAGTAATAATTAATAAAAAAATCTATGAAAATGAACAAATGAAAGTCAGACATTGCTTTTCAACCATGCTTCCACAGATTTTTTTTAAAAAATAAAACTCATGAAATAGGCCTGGACAGAAATGATGGTACCCCTGAAAATAATGTGACAAAAGGGACATGTTAAATCAAGGAGTGTCCACTAATTAGCATCACAGGTGTCTACAATTTTGTAATCAGTGAGTGAGCTATATAGAGGGCTACAGATACTCACTGTGCTGTTTGGTGACATGGTGTGTATCACACTCAACATGGACCAGAGGAAGCGAAGGAAAGCATTGTCTCAGGAGATTAGAAAGAAAATTATAGACAAACATGTTAAAGGTAAAAATTATAAGACCACCTCCAAGCAGCTTGATGATCCTGTGACTACAGTTACAGATATTATTCAGAAATTTAAGCTCCATGGGACTGTAGCCAACCTCCCTGGACGTGGCCACAGGAGGAAAATTGATGACAAATCAAAGAGACAGATAATACGAATGGTAACAAAAGAGCCCAGGAAAACTTCTAAACAGATTAAAGGTGAACTTCAAGCTCAAGGAACATCAGTATAAGATTGCACCATCCGTCGTTGTGTGAGCCAAAGTGTACTTCATGAGAGACGACCAAGAAGGACATCATTGTTGAAAAAAAAAATCATAAAAAAGCCAGACTACACGATGACAAGCCACAAAGCTTCTGGGAGAATTTCCCATGGACAGATGAGACAAAAATGGAACTTTTTGGCAAGGCATATCAGCTCTATGTTCACCAATGGAAAAATGAAGCATATCAAGAAAAGAACACTGTCCCTACTGTGAAACATGGAGGAGGCTCTGTTATGTTCTGCGGCTGCTTTGCTGCATCTGGCACAGGGTGTCTAGAATCTGTGCAGGGTAGAGTGAAATATCAAGACTATCAAGGGATTCTACAGAGAAATGTGCTGCCCAGTGTCAGAAAGCTTGGTCTCAGTCACGGGTCATGGGTCTTGCAACTGGATAGTGACCCAAAGCACACAGCTAAAAACACCCAAGAAAGGCTAAGAGGAAAACATTGGACTATTCTGAAGTGGCCTTCTATGAGCCCTGACCTAAATCCTATCGAGCATCTTTGGAAAGAGCTGAAACATGCCGTATGGAAAAGGCAACCTTCAAACACGAGACAACTGGAGCAGTTTGCTCTTGAGCAGTGGGCCAAAATACCTGTTGAGAGGTACAGAAGTCTCATTGACAGTTACAAAAATCGTTTGATTGCAGTGATTGCCTCAAAAGGTTGTGCAACAAAATATTACCGCATATACCGTGTATAAGCTGACCCGAGTATAAACCGACCCCCCTAATTTTGCCACAAAAAACTGGGAAAACTTATTGACTCGCGTATAAGCCTAGGGTGGAAAATGCAGCAGCTACTGGTAAATTTCAAAATTAAAATAGATACCAATAAAAGTAAAATTAATTGAGACTTAAGTAGGTTAAATGTTTTTGAATATCCATATTGAATCAGGAGCCCCATCTAATGCTCCATACAGTTCATGGTGGCCCCATAAGATGCTCCATACAAAATACGCCCCATATAATGCTGCACAAAGGTTAAAAATAGCCCCATAATATGCTCCATAGAATTATATGCCCCATATGATGCTCTATAAAGGTTATGGCCCCATAAAATGCTCCATAGATTATGCCCCCATAAGATGCTCCATAGATTATGCCCCCATAAGATTCTCCATAGATTATGCCCCATATGATGCTCCATATGATGCTCCATAGATTATGCCGCCATAAAATGCTCCATAGATTATGCCCACATAAGATGCTCCATAGATTATGCCCCATATGATGCTCCATATGATGCTCCATAGATTATGCCCCTTAAAATGCTCTATAGATTATGCCCCCATAAGATGCTCCATAGATTATGCCCCCATAAAGTGCTCCATATGATGCTCCATAAATTATGCCCCCATAAAATTCTCCATAGATTATGCCCCCATAAGATGCTCCATAAGATGCTCCATAGATTATGTCCCCATAAAATGCTCCATAGATTATGCCCCCATAAGGTGCTCCATAGATTATGCCCACATAAGATGCTCCATAGGTTATTCCCCATATGATGCTCTATATGATGCTCCATAGATTATGCCCCCATAAAATGCTCCCTAGATTATGCCCCCATAAGATGCTTCATAGATTATGCCCCCATAAAGTGCTCCATATGATGCTCCATAGATTATGCCCCCATAATATGCTCCATATATTTTATGCCCCCATAAGATGCTCCATAGTATAGGCCCCATATGCTGACGCTGCTGCAAAGTAAAAGTAAAATTAATTGAGACTTCAGAAGGTTAAATGTTTTTGAATATCCATATTGAATCAGGAGCCCCATATAATGCTCCATACAGTTCATGGTGGCCCCATAAGATGCTCCATACAAAATACGCCCCATATAATGCTGCACAAAGGTTAATAATGGCCCCATAATATGCTCCATATAATAATATGCTCCATATGTGCTCATAAAGTTATTCCCCATAAAATTCTCCATAGATTATGCCCCATAAGATGCTCCATAGTGCTCCAGATTATGTCCCCATAAAATGCTCCATAGATTATGCCCCCATAAGGTGCTCCATAGATTATGCCCCATAAGATGCTCCATAGGTTATTCCCCATATGCTTATATGATCTCCATAGATTATGCCATAAATGCCCATAGATTATGCCCCCATAAATGCTTCATAGATTATGCCCCCATAAGTGCTCCATAAGATGCTCCATAGATTATGCCCCATAATATGCTCCATATATTTATGCCCCATAAGATGCTCCATAGATATGCCCAATAGCGACGTGCTGCAGTAAGTAATATTGAACTCGAGTTAATTTTGATTCCATATGAATCAGAGCCCTATATATGCTCCATAGAGTTATGTGCCCCATAAATGCTCCATACAATACGCCCCATAAATGCTGCAAAGGTTATATGGCCCCATAAATGCTCCATATAATAATATGCCTATGCTGCTCATAAGTTATGCCCCATAAATGCTCCATAGATTATGCCCCATAGATGCTCCTAGATTATGCCCCATAAATGCTCCATAGATTATGCCCCCATAAGATGCTCCATATATTATGCCCCATAAGATGCTCCATAGATTATGCCCATATGATGCCCATATATGATCCATAATTTATGCCCCATAAATGCTCCATAGATAATGCCCCAATGTGCTCCTATGCTCATAATTATGTCCCCATAAAATGCTCCATAGATTATGCCCCCATAAGATGCTCCATAGATTATGCCCACATAAGATGCTCCATAGGTTATTCCCCATATGATGCTCTATATGATGCTCCATAGATTATGCCCCCATAAAATGCTCCCTAGATTATGCCCCCATAAGATGCTTCATAGATTATGCCCCCATAAAGTGCTCCATATGATGCTCCATAGATTATGCCCCCATAAAATGCTCCATAGATTATGCCTCCATAAGATGCTCCATAGATTATGCCCCCATAAGATGCTCCATAGATTATGCCCCCATAAAATGCTCCATAGATTATACTCCATAAGATGCTCCATAATATGCTCCATAGATTATGCCCCCATAATATGCTCCATATATTTTATGCCCCATAAGATGCTCCATAGTATAGGCCCTATATGCTGCCGCTGCTGCAAATAAAAAAAAAATGACATACTCACCTCTCGTCGCTGGGAGCCAGGTGCCGGTGTCCTGAGCAGGTGGGGACACCGGCTCGCTATGGGGGACAGGTGCCAGTGTCACCACTGGCTCAGGGCCCCGGCACCAGATATTCACCTGTCCCCGGTCATATTCATGACTTTAATGAGCGGTACCACGTGACCTCTGAAGGAAGGAGCCTGAGACCGTGGGAGAAGCAGGGGGCTGCAGAGACGAGCTAAGGGGTAAGTATGATCTGACACCCCTTCTCCCCCGCCTACCCCCTGGCGTATATGACTCACGTATAAGCCGAGAGGGGGACTTTCAGCCTTAAAAAATGGGCTGAAAATCTCAGCTTATACGCAAGTATATACGGTAAGTTAGGGGTACCATCATTTTTGTCCAGGTCTATTTTATGAGTTTTTTTTTTTTTTAATTCTGTGGAAGCATGGTTGAAAAGCAATGTCTGACTTTCATTTGTTCATTTTCATAGATTTTTGATTTATTATTACTTTTGTCAGATTCAAGTTATTTCTGTGACCATTGTGGGTTTTTCTGTCGTTAAACGAAGGGTACCAACAATTTTGACCACGTGTGTATTAATAATTGGCTCTTAAAACCATACATGGTATTCTCTTACTGCGCAGATACTTTGGATTCAGTTTTGACATTAGTTGTTAATCACATATAATAATCTTGACTTAAGTAGTCATAAAAAATCTAGTTTTTATATGCATCTTCTATGTTATGATATTCAACATGATTATATACATATACCCAAAATTCACATTATGATATCTTCTTATTACCTAAGAAAAACAACAATGTCTTTAATATAATACAATACAGTCCCAAAGTTTTACTACATCATAAGATAGGTAATTGCACTTGATCTGTTTTACTATTCTTCTACCATACCTGACATGTTGTGCTCCATCAACCGGTTGTCTTTACCAAGGCATGTATCCACCTGTGTGCTGTTGCATCCTATGTTAAGATCCATCTTGCAGAATGTAGGAGAGCCAGCCTGAGGTCCATGAGGAATATATTTCTTTCGTTTTCTTGGAAGTTTCTGTTTTGCCATAGCAAGGGAGTAGTACATTCCAAAATTGTTAACAATGACTGGAACAGGCATTGCAATTGTAAGTACACCAGCCAAAGCACATAGTGCTCCTACCAACATCCCTGACCAAGTCTGGGGATACATGTCACCATACCCCAATGTAGTCATAGTGACCACGGCCCACCAGAAACCAATTGGAATATTTTTAAACTGCGTATGCTTGCTTGCTGATGGATCATTTGGACTGGCACCTATTCTCTCAGCATAGTAGATCATTGTGGCAAATATTAAGACTCCTAGAGCCAAAAATATTATGAGAAGCAAAAATTCATTAGTGCTAGCTCGAAGAGTGTGCCCAAGCACTCTTAGTCCTACAAAATGGCGAGTTAGTTTAAAAATTCGTAGGATGCGGACAAATCTCACAACCCTGAGGAATCCTAATACATCCTTAGCAGCTTTGGAGGACAGCCCACTTAGTCCAACCTCCAGGTAAAATGGCAATATAGCCACAAAATCTATAATGTTTAGCAGATTTCTGACGAATTCAAGTTTGTCAGGGCAGAAAGTGACACGTACTAAAAACTCAAATGTAAACCATACCACACAAACTCCTTCAACGTATGTCAATGCAGGGTCAGTCTCAATTTCAATTAATGACACCATTTCTGTGCCGTTATTCACAGTTTCAGTTTTATTGATGATGGAATTAAATGCTTCATGGGTCTCCAGACAAAACGTTGTTATAGACACCAAGATGAAGAACAAGGAAGCAAAGGCGATGAACTGTAAGGAAACAAAAGAAATAAGATATAATTAGTGCATACTTTATAAGTTGAGGGTTTGTTGACAAATTAAAATTTTTAATTTGTTCTATTATAATCAGCAGTGTAAGCATATGGTATAGTAGCTTGAGGACAATTAAAAATGCTTATATTCCAGCTTAAAATTTTGAAGTTTTTAAAGGTAGTCTGTCCGCTGCTTTTGCAAAATGAGGGCAGCATGAAGTAGCAGCTGGGTCACAGATTTCAGGGATGTGTCACTTATTAGGCTGTTTGTTGTGATGCGGGAATATGCTCTACTAACGTCTTATCCGAGCATGCTCGGGTATTATCCGAGCAACTTGGACGTGCTCTTATATTATGTTCGAGTCCCTGTTTGACAGCCTCAACACATGTGGGGATTCCCTAACAAACAGGCAATCCCTACCTGTGAAGTGTCTGTCTAACAACCGCAAATCATGCAGCTGTGAGGACTCGAACATAATATACAAGCACTCCCAAGTTGCTCGGATAATACCTGAGCATGCTTGGTTAAGACATTATCAGAGCACATTCCCTCTTCACTAACTGTGTGCTGTTGTTTCTATACAATTAAGGTTTTGTCACCAGGAGATAATCACTGCCCAAACTGATGCTCACGTGAGACTTAAGGCTGGGTCTCACATAACGATACACCAGCGATCCCGACAACGATATGCACTTGTCAGGATCGCTGGTGTATCGCTACATGATCGCTGCTGAGCTGCCAAACAGGCAGCTCAGGCAGCGATCAGCACAGCGACACTGCGGGTAACATCGCTTAGTTACCCGCAGTGTACCTTGGATACCAGCGTGCTGATGCAGGGAGCTGGTATCCAAGGTACACAGCAAGTTTCCAAGCGCTGCGCGGTGCCTGGAAACCCGTTGTGTACCTTGGATACCAGCTCCCTGCATCAGGGCGCTGGTATCCAAGGTACACAGCGGGTTTCTAGGCACAGCCCCGCGCCTGGTAACCCGCTGTGTACCTTGGTTACCAGCGGATCGCTGGTCTCCCGCCTGTCACACGCAGCGATGCGTGCCTGTCAGCGGGAGACCAGCGATCAAAAAAATGTCCAGGACATTCAGCGACGATCAGCGATACCCGGCAGGGGGGCTGATCGTCGCTGAATGTCACACACAGCGATATCGCTGGGGAGATCGCTGCTGCCTCACAAAACTAGTGACTCAGCAGCGATCTCGGTAGCGATATCGCTATGTGAGACGGGCCCTTTAGTCTGACCATGCCCCTTACTTTGATAAGCAGCTTTCTGTCAATAGACAATTTACACAGTGTGGTGTGGATGGGGTTAGCTTTCTGATCTCTGCTACATCTAAAACCCCTGATTGTGTCACAACTGCTGCACCAAAAAAACTAATATTTTGCTGGAATCAGGGTCTCTTTTCCTACATTATGCAGCTCTCAGATTAGATAGAAAAAATCTAGTGACAGATTTTTTTAAGCCTCTTGCCTACAATTTTCTTCACAATTTTTTAATTTTTCCCTTCCCTCCTTCTAAGGCTAAGTGCACACGTTCAGGAATGTTTGCAGAATATTCCTGATCAAAAACTGACTTTTTTCGCGGTAAAAACGTGGATTTTGCGTGTTTTTGGCACGTTTTTTGCGCGGATTTGATGCATTTTAACCGTGATTTTTCCCTGAACTTTCTAGGTCAATAATATAGCGGGAAAAACGCTAGAATTCCGCGAAATTAATGAACATGTTGCTTCTTTTTCCACGATGCGTTTTTTTCACGGAAAAAAACGCACCATGTGCACAAAAATTGCGGCCTTCATTCTAAATGATAGGATGCTTAATTCATGCGTTTTTGACACGTTTTTTCCCGCGAAAAAACGCAAAAAACGCAAATAATCCTGAACGTGTGCACATAAGCCTCATAATAATAACTTTTTGATTATTTCATTGACATAGCTATTCTAGGGCTTATTTGTGTGCGAAGAGTGGCCATTTTTTTTGTTTTTTTAATGACCTGGAAACATGATTCTCCAGGTGAGTATGGTTATGGCAATACTAAAATGTAATATGATGCCTTCCTATGTTAATAGTGATTAATAAATTATCTATTTTAATGCTTTACTAATAGGATATGCTATGAAGAGCCCCAAAGAGTTGGCATGCCCTACTTTCTTGAACATTCAAGCAGTTTCTCAAGCAAAATTTCAAAATTGTTGAATTTTTATAAAGCAGAAGAAGCCAAACTTTGCCAGTTTTCAGTTTATTATGAAAAAGTTAAACAAAACATGCAACTATATTGATTGTCATTTTTAATTATAGGCTCATAATCTGATTACTAAATGTAATTTTGTCTGAATATTTATGTAATACCAAAATGACAATTCGGTGTGGCTTCCATCATGCTTTTTTGGAGCAGTGTTTAATGCAGATTTCTGAGTCAAAGCCAAGAATGGATCAAAAGTGAAGGAAAATCCATTTAGTAATCACTTCTCTTATCTTTGGTGTCCAGTCCTATGTTTGACAACATAAAAAGCTGCCTGTGTAATTCCAACCTTACTAACTGCTGCATGGAGACACCATATGGCAGCACATGGAGTGTTTAGGGACTCTGTATGCTGACGCACAGGCTCCATGCACACACTTTTCACATGAACATGAGCCCTAAATGACAATGTTGTTTTATAAATGTGATTATATTTAGTACAACGCAAATTCCCATGCTTGCTAAAATCATGTAGATAAATGGAAGTGGATGGCAAATAAACAGTTATTGTAGGTTAGTTAAAAATATAATTAAGTGTTTGACAAGCCTATAAAACATTGTCAGAATAATACATTTGTCTGATTTTGTATTCTCTGCTCTGCATTAACATGGGCTTAGGTACTTATTAGCTGTAAAAGAAACCTTCCTCTCAGAGTTAATCACTGTAATTAAATACAGGATACCTAAACAATCGGATCAGGTAAATACCTTACTACTGAAATGTATCATATTGGAGACGCAAGACACGCCGGGGCAGATTTATCAATATAAATACGTTGAACATATGGCATTCAGGTAAAAAATATTCACGGAGCCTCTGATGCTTTTTTTAACACAGATGAGCTTGGATGGCAATATCACCTAGAGATGAGCTTATAATGTGACAGAACAAGGACACAAATATAGGAGATGCAAAGCTACCGGTTACTTCAAGGTACTGGTGCGTAAAGGAACACAAAGGACCCCGTTCATCAAATTGTTTACACCAGAAACATCAAGATCTGCAAATTTTTGCCAATTTTGTAGTTTCACGTTAGTTCTGACCAGCTCCATCAAAATGGGCATGGCGACGTCCACTCATCAAATTCATGACGAATTGTGGTCAGACGCACGCATATAAATTAATCAGGTGCCTTTGACTCCACCTCGTACCTTCATCAAAACTGGCAAGAACAACATTGGTATTGATCACATGGGGCTAAATTCCTCTCTATCGCCTGAGAAAATGCTAGTGCTAATATTGACACATAGTAGGCCAGGGACCTGTTAAGTGGTCAAAAATGGCCAGTTTTTATTCTCATTAGATATTACTCACTAGGTAGTTATACAAAGCAACCTAAACACAAGTCCTCAGAAAATCCAGTGAGTAATGCCCACTTGGTGAAGATCATAAAAATTAGCACAAACCGGCAAATTTAAAAAATTCAATAAATAAAAATAAAAGAATACTCGGAAGCATTGGGGAAACTTTTTGTCCTCTTTAAATGTATTACTTTATTGTGGGGTGCAGATATAGATATGGTTACCCTAATAACATAAATGATGAAAAGAATGGAGCAGAAAGAAGCAAATAATTGTAGTTACTTTTCTTATTTTCATAGGTTTTAGTGTTTTTGTGGGTTGAGTTGCTTCTGAAATATTGCAGCTTGGTTTACGAATTAACCTACAAACATCCTTCTCTGTCATCAAAAGGAAATAATTCTCTATTCCCTTTCATATTTTTCTTCTTTTTTGAAGATCAAGAAGACATTGAAAAAAAGAATTCATGCTTTCAGCAAAGTTGGTTTTACATGTCTGTTTTGGGATTCGTCTATTGTATTTCCTGTTTTAAGTTAAAGCAAGATATGTATATCTTCACAATGAAATTGCTTGCTAAATGCATAATTCAGCAGCTTTCATTAACAATTTCCACTCATTACTTTGCTGCATAGTCTGTGCAACTCCTGTAAACAGATGTTTGTACTGCTGTTTCTGATATGGATCCTAAAGCACAAGCCTTCTGGCTGTGTTGGCTTTCTCTGCTCTACCTCACTTTATCTTAAGTTTAGCAAGCTCACTGATCACAGCACTGACAGCGGCGGCTGTAAGCGTGCCTTAGGACATTGAAAGCTAGCTCTACACCTATGCACTGTAGAGCCATCTGTCAATCAAAGTACTGGGGAGTGCTTCCAGTCGCCACTCTCAATGCTGTCAGTGGTAACTGAAGCCACACCAGCACATCTGTTGGACTGTAAGACGGTGGTTACCAGGAGCAATTAAGTTAATTTTCTCCCAGGTGCCAGGCACATTTCTAACACTATTAACCTGAAGACTAAAACTATATCTGGAGGAATAAAGTTAATTTTCTCCCCGGAGCCACACTATCAGTAATGCAGCTGGACACCTTTCTAATTCTATTAACCTTAAGCTTAACCGTACATCTGCAGGTTAATAGTTTTATTTGATGTAGGAGGTTCCTATTAAATCTATCAAATATGTGATTGTTAAAACTTTATTTAGTGACCTTTCCCCTCTTGTCTGCAATCAGCCATGTGTGTTCTATTTATACGGACTCTTGGATGCTTCTCTTTCCATTTATGCTGTCCA
The DNA here is from genome assembly GCA_033576555.1 of Oophaga sylvatica. Classification (NCBI taxonomy): domain Eukaryota; kingdom Metazoa; phylum Chordata; class Amphibia; order Anura; family Dendrobatidae; genus Oophaga; species Oophaga sylvatica. The sequence goes on along the minus strand of JARQOD010000004.1, from coordinate 204,026,108 downwards.
AGAAGAGGGATGATTTTGCATAGAGTGAAAGGTGAGAATTTTTTTAGGAACAGCAGATCATAAATGCTGTACTGTACAGAGTCTATACAAGAAGGAGAACATAAATATAACTATCAGCAGACAAGAGGTGGAGAGGTCATGGTGACTATGTAACAGGGTATGAAGAAACACAGAGATACCACAGCAGATACTGAAGATTCTGAACGCTATAAGGCCTCATTCAGACGTCTGTTTTGCATATACGTGTCCTATCCATTTCTTTCATGGTATCTATTACAATCTGTGGTGCTATTCACATGTACGTGTTTTGTCATGGAACCTAAGTCTATGCAAAACTCACCAAGATATGTCCATTTTTCTATGGTATCTCGGATGAAAAGTACCAATACAAGTCCAGGGGTCCTTGAAAAATACGGATGGCACAAAGATGGCAGTGTATTGTCCATATATACCCTTGCAAAGTATTGGAGAAGATTTGTAATGTATTTATCCATCCGTAAAAAACATCGATAACACAATGATCCAAAACAATGATGACATCGATACCGTTTCTTCACGCTCATGTTTAAACACAGATGTGTGAATGAGGACTTAGCAGAAACAGTACTTATTGTATCCGAGGTGATAGAGCATTCATTTGATTCATCCAACTATGAAGAAAAAATCATTTTGATGTTTGAATCGTCCTTTCTCAACACTTAAAGGATGTACCACCTTTGTTCATTTCTTGAAACAATAATTATTGTTATACTTTAAAAATATAATAATAATTATAATTTGTGTCCCAATTTTCGTACAGATCTTGTATATATTTGTACAGGCCATTGAGATTACAATTTTTTTTGGATGGCAATATCACCTAGAGATGAGCTTATAATGTGACAGAACAAGGACACAAATATAGGAGATGCAAAGCTACCGGTTACTTCAAGGTACTGGTGCGTAAAGGAACACAAAGGACCCCGTTCATCAAATTGTTTACACCAGAAACATCAAGATCTGCAATTTTGCAATTTGTAGATTTCAGTTAGTTTTGACCACTCCAGCAAATGGTGCATGGCGACGTCATCATCAATTCATGCGAATTGGTCAGACGCACGCATATAAATAATCAGGTGCTTTGACTCCACCTCGTACCTTCATCAAAACTGGCAAGATAACATGGTATTGATCACATGGGGCTTGAAACAATAATTATTGTTATACTTTAAAAATATAATAATAATTATAATTTGTGTCCCAATTTTCGTACAGATCTTGTATATATTTGTACAGGCCATTGAGATTACAATTTTTTTTGGATGGCAATATCACCTAGAGATGAGCTTATAATGTGACAGAACAAGGACACAAATATAGGAGATGCAAAGCTACCGGTTACTTCAAGGTACTGGTGCGTAAAGGAACACAAAGGACCCCGTTCATCAAATTGTTTACACCAGAAACATCAAGATCTGCAAATTTTTGCCAATTTTGTAGTTTCACGTTAGTTCTGACCAGCTCCATCAAAATGGGCATGGCGACGTCCACTCATCAAATTCATGACGAATTGTGGTCAGACGCACGCATATAAATTAATCAGGTGCCTTTGACTCCACCTCGTACCTTCATCAAAACTGGCAAGAACAACATTGGTATTGATCACATGGGGCTTGAAACAATAATTATTGTTATACTTTAAAAATATAATAATAATTATAATTTGTGTCCCAATTTTCGTACAGATCTTGTATATATTTGTACAGGCCATTGAGATTACAATTTTTTGATTTTGTAGTGCAATTACTAACTTATTTATGTGTCTAGAGCTGAATGCCCTACTCAGAACCCATTGGACAAATGTAAATAAATGCAAGGAAACTCATAAGAATCTGGGTAGGTAAGTTGAGCTTTTAAAATCTGATCTTTTCTGGAATGATAAAGTTTTACATATACATATGCATTCTAAACTGGGTTCAAATGATGTTAGCAGTTCATATCAATAATATAACAAATGGCGTGTCTTATTTTACAAGTTAAAGTATGGAATCTGAGTAATCACAGGGCACATTATATCACATTGTCTGGCCTCTTGAAAGAAACTTCATTGTAAAGCAAAGAAAAAGCGGATCCAGTCAATACACCCAGCGCTATTTTGAGTGAATAGTATAATTATGTTCAAAGGAAATTACAGCACCTGCTATGATTAAGCAAAATACCCGTGCTCTCTGCTCTGCACTCCTACTTTGTAGCTCTCAAGTAATATGTAAGTAGTATCTTTATTTTAAAATATAGATCATTGTGGAAAGAATTTTCTTTCAAAATAAGAATGACATCATTTATTTTCCTTATTCCCTGTTACAGATACTTGTCTACTCATTCTGACTGTGGCAAACAAAGCCCTAGGGTAGCAATTTACTCATTACTAGTTTCTCCGGTAGCTCATAATATCTAGTGGATACATTGTGACTGATGATTGTCATATAATTTCTAAGATAAATAAAGCCAATCATCTTTAATGGATTGAAAGAGGGGTAAATGTGATTTTTTTCGTTAATTAGTAATCAACGCTATAATTTTTATTTATCAATCAATTGTACACATGTAGATTAGAAACTTTGTAATATGTTTTATCAGAGAGATCTGCTTCTTTCTCCACCAGGACTGAACATTCATTTTCAAAATTCTCAAATCTTGGGTAAAATTTGTATTCAGTGAAGACAAATTATTACATGCTGAGATAGCTAACAGTCGGTTTATATTAGACTCTGTGTAGAAAGGAGGAAGGAGGAGGAGCTGTTCCTCTAGATCCACCATCCTCCTGCTTTCACCCTTTTACATAGAATCTCATCAGTAGCAACTGTCATCTCATATCTCATTAATGTAAAAATCTGTCTTCACCGAAGATGGATTTTACCTGGGAAATGAGAATTTTGAAAATGAATGATCAGTCCTGGCTGAGAAAGAAGCAAATTTCTCCAAGATATAATACAAAGTTTCTTATCTTCTTGTGCATTATTGATTTATTAATTGGCAATTAAAAAGACAGTTATACTTTAATGTCTATAGTTTCAACACATGCAATTGTTATATTGTTGCAAAATTCTCATTATCATGTGCTTGTTTTAACTTGCATGGAAAGTGCTAAAAGTTATACACTATAAAAACTATACCTACTACCACCCCCTTACAATAATTTAGCTACACATCCAGTCTCAAATTAAATTTTGTAAAGTCTTCTCAAATATTAATGGGAATTTCCAAAATATTTCATCTGTACATTTAGGTGCCTTACAGCATATCAATAGCACTAATTATGTAACTGAAAAAGCAATAAATCATCTTTATTTAGGGATTATTAATCCTTATTAAGTACATGTGTAACACTAATATTCAGAGGTGTATCTAGGCTTTCTGGCACCCGGGGCAAGAATTCGGTTCGGCGCCCCTCCCAAGCATATTTGTGATTTGCACACTTAGTCATGTACCGACGAGCTGCTCTCCCTAATGCTCTCAATATTCAGTGAAAAACTGAGAGAAGGAAGAGAAGCTCGTTGTCACAGGACCATAAGTATGAAAATTGCATGAGTGAAGTGTCCATGTGATGACTGCTGGAACCTGCAGAGCTGAATCCTGACATTGCAGCTTCTGAATTCTCACAACGAATGCACTGCACACTTTTAGGATTCTCACTTACCGATGGCAAGAGTACACCGTCATGTCAGCACAAGCATGTGATTTATATACTTCTGGCCACATTCTGACTAGACGTGCCCGGCCTCGCTCTGTTCATTTTCATTGAGTGAGGCCACACATGTCTAGTCAGCACATGACCGCATGTATGTAAATCACCGGCATGAAAGAATCCTAACAGCGTGCAGTGCGCACTGTGAGAATTCAAAAGTCTGCAGTCACATAGAATGACTGCAGACTCATCACAGACCTGGACAACCCCTTTAATGCTCCTAACATAAATAAAACATGAGAATTAGTCAGTTTCACAAATAACATTTTTACATCCAGAAACCCTATAGATGACGTCGTCTCTGGAGTCGGTCTCCTTCTTTTCTTCTTCTTGTCCAGACCCCATGATGAGTTTTCTCATCCACAGCTATCTCTGCAGACCTCCATCTTCTCCAGTCTTCTGCACCAACTCTCCACACGACGCCCTTAAAGACAGAAGAGTCATTATAATGCTCCCGAATAAAAATATCTGCATTATACTGTCGCCTCACACTGTTCCCCTCCCTCCTCATACTGTCTGCTCTCACATCCCCCCTGTTCACCATACTGTCTCCTCATATATTTACCCCCTCACTCTCTATTCTGTCTGCTCACAGATACCCCTGACTCCCCATACTATGTCTGCACACATCCCATCACCCTCACTCCCCATACTGTGTCCACATACATTTACCCGTTCGCTCCCTATACTGTCTGCACCCATCCCCCCACTCACCATACTGTGTCTGCACCTACCCCCATACTGTTTCCTCATACATGCCCTCATACATACTCTTCAGTGTCCTCAAATCCCCCACACACATTAAATGCCCCCATCCCCACTCTAAATCCCCCACACACATTAAATGCCCCATCCCCACTCCAAATCCCCCACACACATTAAATACCTCCATCCCCATGCCAAATCCCCACCACACATTAAGTACCCCCATCCCACTCCAAATCCCCACACACATTAAGTATCCCCATCCCACTCCAAATCCCACCACATAAAGCACCCCATCCACACTCTAAATCTCCCCACATAAAGTACCCCATCCACACTCCAAATCCCCCCACACATAAAGTAACCCCAATCCACACTCCAAATCCCCCCACACATAAAGTACCCCATCCCCATTCCAAATCCCCCACACAGAAAGTACCCCATCCCATTCCAAATCCCCCCACACATAAAGTATCACCCATCCACCTCCAAGTCCCCCCACACATTATGTACCCCACTCCAAATCCCCCACACTTTATGTACCCCCCACTGAAAATTCCCCCACATATTATGTACCCCCAACCCAAATCCCCCACACATTTTGTATCTCCCTCTCCAAATCCCCCCACACATTATGTATCCCCACTCCAAATCCCCCACACATTATGTACCCTCTCACTCCAAATCCCCCCACACATTATGTACCCCTCACTCCAAATCCCCCCACACATTATGTACCCTCTCACTCCAAATCCCCCACACATTATGTACTCCTCACTCCAAATCCCCCACACACATTATGTACCCTTCACTCGAAATCCCCCACACATTATGAACCCCTCACTCCAAATCCCCCACACATTATGTACCTCCTCACTCCAAATTCCCCCACACATTAAGTACCCCTCACTCCAAATTCCCCCACACATTATGTACCCCTCACTCCAAATCCCCCACACATTATGTACCCCTCACTCCAAATCCCCCACACATTATGTACTCCTCACTCCAAATCCCCCCACACACATTACGTACCCCTGACTCCAAATCCCCCACATATTATGCACCCCCTCACTCCAAAACCCCCCCACACATTATGTACCCCTCACTCCAAATCCCCCCCACACATTATGTACCCACTCACTCCAAATCCCCCCTACACATTATGTATTCCTCACTCCAAATCCCCCCCACACACATTACGCACCCCACTCCAAATCCCCCCACACACATTGTGTACCCCCTCACTCCAAATCCCCCCACACACATTATGTTCCCCAACATCTCCCATCTTCGGTGGTTTCTTCAGCTCCACAGTCGAGCACACTTACCACCAGTGTTCCCTCTGGGCGCCAGTGAGTGACGTCAGCAGCTTAATCACATGACCGGCGGCCAGAGCTTCAATTGTACTGGCGTCTGTATAGACGCCAGTACAATTGATCCCATGGGAGCCGGCATGCGCAGCTTCTCTGCGTCGGCTGTCAGCTTGACAGCCGGCACAGGGAACTGCCGACTCCCAGGCCAGGGGCGGCAGAATGCAGCAGCGGGGAGACTCTGCGGACCGCCGCATTAGGCGGCCCGATTGCACCCCACCTGCTGGCTGCGCCGGGGCACATGCCCCGGCTGCTCCCCCTGGATACACCTCTGCTAACATTTATAGCTACTGTGACAGTGTCACTGGTTTTATATGTGAGGGGAGGTATGTGTCACACAGGATGCTCTCCTGTGTGAACTAAGACCTACTTCATTTATCTGCCAGCATGTTATATGCTGGTAGGGTTACCTCCCCTCAGGGTGTGGCTGAGCAATGTATAAAAGCTCAGTCCTGTTTTTTTTTTCTGAATGTGTGGTCTGGAGAGGAAAGTCTCCAGACAGTATAGTGGAAGCTACCGAGCTTTCCACAAGGACTTTAACAGTGCGGTTTATGCTACCGAGAGCGGGCGGAACCCACTCATCTATGGACTGAGTTATTGTTTGTTTTTTTTATGTTTTTCCTGTTTAACCCAGAGGGGTCATGTTTACTTTTCCTGCAAAACCTGCATGAGTTTATGGCTGATAATAAACCAGCAGAAAGACAACCCAGAGAACGTGTGTCCTGAGTCTGCCTCCAAGAGAGCCGAGCGAGTCGTCTTACCACACTACATTACTCATAATTTTCCTGTTTCTCCAATGCAACAATTTTACTGCCACATATGCTAGTAATACAACATGTCTATAAGTGTTCTCCATAGCTAGACTATGAGGGCTAGATCTTGGTACCAATATAAAGCAAACCAGATGTGTCAACTATAGATAATGTTGCCCAGACTCCCTACGGTAATTGTAAGTACTTAGCATGGGAAACCATAAAACTTAACTTTTACTAAGATACATTAAAATACTCAAAATCACAAGCAAGTAACACTTATAGCAAACATTGTATAGAAAAGTACCCAAGAAGACAGCAGTGCAGATAAAATATGGAAAGATCTCATCTATGTCGGTAAAGATCAATAATATAGAACCACTCTGCCTAGTTCCTATCAGGCAAATGTTAGGCGAGATCCTTATACCCCTGTTCTGCCTTCTTACACGTTGACACGATGTGCAATCTAGCATACAGCCTAAACCACGATTCTATCTTCAAATAAGCAGACTGTCCTCTGTAGTTTAACTTGTTTATTGGTGAACAGTATAGAACATGCGCGGTAAAACTATAAAAATACAAATGACATAGATAAGTATTGGGCACACAGCTGACACTTTACAATTAACAGGAAAGTATACAGTATGATGCAAACTTTACACAGGATTCTAATAACATCTCCTTTGCACTGGCTGCTATACAGTTAATAACCTCCTAAACACTGCATTGCTAGAGAAGATATTGATCTTACCAGATATGATTTACCAGGATAGCAAACTCAAGTTGGAGAGGTTACAGGAGAGCACATGAACACATGTATTCCCTGAAGTACATGGAAGAAAATGGAGCGTCTTCTTCCCAGCATACCTTGCTTCAATCCCACAATACAATACTCTATCTGCTTGTTAAAGGCACAGGCTATAAATTCAGCAACCACTAGATGGTGCTATAACAAACAAACCAGCACACAGTACAAAACATACTGCCCTGTACTCAGATGGGCAGAACAACCTCTTTGAGTTTTTAGTGCCACTGCACAACTCAAGTCATCTATTTCTATACACTGTGTGCAGAATTATTAGGCAAATGAGTATTTTGATCATATCATCCTATTTATGCATGTTGTCCTACTCCAAGCTGTATAGGCTTGAAAGCCAACTAACAATTATGTAAATCAGGTGATTTGAATCTCTGTAATGAGGAGGGGTGTGGTCTAATGACATCAACACCCTATATAAGGTGTGCTTAATTATTAGGCAACTTCCTTTCCTTTGGCAAAATGGGTCAGAGGAGAGATTTGATGGACTCTGAAAAGTCAAAAATTGTGAGATGTCTTACAGAGGGATGCAGCAGTCTTGAAATTGCCAAACTTTTGAAGCGTGATCACTGAACAATCAAGTGTTTCATGGCAAATAGCCAACAGGGTCGCAAGAAGCGTGTTGATAAAAAAAGGCGCAAAATAACTGCCAATGAATTTGAACAAGAAACATGGGCGAAGAAATATGTTAAGACTGATTTTTCTACAGTTTTATGGACTGATGAAATGAGAGTGACTCTTGATGGGCCAGATGGATGGGCCCGAGGCTGGAGCAGTAAAGGGCAGAGAGTTCCACTCCGGCTCAGATGCCAGCAAGGTGGAGGTGGGGTACTGGTATGGGCTGGTATCATCAAAGATGAACTTGTGGGATGTTTTCAGGTTGAGGATGGAGTGAAGCTCATTCCCACGACCTACTGCCAGTTTCTGGAAGACACCTTCTTCAAGCAGTGGTACAGGAAGAAGTCGGTATCGTTCAAGAAAAACATGATTTTCATGCAGGACAATGCTCCATCACATGCATCCAAATACTCCACAGCGTGGCTGGCCAGTAAAGGTGTAAAATAAGAAAAAATAATGACATAGCCCCCTTGTTCACCTGATCTGAACCCCATCGCTCTAGACTTCGGAGTGAGCAGACGTGTCTGTCTGCTCTCTGCAAGTCAGAGGATATAACAAGGCACCGTGCTACTGGCAGCCCATTGCAGCAGCAGCTACTCTTTTGTTTCTTTTGTCTCTGTATGTTGTCTGTTCTTTTGGACATTTTTTGGACTTTCTACTGGCTTTGATACCTTTATGGACTCCTAATTTGCAACCGCGGATTGATGGATGCTTTATACTCTGTGGATCGCACTGTTCCTGTATGACGGACCATTGTGGGAAGGAGGAAACCATTCACCCATACAACCAACTGCCTCTGGACACGTAGCGCTGGATCAGCACCTGGATCTGCCACTACTATGTACATTCCCCTACAGGTACATGCAACTCCCAAATGGATACCAGTATTGCAACGCACCCATGGACATGAATCTAATGCAACCACTACCAGCTTCAGTTCCACAATACACACAGCTTCAGCCTTGTTGGTTACTGATGCAGCCATCCGTGTACAGAGGAGAACACTGGAAACAGTCAGATATGGCGCGGACTGGAGCAAAGGACAGGGACACTGATCTGCTGGTTGCCCCTAAGTCTGTCACTAAATGTGTTGTGTATTCAAGGGATCGACTTCTGGAGCTGAGCAGGATGAAGGCTACTACAGCTGTGGACATACCACTTATTCCCGTGAAGTGTGGAGACCTTTCAGAGGCTGCAGAGCAGGAAAAAAGGTGAAGTCCAGGAGAAGAAGGTTTAAACCAGCAGTCCCATCCATTATCATGGGTAATGTACACTCGCTGGGAAATAAGACGGATGAACTTCTAGCTCTGTGTAAAACCCAGATGGAGTTCAAGGAATGCAGTCTCATGTGCTTCACAGAAACCTGGTTACATGGGGATGTTCCTGATTCAAGTGTTTCGATTCCAGGGTTTCACATGGTCCGCGCTGATAGAGACAAAGCTAAGTGGGGTAAGAAAAAGGGTGGTGGGGTGATATTATACATTAATAACAGATGGTGCAATCAGCGTCATTTTACGGTTAAGGAAAGTCACTGCAGTCAAAACATTGAACTCTTAGCAGTTGGCCTCAGGCCCTACTATTTACCTAGAGAATTTTCCATTTGCATTACAGTAGTCCTGTATATCCCTCCATCCGCAAACCAAGAGGCGGCTGGGGAAGTATTGTCAGGGGTGTTAGACTGCATTCAGACAAAGCACCCAAACTCGTTAACTGTAATCTCTGGGGACTTTAACAGAGCCATGATCTCAAAGGCTCTTGCAAAGTTCTATCAATATGTAAAATGTGCCACAAGGAACAGCAGTATACTGGATCTCCTCTATGCGAATTTTAAAGACGCCTATTCATCATCTGCATTACCCTCTCTGGGGAAATCAGACCACAACCTCATACTATTGTCTCCATCATACCAACCTGTTGTCAGTAAACAACCAGTGACAATAAAATTAATTAGGAAGTGGACTCCAGCGGCAGAGGAGGCTCTACGAGACTGCTTTGACCTCACAGACTGGGAGGTGATATGCGACAGGGGAGAGCATGATGATGTAAATGATATTGTCGGGCGAGTAACGGATTATATAAATTTTTGTACTGACACTGTTGTACCAGCTAAAAAGATTCGATGTTATGCAAATAACAAGCCTTGGATTACAAAAGAATTGAAACATTTACTAAGCAAGAAAAAACTGGCATTTAAAATGAAGGATACTAAGAAACTGAAATGATACAAAGGGACTTAAAGGGGAAAATTAAGAATGCCCGTGAGGCGTTCCGAATTAAATTAGAAAATAAATTGTCACAGAACAATTTCATGGAGGTGTGGTCGGGCATGAAACAGCTAACTGGGTTCAAGGCAAAGTCGGAGCATGGGGAAGTGGATCTGCCATGGGCTAATGAAATGAATGAGTTTTTCAACAGATTCACCAACACAAGCACAGCGTCATCAGAAATGGGGGATGGATCTGGGAAAAGATCAGCAGCATTGACATTGGGGGATAAGCTGCCTGCTTTCACTGTCTCCCAAAGCGACATGAGAAGACAGTTTAGCAGACTTGTTATTGGCAAACCAGCTGGGCCTGATGGCCTCAGCCCACGTGTCCTCAGAGCATGTGCAAACCAACTGTGTACTGTCTTCCAGCACCTGTTTAACTGGAGCCTTCAATCACAGGGGGTACCAGAACTGTGGAAGACCACCTGCCTGGTGCCGATTCCTAAGACCACTTTTCCAACTTCCCTACATGACTATCGTCCAGTGGCCTTAACATCACATGCTACGAAGTCCTTGGAGAGAATAATACTCGCCTACTTGTGCCCGAGGGTGAGGGCCTACACTGACCCCCTGCAGTTTGCGTACCAGCAGAGGTTGGGGGTGGATGATGCTGTAGCATCTGTTCTACATACAATGCATTCGTTCTTGGACAATGATGGCACTGCAGTGCGTGCCATGTTTTTTGACTTCTCAAGTGCTTTCAATACCTTACAGCCACCCTTACTACGTAATAAGTTGACTGCTATGGCGGTAGATGAGGGGATGGTGAACTGGATAAGTGACTACCTGACGGACAGGCCGCAGTTTGTAAGGATGGGAGAGGTGGTATCTGGCAGTGTACGGAGCAGTGTTGGAGCCCCTCAGGGTACAGTGCTGTCACCCTTCCTCTTCACATTGTATACAGCTGACTTTCAGTATAAATCTGATTTTTGTCACCTCCAAAAATTCTCAGATGACTCCGTGATTGTAGGGGGCATTGTGGAGGTCTGGGGGGAGGAGGAATATAGAAGGGTGGTTTCTGACTTTGTGGATTGGTGTCAGACTAAATGTCTAGAACTAAATGTAAAGAAAACCAAGGAGATGGTGGTGAGTTATAGAAGGAAAAAGGAGGATTACTTACCAATCAATATTGATGGCCAGGGGGTTGAGATTGTTGAGAGCTACAAATATTTGGGGGTTCACCTTGACAGTAAACTTGATTGGAGGTGTCATACAGAAAAGGTTTACAAGAAGGGAATGAGCAGACTGTACGTTCTGCGGAAGCTCAGGTCGTTCAATGTGTGCAGTAAAATGCTGGAGATGTTCTACCAGTCCGTTGTAGCAAGCGCCATCTTTTTTGCTATCATTTGCTGGGGCAGTAGTGTGCGAGTAGCTGACGCTAATAAGCTCAACAAACTTATCAAGAAGGCAAGTGCAGCTGTTGGCCTCCATCTTGACTCTTTTGAGGAGGTATTGGAGGATAGAATTCAGAAGAAGTGTAGGGCTATAATGAACAATAATACACACCCACTATGTTAGGGATCGAGTTCCAGCTTCTGCACAAGGGGAATCTCGAACCATCCATGCTGTGGTCTCCGATCCATCTCCAGCCGCAGTGGATTCTGCTCAGCAGAGACATCGGTCCCAGCGTCTTGCCCAGTCTAGGACTGTGCAGAGGATTACTGCTGCTTCTCCAGGTTCTGCTATTGTAGCCAGTACTGGTCAGCGACGAGCAGACGTCTTTAAGGCTAAGTCCTGCGTTTCCCTTCTGAGCATGCCCAGGGTAAGATCTCTCATTGGAGATCAGGGGTCACATGCTCAGGTACTGCAGCAGCTCCTATTGGTCCGCCAGGAAGGTCCTGAAACTACACGTGTTCTGAAACAGTTTCCTATTGGTCCTTTTCTGGCAGGCTCTGTAGTTGCTGTATGACCATGCGGCCATGCGCTAGTATCAATTGCATTATGCGCTTTGCACCAGTGTGATCTTGCACGCATGTGTTAGGGCTCGGTTGAAATAAGCCCCTAGAATACCGTCACCTCCGGTGAGGAGACTTGTATGCACGTGTTTAGGGCTTGGCTGATATAAGCCCCAAGAATACCGGCTTCTCCGGTGAGGAGATTGTCTGATTGCGTTGCTGATTGCGTTACTATGGACTGCTGTCCGCACAGCAGTTGTCTGTGCATCCCTGTGGAGTTAACAGGACACAGTCCATATCTCTGCGTCTCTACCTTAGCGACACTGTGATGTAACAGAGTTCTCTTATACAGCCATATAGTGCCACAATATCTATAGTTGCGACTCTGTGAAGTAACAGAGTTTGCCATACCGCCATCTTACTAGCAGCAGGCTCTGCCTGCACTGTTATGTTTCGGTAGCTGAGGAGTGCAGGTAAAAAAGGCAATACACCAGAGCAGTTGGAATCTATGGGATTGCAGTACCCTGACTAACCACCACAACTAGAGGCAGCCGTGGAGCGTTCCTACGTTGGTCCTAGACGCCTCGTCACAGCCTGAGAAACTAACTACACCTAAAGATAGAAATAGGAAAGCTATCTGCCCCGGAGCAGAACCCCAAAGATAATAGAAAGCCCCCAAACATGTAATGGCGGTTAGATAAGAGGAAATACTGACACAGAAAGAAAATAGAATGAGCAAACGCTGGGGCCCAAACTATCTAAATAGAAAAGGACAGGAAGGGTACTTACTGCAATCCCAGAAAACCCTGAAAAAACACCAACTCTACTAATTTCAAAATCACCTGAGATCACACGACCTCTACCACCTAAATTAGCTCTCTGGTGTAACAAAATCAAAACAGCAGCCACTGAAAAAACTGGAAAAAGCAAAAGAACAAAACTCAGAGGCTGAACTAACTGAGAAGGCAGAAGCCCCCGGAGGGGACCCAGAAGGCCCCCAAAGAAGTGCAGGACAAAATGCAAAAATATAGCAAAAACACAAAAGAAGAAAAATTCTTATCTGGTAGCAGGAGATGCAGACACGACACAGCAGGCTACAAGGGAAACTGGAATGAAGGATTCAGACCAGAACAATTGATCACCGGCAACCCTGATGGGAAAATGACTCCCTTATATAAGACCAGTCAGTAACACCTGATTCCCAGTCCTCACAATCTTCACTAGTACCGCTTGTAACCACCAGAGGGAGCCTCTGCTCAGAACTCATCTCAAACCCATTCACAACAGTACCCCCCCCTTGAGGAGGGTCACCGAACCCTCATTTGAGCAACCAGGTCGGTCAGGATGAGTTCTATGATACGCACGGATAAGTCTCCTAGCATGGATGTCCGAAGCAAACACCCAAGAATTGTCTTCCTGACCATAACCTCTCCATTTAACCAAATACTGGAGTCTTCGTCTAGAAAAACGAGAATCCAATATTTTCTCAACCACATACTCCAGATTGCCCTCAACCAAAACAGGGTCAGGAGGCACAGTAGCAGGAACCACTGGCTCAACAAACCTCTTCAACAAGGACTTGTGGAACACGTTATGGATCTTAAATGTCCCTGGAAGAAGCAAACGAAAAGAAACAGGATTAATAATCTCCATGATCTTATAAGGTCCAATGAACCTAGGCTTAAATTTAGGAGATGCTACTCTCATAGGAATATTCTTTGAGGACAACCAGACCAAGTCCCCCACTTTAAACCGAGGACCATCAGTCCTATGCCGGTTAGCAAACCGCTGGGCCTTCTCCTGAGAGAGGGACAACCTCTCCACTACCTGGTCCCAAATCTGTTGCATACGCTCAACAACAGAGTCAACACCTGGACAGACAGAAGCTTCCGTCTGTCCTGAAGAAAATCGAGGGTGAAAACCAGAATTACAGAAAAACGGAGACATCAAAGTGGCAGAGCTAGCCCTATTATTAAGAGCAAACTCAGCCAAAGGCAAAAAAGAGACCAGTCATCCTGATCAGCAGACACAAAGCATCTTAGATAAGTCTCTAATGTCTGGTTTGTTCTCTCAGTTTGACCATTGGTCTGAGGATGAAATGCCGAGGAGAAAGACAATTGAACACCCAGTTTAGAACAAAAAGTCCTCCAAAATCTGGAAACAAACTGGACTCCTCTGTCAGACACAATGTTCTCAGGAATGCCGTGTAAACGAACCACGTGCTGAAGAAACAACGGCACCAATTCAGAGGAGGAAGGCAACTTAGGTAATGGCACAAGATGTATCATTTTGGAAAACCTATCACAAATTACCCAGATGGTGGTCATTCTCTGAGAAACAGGAAGATCGGAAATGAAATCCATAGAGATATGGGTCCATGGTCTCTTGGGCACAGGCAATGGCATCAACAAACCACTAGAGCGAGAGCAAGGCTTGGAGCGAGAGCAAGTCCCGCAGGACTGCACAAATTCCCTGACATCGCGAGACAAGGTAGGCCACCAAAAGGACCGACTAACCAAGTCTCTGGTACCAAAAATTCCGGGAAGCCCAGCCAATGCGGAACAATGAATCTCAGACATCACACTCTTTTTCCATTGGTCCGGGACAAACAATTTTCCAACAGGGCAGCGCTCGGGCCTATCCTCCTGACACCACTCCAGAGCAAGTCTCAAATTGGGCGAGATGGCGGAAAGAACTACACCCTCTTTCAAAATAACAGAAGGATCAGATAACTCAGGAGAGTCCGCAAGGAAACTCCTCGAGAGGGCATCCGCCTTAACATTCTTAGTGCCAGGAAGAAAGGAAACCACAAAATTAAAACGTGTGAAAAACAAGGCCCACCTGGCCTGTCTAGGATTGAGTCGCTTGGCAGATTCCAGATAGACCAGATTCTTATGGTCCGTAAGGACCACCACCTGATGTTTGGCTCCCTCCAGCCAATGTCTCCACTCTTCAAAAGCCCACTTCATGGCCAATAACTCCCGATTACCCACGTCATAATTACGTTCAGTAGGAGAAAATTTTCGAGAGAAAAAGGCACAAGGGTTACTTTTAGAGGTCTCTGGATCTTTTTGGGACAAAACGGCACCTGCCCCAATTTCAGAGGCATCAACCTCCACCTGAAATGGCAGAGAAACATCAGGCTGCCGTAGAACAGGAGCAGAAGTGAATCTCTGCTTAAGTTCCTGAAATGCAGAGACTGCCTCAGGAGGCCAATTCACCACATCAGAACCCTTTCTGGTCAAATCAGTTAATGGTTTAACAATAACCGAGAAATTACCAATAAATTTACGATAAAAATTGGCAAAACCCAAAAATCTCTGAAGAGCCTTTAATGAAGTAGGTTGGACCCAATCACAGATGGCCTGAACCTTGACCGGGTCCATTTCAATAACAGATGGGACAAAATGAATCCCAGAAATGAGATCTTCTGTACGCCAAAAAGACACTTTGATCCCTTCACATACAGAGCATTATCCCTCAAAATCTGGAACACAGTCCGAAACATGTTTCACATGAGAGTCCCAGTCATTAGAAAAAATCAAGATATCATCCAAATAAACAATCAGAAATTTGTCCACAAAATCCTGAAAATGTCATTCATGAAGGACTGGAAGACGGAAGGGGCATTAGTGAGCCCAAAGGGCATCACTAGGTACTCAAAATGCCCTTCAGGGTATTGAATGCCGTCTTCCATTCATCCCCGTGCTTAATGCGAATAAGGTTATACGCCCCCCTGAGGTCAAGCTTGGTAAACCAAGTAGCGTTTTTCACCCTGGAAAACAGGTCAGAAATCAAGGGTAACGGGTATTGATATTTCACAGTAATATTGTTCAAGAGACGATAATCAATACACAGCCTTAATGAACCATCTTTTTTGGCCACAAAGAAAAAACCGGCACCTAAGGGTGAAGAGGATGGTCTGATATGACCCTTCTCCAATGATTCCTTGATATAAGACCGCATAGCGTCATGTTCAGGTACAGACAAGTTAAAAAGGTGACCTTTAGGGAATTTACTACCCGGCACTAATTCAATAGCGCAGTCATAGCTCCTATGGGGAGGTAAGGATGCAGATTTACTTTCGCTAAACACATCAGAAAAATCAAACAAAAAGTCAGGAACATCCTGAGCTTGGGGGGAGGCAGAAAAAACAGGAGTGTTGGTATTAACACATTGGCAGCCCCAACTGGTTACAGACACAGATTTCCAATCCAAAACAGGATTATGAGACTGTAACCAAGGGAAACCCAGCACGATAATATCATGCAGATTATATAGAACCAAAAATTTGCAGCACTCCTGGTGATCAGGTTCAACCCTCATTATCACCTGAGTAGAAAACTGGGGTTTATTCTCAGCCAAAGGGTAGAATCGATCCCCAGTAGGGGAATAGACTTCTGTAGGGGTATCAAGGGAAACCCACAACGTTTAGCAAAATCATAATCCATCAGGTTAATAGCTGCTCCAGAATCAACGAAAGCCTGAGCAGAAAATGAGGACAGAGAGCATATCAGAGTGACAGTTAATAAAAACTTAGTCTGAACACTACCCAAGACAACTGAGCGTGCAAAACGTCTTCCCCGCTTAGGGCAGACTGAAATAGCATGAGAGGCATCACCACAGTAGAAACATAACCTATTGCGCTTTCGAAACTCATGACGCTGTGCCCCAGACACCACTCCATCACACTGCATGGGCTCAGAAGCTGGCTCACAAGGCAACACCACTCCACGCATACTTCTCCGCTCACGCAAACGTCTGTCAATTTGAATCGCTAATGACATAGAATCATTGAGACCAGAGGGGACAGGGAATCCCACCATAACATCCTTTACATTATCCGACAGACCCTTCCGGAAAAGGGCCGCCAAAGCGTCGTCATTCCATTTGGTCAGACTGCCCACCTACGGAATCTCTGACAGTATAACTCAGCGTCATCAAGCCCCTGATTTAATGCCAACAAGGCTTTTTCAGCTTGATCAGTGACATTAGGCTCATCGTACAATAACCCCAAAGCCTGAAAAAACGCATCAACATCACTCAAAACAGGATCCCCAGGTATCAGGGAAAAAGCCCAATCCTGAGGATCGCCGCGCAGGAGAGAGATGATAATTTGAACCTGCTGCGCTGCGTTTCCTGAGGACTTAGATTTTAAGGCAAAAAACAATTTACAATTATTTTTGAAATTCTGAAACTTAGCTCGATCCCCTAAAAACAAATCTGGCATGGGGATCCTAGGTTCCACAACAGGCAACCCAGCAAGATAGATAGCAATACTCCGAACCTCAGTGGCAAGCTGATCCACACGGCCAGACAACTGTGCAAACTCCATTGGGAGAAAAGATCCTCCCCAGCACCCAGAGATACAGGGAAAAAAAAAAATGCAACAAACAGAAAAATATCTCTGACAACTCTGACAACCTTTTTTCTATCACAATATTTTTTCCCTTCTGTGAGTACCATACAATTTTCAATTTTAAGGCCGGTGATACTGTTATGTTTCGGTAGCTGAGGAGTGCAGGTAAAAAAGGCAATACACCAGAGCAGTTGGAATCTATGGGATTGCAGTACCCTGACTAACCACCACAACTAGAGGCAGCCGTGGAGCGTTCCTACGTTGGTCCTAGACGCCTCGTCACAGCCTGAGAAACTAACTACACCTAAAGATAGAAATAGGAAAGCTATCTGCCCCGGAGCAGAACCCCAAAGATAATAGAAAGCCCCCAAACATGTAATGGCGGTTAGACAAGAGGAAATACTGACACAGAAAGAAAATAGAATGAGCAAACGCTGGGGCCCAAACTATCTAAATAGAAAAGGACAGGAAGGGTACTTACTGCAATCCCAGAAAACCCTGAAAAAACACCAACTCTACTAATTTCAAAATCACCTGAGATCACACGACCTCTACCACCTAAATTAGCTCTCTGGTGTAACAAAATCAAAACAGCAGCCACTGAAAAAACTGGAAAAAGCAAAAGAACAAAACTCAGAGGCTGAACTAACTGAGAAGGCAGAAGCCCCCGGAGGGGACCCAGAAGGCCCCCAAAGAAGTGCAGGACAAAATGCAAAAATATAGCAAAAACACAAAAGAAGAAAAATTCTTATCTGGTAGCAGGAGATGCAGACACGACACAGCAGACTACAAGGGAAACTGGAATGAAGGATTCAGACCAGAACAATTGATCACCGGCAACCCTGATGGGAAAATGACTCCCTTATATAAGACCAGTCAGTAACACCTGATTCCCAGTCCTCACAATCTTCACTAGTACCGCTTGTAACCACCAGAGGAGCCTCTGCTCAGAACTCATCTCAAACCCATTCACAACACTGCACGGTGGACCCCGGGCTGCGAACGCACTTATTATTTATATTTATTTTGTGCGTTCTGCCAGCCTTATCACACTATACGAGCTGTTCTTGAAGCAGAAGAGCACATTCAGCAGCCGTCTAATGCTATTAGGGTGCAAGAAGGAGAAATTCAGGAAATCATTTGTACCTACTGCTATGGGGATGTATAATAATTTCCTAAGGGTGGTAGAAAATAATGACTGATGGCTGGTGTACTAATGTCAATTAACAATGACTTTTATACACCTGAACTACCCACTTTTATTTATTATGTAATGTTGGTATACCTGTGCAAGATTTGTGTCCTAATATTTTATGTACTGCTGTTTGTATTGCTGCTGTAATACTGTAATTTCCCCCCGGGATCAATAAAAGTGTATCATATCGTATCGTATCGTATCGTATAGAGAACCTGTGGTTGCTCATAAAATATGAGATCTACAGGAAAGGAAAACATTACACCTCTCGGAACAGTGTCTGGGAGGCTGTGGTGGCTGCTGCATGCAATGTTGATCGTAAACAGATCAAGCAACTGACAGAATCTATGAATGGAAGGCTTTGAGTGTCATTGTAAAGAAAGGTGGCAATATTGGTCACTGATTCTTTTTTTTGAATGTCAGAAATGTTTATTTCTAAATTTTGTGTTGTTATATTGGTTTATCTGATGAAAATAAACAAGTGAGATGGGTATATATTTGGTTTTTATTAAGTTGCCTAATAATTCTGCACAGTAATAGTTACCTGCACAAACAGATATCCTCCTAAGATAGCCAAATCTATAAAAAAAAACACTCCAACTTCCAAAAATATTAAGCTTTGATATTTATGAGTCTTTTGGGTTGATTGAGAACATAGTTGTTGTTCAATAATAAAAAGAATCCTCCCAAATACTACTTGCCTAATAATTCTGCACACAGAGTATATATTTACCCCTTGCTATACTCTCTGCTGTTTAGGCCTATGCAAAAAGGCCGTAAAGCGTAGGGATGTTTGGGGTTAACTACTATTAGGAAATCACTTGGGTACTGCCATTGTTATGACGGGAGTTATTTACATGAGGCATGACAGGGAACAATAGGGATCAATGTGTTCCCCTCCTCTTCCTCCAGAGTGGTCATATATTATTGATCTCTACAGACATGGGTGAGATCTTACCAAATTAAACCATAACCCTAGCTTAGGTATAATATTTCAGGTGCAGGTTGAATGTTTTTTCTTTCTGATTTTATGCACGTATGGGAAGGTGTTAGCTGCAAGTGACATCATGAGTTCACCTATATACATTGCATCTGACTCAGATTAGAACTGCATCAACAGATCGAAACTGATGGCAAAACTGATGCAAATACACATTAGTTGTCATCAGAAGTTTTCATCACTTAATTCCTGATGCTGCTTCAAACCTTGATTGAGACATTATATCAAATGTTTCGATCAGTCCACCAAACCAGTTTTTGTACCTGAAGTTCTGGATAAATATGGAGAGGAAAGCAGGACATCCAGTGAAATGAACCTATTATTAACACACGCAACCTTTTAGCTCCAGTGAGTAGAAATGAGCAGATCTCTTCACAATTTTTATTTAATTCTTACTTTTCCACTTTATCCCACTATGGTACATTGATTTTGTGCAGGCTGATCGCTTCTATAGCATGCAGATGAAGCAGCATCTGCATGCTACAGAAGCTGTTAGCGCTGTAGCTTCTGAGCACTGACCTGTGAGACTTCCTGACATGCACTGCACATGACAGGAAGCTTCACAGCTTTGGAGACCAGGATGTCATCATGATGACATCGTGTCTCCATGGCAGCGATCGGGAGCCTGCAGTGTGCAGTCAGTCCCTATGCTGACTCCGAAAAGGCTGCGATCATGTTTGATAGCAGTGTTCTGGTGGTTAAAGTGCCCAGAGCGGTCTGTGACCGCTCCAGGCACTTAGTGCCGGGTGTCAGCTGTGAGAATCAGCTGACACGGGGGGGTGTGGCCTAGCAAGGAAGGGAAGAGGACGTGTTTCTGATCAGCTCCTCACCACACTCTCTATAATCTAGTTCCATCTACTATAATACAGGGCCATCCAGGGCTATAAACCTATTTGTGAGTATAACATCACTCCCTGGAAGCCTGAGAGACACTTTGGAGCTGATTGATCACCTTAGCACTGACTTCTGTGTTGCGGCCTACTCTGGTGTGGAAGCCTGGGCCTTGATTCCGGCCACGGCCTAGCGGCGAAAACTACTGAGAATGGCCTTCACTACTGTCCGTTTGGAGACCCATGCTACCACCCTGGAGCCCTGCTCATCTCTAGTCGTGGGACGCAATACACGCTTTCCTCCAGCCACCCAGAAGGTAGGCCCCAAAGCCGGGGACTGAAGTTAACACAGGAGAGTATCCGGCAGCTACCAGCTGGAGCTGCAGCACTGCGGTGGCAGAGCCTCCTGTAGTGCTGACGGGCTGCATAAAAGACATTAACAGTTTACTGCACATACCTGTTCAGTGTTCAACAGTTGCTAATCCATTGCATAATACATCCAGGCTATTTGTATAGCTCCAGCTGAAGAATCTTCATTAGTGCAGACACTGTTTTCCTCCAGCAGATGGCGATAAATCCTCTGCAAAAATAGTTGTGTGTGCTCAGCTTCTTATGACTAATATTTAACTGGTCTATTTCATCACTAAGTGACAGGAATACTCCGATTTAAATAGCAGCTGATCCCAAAGACTGTGTTATTGAAGTACATTGGAGGTTGGGGAATAGGTGTTCACTTAGCCCCATTTGTGGCATGAGACTTCGCCCTCTGATAATGCAATAAAGACCACTTAATAACTCACCCAGCCGATGAATACTTTGCATATACAGCAACATCATGGTGAAAGGCAATAAATCCTCTAATGGGCAGTTTGGAAACCCAAAATCTGCCAAATCTCAACCTAATATGCAGAAATTCCTTAGGAGAAAGT
Source organism: Oophaga sylvatica (assembly GCA_033576555.1). Classification (NCBI taxonomy): domain Eukaryota; kingdom Metazoa; phylum Chordata; class Amphibia; order Anura; family Dendrobatidae; genus Oophaga; species Oophaga sylvatica. The sequence goes on along the minus strand of JARQOD010000004.1, from coordinate 204,004,645 downwards.
CTCCTCTGAACCTACAAAAATCAGCGAACTCCAGAGAGGAATCTGATGACTCATATTCTGACTGCTCGCAGGCTGACAGTATCACAAGAGAACAATCTAGACGTCGTTCTCTCCGTTTCTCACAAGACTATCTCAAAGATACCTTGAATGCTGCTTTACAACCAGTATTGGCAGATCTAGCCGTCCTTAAGAAAGACATGCATGCAATGGGTCCAAGAGTGGACAGAGTGGAAGCTGATAGAACAGCGCTCGTACAACATGCCACTTCCACGGAGTCTCATATTCAATTGCATAACTCATTGCTCATTAAAGCCCTTCTCCTAGCTGAAGATCAAGAGAACCGTAGCAGAAGATGTAACATCAGGCTCAAAGGTCTCCCAGAGAACTGGGCGGCTGATACATTACGGAAAATTATGGCGGAACTTTTTTCTGACCTGGTGGGACAGGAGAGGGCGACATCCATAGTGGTGGAAAGGGTGCACCGTGCACTGCGACCGCCACCGCGACCAGATGAACCTCCACGTGATGTAATATGTGGTCTTTTATCCTTTAATGACACCACAGCTCTGTTGGCGGCGGCGAGAGAACGACAAGACCTTTTATATGAGAGTGCACCCATACGTATCTTCCAAGACCTAGCTCCTAGCACTCTTTATAAGAGAAGACAGCTGCGCCCATTGCTGGACATTCTGCGGAGGAAGAAAATACTCTACCACTGGCTGTTTCCTTTTGGACTAGCTTTTAAAATCAAAGAGAAAAGGTTTCAAATTCATACTCCTGGAGACTTGTATGCAGTCTGGTCAGCTTTGGACATCCCTCCTGTAGCAATAACGTCATGGATGCCTGTACCTCAAGAACTGGTGTTTCTCAGTCTCTCTGGAGCTCGCCCTAAGAGGGGACGCAAACGCCAAGATAAAGAAGGGAGCCCAGCCTCTGACTCCTCTGTGCAGTCTAAGAACGAAGTTGGGGGAGAAGGATAACTATACAGAGAAGCAGAGCACGGAGTTCTGCATAATTGCCTTTCACTGTAACTAAGGAAGCACATGTTGCGATTATTCGCACATGATGCTTGATATCTGGTACTTCTGGCAGTGCTTATATTTCCGATTCCTTTTGTTTTCTAGGAACGGTTTCTTTTTGTTGACAACTGCTACATTGTCATTTATGTTCAAAACTTTTTGACGACGCAGTCGTCTTTGAGGCCTGTCGTGCATCTCCCTAACGGGTCACACCGTTAGTTGATTGTTAAAGTACTACTGTTTAAAAGGGGAGCATTAGCCCCATGGAGATGTTGAGACAGTGCGTCATATCTGTTTCTTATTTGTCCTGTTTTGACATGCTTTTAATGTTGATAATTGATGACAATTGTTCAATAGTCAGGTTTTACCCCTAGATCTCACGGTCCCCACGGGGGTCTTAGTTAAAAAAAAAAAAAGTATGGTGGCTATGTTATATTATACCTCACTGCCATAGTACCTATTCACTTATTCTTTATATGCTACATGATGTTTGTTATAGCTACTAACGGCTGGGTGGGTTGTGCCCGTCTACCGGCCTTTACACACACTTACTCTTTCATACACCTGATACTCGCTCTATTCATATTTGCCTACTAACTATCAGTGATATACCTGTTACTTCTCTTATCTTTCTATTTCCTCTCTTCATTTTCTCCCCCAATCTTCCAATTCTTCAATCCCCTTCACTTTTCCTCCCCCTCTGACCTGCATATCCCCTCTCCCCCACACCTATCACTCACACATTCCTTGCAGTTGCCAATTAAGTGGGGTTAACCTTACTCCTTCATTTCCATCTAGGTGGCAGTGAGGGTTTTGTGGCTAGACCTCTCTCCGGTCATACCTACACATAGTGTATAAGCATATCATTTGAATTCACAAAAAGACCTGGTATAATTTATTTACATTGTTATCGCTATTAGGAGCCTTTATGCAACGGCCGTCATTTACTGGGATTGTCAGTTTCTATCTTTTTTTTAACAAGGAGGGGACCGCCTGCTGGAATGGACCTCACATTAAATGTCCAGGGGTGGAATATTGAAGGTAAGCGACACCAGCTTTTCCAACTCTTAAAAACTTACCGCTCTGATGTGATATTTCTGCAGGAAACACATTTCAGACAAACTAATGTACCCCGGCTCCCTACACACACGTTTTCCCAGTGGTTTCATAGTTGTAATACGGCTGGCCGCTCCAAAGGGGTAGCGATTGCCTTCCGCAGCTCTGTCCCGTTCCAACTTCAAGGAAGACATCAAGATGCGGAGGGCAGGGCTATCTTTGTACGGGGTGACATCAGTGGGACATCCTACATATTTGCTAATCTCTATGCGCCTAACCAAGGCCAGACACAGTGGTTAATTCAAAAATTAACAGAGCTCTGCTCGTTTGCACAGGGCCATGTAATCCTAGGGGTGATTTCAACCTGAGTTTGTTCCCATCACTTGATGCTTCCTCTGGAAAGTCTGCAATAAGTGGGATAGCGTTAGCTAGAGTTCGTTCCACATTAAATGACTTAAATCTGGTGGACGCTTGGCGTACCCATAATGCTCTGGTTAAAGATTATACATTCTATTCAAACACACACAAATCGTACCAACGCCTGGACTACTTTTTTGTCTCCAAAGCGTTGCTTTGCACAACTTCCCCTCTCGCGATTAGTCCCATGACCATCTCTGACCATGCACCCGTACACGTTAAGCTCCACTTAGCGCAGCTGCCATTTAAACAGTGGTGCTGGAGATTGAATGAGAACCTCCTTAATGATGCTTCTATCGTATCTAAGGTCCGCACAGCGTTGACCGAATTCTTTAACTATAATGACACTGGGGAGGTACCATTTCCCACGGTATGAGAAACGCACAAGGCAGTGATACGGGGCTTCTCATTCAGCTAGGCACTATACAGAAAAAGGAACGTACAAAGGCCTTTGACACTCTCCTAAGTAAAATAGCGGTTTTGGATAAAATTCACAAACAGACAAAAACCTCAGAGGCATTGAAGCGACTAACGTCTCTGCGGACGGAACTGAAAACCATGCTAGTGACTCAACATGCTAAGCTACACTTATTGAGACAATATAAGTTCTACTCCCATGGGGACAAATGTGGCCGCCTCATGACATCACTGCTTAAGAAATCAGAGTCACATTAAGAATATTCGAGGCGCTGATGGGAAACTAGTTAGCGAGACGGAAGGCATTGCAAAACAATTTCAGATTTTCTATACAGAGCTGTATAATCTACGGGAGCAGACTCAGGTTGCAGAGGATGAAATGGTCCTGAAGCAAAGAGATTTTTTGAACTCCTTGTCGCTTCCCAAACTAAACTCTGAAGAAACAGACTCATTGCTTTTACCGGTTACGGTAGATGAAATCGATCGTGTGATTAAGACATTACCAGCCAATAAAAGCCCTGGTCCGGACGGACTGACATCTGTTTACTTCAACAAATTTCAGGATATCTTGAAACCACACCTTTTAACATTATGCAACTCCTTACTTAAGGGGGAATCTCTCCCTAAGCAATCCCTTGAGGCTCATGTTGCTTTGCTACATAAACCCGGTAAAGATGCCACGAGGTGCTCCAGTTATCGACCAATTTCCTTACTGAATATAGATATAAAGCTGTGGGCGAAGGTACTTGGGAACAGAATGCACCACTTAGTACCTAATCTAGTGCTTGACGACCAGGTGGGTTTTGTGTCGGGGAGGGAGGGCAAAGACAACAGCCTGAAACTCTGTCAAGTGATGGCAGCGGCAAAGAAAAAGGGAATCCAGCTCGCCCTGTTGGGGGTGGACGCAGAGAAGGCTTTCAACAGGGTGAGCTGGTCCTTCATGCGTCAGACACTATTTAGATTTGGCTTTCCCGTTGAGTTCATTGCGGCCATCTTTACTTTATATGGACTGCCGTCTGGTAGACTCAAGGTGAACGGCACGCTTTCGCCCTCTTTCGGTATCACTAATGGGACAAGGCAGGGATGCCCTCTCTCCCCGACACTCTTTGTTCTTACTTTGGAACCACTGTTACAACAGATCAGGGAAATGCGTGAAGTGGAAGGAGTGGACATAGCAACTACTAAACATATTAAAATTTTAGCATACGCCGATGATCTGCTGTTTGTGGTATCTAACCCGGCCAGAGGCTTGCAGACTCTACAGGGCTTACTCAATGGCTTTGGCACCTTATCTAATTACAAGGTAAATTTCGAGAAGTCCGAAATTTTGAATATTGGAATTCAAAACATCACAGTATTACACATTAAATCGAATACCTCATTTGCATGGGCGACGTCGCACATTACCTACTTGGGAGTCAAATTTCCAGCTTCCCTTGCGGAACTTTACCAATATAATTACCCCCCTTTACTACAGAAACTAACTGGGTTACTGACTGCATATGACTTCCCGACGATATCTTGGATAGGACGGATTAACATAGTGAAAGCATATATTATGCCTTGCTTACTGTATACAATGGCTATGCTACCCATTCCATTGCCCTCTCTACTCTTTAAAACGATTAGAAGATTATTCTCCAACTACGTCTGGAATAAACGACGCCCACGGTTAACTTATAAATTACTGACCAGACACAGAACTGCGGGAGGATTGGGATTACCTGATCCGCAAAAGTACTACGAAGCGCTACAGCTACAGCGCTGGCTAGAATATGTCAGCCCTACAAGACCTTTAGGGCTGGACCCTAAGAAACTGACATCAACGGGTCGCACAGTGGAACAGGAATTATGGTTCCCTTCTTTGAGGGGCAGTACTATAAGATATAACACACGCAATACTGAGGCATTATTATTTGGCGGAGCTCAGCTGACATGGCTTAAATATAGACACCAACTGCAACAAGATACCATCTTGTCTCTACCTGCGAACCTATTGCCGCATGCTCTGAAATCTGCTGATGCAATGACTACTAGCTGGTGGGAGGGGCTTAGCCATCTTACTATTCGAGACATACTACACAGGGAATCTATTCCCTCTATGGACGAACTGCGTGACCTATATCAGGGTAAGGGCACAAATTTTCTTACCTATCAAGGTTTTCATAACACATGTCAGGAGGCCCTCAGACTGATGGACATGAAGAGATTGCGCAACCCTTTTGATGCTTTATTGAGTACCACTCAGTCACGCTTACGACCATTACGGATTATTCTCCACGCCCTTGATTCAGACTTCAGAGAACATCTTCCAGGATATTTAGACTCATGGGAGAGAGAACTAGGAATATCGTTTACGCACAACCAAAAAGTGCGATTATTACACCACGCCAAAGGTTATTCACGATGTGTCAGACTTCAAGAAAACCATTTTAAAATACTTTCGCGGTGGTATAAGACCCCAGAGAAATTGTTTGCTTACGGCCTAGCTCCTTCGGCGTTATGCTGGAGATGTAGCGCTGCAACAGGTTCTCTATTCCATATCTGGTGGTCCTGCAGAAATATCCAGCCATTTTGGCAAGAGGTCCTATCAGAGATCAGAGCGGTAATGGGCTAGGATTCTGCTGTTTTAGGGTCCTTCCAGCAGGCGGTGCTTCACATACCTAATCACACATACAAGCCGCACAGGTTCAATTTAGCTACACAGCTCTTGATTGCGGCCAATGCAGTTATTCCCAATTACTGACTGTCTGCTACGTGCCCTACCACCACTACATGGCGCACCAAAGTGGAGAGCATAAGGTCTTTTGAAGAATTTCAATGTAAGGCTGACATATGTCAACCTAAGTTTCTGATGACTTGGTCTCCATGGCCGCGAAGACTTTGAACAGGTGTTTAATCGTGGGATACATACCTTCACTCCCCTCTTCCTACCCCCCCTCCCCACCCACCTTGTCTTTCTCTTAATCTAATTCCCCCCTCCCCCTCTACTTTTCTCTTTTTGCTTCTCTTGAGTACGCATTGAAAGTTTGAGTGACGCTGTACGTTTCTCTATGCTTCTGGAGGACGTTAGGCATCTTAGGAACCTATTGTTTTTAGTTTCCCAGGTTATGTGACTTATAGCTAACATGCTTGAGGAAGCTGTTATGAACCCAGAGTGCACTCTGGAAATACATTCTGTGTCCTGGCGAGACACATGACGTTAATGTGTCCCCCAGTGACGCCACGAGCATGGGACCACTTCGGCCCCAATGCTCAGTCGGGGGTACATGGCTTACGGTGAGTGTGGGTCATGTACGATTCGACATTTGTTGTGACTAATAGTATTGATGCTATTGCTTAAGTGTTAAAAAAAAAAAAATTTCTATGTTTGTGGTTGTTGATTCATTGATGAAAATGCTTTTCTATGGTTATGTACATGCATTTACCTTATCTGTAGCCTTTTATTTCCGTACAATAATAATAAAAACAGTTTAAACACACAGAATCAGCTGACACCCGGCCGTGATCGGTCACACTTCCCCCATGAGCACGGCCGATCGTATATGACGTTCTATCCCGTCCATGCTCATTAAGGCGCCCAGGTCACAAGTACGGGATAGTACGTCAAAGGTCAGAAAGGGTTTAATCATAAAACTACATATCCCACAGCCCAGCGTTCTCTTTACTTATGAGCCTCAAACACCATAGCACATAAAATCTGACAAATCCCCTTTTAGATCCTTAATTGCAAAATGCACTTACTGCTGGTTCTCACACTGGAAGTAGTGACGTCACTCAGTTCATCAGTTGTGAACTGTGATAACCTTACTTACGCCATTACTCGTTAGTGGTGTGAGTGGTCACATTACTGATTACACCACTTAGCACAGCCTCCAGATGTAGTAGAGTCGTGGATTGTCGTGGGGCCTCCTTGTTATAGATTTATGGCAGACTACTTTTGATTATTTTATTTTTTAATGGTATTAAATGGGTAAGAGAGTTGGGGAGTGTTTTTTATAATTAAAGGAGTTTTATCTGTGTGTGTGTGTGTGTGTTTATTTCTTTTGACTATGGGGTTAGTAATGGGGTTATCTTAGAGACGCTTCTCCACTACTACCCTCTTGGCTTGATGTCAGTGGATATTACAAATCTGACATTAACCACAAAACTATTACCCTGAATGCCAACACAGCAGGGCAATTTGGAAGAGCCAAGGCTAAGCATCATCAGAATGGGCTCATCTAATGAATGTGTCATTTCTGGGGTGGATGAGGGCTGGTGTTATTTGTCATTTCACCTTACCAGCCTATTAATATCATTCTGCAGCTGTATGCTTAGCCTTTGCTGGTTAATAAAAATAGAGGTGACTCCACGTCATTACTTTTTTGGGTCCCCTCTTTTTAATAACCAGTGAGGCTATGCAGACAGCTGTGAGCTGTTATTAATAGGATAAGAAGATGGATGGATAGTGACTTCTTTGCAAAATAATGACACCAGCCCCATGTTGGTTATTACATTTAAGGGGTATACTATACCATTTAAAAAAAAAGTTATTTTATAGATTTAAAAAGACTAAATACCCTGCTAGAATATTATATGAATGATGAGAAAAATTGCATTGTACTCTCATGACACTCGCATGACACTCATCCTACATTTCAGGAAAAAAACATTGGAACAATTTTATTTACGCAGATGAGTGCAAACCTTATCACATAAACACAAAAGCAGCAGATCATAATTAGCTTTTTTAATATAAGGATTGCAATTAAAACATTGAAAAATTCTACTATAAAATTAGAACATTTTATTAGTAATCTAAATATTGAAAGTCATCTTTGATTTCCATGACCTTTATAGCAGTCAACCTGAAACCTAATGCTCTTAAATGGTCTTGGAATTACTCAGAGTACTCAGAGGTTGCTCATTTTCCTAAAATTTACTCTGCCCTCATATTTATAAGATTGAATTCGAAAGAAATACACAGATATAAAAAGAGCTGGAAAATCTTGAGTTTATAAGACACTGCAATCCACAGATAAGGCCGAGGTGACTTTACAAGGTACATATTAGACTCTTCTGGACAATATGTTTCCTTAGATTGCAATGTCACATAGATCCTTCTCTCAAGAAACAATATCAAATGACCACTGGTGGATTTAATATTAATATTTATTATTAATGACAATTGATTGTGAAACTAAATATACTTTTCTAAGAACTAATACAAATCTTTTCAGAAAGTAAATCATGCATTAATATGACTAGCAAAAAATGTTATAGCTCAGTTATAATTATACTCTATATGCAGTCCCTAACTCTGAACATTTCTGATATTACACAAATGTATACTCTATAATTCTGGAGCTATTCTAGATAGGACCACCATTAGAAGCAATGGTCACTAGGGTTGAGCATTCCGATACTGCAAATATCGGGTATCGGCCGATATTGGCTGTATCGGAATTCCGATTCCGAGTTCCGATATTTTCGTCATATCGGATACCGGAATCGGGATTGTCACTGTCACTGTCAGTGTCCGTCGGTCGGGTCTGTCAGGAGCACTTACCTGGCAGAAGATCTCCGGCGGTCACGTCCTGGACTGCTTGATGGCCGCACTTCTTTCCCCGGCGGTCACATGCAGTTTCTCGCGATAACTGCAGTGACTGCTGGGTAATCCCGGCCGTAAAGCAGTCAGTCCGATGACGTCACCGCCGGGGAAGCAGGTAATCAGCTGTGCTGCGTTGCGATGACAGGCTCTGCCTGTCATTGCGATGTAGCAGAGTTGGATCGTCGTGGACTGTCGTTATGGACTGCGTCGGACAGGTGGTATACTGTTGGTTTGTTTTTTTTCTTTTTTTACAGGAGATCGATGGCGTCGCAGGAATGAGAGTACAATAAAATTAATGAAAACTGTGTTGTCTCTTTTATTTCATTAAAAGACTTTTTTCTGCTTTGTCTTTTTTTATACATTTAATAACTTTGGGATTAATAATGGATCGGTGTCTTATTGACACCTCTCCATTATTAACCGGGCTTATTGTCACCGTGCAATCAACGGTGACATTAACCCCTTATTACCCCACTTGCCACCGCTACAGGGCAAGTGGGAAGAGCCGGGTAAAGTGCCACAATTGGCACATCTTTTGATGCGCCAAATGTGGGGCTGCTGTAGCCTGGTATTATCAGGCTGTTGAGGGCCAAAATCCATGGGCCTTGACAGTCTTTTAATACCAGGCCGCAGCAGTTTGCATTTTACTTGGCTGGTTAACAAAAATAGGGGGGATCCCCACGCCGTTTTTTTTTTCGAGGGGATCCCCTATTTTTGTTAACCAGCCAAGCTAGCACTGCTGTGGCCTGGTATTATCAGGCTGGCAAAGGTCCATGGATCTTGGGCCCCTTAACAGCCTGAAAATCCAGGCCTCAGCGGTCTGCTTCTTGGCTGGTTAACAAAAATAGGGGGGATCCCCACGCCATTTTTTTTCGAGGGGATCCCCTATTTTTGTTAACTCAGCCAAGATAGCAGACTGCTGTGGCCTGGTATTATCAGGCTGGCAAGGTCCATGGATCTTGGCTCCTTAACAGCCTGAAAATCCAGGCCTCAGCGGTCTGCTTCATCTGGCTGGTTAACAAAAATAGGGGGGACCCCACGCCAATTTTTTTCGAGGGGATCCCCTATTTTTGTTAATCAGCCAAGATATGCAGACTGCTGTGGCCTGGTATTATCAGGCTGGCAAGGTCCATGGATCTTGGCTCCTTAACAGCCTGAAAATCCAGGCCTCAGCGGTCTGCTTCATCTGCTGGTTAACAAAAATAGGGGGGACCCCACGCCAATTTTTTCGAGGGGATCCCCTATTTTTGTTAATCAGCCAAGATATGCAGACTGCTGTGGCCTGGTATTATCAGGCTGGCAAGGTCCATGGATCTTGGCTCCTTAACAGCCTGAAAATCCAGGCCTCAGCGGTCTGCTTCATCTGGCTGGTTAACAAAAATAGGGGGGACCCCACGCCAATTTTTTTCGAGGGGATCCCCTATTTTTGTTAATCAGCCAAGATATGCAGACTGCTGTGGCCTGGTATTATCAGGCTGGCAAGGTCCATGGATCTTGGCTCCTTAACAGCCTGAAAATCCAGGCCTCAGCGGTCTGCTTCATCTGGCTGGTTAACAAAAATAGGGGGGACCCCACGCCAATTTTTTTCGAGGGGATCCCCTATTTTTGTTAATCAGCCAAGATATGCAGACTGCTGTGGCCTGGTATTATCAGGCTGGCAAGGTCCATGGATCTTGGCTCCTTAACAGCCTGAAAATCCAGGCCTCAGCGGTCTGCTTCATCTGGCTGGTTAACAAAAATAGGGGGGACCCCACGCCATTTTTTTTCGAAGGGAACCCCTATTTTTGTTAATCAGTTCCCTCTGACGTCACTGATTGTGTCCCTGGCTGACCTGAAGTGAAAGTGGAAAGCAATCAATTAAGCTTTCCACTTAAGGGCCCGTCTCACATAGCGATATCGCTATCGAGATCGCTGCTGAGTCACTAGTTTTGTGACGCAGCAGCGAGCTCACCAGCGATATCGCTGTGTGTGACATTCAGCGACGATCAGCCCCCCTGCCGGGTATCGCTGATCGTCGCTGAAATGTCAGGACCTTTTTTTGATTGCTGGTTTCCCGCTGACAGGCACACATCGCTGCGTGTGACAGGCGGGAGACCAGCGATCCGCTGGTAACCAAGGTACACAGCGGGTTTCCAGGCGCGGGGCTGTGCCTAGAAACCCGCTGTGTACCTTGAATACCAGCGCCCTGATGCAGGGAGCTGGTATCCAAGGTACACAGCGGGTTTCCAAGCGCTGCGCGGTGCCTGGAAACCCGCTGTGTACCTTGGTTACCAGCGGATCGCTGGTCTCCCGCCTGTCACACGCAGCGATGCGTGCCTGTCAGAGGGAAACCAGCGATCAAAAAAAGGTCCTGACATTTCTGCGACGATCAGCGATACCCGGCAGGGGGGCTGATCGTCGCTGAATGTCACACACAGCGATATCGCTGGTGAGCTCGCTGCTGCGTCACAAAACTAGTGACTCAGCAGCGATCTCGGTAGCGATATCGCTATGTGAGACGGGCCCTTAAGCGATGTTACCCGCAGTGTCGCTGTCCCAGATCGCTGCCTGAGCTGCCTGTTTGGCAGCTCAGCAGCGATCATGTAGCGATACACCAGCGATCCTGACAAGTGCATATCGTTGTCGGGATCGCTGGTGTATCGTTATGTGACACCCAGCCTTTACTCTCCTGTCAGGCAGGAGAGGAACTCATTCATTTGGGGTTTACTGTGAGGCTGCAGCATTAGCTGCGGTCCCTGCAGTAAACATTACACCCTTTCTGAAGGATTACACCGTGGGACCTGACTGTGCATGGGATAGGTAAGAATAATTTTGCTTTTTTATTTTATTTTTATTACAGGAAATGGTTTTTGCAGTAAAATAAAAGATGGTCAAAAACATGTGTCTTTATTTCATTAAAATGATTTTTAATTAAAGTGTGTGTGTTTTATTTTTATTTCATGCAATAGGATTAATAATTGATAGTTGTCTAATTGACAGCTCTCAATTATTAACCTGGCTTAAGGTCACCTTTCAATAGCAAGGTGGCTTTAACCCCATATTAACCCATTCGCCACCGCTACAGGGCAATGAGAATAGACGGGCAAAGTGCCAGAAAGGGCGAATCTAATTATAGATTTGTCTTTCCTGGGGTGTCTGGGGGCAGATGTTAGTAGCCGGGGGGGGGCAAAAATAATGGTCCCTCTCTGGGCTATTATTATCTGCCCCCACTCACTGGCTTTGTCTGTCTGGTTGCGAAAATAGGGCGGGAGCCCACGCATTTTTTTTCAGCAATTTTATACCTCATATATATATATACATGTCATTGAATTTGTGACACATATATATATATATTTATATTTGTAGTTCATACACTTCTACATAGTATAATAGCCGCTAATTCAATTGCCGGCTTTTGTGAAAATGCAGAACCCGACATGAAATGACACTTGGTGTACATAGGGTTAACCATGTCTTTTCATGTCCTTTGCTATCTAATTTGCACAAACAATTAAATCAGTCTATGTGTGCAAAATTTCACACCTGTAGGGGTTAATTAAAGGTGTAAATTCGTAGCAAAAAAGTCCGTTTTTTTTACAACGAATTTACACCTTTAATTAACCCCTACAGGTGTGAAATTTTGCACACATAGACTGATTTAATTGTTTGTGCAAATCAGATAGCAAACGACATGAAAAGACATGGTTAACCCTATGTACACCAAGTGTCATTTCATGTCGGGTGCTTCTGTCTTTTCACTGAAGCCGGCTTTACCCGGCAATTGAATCAGAGGATATTTTACTATGTAGAAGTGTATAAACTATACATATATGTATATATATATGTCACAATGACATGTATATATATATATATAATGTATTCTATGTGTGTATATTTAGTGTTTACAAGGAAAGAATGGGGTTTTTTTAGTTGCGATATTTTGTTCCCATAGACTTACATGGGACTTCCGGTATCGGTATCGGGTATCGCCGATATTTTAGTGATATCGGCGATACCATTCCGATACTTTAGGATATCGGAAAGTATCGCTCAACTCTAATGGTCACACAACAATTATATTTCTATTATGCCAAATATTACAACCATCTCCTACTCATGAAAGTCTATTATACTCCTTTAAAGTATAACAATACCCTTATTTTACAATTAAAGAAAATAGTACATGTATAGTTTTACAATCTTTTACCATATATGTAGATGGTCTAAGGAGGCAGGTCAGATATTAATGTGAGACATTTTTACCAAAATGAAATGATGGGAGCCACGTTAGAAGCCAGACATGCTCATTTATAGCAATTAAATTGAGCCCTTTTAATTTAGAAGTGATATTAGTTTAAATAAAGAATATATTTTGTCTATCTGCTAAACCAGACCTTGGTAAAGGGTGGCCACATCCAGCCCCTTGGCTATTCCACTCCAACCCTTGGGTTGAGACAGCTAAAGGGCTGAAACAGTGGCCCATGGACGGCACCATGCCCTCGTTAGCTGTCCATAAACTGCCACCCGCTATAAACGCTATCCATATCCTCGGGATGCAGACTGCGGTGAATATATACATTGGATGTTTAGATGTATATAGAGGGCTATGTGTATATAGGGGCTACATCGGATGTTTAGATGTATATAGGGGCTCATACTGTATATAGAAGGCTATGTGGGAGCTTATACTGTATATGGGTGGCTATATTGGGCTCATGCTGTATATGGGAAGCTATATGGGTCTCATGCTGTATATAGGAGGCTACGTAGGGTCTTATACCATATATAGGAGGCTATGTGGGTGCTCATCCTGTATATAGGGACTTTGTGGGGGCTAATACTGTCTATAGTAGGCTATGCAAGGGCACATACTGTATATAGGAGGCGATATGGGGTCTAACACTCTCCATACAAGGCTATGTGGGGCTCATACTATATATAGCAAGGCTATGTGAGGGCTCATACTGTATACAGGGGGCTCATACTGTATATAGAGCCAATGTGGGGGCTCATATTGTATACAGAAGGGGCTTTGTGGGGGCTAAAACTGTATATAGTAGGCTATGTGAGGGCTCATACTGTATATAGGAGGCTATGTGTGCACATACTGTATATAGGAGGGTATGTGGGGCCTCACACTCTACATACAAGGCTATGTGGGGGCTCATACTATATATAGAGAGGCTATGTGAGGGCTCATACTGTATGTAAGAGGCTATGTAAGGACTCATCCTGTATGTAGGAGGCTATGTGGGGTCTCATACTGCATATTTGAGGCTTTGTGGGGTTTCATACTCTATATAGGAAGCTATAGGGGGTTCATACTGTATATAGGAGGCTATATGGGGGCTTATATTTTATTTAAGAGTTTAATGCTGTGTGTAGGGGGCTGTGTGTAAGCTCTTACCTCATATAGATGGATGGATTCATAACTGGCTCAGTGATTGTACTCAAAGAGTGGTAACAAATGGTTGCATATCCAATTGCAAAAGTGTTTCAAGCGGGTTACCACAAGGCTCTCTCATGGCCCCAGTGTTAACATTGTTATAAATTATCTAAATAAGGAACTGAAGGTAAGCTAATCAAAGTTGCAGATGATGCAAAGCTAGGAGGGATAACAATAGAAAACATAGTCTCAGACTAAAAGCTCAATTGTACATGGCTAAATGTAGTCCAAAAACGGAACTATAGGGAGAAAACAGGAGGGCAATCGCCCTATGGCACTCCACTGCATACACTAAAACAAGAAGAATTGGAGAAAAAACGCCATATATTGATGTATAAATATTTATTAATATCAAAAGTCATGTATTTCAATAATCACTAGTAAATATATACACAAATGCATAGCTAAAACAGTGGTTTGAAATGGTATGCGAGATGTAAATAGATGTAATAACCTGTAACACCTATGACAGCAGGGTGAGGTGGGTGCACATATCCTAGATATATAATCAGATGCTCAATGGCATAATGTGCCCCAATAAATGAATATGTTCATGCGCAGCACAAATGTTCCCTAAAAGAAACACATATTGAGGTAGTTGCAAGTGCATACAGAGAAAAGGGTCCGGATTCCCCAACTCATATCCATAAATTGCTGCTGCCTAAGTCAATGATAAAACTCACCCATACTGGCACAAAGGTACAGGAACGCGCCCCTTTTGAAAGCTAGGAGGGATAGCTAACACTAGAGAAGACAGAGAAATGATCAGAAGGATCTAGATAACCTTTAATAATGGGCAACAACTAATAGAACGGTATTTAACAAAGAGAAATGCAAGATTCTACATCTGGGTAAGAAAAATGAAAATTACATCCTTAGAATGGGAGGAATAGAACTAAGCAGCAGCATGTGTGAAAAAGACTTTGTTATACTAATAGATCACAGACTGCACATGAGTCAACAGTGTGATGCAGCAGAAAAAAGGCAAACACAGTTCTAGGAAGTTATTAAGGGAAGCATACTGTCTAGATCACGTGAAGTAATTATCCCCCTTTACTCCTCCTTGGTCAAGCCTCATCTGGAATACTGTGTCCAGTTCTGGGCATCACATTTTAAAAAAGACATTGAAAAACTGGAGCAAGTTCAGAGAAGAGCTACCAGGATGGTAAGCGGACTACAAAGTATGTCCTACCAGGAATGATTAAAGGATCCGTGAATGCTTTCAAAAAAGAAGGCTAAGAGGAGACTTAATAGCTGTCTACAAATATCTGAAGGGATGTCACTGTCTAGAGGGATCATCCTTATTCTCATTTGCACATGGAAACAAGAGAAGCGATGGGATGAAACTGAAAGAGAGAAGATACAGAATAGATATTAGAAAAAAATTATTTTGACTATGAGAGTGATCAATGAGTGGAACAGGCTGCCATGAGAGGTGGTGAGTTTCCTTCAATGGAAGTCTTCAAACAGAGGCTGGACAGACATATGTCTGAGATGGTTTAGTAAATCCTGCATTGAGCAGAGGGTTAGATGCAATGACCCTGGAGGTCCCTTCCAACTCTAACATTCTATGATTCTAGTATTCTATAATAGGGTGCTATGTGGTGGCTCATACAGCATATAGGGGTTGGTATGTGGGCTCATACTTTATATAGAGAGGTTCCGTGTGAGCTCATGCAGTATAAAGGGGGATGTTAGGCAGAAGACAAAACAAACTGTGAAGTCATTTATTGTCCCAAAACTAAAGTAGACAAATGTCCAGTACTTCATCACAATATGACATTTTAAGGCCTTAAATCCTGTCTGACATTGGTCATACTATTCCGTCCATTTGACCTGGGACGTAATTCCCATGGATGGAATAGTATGTCATGTGTGATCGGCCGCGCTCTTGGGGCGAGCGCGGCCGGGTGTCAGCTGATTCTCACAGCTGACATCCAGCACTTTAACCCCCAGAACCCTGCGATTCAAACATGATCACAGCATTCCGGAGCCGGCCCAGGGGCCTCTGTCTTTGGATCGGAGACCCCGCGGCACGCCGCCAGGTCCCGATCACTGCCATGGAGACCCGATATTGTCATGATGACATCCGGGTTTCCAGAGCTGTGAAACTTCCTGTCATGTGCAGTGCATGTCAGGAAGTCTCACAGGTTAGTGTACAGAAGCTGAGGCGCTGACAGCTTCTATAGCATTGAGATGCTTCATCTGCATGCTATAGAAGCAATCAGCCTGCACAAAATGATTGTCCCATAGTGGGACAAAGTGTAAAAGTAAGAATTAAATAAAAAAAATAATTTTTAAATAATTGTAAAAATATTTAAAATAAATAATAAAAAATAATTTAAAAAAATCAATATTTATTCTGTCACTAAATAAATATTTGAATAAAAAAATCTAAACAATAAAAGTACACATATTTGGTATCGCCACGTCCATAAAGACTCGACCTATAAAAATGTCACACTAGCTAATCCGTTTAGTGAACACCATAAAAAGAAAAGCAAGGCAAACAACAATGCTTTATCATCATACTGCCAAACAAAAAGTGGAATAACACGCGGTCAAAAAGACGGATAGAAATATACAGTTATATGAAAAAGTTTGGGCACCCCTATTAATCTTAAGCTTAATGTTTTATAAAAATTGGTGTTTTTGCAACAGCTATTTCAGTTTGATATATCTAATAACTATTGGACACAGTAATGTTTCTGCCTTGAAATGAGGTTTATTGTACTAACAGAAAATGTGCAATCTGCATCCAAACAAAATTTGACAGGTGAAAAAGTATGGGCACCTCACCAGGAAAGTGACATTGATATTTAGTAGATCCTCCTTTTGCAAAAATAACAGCCTCTAGTCGCTTCCTGTAGCTTTTAATGAGTTCCTGGATCCTGGATGAAGGTATTTTTGACCATTCCTCTTTACAAAACAATTCCAGTTCAGTTAAGTTTGATGGTCGCCGAGCATGGACAGCCCTCTTCAAATGATCCCACAGATGTTCAATGATATTCAGGTCTCGGGACTGGGATGGCCATTCCAGAACATTGTAATTGTTCCTATGCATGAATGCCTGAGTAGATTTGGAGTGGTGTTTTGGATCATTGTCTTGCTGAAAGATCCATGCCCTGCGTAACTTCAACTTTGTCACCGATTCTTGAACATTATTGTCAAGAATCTGCTGATACTGAGTGGAATCCATGCGTCCCTCAACTTTAACAAGATTCCCGATGCCGGCATTGGCCACACAGCCCCAAAGCATGATGGAACCTCCACCAAATTTTACTGTGGGTAGCAAGTGTTTTTCTTGGAATGCTGTGTTTCTTTGACGCCATGCATAACGCCTTTTTGTATGACCAAACAACTCAATCTTGGTTTCATCAGTCCACAGGACCTTCTTCCAAAAAGAAATTGGCTTCTCTAAATGTGCTTTTGCATACCTCAGCCGACTCTGTTTGTGGCGTGCTTGCAGAAATGGCTTCTTTCGCATCACTTTCCCATACAGCTTCTCCTTGTGCAAAGTGCGTTGTATAGTTGACCGATGCACAGTGACACTATCTGCAGCAAGTTGATGCTGCAGCTCTCTGGAGGTGGTCTGAGGATTGTCCTTGACTGATCTCACCATTCTTCTTCTCTGCCTTTCTGATGTTTTTCTTGGCCTGCCACTTCTGGCCTTAACAAGAACTGTCCCTGTGTTCTTCCATTTCCTTACTATGTTCCTCACAGTGGAAACTGACAGGTTAAATCTCTGAGACAGCTTTTTGTATCCTTCCCCTGAACAACTATGTTGAATAATCTTTGTTTTCAGATCATTTGACAGTAGTTTTG
Source organism: Oophaga sylvatica (assembly GCA_033576555.1). Classification (NCBI taxonomy): domain Eukaryota; kingdom Metazoa; phylum Chordata; class Amphibia; order Anura; family Dendrobatidae; genus Oophaga; species Oophaga sylvatica. Next base: position 203,986,893 of record JARQOD010000004.1, on the reverse strand, counting down.
AGGAGCCCATGATGCCACTCTTCAGAGGAGATTCAAACAGGAGAACAACTTGCAAGTGGCCACTTTAAGTAGCTTTTCTCATGATTGCATACACCTGGCTATGAAGTTCAAAGCTCAATGAGGTTACAAAACCAAAAAAAGTGCTTTAGTAAGTCAGTAAAAAGTAGGTAGGAGTATTTAAAACAAGAAAATGATAAGGGTGGCTATACTTATGCACCTGTCAAATATTGTTTGAATGCAGATTGCACATGTTCTGCTAGTACAATAAACCTAATTTCAAGGCAGAAACATTACTGTGTCCAATAGTTATTAGATATATCAAACTGAAATAGCTGTTGCAAAAACACCAATTTTTATAAAACATTAAGCTTAAGATTAATAGGGGTGCCCAAACTTTTTCATATAACTGTACATGGTATTGCTGAAAATGTTATCTTGTTCCTCAAAAAATGAGCTGCAATACAGTGTCATCAGCGAAAGCATAAAAAAGTTATAGCTGTCAAAATAAAGTGATGCGAAAATAATTATTTTTTCTATAAAATAGTTTTTATTATATAAAAGCACCAAAACATAAAAAAGATATAAATGAGGTATTGCTGCAATCGTACTGACCTGAAGAATAAAAACTGCCTTACCATTTTTACTACACGCAGAACGGTGTAAACACACCCCAAAAGAAATTCATGAATTGCTGGTTTTTGCTCATTCTGTCTCCCAAAAATCAGAATAGAAAGTGATCAAAAAATGTAATGTGCTCGAAAATGGTACCAATAAAAACATCAACTCGTCCCGCAAAAAACAAGACCACACATGACTCTGGGCCAAAATATGGAAAAATTATAGCTCACAAAATGTGGTGATGCAAAAACTATTTTTGGCAATAAAAAGCGTCTTTTTAGTGTGACAGTTACTAAACATAAAAACCCACTATATCATCCCGCTATAAATAGTAAATCAAACTCCCTTTATCACCCCCTTAGTTAGGTAAAAATGATAAAATAAAAAAATGTATTTATTTCTATTTTCCCACTAGGGTTAGGGCTAAAGTTAGGTTTAAGGTTGGGACTAAAGTTAGGGTTACGGTTAGGGCTAAAGAGAGGGTTAGGGTTGGGGCTAAAGCTATGGTTAGGGTTAGGGTGTGGGCTAAGGTTAGGGTTGGGGCTAGAGTTGGGGTTAGGGTTTGGATTACGGTGACGGTTGGGATTAGGGTTAGGGTTGGGATTAGGGTTAGGGGTGTGTTAGGGTTAGGTTTGTGGTTAGGGTTATGGTTAGGGTTGGGATTAGGGATAGTTGTGTGGTGGGGTTAGGGTTGGAGTTAGAATTGGGGGGTTTTCCACTGTTTAGGCACACTGTTTTAGGCTCTCCAAACGCGACATGACATCTGATCTTATTTCCAGCCAATTTTGTGTTGAAAAAGTCAAACGGTGCTACTTCACTTCCGAGCTCTGCCATGCGCCCAAACAGTGGTTTACCCCCACATATAGGGTATCAGCATACTCAGGACAAATTTCACAACAACTTTTGTGGTCCAATTTCTCCTGTTACCCTTGGGAAAATAAAAAATTGGGGACTAAAAGATCATTTTTGTGAAAAAAATATGATTTTTTATTTTTATGGCTCTACTTTATAAACTTCTGTGAAGCACTTGGGGGTTCAAAGTGCTCACCACACATCTAGATAAGTTCCTTAGGTGGTCTTCTTTCCAAAATTGTGCCACTTGTGTGGGGTTTCCACTGTGTAGGCACATCAGGGACTCTCCAAACGCGACATGGCGTCCGATCTCAATTCAAGTCAATTTTGCATTGAAACATCAAACGGCGCTCCTTCCTTTTCGAGCTCTGCCATGCGCCAAAACAGTGGTTTACCCTGCATATATGGGGTATCAGCTTACTCAAGACAAATTGTACAAGAACTTTTGGGGTCCAATTTCTCCTGTTACCCTTGGTAAAATAAAACAAATTTGATCTGAAGTAATTTTTTTGTGAAAAAAAAGTTAAATGTTCATTTTTTTTAAAACATTCAAAATATGTGAATCACCTGAAGGGTTAATAAACTTCTTGAATATGGTTTTGAGCACCTACAGGGGTGCAGTTTTTAGAATGGTGTCACTTTTGGGTATTTTCTAACATATAGACCCCTCAAAGTGATTTCAAATGTGATGTGGTCCCTAAAAAAATGATGTAAAAATGAGAAATCGCTGGTCAAATTTTAACCCTTATAACTTCCTAACCAAAAAAAATTTGATTCCAAAATTGTGCTGATGTAAACTAGACATGTGGTAAATGTTGTTTTTTAACTATTTTGTGCACTATAACTCTCTGATTTAAGGGCATAAAAATTAAATTTTGAAATTGTGAAATTTTCAAAATTTACACCAAATTTCCATTTTTTCCACAAATAAATGCGTTATATTGAATTTTTTTTTACCACTAATGTGAAGTACAATATGTCACGAAAAAACGTTCTCAGAATCACCAAGATCCGTTGAAGCGTTCCAGAGTTATTACTTCATACAGGGACAGTGGTGAGAATTGTAAAAATTGGCCTGGTCATTAACATGCAAATGACCCTTGCTGGTTAAGGGGTTAAAGTACACTAAATAATCATTCGCTTAATTCGACTAAGCATAGACAGGAATCTGCCGAGTGCTCTAGTGCTCTTTATGAGAGACGTGGCCAGACTCCTCTGTCAGCAGCATCCCACAGGGGAGATTACAAGGATCAGCCATTGTTCTGTATCCTCACCCATCCCCTGTAGACTGTGAGCCTTCGCGGGCAGGGTCCTCTCTCCTTCTGTGCTTATGTGTGTCCTGTATTGCTCATGTTTATTGTACTTGTCTATATTCGCCCCTCTCACATGTTAAGCGCCATGGAATAAATGGCGCTATAAAAATGAATAATAATAATAATAATAACAGGCCGAATCCTTCTCTCCTCAAATTCATTTTTCGGGGAGAGACAGGAAGCCCCCACAGTCATTAGACTCTCAGCAGAGCTCACTGATAAAGGCAGGATCAGACCACTTTGGCCTAATGTGCATGGCGATGCTTTAGACAGGTCTGTTAATATGCCATATAGCAGTAATTGAGTGTTTATCAGATACACAAAACATATTTTTTATTTTAGCTGTCTATATAAAGTCACATCTTGGCTCACTTATTCTGCAGATTTTTTTTAAATTATTTATTAAATGTGCTACCAAGAACAACCAGATAATAGGCATCAGCCAAGCTCAAACACCAATCCATTTTCACATATTATTGCTTCCAGTGATACTGTGTTTAGACCTGGCTCTAACAACATATCAGAAAAAAGAATCCATTTACCGTACATACTCAAGTATAAGCCGACCCCCCCCCAATTTTGCCACAAAAACTGGGAAAACTTATCGACTCGAGTATAAGCCTAGGGTGGAAAATGAGATTATGCCCCATATGCTGCCCCATGTATTATGCCCCACAAGACGCTCCATGTATTGTGCCCCATATGCTGCCCCATGTATTATGCCCCATAGATGCTCCATAGATTGTGCCCCATATGCTGACCATGTATTGTGCCCCATATACTGCCCATGCATTGTGCCCCATAGATGCTCCATAGATTGTGCCCCCATAGATGCTCCATAGATTGTGCCCCCATAGATGCTCCTTAGATTATGCCCCCATAGATGCCCCATGTATTATGCCCCCATAGATGCTCCATAGCTTGTGCCCCCATAGATTATGCCCCCATAGATGCTCCATAGATTATGCCCTCATAGATGCTTCATAGATTATGCCCCCATAGATGCTCCACAGATTATGCCCCCATAGATGCTCCACAGATTATGCCCCCATAGATGCCCCATGTATTATGCCCCCACAGATGCTCCATAGATTGTGTCCCCATAGATTATGCCCCCATAGATGCTCCATAGATTATGAACCCATAGATGCTCCTTAGATTATGCCCCCATAGATGCCCCATGTATTATACCCCCATAGATGCCCCATGTATTATACCCCCATAGATGCCCCATGTATTATACCCCCATAGATGCTGCATTGAATAGGCCCCTTATGCTGCCGCAGATGCTGCATAAAAAAAGACATACTCATCTCTCGTCGCTGGGAGCCAGGTGCCGGTGTCACCGCTCGCTCAGGGCCCCGGCACCTGCGATATTTACCTGTCACGCTGAGCACCGCGGTCTTCCGGGTCCTCCAGCAGTGAATGCTCAGGCAGAGGGCGCGGCGCGCAGTAACCACGTCATCGCGCCCTCTGCTGATCATCGCAGCAAGAGGACCCGAGGACACAGCAGCGAGCAGCGGAGGAACGGGACAGGTAAATATCGCATATGCTCACCCTTCCGCCGGTACGTCTCTGCCCTGCTCTTCTCCCGTGGTCTCCGGGCCAGTGTTCAGCAGTCAGGTGGTACCGCTCATTAAAGTCATGAATATGTGCATATTCATGACTTTAATGAGCGGTACCACCTGACAGCTGAACTCTGGCGCCAGAGACCAAGGGAGAAGAGCAGGGGCTGCAGAGACGGCGCCGGCGGAGGGGTGAGTATATAGAACAGCTGCGCTCTGCCTCCTCCCTGTATATGACTCGAGTATAAGCCAAGAGGGAGACTTTCAGCCCTAAAAAATGGGCTGAAAATCTCGACTTATACTCGAGTATATACGGTATATGAATTACAGTAAAATATTTTAATAGAAAATGTTTCTATATTTTCTTTAGTAATCAGTTCAATTAAATCATATTAATCAATAGCTCATTGTAAGTGAACATCACAAAAAGTACACGATAAGGGAATGTTGTTTTAAGAGGAATGACATGCACACAAAAAGGTACATACACAATACATTTGTGACAACTTTTAACATCCTCTTGATGAAATCCTAATCTGTTCTAGATAAAACCATCCCAGAATATATATGCTTCAGGTCTCTTACCTGCCCCCTTGGTCATTGGGGACCACACTAATACTTTGCATGTTTAGGGTAACACCTTTGCTCCTTAATTTTATCTATTACAAAATGAGCATGTTCTGCGTCACATATACACCCATAATGTTATTGAAATATTCTCTTTTTCATTGTTAATCTGAATTATGCCAAATAAACAACACTGCAGCTGAACCATACCGTTTATTTGGCATCCAATAAACATGTTGAATATATCTATTGCAACTGTTTTATTAAAGAGGTTGTCAGGGACTGAGATACAGAAGAACCATCCTTTAGCATTGGTCACTAATAGCATTGCTCATTACAGGAATCGGTAAGTAGGCTCAACCCTCCTAAGCCATTTATAGTGACATATAAGAAGCTGAATAAGATGAAACATTTATATGTGTGATCCGTTGTCTTATTCCAATGAAATCCACATTTTACTAGTATTTGAATAAGCTGTTAGGATCTATGGGCCGGATATAGATCTTCCTGAGAATCTGCCTTCAGAGCTTATTATAAATGATGTACATGTAATGACTGACAACTGAGAAAAGACAGAGCACAAATATATTGCAAATTGATCTGAGGACATAACCGTCAGTTGTTCGTGAAAGTGTTCACCCCCTTGGCTTTTTACCTATTTTGTTACATTACAAGCTGTGTTTAAATATTTTTGTAATCCGATTTGTGTGTGTGATGCATGAAGTGAATTGAGAAAAATATCGGCAATAATTTAATTTATGCTGGGGGTATAGATAGAATACCAATAAATACAAAATTTAATAACATATTACCACCATACAGAAAGTGTTCAGTCCTAGTAGTAAATTTGTTGTCTAAAGTTTAGTCATTTTGCGCCTCACAGTTGCTACAGGCATATTTTTCTGTATATAGATTCAATCCATTCCAAATACAGTTATAAGAAAAAGTTTGGGCACCCCTATTAATCTTAAGCTTAATGTTTTATAAAAAATTGGTGTTTTTGCAACAGCTATTTCAGTTTGATATATCTAATAACTATTGGACACAGTAATGTTTCTGCCTTGAAATGAGGTTTATTGTACTAGCAGAACATGTGCAATCTGCATTCAAACAATATTTGACAGGTGCATAAGTATAGCCACCCTTATCATTTTCTTGTTTTAAATACTCCTACCTACTTTTTACTGACTTACTAAAGCACTTTTTTTGGTTTTGTAACCTCATTGAGCTTTGAATTTCATAGCCAGGTGTATGCAATCATGAGAAAAGCTACTTAAAGTGGCCACTTGCAAGTTGTTCTCCTGTTTGAATCTCCTCTGAAGAGTGGCATCATGGGCTCCTCAAAACAACTGTCAAATGATCTGAAAACAAAGATTATTCAACATAGTTGTTCAGGGGAAGGATACAAAAAGCTGTCTCAGAGATTTAACCTGTCAGTTTCCACTGTGAGGAACATAGTAAGGAAATGGAAGAACACAGGGACAGTTCTTGTTAAGGCCAGAAGTGGCAGGCCAAGAAAAACATCAGAAAGGCAGAGAAGAAGAATGGTGATATCAGTCAAGGACAATCCTCAGACCACCTCCAGAGAGCTGCAGCATCAACTTGCTGCAGATGGTGTCACTGTGCATCGGTCAACTATACAACGCACTTTGCACAAGGAGAAGCTGTATGGGAGAGTGATGCGAAAGAAGCCGTTTCTGCAAGCACGCCACAAACAGATTCGGCTGAGGTATGCAAAAGCACATTTGGAGAAGCCAGTTTCTTTTTGGAAGAAGGTCCTGTGGACTGATGAAACCAAGATTGAGTTGTTTGGTCATACAAAAAGGCGTTATGCATGGCGTCAAAAAAACACAGAATTCCAAGAAAACACTTGCTACCCACAGTAAAATTTGGTGGAGGTTCCATCATGCTTTGGGGCTGTGTGGCCAATGCCAGCACCGGGAATCTTGTTAAAAGTTGAGGGACGCATGGATTCCACTCAGTATCAGCAGATTCTTGACAATAATGTTCAAGAATCAGTGACAAAGTTTAAGTTACGCAGGGGATGGATCTTTCAGCAAGACAATGATCCAAAACACCACTCCAAATCTACTCAGGCATTCATGCAGAGGAACAATTACAATGTTCTGGAATGGCTATCCCAGTCCCCAGACCTGAATATCATTGAACATCTGTGGGATCATTTGAAGACGGCTGTCCATGCTCGGCGACCATCAAACTTAACTGAACTGGAATTGTTTTGTAAAGAGGAATGGTCAAAAATACCTTCATTCAGGATCCAGGAACTCATTAAAAGCTACAGGAAGCGACTAGAGGCTGTTATTTTTGCAAAAGGAGGATCTACTAAATATTAATGTCGGAAACTAAATCTGAACTGAAAAAGTAAGTTGATGTGTATGCAAAATGTAAATGCATATTAACACATAACCATTACACAGAAAACAGGCACAAAAAAAGCAAATATCCTAAAATAAAATAAAAAAAATTTTTTGCAAAAAATGCATGAAGGTAGTAATAATAATAAGGGTATTTAGTAAACATAATTTTGATCAAAAGAATGTACAAGCCATCCCACCACGTCAAGGCAACCCTTTGTGGGACAGTCCTACTCTAATATTAAAAACCTTTCCACTTGTCAAGTGACACAAATGTGAACAAGGCAGAGGGACTGAACCCACCAGTTGAAGCTCAGGCCAGACAGGATGGATTTTCTCAACTCAGAAACAGGGCGGTCACACCCTTATATGCACAGAATACACTCTGGACTACATAGGAAACTAAATCTGAACTGAAAAAGTAAGTTGATGTGTATGCAAAATGTAAATGCATATTAACACATAACCATTACACAGAAAACAGGCACAAAAAAAGCAAATATCCTAAAATAAAATAAAATTTTTTTTTTGCAAAAAATGCATGAAGGTAGTAATAATAATAAGGGTATTTAGTAAACATAATTTTGATCAAAAGAATGTACAAGCCATCCCGCCACGTCAAGGCAACCCTTTGTGGGACAGTCCTACTCTAATATTAAAAACCTTTCCACTTGTCAAGTGACACAAATGTGAACAAGGCAGAGGGACTGAACCCACCAGTTGAAGCTCAGGCCAGACAGGATGGATTTTCTCAACTCAGAACCAGGGCGGTCACACCCTTATATGCACAGAATGCACTCTGGACTACATAGGAAACTAAATCTGAACTGAAAAAGTAAGTTGATGTGTATGCAAAATGTTACTTTTTCAGTTCAGATTTAGTTTCCTATGTAGTCCAGAGTGCATTCTATGCATATAAGGGTGTGACCGCCCTGTTTCTGAGTTGAGAGAATACATCCTGTCTGGCCTGAGCCTCAACTGGTGGGTTCAGTCCCTCTGCCTTGTTCACATTTGTGTCACTTGACAAGTGGAAAGGTTTTTAATATTAGAGTAGGACTGTCCCACAAAGGGTTGCCTTGACGTGGCGGGATGGCTTGTACATTCTTTTGATCAAAATTATGTTTACTAAATACCCTTATTATTATTACTACCTTCATGCATTTTTTGCAAAAAAAATTTTTTATTTTATTTTAGGATATTTGCTTTTTGTGCCTGTTTTCTGTGTAATGGTTATGTGTTAATATGCATTTACATTTTGCATACACATCAACTTACTTTTTCAGTTCAGATTTAGTTTCCTATGTAGTCCAGACTGCATACTATGCATATAAGGGTGTGACCGCCCTGTTTCTGAGTTGAGAAAATCCATCCTGTCTGGCCTGAGCCTCAACTGGTGGGTTCAGTCCCTCTGCCTTGTTCACATTTGTGTCACTTGACAAGTGGAAAGGTTTTTAATATTAGAGTAGGACTGTCCCACAAAGGGTTGCCTTGACGTGGCGGGATGGCTTGTACATTCTTTTGATCAAAATTATGTTTACTAAATACCCTTATTATTATTACTACCTTCATGCATTTTTTGCAAAAAAAATTTTTTATTTTATTTTAGGATATTTGCTTTTTTTGTGCCTGTTTTCTGTGTAATGGTTATGTGTTAATATGCATTTACATTTTGCATACACATCAACTTACTTTTTCAGTTCAGATTTAGTTTCCTATGTAGTCCAGAGTGCATTCTGTGCATATAAGGGTGTGACCGCCCTGTTTCTGAGTTGAGAAAATCCATCCTGTATGGCCTGAGCTTCAACTGGTGGGTTTAGTCCCTCTGCCTTGTTCACATTTGTGTCACTTGACAAGTGGAAAGGTTTTTAATATTAGAGTAGGACTGTCCCACAAAGGGTTGCCTTGACGTGGCGGGATGGCTTGTACATTCTTTTGATCAAAATTATTTTTACTAAATACCCTTATTATTATTACTACCTTCATGCATTTTTTGCAAAAAAAATTTTTTATTTTATTTTAGGATATTTGCTTTTTTTGTGCCTGTTTTCTGTGTAATGGTTATGTGTTAATATGCATTTACATTTTGCATACACATCAACTTACTTTTTCAGTTCAGATTTAGTTTCCTATGTAGTCCAGAGTGCATTCTGTGCATATAAGGGTGTGACCGCCCTGTTTCTGAGTTGAGAAAATCCATCCTGTCTGGCCTGAGCTTCAACTGGTGGGTTCAGTCCCTCTGCCTTCTTCACATTTGTGTCACTTGACAAGTGGAAAGGTTTTTAATATTAGGCCGGCGTCACACTGGCGACAGAATCGGACGACTGCAATGCAGAAAAATCGCATTGCAGTCGGACCTATGTTGATCTATGGAGCAGCTCCCAGTTTCAGATTTTTTGTGGTCCGTTTTAAACGTCCGTGTACAATCGCAGCATGCTGCGATTGTCACCGATTGTCGGTCGACAATCGCCAATGCAAGTCTATGGGAGCGATGAAAAATCGGATTACAAACGGACCACACTGTGTGACTTGCGATGAAATCGCATCGGTGTCCTTTAGAAAAGCCGGCAATTCATCCCCGGCTATACTGTAAAATCACACTGACAGCTTTAATAAAGAATAGAAAGAATAGATATACACACATAGAATACATATATATATATATATATATATATGTAATTGTGACATGTATATATATATATATATTTATATTTCCTAGACTTCTACATACTGTAATAGCCGCAAATTCAATTGCCGGCTTCTGTGAAATCACAGAAGCCGACATGAAATGATACATTGTTTCCACACAGTTAACCATGTCATTTCCTGTATTTTAATATTTGTTTAGAACTTACAATTACATGAGTGTATTTGTGCAAAATTTCAGACATGTAGGGGTTAATTAAAGGTGTTATTTCGTTGAAAAAAAATGCGTGGGCTCCCGCTGTATTTTCTCCATCAGACAGACAAAGCAAAGCGAGTGGGGGCAGATAATAACAGCCTAGGGAGGGTACATTTTTTGTGCCCCCCCTGGCTACTAACATCTGCCCCCAGACACCCCAGAAAGGGCAAATCTATAATTAGATTCGCCCTTTCTGGCACTTTGCCCGTCTATTCCCATTGCCCTGTAGCGGTGGCGAATGGGTTAATAATCTCACCTTACTGTCACCTTAGTATTGAAAGGTGACCTTAAGGCAGGTTAATAATTGAGAGCTGTCAATTAGACAACTATCAATTATTAATCCTATTGTATGAAAGAAAAATCAAACACACACAGTTTAATAAAAAATAAGTTTAATTAAATAATCACACAATTTTTTACCATATTTTATTTTCCTGCTAAAACCATTTCCTGTAATAAAAATAAAATAAAAAAGCAAAATTATACTTACCAATCCGATGTACAGTCAGGTCCCACGCTGTAATCCATCAGAAAGGGTTAAGAGCCAGTTAGCAGGGAGATAATTCTGTCTACTAGCTCTAACCCCCTGAATGAATAAGTTCCTCTACCACAGAAAGTAGAGGAAGTGATTCATGAATGGAGCTTAATTGATTTATTGGCAATTTAACTTTAGTGACCTGACCTAAAGGGAAAGTGGACACAATCAATTAAGCTTCATTCATTAAACACATCCTCTCCTGTCGCCAGGAGAGGAACTTATTCATTCAGGAGCTTTGAGCTGAGCATGCAGGATTACTTGCACTGCTTGGCTCAAAGCTAGTTAACCCTTTGTGAAGGATTACAGCGTGGGACATGACAGATCAGCGGAATAGGTAAGAATAATGTTTTTTTACTTTTTTTATCTTTATTTTAGGAGATCAATGGCTTCGCACGGATTAAGTGTAAAATAAAATATGGTCAAAAAAATGTGTTTTTATTTCATTAAAATTAATTTTTATTAATGTATCTGTGTTTTTTTAATTTACTTCAATAGGATTAATAATTGATAGTTGTCTAATTGACAGCTCTCAATTATTAACCTGCCTTAAGGTCACCTTTCAATACTAAGGTGACAGTAAGGTGAGATTATTAACCCATTCGCCACCGCTACAGGGCAATGGGAATAGACGGGCAAAGTGCCAGAAAGGGCGAATCTAATTATAGATTTGCCCTTTCTGGGGTGTCTGGGGGCAGATGTTAGTAGCCAGGGGGGGCACAAAAAATGTACCCTCCCTAGGCTGTTATTATCTGCCCCCACTCGCTTTGCTTTGTCTGTCTGGTGGAGAAAATACAGCGGGAGCCCACGCATTTTTTTTTCAACGAAATTACACCTTTAATTAACCCCTACATGTCTGAAATTTTGCACAAATACACTCATGTAATTGTAAGTTCTAAACAAATATCAAAATACAGGAAATGACATGGTTAACTGTGTGGAAACAATGTATCATTTCATGTCGGCTTCTGTGATTTCACAGAAGCCGGCAATTGAATTAGCGGCTATAACAGTATGTAGAAGTCTAGGAACTATAAATATATGTATATGTACATGTCACAATGACATGTATATATATATATATATATGTGTTCTATGTGTATATATCTATTCTTTTTTTTTGTGATTGAAATACTATTCTTTTGGATCCATTATATGTCAGTTTTGCAAGCCTGCGAGAAATTATCGCAAGTCGGATGAAAATCGGATGTTACAAGGTACACACACATGCGACTAAATCGCATCTTTGAAGGAAAATCGGATGACAGAAGGATGTGTGATGTTTGCATTTTGATCCGACAATCGACCGTCTAAAACGGACCGATTTTTTGTGGTTGTGTGTGACGCCGGCCTTAGAGTAGGACTGTCCCACAAAGGGTTGCCTTGACGTGGCGGGATGGCTTGTACATTCTTTTGATCAAAATTATGTTTACTAAATACCCTTATTATTATTACTACCTTCATGCATTTTTTGCAAAAAAAAAAAATTTATTTTATTTTAGGATATTTGCTTTTTTTGTGCCTGTTTTCTGTGTAATGGTTATGTGTTAATATGCATTTACATTTTGCATACACATCAACTTACTTTTTAGTTCAGATTTAGTTTCCTATGTAGTCCAGAGTGCATTCTGTGCATATAAGGGTGTGACCGCCCTGTTTCTGAGTTGAGAAAATCCATCCTGTCTGGCCTGAGCTTCAACTGGTGGGTTCAGTCCCTCTGCCTTGTTCACATTTGTCACTTGACAAGTGGAAAGGTTTTTAATATTAGAGTAGGACTGTCCCACAAAGGGTTGCCTTGACGTGGCGGGATGGCTTGTACATTCTTTTGATCAAAATTATGTTTACTAAATACCCTTATTATTATTACTACCTTCATGCATTTTTTGCAAAAAAAAAAATTTTTTATTTTATTTTAAGATATTTGCTTTTTTTGTGCCTGTTTTCCAAATATTAATGTCACTTTTCTGGTGAGGTGCCCATACTTATGAACCTGTCAAATTTTGTTTGGATGCAGATTGCACATTTTCTGTTAGTACAATAAACCTCATTTCAAGGTAGAAACATTACTGTGTCCAATAGTTATTAGATATATCAAACTGAAATAGCTGTTGCAAAAAACACCAATTTTTATAAAACATTAAGCTTAACCCCTTAGTGACAGAGCCATTTTGCAGCTTAATGACAGGGCCAATTTTTACAATTCTGACCACTGTCACTTTATGAGGTTATAACTCTGAAACGCTTTAACGAATCCCGCTGATTCTGAGACTGTTTTTTCGTGACATATTGTACTTCACGTTAGTGGTAAAATTTCTTTGATATGACTTGTGTTTATTTATGAAAAAAACGGAAATATGGCGAAAATTTTGAAAATTTAACAATTTTCAAACTTTAAATTTTTATGCCCTTAAATCAGAGAGATATGTCACATAAATTTCTTAATAAATAACATTTCCCACATGTCTACTTTACATCAGCACAATTTTGGGACAAAACTTTTTTTTGTTACGAAGTTATAAGGGTTAAAAGTTGACCAGCGATTTCTCATTTTTACAACACCATTTTTATTTTAGGGACCACATCACATTTGAAATCACTTTGAGGGGTCTATACGATAGAAAATACCCAAAAGTGACACCATTCTAAAAACTGCACCCCTCAAGGTGCTCAAAACCACATTCAAGAAGTTTATTAACCCTTTACGTGCTTCACAGGAACTGAAGCAATGTGGAAGGAAAAAATTAACATTTAACTTTTTTTGCAAAAACTTTATTTCGGAACCTATTTTTTTTATTTTCACAACTGTTAAAAGAAAAAATGAACCACAAAATTTGTTGTGCAATTTCTCCTGAATAAGCCGATACCCCATATGTGGGGGTAAACCACTGTTTGGGTGCATGGCAGAGCTTGGAAGGGAAGGAGCGCCGTTTGACTTTTTCAGTGCAGAATTGGCTGGACGTCATGTCGTGTTTGTAGAGGCCCTGATGTGTCTAAATAGTGGAAACCCCCACAAGTGACCCCATTTTGGAAATTAGACCCCCTAAGGAACTTATCTAGATGTGTGGTGAGCACTTTGAACCTCCAAGTGCTTCACAGAAGTTTATAACATAGAGCCGTGAAAATAAAAAATCATATTTTTTTCCACAAAAACGATCTGTTCACCCCAATTTTTATTTTCCCAAGGGTAAAAGACCCCAAAAGTTTTTGTGCAATTTGTCCTGAGCATGCTGATACCCCATATGTGGGGGTAAACCACTGTTTGGGTGCATGGCAGAGCTTGGAAGGGAAGGAGCGCCGTTTGACTTTTTCAACTCAGAATTGGCTGGACTCCATGTCGCGTTTGTAGAGGCCCTAATGTGTCTAAACAGTGGAAACCCCCCACAAGTGACACCATTTTGGAAACTAGACCCCTTAAGGAGCTTATCTTGATGTGTGGTGAGCACTTTGAACCCCCCAAGTGCTTCACAGAAATTTATAAACGCAGAGCCGTGAAAATGAAAAATCATTTTTTTTCTCAAAAATTATTTTTTTAGCCAGCTATTTTTTATTTTCCCAAGGGTAACCGGAGAAATTAGAACCCCAAAATTGGTGTGCAATTTGTCCTGAGTATGCTGATACCCCATATGTTGGGGTAAACCACTGTTTGGGCGCACGGCAGGGCTCGGAAGAGAGGGAGCGCCATTTGACTTTTTGAAAGCCACGTCGTGTTTGGAGACCCCTGATGTGTCTAAACAGTGGAAACCCCCCACAAGTGACACCATTTTGGAAACTAGACCCCTTAAGGAGCTTATCTAGATGTGTGGTAAGCACTTTAAACCCCAAGTGCTTCACAGAAATGTATAAACGCAGAGCCGTGAAAATGAAAAATAATTTTTTTTCTCAAAAATGATTTTTTTAGCCAGCTATTTTTTATTTTCCCAAGGGTAACCGGAGAAATTAGAACTCCAAAATTGGTGTGCAATTTGTCCTGAGTACGCTGATACCCCATATGTTGGGGTAAACCACTGTTTGGGCGCACGGCAGGGCTCGGAAGGGAGGGAGCGCCATTTGACTTTTTGAAAGCCACGTCGTGTTTGGAGACCCCCTGATGTGTCTAAACAGTGGAAACCCCCACAAGTGACCCCATTTTGGAAACTAGACCCCTTAAGGAACTTATCTAGATGTGTGGTGAGCACTTTGAACCCCAAGTGTTTCACAGAAATTTATAAACGCAGAGCTGTGAAAATAAAAAATCATTTTTTTTCTCAAAAATGATTTTTAGCCAGCTATTTTTTATTTTCCCAAGGGTAACAAGAGAAATTAGAACCCCAAAATTGGTGTGAAATTTGTCCTGAGTACGCTGATAGCCAATATGTTGGGGTAAACCACTGTTTGGGCGCACGGCAGGGCTCGGAAGGGAGGGAGCGCCATTTGACTTTTTGAACGCCACGTCGTGTTTGGAGACCACCTGATGTGCCTAAATAGTGGAAATCCCTCAATTCTAGCTCCAACCTTAATCCCAACACACCCCTAACCCTAATCCCAACCCTAATCCTAAACTAAATCCCAACCCTAATTCCAACCCTAATTGTAACCCTAACCTTAATTATAACCCTAACTCTAATTGTAACCCTAACCCTAATTTTAACCCTAACCCTAATTGTAACCCTAACCCTAATTCTAACCCTAATTATAACCCTAACCCTAAGGCTAGGTTCATTTTGCGTTTTACCAGCCCGTTCAACACATAGCGTTGACGGGCTGGTAACGGTATAGCATAACGCGATCGCGTTATGCTATACCCGCTAGCGCAGAGGAATCAGCAGATGATTCATCTGCGCTAGCGGTGACGGAGCCCAAACGCTGCAGCCGGCGTCCGAGGCTCCGTCACTGAATGATGGCACTTCGCAAATGCATGCCGCTTTACGGCATGCGTCGCGATGCGCCCTCAAATGGGGGTGAATGGCAGCGTTAATGGAATGCGTTACACCGCGTTATACCGCAGTGTAACGCAGTCCGTCTAACGGACTGCCATAACGCAGTTTGAACCCGGCTTAACCCTAACGCTAATTATAACCCTAACCCTAATGCTAACCCTAACCCTAATGCTAACCCTAACCCTAATTATAACCCTAACCCTAATTATAACCCTAACCCTAACAGAAAAATGAAAATAAATATAATTTCTATTTTTTATTATATGTCCCTAACTAAGGGGGTGATAAATTGATAAATTGGGGGGGGTTATGTACTGTTTTTTTTTTATTTTGATCACTGTGATAGTTTATCACAGTGATCAAAATGTACTTTTATGAGAATGAATGAAAAAAAATTTGAATCTGACGCCAAGCAGATCGGCGGGCGCACTGCGCATGTGCCCGCCATTTTTTTTGCAGGAAGAAGACCGGGATGATCGGAGGCCAGGTGGACCTGCCATAGGACACCGGTAAGTATAGGGGGGGTTCAGGGGGACACGGGGACCCTCATTTTCTCCCCTCTGATGTGCGATCACATCAGAGGGGAGAGAAATCTTTTTTTTTTTTTTTTGCGATCGCGTCTATGCTTGCATAGCCGCGATTGCAACACCGGGATCGGTGAATACCGACCCGGATCATGTTCTCTGGGGTCTCGGCTACCCCGGTAGCCGAGACCCCAGAGAATATTTGCCCATCCCCCCCAGCACAGCGGCACATAGCGGCGGGCGCACTGAGCATGGGCCCGCCATTTTCTTAACAGCGCAGGCACCGGGGGACACCGGAGGGCCCTGGGGCCACATGGAGGGGATCGGGGGCCACATTGGGGTCCCGGGGACCCTTTTTCTCTGTCCTCTGATGTCCGATGACATCAGAGGACAGAGAAATTAAATGGCACAACTTTTTTTTTTTTTTTTGTTGCGGTCGCCGTTATAGGGTTAATAACGGCGATCGCAACATCGGAGTCGGTAAAAACCGACCCGATTCATGTTCTCTGGGGTCTCTGGGGGGCGCTATTCACTTTTTCCACAGCGCCGTTAATTAACGGCGCTGTGGTTTAAGTACCCTTAATGACCGCCGTTTAAAAGGCGTATCGGCGTTCGTTAAGGGGTTAAGATCAATAGGGGTGCCCAAACTTTTTCATATAACTGTACATACTGATACGGAATCTAGATTGTGAGCCCCATCGGGGACAGTGATAATAATTAGTGCAACCTGTAAAGTGCTACGGAAAATGTTGGTGCTTTATAAAAATAAAGATTATTATTATTATTAATAATAATAATCTTTGCTATATTTTTATATTGTAAGGGAACAGCAACGTCTGCTGGCGATTTAATGTATGCATTCTGGTGCAGTTTGCAATGTATTATGGGAAGTTCCTAGGGCATTGTGGGATTGTTCCTGTTGCATTGTGGTCTTATTATGGAACTGTGAAAGGAACAGCAGCCATTGTTCCTGTATGCTCCTGAGGAGAAACCACACCACTCATTTTTCTGTCATGCTCTTTGTAAACAGCCTGCTCTAAGCATAGTTGGTAAGCCACTGTCTATGTGTTTATAAGTACATTTGCTGCATTAAATAGGTAATCATCAGCTTGTTTATTACCTCATGTTACTGTGCATTGCAGACTATCTGTATTTTATACACTGTACAGTTATATATTCTGAACTGCTTCTGTTATTGCATCTTATAGTTTCACCCTTTCCTGTCACATCTACAGTCAATGAAAGAAGGTTACATCTTTACAGCCTCTTTTTCTTAAAGAAGACAGGGGGTTTAGCTACATGTCACATTACACCGTGCTAACGTGTCTGGGGACAACATAGAAAGTTTACAGGTTTATAATATTTATAACAAGCCCTGAAAGAAGAGTCTCATGGAGAATTCTCATAATCCTGAACAGCTCATTCATTCACACATTAAGAAAAACATATATTTTTCTGAAATTAGACACTGGATTGCAGATATGAAAGTATCATTTTATTTAGCTTCCTATGACCTACATTCCCATATAGACAGCTTAGGAGGGTTGATCCCACTAACAGATTCCCTTTAATATCAGCTGAGACCTGAAGCCCCAACCGGCAGAAGTTTACAATGTATGATGTGGTAATACCACAGCTCAGATCACTTCAAAGGGAGACTATATATGACAGTTATATGTCAAGTATCTATGACATCTCAAAATAATACCTTTGAGTAGAGTTCCCTTTTAAATAGTAGTTCTACTGATTAATAGTGTGCCATCAGCTGGTTCATTTGTTGAACCTACTTACCCCGCCAAAGGCTAAGTTTACATCCCATTTGGGCCATTTCGTTGTTTATAAAAAAAATACACATATTTGCAAATGAGATGCTAATATATGTACTGTATATGCCTATAGAGTTACATGTCTCTCTGTCCATGAACATTTGTAATGAAAATAAACATATTATTGTGCTCTTTAAGAGCATACTGTAGTAGCCTGCATTTTTTCATTAAAAAAAGGAATCCACACTTAAACATCTCAAGCAAAAACATCTCAGAAGAACAAACTACTACACATCCTGCACCAAATATATGCACAACATAAGCCTAGGCGCTGTATTAAAAATTGTATAGATCAGTTTTTATATGCCTAGATGCTAAATTAGATCTAATAAATACGTATATTTAATTAGTATTAGTGCTATATGTAGGCACCAAATAACGTCACACAAAGTACCTACATTTACTGTAAGTACATTTACTGTAAGTAATACTGAACCATATGTACTCCAAGAGCCATCTTACAGGATCTGGTCAAAATATTCTATGTGAAATCCTTCTTTCAAAAGGGGCCTTTACTGTAGGGCTTGTTATTTTACTTTGTAAAATGTGTATACTGGTATATACCATAGATTCCCCGAATTCATACAAATCAAAGCTTGGTTTATGGCTGTCACTCTCCACTATATGAAGACTTATGAGTAGTTACGAACATGAGACAGCTGTATTTTTCAAGCTGTGCTTATTAAGAGACTCTTAGTGTCATTTGTTCACAAAACTATATATTAAAATCAACCAAACTATTCATTAAATGTGGAAAAATACAAGTGGCTGGGTGGAAAATGAAGTAATGTCATGTGAACACAAGAGGATTATCAAGGATCCTGCTAGTGACATCACAAAATAACAAAAATAACATACTTGTAACTGGTTATGATGATTAGAAGCTAAAAACCTACACAGTGGAAGACTATGATATGGATCATTACGACACAGCTGGCGATGATCGACTTTACTGTCTAAGGCCGGGATCACGGATCACACGAGAGAAACTCGCATGATTCTCATGCAAGTCTCTCGCATGAACACCCGGCACTATCGCCGGCACACAGACTGGAGCGTGCGGCTGCATAGAAATACATGCAACCACACGCTCTGGTCCGAGTGCTGGCGGCAGTAGCGGGTGTTCATGTAAGAGACTCGCATGAGAATCGTGCGAGTTTCTCGCATGTGTGAACCCAGCCTAACACAGAGATTATAGCTTTACATGATAGCTTCCTTTTACCGATATGTCCTTTATTGTAAACAGTGTTTGGACTCTAAAGTCTGTTCCCCACCCCACGACTTTCTCGCTTTTCATTGCTTTGATGTAGCTAGCCACAGAACACAACAACTGATAGAACATTCTGCAGATCATGCAGCTTCCAGGTATTATCATTTACACTAGATGGAGGCCGGTAATGTCACAATGAGGGCAGGCTTTGCAGCGTTGAGAATCTCTCCCCCCATGTGCTCACCCACCTATCCACTCTCTCTTTCCCCATGTGCTAACTTCTCCCGTCTGTGCTCTGTTTTGACCTGTCTACCCCATGTGCTATCCCCCTTGTCTGCTGTCTCTCTCCTTCCTGTGCTGTGTTCTCCCCTCATGTGCTGTCCCATTTGAGCTGTCTTCCCCCTGTGCTCTGTCTCTCTCACCCCTGTGCGCTTTCTCTCTCCCCATCTGATGTCTTCTCCTTTCATGTCATCTTCTTTGACCTGTGTACCCCATGTGCTCTCCCCAGTGTGTGTGCGTGTAGTGCGTACGGCGTATACAGTGTGTGTGAGTGTGTGTGGTGCAACGGTGTTCCACTGGTGATACCATGCAAGAGGCTGGTACCACCAGAAGTTTCCATATTGAGACACATCACTTGGGTGTCCCAATATGGCGGTCGGTGAACTTCCGCCGTTTGGAATTCTGGGATCCGGACACATCTGAACGGAACAGGATGTGAAGACATTACAAGGTGAGTATTTATTAGATATGTTATGTTGATTCTGCATTTACTTTATGCTCTGCTCCGTGATGTCAGTAATTGCAGACATGCTGATCTCTGCCTGTGCTTTCCAATCTGAAACAGAATCACATATTCATAAAATGCCATGTAGTCTACACTTTGTGCCATCCAACTTTACCAACTGCGACCATTGTTGCACATAAAAATCCCTCAAAATATAGGGCTCACTGAAAGGGATAGGAAAACTTAAATTTTAGAAAAAAAAAATGTTAAGTAACCCAAAAAATGACATAGTACAAAGGTGCACTAGGGTAGGGTTCCCCAACTCCAGTCCTCAAGGCCCACCACCAGGTCATGTTTTCAGGATTTCCTTAGTATTGCCCAGTTGATAATTGCATCACCTGTACAATACAAGGGAAATCCTGAAAACATGACCTGTTGGTGGGCCTTGAGGACTGGAGTTGGGGAACCATGCACTAGGGTAACTCAAATCCTGATGTTACGTCAGGAAATGACAAGACTAACATATAACAAAAACCTTAAGTCTCTCAAGAGTGATCTAACTTCGTCACAGACACTTAATGTTTCAATCTTGACGCGCTTTGTTGTTATTATCAGGAGACGCTATGAAATATTACCAAAATGATGGCTTCTTTAACCAATGAAAACAATAGCATATACAGTAGGGGATTCCAACCCACTTACTTGTGTCCCAGAATCAAAACACAGAACATCCATTGTAGAATCGGGTGAATGCACTGTGTAATTGAATGGCTAAAAAACTTGGAAAACTTATTGACTCGTGTATAAGCCGGGTGTATAAGTTGCCGTCCTGCTCTGTACTCCCCCATCCAGCTCTGTGCACCCCCATTCTCCTCTGTGCTCCCCTCCTCCTGCTCCGTCCTCCTCTGTGCTCCCTCCTCCTGCTCCGTCCTCCTCTGTGCTCCCCTCCTCCTGCTCCATTATCCTGTCCTGCTCCGTGCTTTCCATCCTCCCAGTCCTGCTCCGTGCTCCCCCATCCAGCTCTGCACTCCCCCATTCTCCTCTGTGCTCCCCCCTTCCTGCTCCGTCTTCCTGTGCCCCCCGTCCTGCTCCGAGCTCTCCGTCCTCCCTCCGTTCTGCTCCATGCTCTCCGTCCTCCCCCCATCCTGCTCCGTGCTCTCCGTCCTCCCCCGTCCTGCTCCGTGCTCTCCATCCTCCCCCCGTCCTGCTCCATGCTCTCCGTCCTCCCCCGTCCTGCTCCGTGCTCTCCGTCCTGCTCCGTGCTCTCCATCCTCCCCCCGTTCTGCTCCATGCTCTCCGTCCTCCCCCGTCCTGCTCCGTGCTCTCCGTCTCCCCCCATTCTGCTCCATGCTCTCCGTCCTCCCCCCATTCTGCTCCATGCTCTCCATCCTCCCCATCCTGCTCCGTGCTCTCTGTCCTCCCCCAGTTCTGCTCCGTGCTCTCCATCCTACCCCCCGTCCTGCTCCATGCTCCTTGTCCTCCTCCATGCTCCCCCCATCCTCTTCCATCATACTCACCCTCCCCGTGCCATCACTGAACGTCACAGCCGCTCTCCTGTGCTGAGCGGTGAGGTAATACCGCTCATTAAGGCCATGAATATGGAGGCCACGCCCATGGGAGTGGAGTCTCGTCCATATTCATGGCCTTAATGAGCGGTATTACGTCACTGCTCAGCACAGGAGAGCTGCAGGAAGCCGAAGAGAATGCAGGATTGCCGGCTAGGACGTTCAGCGATGGCACGAGAAGGGTGAGTATGATGTCCCAGCCACCGGCTCCTGCCGCGGCACCCCCTCCCCCGCTGGTTTCTGCCCTATGACTCGTGTATAAGCTGAGGGGGCATTTTCAGCACAAAAAAAGGTGCTGAAAATCTCGGCTTATACACGAGTATATACGGTATATGGCTTTTGGATTGCTTTTAATAAACTAAGAGGGGGGATATATAGAGGAGGGTGCTTAAAGAACTTTATAAAAGACAATCTTTATTAACACCTTAAGCCTCCTTACCTTGACACGCCAGAGCTGGTATTTCACTCTCCACAAGGAGAAACCTTACCCTTAGACCTCAGTCCGGAGCCTCCCAGCTAGCCAAATCATATCTCATACTTTGTACTGACAAGGACCAATAGTCCGAAACACCGTATCTGCAAATTGAGATATGATTTGGCTTTTATCCTAAGTCACATTACAAGACTCGTTAAAGGGTTAATTGTGACTTGTAGGATCGCTACTTCCAATAGGTGGCGCTATAGAGTTCAAGTCCTCTTTTTCTCTTAAGAGGCAATTTGCATATTAAATGTACAACTGAACATGGAAGTTATTATATGAGGTAACTCCATTGGCTGGGACCACAACAGATTAACCCCATAAGTAGATTAAAAGGGGGGAAGGTTTGATGAAGTGGAAAGGAAAAAAAGAAAAGAAAAAAGGGTAAGGAAAC
The DNA here is from genome assembly GCA_033576555.1 of Oophaga sylvatica. NCBI lineage: Eukaryota > Metazoa > Chordata > Amphibia > Anura > Dendrobatidae > Oophaga > Oophaga sylvatica. The sequence continues at coordinate 203,964,532 of JARQOD010000004.1, read as the reverse complement.
ATTTTTCAATTCCTCAAAAAGGGGAGGTCCAGACAAAAGATGGAATAAGATTACTAATGGGGAACAATTATTAAGTGAATGATACAAAGTAAATTGCTTTGTTAAGACCTAGCAGCTTAACACTTTTTAGCCAAAATATCTAATGGACCTACTTATATTTTTGGAATATTTCAGAGTAATTCCTGATCAGTTGTTATATTAAAAAGAGCGAAACGCGTAGATACTGAGGCATTAAGCGTATAAGATAAGGTTAGATCACTTTTGAGAGACTTAGGGTTATTATATGTTTGTCTTGTCATTTTTTGAGGTAACACCAAGATTTGAGTTACCAAAGTGAACTTTTGTAGTATGTCCTTCTTTGGGTTGTTTAAAAACATTTTAATAAAGTTAAGTTTTACTATTCCATTCAATGAGTCCAACTGCAACCATTGGCTAATATATGTTTATTCACATCCATGAGTAATGCTTATTTTAAAATAATTACTGCATGCTTTATACTTCAAGTAATGCAGCATAGTATAATGGTTTACAGTTACAGTACAGATTAAAAGTTTGGACACACCTTCTCATTCAAAGATTTTTCTGTATTTTCATGACTATGAAAATTGTAGAATCACACTGAAGGCATCAAAACTATGAATTAACACAAGTGGAATTATACATTACACTTTACAAAAAAGTGTGAAACAACTGAAAATATGTCTTATATTCTAGGTTCTTCAAAGTAGCCATCTTTTGGTTTGATTACTGCTTTGCATGCAGAAAAGGTGAACGGATGGACTCTACATGCCTGGTTCCCACCGTGAAGCATGGAGGAGGTGGTGTGATGGTGTGGGGGTGCTTTGCTGGTGACACTGTTGGGGATTTATTCAAAATTGAAGCGGTGAACGGTCCAGCTCACCTCAAACCATCTCGATTGGGTTCAGGTCTGGTGATTGTGGAGCCAGGTCATCTGGCGTAGCACCCGAACACTCTCCTTCTTGGTCAAATAGCCCTTACACAGTCTGGAGGTGTGTTTTGGGGTTATTGTCCTGTTGAAAAATGAATGATGGTCCAACTAAACGCAAACCGTATGGAATAGCATGCTGCTGCAAGATGCTGTAGTAGCCATTCTGGTTCCCTATGTCTTCAATTTTGAATAAATCCCCAACAGTGTCACCAGCAAAGCACCCCCACACCATCACACCACCTCCTCCATGCTTCACGGTGGGAACCAGGCATGTAGAGTCCATCCGTTCACCTTTTCTGCGTGCAAAGCAGTAATCAAAGCAAAAGGTGGCTACTTTGAAGAACCTAGAATATAAGACATATTTTCAGTTGTTTCACACTTTTTTGTAAAGTGTAATGTATAATTCCACATGTGTTAATTCATAGTTTTGATGCCTTCAGTGTGATTCTACAATTTTCATAGCCATGAAAATACAGAAAAATCTTTGAATGAGAAGGTGTGTCCAAACTTTTGGTCTGTACTGTATGTTGCAAAGACATCCAATGCCATAGTCCGAAGGGACTCTCACCAAGGTTCTGTCTGAATCCTTTTTTTTACTATTAAATGGAAACTCCAAAGCCTTGCAAGGTGTATAAATGTGAATTCTGTCTTACATGTGCTACTTAGAATCCAATAAAGACAATAAAGGTAGAGCAAATAGAATAGAACTTTAAAAAACAAGCGATTAGAAGTGGACATGTACTTAGAGTTTTAGTACTCTATTTAGTAGGCTGTGGTTTAGAAATAGTTCACAAGCAAACTATGTAGAATGACATAAATGGTGGTCCAAATATTGTTGACATGCTGTGGGCACCGAAGATTTCCTCTTTTGTCTTTACTAATTTATGAAACATTAAAGTTACATCTGAAATGTTCTCAGCCACAGGTTGTACATTACGTTATTCCTATTCCTTCTCTGTCCATTCTTGCTAACTCATAAACTGGAAGCAAACTAAATCTGATATGTTCTAATTCCACACAAGCCTGAAATCTACTATAGCAAACATATTGAGTAAATCCACATGAAACAGTCAATAAATGTAACTGTAGTCTGAAAAGTAAGTAAAATGTCAGCCACGGAAACATGGTTTGAAGAAAACCGTAACTGGGTGACAAATGGAGAGGTTGCACTACATTTAGAAAAGACAGAAAAAACAAAAAAGGTGGAGGGGTGTGTATTTTCATTAAATCCAACTTAAAACCTGTGCTCAATGATGACATTGGGTGAAGATGCGACAAGGTCAGTGTGGGTGAATGTACATGGGGATGGCAATGATGGAAAGCTGGTAATTTGAGTTTGCTCCAAGCCTCCTAATATAGCTGAACAGATAGAGGATGAAATGCTGCAATAAATTAAAAAGGCATCAAATAATAATAGGGTCCTTATTATGGGAATTGTAATTATCCAGACATTCAGTGGGACATAGAACCTTCTGGTTGTGCTAAAAGCTGTAAGTTCTTACCTCTCATCTGGTAGATGAACTGATCAGGGTAGGTAATCTGCTGGATCTGGTTCTGTCAAATAGACCAGATACAACATCAGATCTTTAGGTCAGGGAGCATTTGGGATGCAGTGATCATAATATGGTAAGTTTCAATGTAATATTCGATAAAACATTTCAAAGAGGAAATGCAAAAACCTGGACCTTCAGGAAAGCTGCTTTCAACAAATTAAGGGAAGAGCTTAATCATGTAGACAGGGACCATGTCATGGTAACTGGGGATACTGAACATAAATGGGGCATATTTAACCCTTTCACAACTTTCGTTGTATATGTACGGCGCATGTCGGGTCTTCCCCTTTGATGTGGGCTCCGGCACTGAGCCCACATCTATTCTGGTAAAAGTCAGCTGATTTCAACAGTTGAAATGTGCCCCTAACAGCACAAAAACAACTTTTTTGAATAACTTAGCTTATGCTTGTTAAATGGCCACAGAGTGAATGCATTGCACATATAGCAACATTTGCTCTGGCTTGGTTTTTTGTTCTTTGTACAAACAGGAGAGTGACTCTCTATTTTTGTTCTGTTCATTTTGTTTCTATAGCTTCCCATGGGCAGGTGTCTGAACAGTTGGGACCTCTACTCTACCCTTATCTATTTTTATGTCTGCTGACGCATAGTCCTGATTGGGGTACACCTTGTCATAGTGGGATAGCTTTTACATTTTTTTGATCAAAACAATGATAAATAAGCACCCTTTGTTATTTATATGTACTATTACCGTTGATTTATTTACTACAGGGTACTTGCTCATTTTGTCTTTATATTAAGTTCTACTTTTTAAATAGCCACAGTGTGAATGAAGAGCAATGAAGTGCGGTTATAACAACATATTATTTTTGCAAATATAAAGATGTAGAATATTTTGTCATGACACTATTTAAACTTAGCAACAATTCAAATAACTAAAATATGTCTAAACACTATTGTGAATATATGAATAGTTCCAGAAATTACACTACAAAATTTGGTCCTCATTCAGTGACAACAATTTTTTGCTTGTCTCTTGTACTCCTGCATCTGATAATCTCTTACAATTGTCAAACGGTAATCTGCAGGCATTGATTGATTCCATTTTTCTTGATATCTTTTGTCCATAGCCACAATATCTTGGTGAAATCTCCCACCGTGCTTGTCGCTCACTGCTATGCAGTTTGAGGGAGAAAATTCTAGATGCAAATGTAAGAAAGGAATATTTAAGGACATGCTTCACGACACCAAGAGCCCTCTTCTTCCTCACTTGACTCGACTGAAAATGTTTCTGGTGCTTTTGGAACCAGCAGTTCTTCTGTATGTCGTACTGAGCATATTGCAAAAGGAATGTTTAGATACTGTAAAGTCCACTACTTCTTCCTTGAAGCTCCTTTCCTAAGGGGGGGTACCAAGCAGAAATAGCAATTTGTAGTGTAATTGCTTGGCTCTGTACAGTTCATTAGGCATGCAAAAGGTGTAGATTGCCTCTTCCTATGTAACCACTGGGTAAGATGTGATGGACATCTACTCCAGCATAGGTATGGAGCCCAACTCTTGTCCTTATCTCCTACTCTGCAGGAAAAATACAGATTTTAGGCTTTCCTTGTCATGGTAGTCAAGTTTCACCTTTGTGACTTCTCCGCATATGCAGCAAAAAACTACTTAATGCAAGAACAAGGCATATCAGAAAAACATTCTAAGAAATCCTGTATACCTTACACTGCGAGCATTTATAATAGTAGGTGATGCAAATGTAATTGGGATTACATCATTGGAGCTGAGTTGGCGTTTTTTGATTGGTCACCTTAAAATGATAGAATAATGAAGGCTCAATAGACTAGCTGCTAACTATGCAGCAATGATGATGAAATTATGAAACATTTTTCTACAAGAGTTCACGAGACGTGTCATAAGTAATTACAACCTCCTCTGGATCTTGAAAACTAGAGCCAATCAGCAAATTTGAGCATCAAATTCATTTTCAGCATCACAAAATTAGTTAAAGAGGTTGTGTGCTACTTTTACTTTAGAACTTAGGATAGGTCATCAATGTCTGATCGGCCAGGGTCTGATACCTGACACCCAGGCCGATCAGCTGTTATCAGTGTCGGTGGCGGCCACTTGCCAGAAGTACTCATTTGCCAAGCTGCCTTGTCTTCTGGTATTGGTCCCAAGGCTTGGTACTGCACACCTGCACCCTATTCAAAATAATAGATGAATGAGCAGTACCCTGCGTCAGCCACTATCAGAAGACGGAACAGTTCGGCAAGTGAGTACTTGTGGCCGCCGACACAGATAACAGTTGATTAACAGGAGTGCTGAGTGCCGGACCCTGGCCGATCAGACATTGATGACCTATCCTAAGGAGTAGTGGACAACCTCTTAAAGTTCAACTGTTTGTCTCTGAACCAATTTGGCTGTTGAACAGTGTTATAGGGTGACAAATAGTTTTGTCAGAATACTGTTGGGTGGATGTGAATATGTATGAATTCATGTTATTCGGTTCAACCAATGATCATTTTTTGCTTGGACTTTTCTTGTGTTCTTCTTGGCTTGGTTTTTTAATATGAAATAAATTAATAGAGATACATTTTATGCTTTTTTGCGCTGGGACTCACTGATACTGATTTTATGCAAAGATGTTATGTCTGTAAAAATGTATACATTGTATTTATTAGTTCATCTCTCATTGAGATCACTGTAGGATGTTTCCACGGAAACACAATACCATGGATACACTCTATATTGGACATGACTAAGTCCTTCGATTCTGGATAGCAGCACACAGTGATTGCTGGCATATGGGAATATGTGCCCTTAGAAAAAGCATGAAGAGAACTGATTAGACCACTTTCTGCCTATTTGGCTGTTTAAATTCACAAGATTAATTTACAACTTTTGTTTTTCTAATGTTCTATTTTAGGGAGGAGGTTCTGACTGTCATTAAAGAAACTATTGGTCTCCTTCTTAATGAAGGCCAGCATCCTCCCCACCCCATCAGAGCTGCATTAAGAGCGTTTCACTCAGCCAGCAGAATCCTGCTCTGTTCTTCATAAGCAACAAATACTCTGAAGCAGCTGCAAATCAGTGTCCGGCTTGACTCATATCCCTGATTATGTTGCAAGGATTCCTAAAGGCTCATTGACTGAAAAGGCTATAGATGTAGCAAAGGTAACCATGACTCATGATGCACCATCTTGATAACTTGCCATTAGTGATGAGCAAGTGTGCTTGTTACTCGAGTTTTCTGAGCATGCTTGGGTGTTCTCCGAGTACCTTGGGTGTGCTCATAAGTTCTGTCTGAGTCCCTGTAGCTGCATGATTTGCGGCTGCTAGACAGCCTGAATACATGTGGGGATTCCCTAACAGGCAATCCCTGCATGTATTCAGGCTGTCTAGTAGCCGCAAATCATGCAGCTGTGGGGACTCAGACATAATTTATGAGCAGGCCCATACTCAGAGAACACCTGAGCATGCTCGGAAAACTCGAGTAATGAGCACACTCGATCATCACGACTTGCCACACATGGTTATCTCACTTAAGAGTATGAAAGGGGTTTTCCACTACTAGGACAGCCCCTTCTTAATCTGAATGTTTACCTCTGTTAAAATGAAAACATTTATACTCATCTCCTGTGCCGATGCTGTTCCAGCTGTGTCAGCACTCGGGCTCACGTGCAGTTGTCATGTCAAATGAGCCTTGCACCCAATCAGCGCTGGCGTCACTGTCCCTGCCTTTGGACATATTGAACATCAAGAGGAAATCAGATAGCAGCTAGCTTCAGCCATCACTTCCTATTGATGTTTGATTCATCTGAAGATGGGAACAGTGTCATTAGCACTGATTGGGCACAGGGCTCGTATGATGTAACAACCTCATGTGAGCCCCAGGAACAAGAGTACCGACACCGCTGGCACTTTGCCGCCAGAGGTGAATATAAGTATTTTATTTTTACGGAGGCAAACATTCAGATTGAGAAAGGGTTTTCCTAGTAGTGGACAACCCCTTTCATACTCTTAAGTGAGATAACCATGTGTGCCCTACGGGTACCTTAATAGATGTTACTACCGAGATAGTTTTTTTTCTCTTTGTGACCTATTTTTCATGTTATTCCCCCAATCAACATATTATTTTCCAAATATAGGTTAGCCTCCATAAGTGACACTAGAGAGATTGTTTTTTTCCGTCTGGTAGAGAGCTAATTTGCATGATATGTATTCATTATACTTGTGCATTGTATTTGTTTTTCACAGTTGATATACCTCTATTTAGCAAAATCTCAATTAAAAACAACACCCAGTCAGCTGCAAACTCTACTGCCAGAGAATGAGAAGACTGCAAGAACACATGAGCCAATAATAACAATTATTAATCATTTATTATATACTAGCTGTAGTACCCGGCTTCGCCCGGGTTAATTAATAACTGCTGTTAGCTATAACAAAATAGACTATGTTAACAAAAATTTATTCTGCACATAAAAATCACACACCAAAATGTGCGGGGGTTAAAATTTCCATTCAACACATAGCCTATGATGCTCCTGGGGTTGAGATGTGCGGGCATGCAAAATTTCATGCCCGTAAGTACAACGGTGCAGATTCCTATCCCGGGCCAAAATTATTTGCCGATTTGGAATGCGCGGGGTTAAAATTTAGACTCAAACCTATGCCTATAACGCTCCCGGGGTCGAGACGTGCGGGTGTGCAAAATTTCATGCCCGTAAATGCAGATTCCTATGCCGGACATACACACAAGCATTCAGCTTTCTCCCCATTATGTAGATAGGGCCAAAATTGTTTGGCGATTTGGAACGCGCGGGGTTAAAATTTCGATTCAAAACATAGCCTAGGACGCTTGCGGGGTCGAGACGTGCGGGCGTGCAAAATTTCATGCCCGTAAGTGCGACGGTGCGGATTCCAATCCCGGACAAACATACCCACATACATACACACATACATACATTCAGCTTTATATATTAGATAAAAATGAAACAAACAAATAGAAAATAATAATAAAGCAATTGCCATTGATCGATAATACAAATTAAAATTAATACAGGAAACCAAGATTATACAGACAAAATAACGCACCAAAAAATAATTGTAGTCTCAGAGCATAATGTATAAAGTGCTATATAATGTGCATATAATTCTTATTATAAGGGCATATAATCGGTCCCATAGAAAATGAGCTAGAATAGCTACTTACAAAATGCACTAAAAAAGACTGGCCACAACCTATGTTAATCAGAAAGCTGTCAGTGATTCTTATTAGCAAGTCTTTCTGACTCTCGTCCTTCACAGAAATCACACTGCCCAGCAACTAATTCTTAGACTAAATCCGGCCAATTATAACACTAAATAATGAACGTACAATGAGACTTACATACTGCGATGTCTGCGGCTATGGCTTCTTTACCCCGACGCGCGTTTCGTCCACACTTCTTCAGGGGGCCTGAATTCTGATTAACATAGGGTTGTGGCCAGTCTTTTTTAGTGCATTTTGTAAGTAGCTATTCTAGCTCAATTTTCTATGGGACCGATTATATGCCCTTATAAATAAGAATTATATGCACATTATATAGCACTTTATACATTATGCTCTGAGACTACAATTATTTTTTGGTGCGTTATTTTGTCTGTATAATCTTGGTTCCTGTATTAATTTTAATTTGTATTATCGATCAATGGCAATTGCTTTATTATTATTTTATATTTGTTTGTTTCATTTTTATATATAATAAATGATTAATAATTGTTATTATTGGCTCATGTGTTCTTGCAGTCTTCTCATTCTCTGGCAGTAGAGATTTGCAGCTGACTGGGTGTTGTTTTTAATTGAATTTAACACATTTGATTATTGGATCTTTGGTTGATTTTATTAGCAAAATCTCAGTAGTCATAATTTCTATAGGAAGCATTTCATTGGCTGGATGGAGGCTTTTGACAGGGTATCTAAGAAGTAAAATAACATTATCTCTAAGATCTCCTATCAAAAGCCTCTCACCCAGCCAGAAAGTCCTCCTTCTTTTTGCACTAATGAATGGAAAGAAAACCTGAAACAGCAGTTTGGAGATTCTGCTTTGGCTTTATATCCTAAACATGTAACAAGACTTTTCAAGGGATTGATATTGACTTATAGAATTGCTACTTCCAATAAGTGGTACTAGAGATCAGGGCTGGCTCCAGGTTTTTGTGGGCCCTGGGCGAAAGAGTCTCAGTGGGCCCCTTTAACGCATACAATTCATAATGCACAGATATGGCAGAGAAATATAGATGTAGTACAATGCCAAAGATTTCATTTACTTCTTACATTATATGAGTGATACCAATAGCTCAGAAACCAGACAGTGTAGTCCTCCATACAGTATTATGGGCACCACATAGTGCTTCATACAGAATAATGAGCCCCATATATTGCTTGATACAGTATTTTGGACACCACATAGTGCTCCATACAGAATAATGAGCCCCATCTATTGCTCCATACAGTATTATGGGCACCACATATTGCTCCATACAGAATAATAAGCCCCATATATTGTTCCATACAGAATAATGAGCACCATATAATGCTCTATACAGAATAATGAGCCCCATATAGTGTTCCATACAGAATAATGGACCCCATCTAATGCTCTGTACAGAATAATGCTCCATATGTAATTGGACCCATAAGATGCTCCATATGTAATTGGCCCCATATACTGCTCCATATATAATTGGCCACATATACTGCTCTATATATAATTGGTCCCATAAGATGCTCCATATATAATTGGCCACATATACAATTGGCCCAATAAGATGTTCCATATGTAATTGGCCCCATTAGATTCTCCATAGTATTTGGCCCCATATACTGCTCCATATGTAATTGGTCCCCATATACTGCTCCATATATAATTGGCCACATACACTGCTCAAAACAAAAAGAAAAAAATGAAATTCTTACCTCTCCTCGCTGGTCGCTGCTCTGAACTCCTTAGTGTCGGCGTCTTCCGGCTTTCTGTGCTGTGACAGCTCAGGCAGAGGGCACACAGACGTGATGTTATCACACCCTCTGACCTGAAACTTCACAGTCAGGAGATGCGGAAGACGCCGCATCGCAGGAACAGGGAGAGGTAAATATTGCAAGTGCAGGGCCCAGAGCAAGCAGTGAGGGGGTCAACTCGTGGGCACTGGCACAGGCACCGGGCCCCCAAAGTGTGCCGGAGTCCCCAATGGTGAGTGGGCCCCCCGTCTGCTCAGGGTCCCGGCACTTGCCCGGGTATGCTGGGTGCTGATGCCGGCCCTGCTAAGATCCTGCTAAGACGCTAAGTAGATACTTCCTTGACACAACCAGCAAGGAGAATGTTATCCCTTAGACTTACAGTCCCTGACAGAAGTTATGTCGCTTATCCATGTTATGTAAATCAAAGCTTATAACCTGACGTTAAATTCATCCATTGGTTTTATAAATTACTCTTTTGAAAGCTGAAACCCTCCCAAATTTGGTTTAAGTTAAGAAAATAAATTGGCATCAATGCTGAAATATTGATCATTTAATGAACACAGAATGGTCAGGTTTTGGCAAGACAAAAGTTTTGTCACCTGGTCATTAGGGTTGAGCATTCCGATACTTCCGATACCTGAAATCCAATGTAAGTCTATGGGAACAAAATATCGGAAGTACTTCCGATACTTACTTCCGATATTTTGTTCCCATAGACTTACATTGGATTTCAGGTATCGGAAGTATCGGAAGTATCGGAATGCTCAACCCTACTGGTCATATAATGCACCCAATCCTAGTTTACATCCTCACCAGTGCTCAGTAAATGATCGGTTAATTAGTGGGTGTGTATAAAAAGAAACCCAGCACGCCAGACCTTCACTTGAACTGCAACTTGAGCTCTGACAACATGCCAAAAATCCACCCTGTGACCAAATCCTTGATTATCAAGAGGCTGAAGACCAGATCCACTGCAGAGGTGGCTGGCACCTTTGGTGTGTCTCAGCGTCAAGTACAAAGAATTAAAAAAAGATTTGAAGAGACTGGAGATGGTTTGACAAACCCAGGTCCGGCAGACCCCGCAAGACAACTGCTCAGGAGGAACGTTTGTTTGTTAGAAAATCCAAAGCAAGCCCCTCTTCCACTGCAGCAGAGCTCCAACAGGCCTGGTCACCTCAAGTCCCTGTGTCAACTAGAACAGTTTGTAGGATTTTGTCTTGAAATGGCCTCCATGGTCGATTCAGTGCCCAGAAGACAGCACTAAACAAAAGGCAGATAAAAAACAATGTGGCATTTGCAAAGTCCCACAGCCTGCTAAACAGATGGACCCTGGAAAAGTGGCAGAAGGTGGATTTCTTTGATGAATCTTCAGTAGAGTTACACCACAGCCGCCGCAAATACTGAAGGAGACCTACTGAAACCCATATGGATCCAAAATACACCCAGAAAACAGTTAAATTTGGTGGTGGAAAGATCATGGTCTGGGGTTAAATTCAGTATGGGGTGTGCGAAACATTTGCAAGGTGGAAGGCAATATCAATAGCCTAAAATATCAAGAAGTATTAGTTACCTCTTACATTCCAAATCATAAAAGGGGTCAAATTTTGCAGCAGGATGGTGCTCCATCTTATACATCCATCTCTACAACAAAGTTCCTCCAGGCAAAAAAGATCAAGGTGCTCAAGGACTGGCCAGCCCAGTCACCAGACATGAACATCATTGAGCATGTTTGGGTAGGATGAAAGAGGAAGCTTGGAAGACAAAACCAAGGAATCTAGATGAACTCTGGGGGGCATGTAAGACTACATTATTTGCTATTCCTGATGACTTCATTAATAAATTGTATGAATCATTGTTGAACCGCATGGATGCAGTCCTTCAAGTTCATGAAAGACACACAAAATATTAAATATGACTCTAATAGCACCACAACTTCATTCACCAATGTTATGCAACATATATTTGTATTTTAAGATAATTATTTGTTTGAATATCACATTACTTTCTGTGGGCGACAAAACTTTTTGTCTTGCCAAAATCTGACCCATTCTATGTTCATTAAATGATCAATATTTCAGCATTGATGCCAATTTATTTTCTTAACCTAAACCAAAGTTGGGAGAGTTTCAGCTTTCAAAAGAGCAATTTATAAAACCAATGGATGAATTTAACGTCGGGTTATAAGTTTGATTTACATAACATGGATAGCGACATAACTTCTGTCAGGGACTGTAGATGTTGAAGTCCCAGCGATGACATCACCAAGCTATGCATGTCAGGTTTAGGGTGTTTCTTGTCCTCGTACCACACTACGATTTGAATATTCATAATGTTAAGAGCATTACACAGTCTAGTCTCTTGTGGATCTGGTGTGCTAAACATGTATGTGTAATAATTTATTAATCTGTTCGAGCAATACTGTGGACGAAAACCATTTTCTTTTCTTGGACATGTCATTTCAATAGTTAACTTGTTTCTGAAATAACTAGGCACACCATATCCATAGCAACAGACTGTGAAAGAAATGCGTGCTGGGTGACTGTACTCCGCAAAGCCAAGCAAATCCTAATAGAAATAGCAATGGGATAGAAGGTAACATTCTAGAATGTTTATCTAAATTAGACAAGTTGGTGCGTGGACAATTACTCAACTACTCAGTAGAGCTCAGGACAACAATAACGTAATTATGGGATGTTGTTTTTAATAGCCAAGAAAATTCAATACTGTATATTTATATTACATACATACACATTACACAGTAAGTAAAAATGACTTCTAATTGCATAAAGAGCATTTATTACTGCAAATGAAGATTCTTAGAAGTAGTGAAATTGTGAAATAATGGGGTTACAGTATGTTGTAAAGACATATATCAAGCTGTTTATGATATGATACTTCTAAGGGAACCTGTCACATGAAAAAACACTATTAACTTGTTGATATGGGGTTAATCTGCAGGTTAATAGCATTCTGACCCTACACGGTGCCTGCAGTTAGAGCCCCGCTGCCAGGAATAAATTAAACTTATTCTCCTGGTAACGTTCCCATTTCAGTCATGGTGGCGACTGTGCAGGATCAGTCACTGCTCTGTATATAGAGGGCAGAGGCTGTAACTGCTCTTACAGCACTGACTGACAGCAGCTCATCATTAGAGCCGGCTGTCAGTCAGTGCCAGGGGTGTGGCTACTGTGACTGAAACCATGCTGGTTCCGCCCCATGACTGAAACCAAACGTTATCAGGAGAAATAAAATTCATTTCTTCCCAGCAGCGGGGCTCTAACTGCGGGCACCAGGCAGGGTCACAATGCTATTAGCTTGCAGATTAAAACCATATCAGCAAGTTACATAGATTGAAAAAAGACCTTGATCCATCAAGTTCAATCTTTCTTCACTAACTGTACATTTTGTCACTTAGTTAACTATAATCTACAATCTTATGTGTACTGAGGGAATCATCCAGACCTTTTTTAAAAGTGGTTATAGTGTCTGCCATTACTATCTCTTGTGGTAGGGTTTCCACAGTCTGACTGCTCTAACTGTAGAGAACCTAGTAGCATTTTTTTAAGTGACATGTTCCCTTTAATGCTGCACACTGGAATAGTTAATTCTGAAATGGAAAAAAGGGCTAATTTTATGGTAGCAGATCCCCACTTGAATTAGCCCCATTGTCATTCAATACAAACAATGACCATCAAAATCCGCAGGGCATTTATTTTTTTTCTACTTATTAACTCTACATTAGAATAGCTGCTGATGCCTAATCTTCAGAAACATGTGAACATTCCTAATGGAATTACACCGTATCTGCAAATTGAGATTCTGATTCTGATTTTATCCTAAATTATATTGCATAACTCGTTAAAGGGTCGATAATGACTTGTAGGATTGCTGCTTCCAACAGGTGGCGCTATAGAGTTCAAGTCCTCTCTCTCTCTCTGAAGAGCCAGAATGCATATTAAATTTCCCAGAGGAGCATTGCACGGCGAATAAGCCTCCTTACCTTGGCATGCAAGAGCTGGTATGTTGCTCTCCACAAGGAGAAATCTTACCCCTTAGACCCCAGTCCAGAGACTCTCACCTAGCCAGATCAGTTCTCATACATTGCACTGATGAGGGGAAATACCCTGAACACCGTGTCTGCAAATTAAGATTCTGATTTGGCTTTTAGCCTAAGTCATATTGCAAGACTCCTTAAAGGGTCAATAATGATTTGTAGGATTGCTACTTACAATAGTTGGCGCTATAGAGTTCAAGTCTTCTTCTTCTCTAAAGAGGCAATTTGCATAATATAATTATATACATGCATAAGTGGTGAGTCCCCACTATTGGCAGTTGTCAGGGGTTACTTACCACAATACTTTTTCTGGTAAAAATTCAATTACATTGAACTACAGGTGTTACAACTAGCTTGGCAATTGCAGTTTAAGCAGCTATCAAATTGAAATATTTAAATGTATATTTTATACAATAAATGAGACTTTCTTTGTATTCCCTACCTCTAGAAAAACATGAAATCCAGTGAGGCATTTGGTTTGACCTTCAAACTTTTCAAACAAACAATAAGCAAATAGGAAATTTATACACTGAACTTGTTTTTCACAAAGAGACAAAAATGTCATGGTAAACAGCACAAGTCTTTAAAGTGAATCTGTCAGTAGGTTCAACCCTCCTAAGCCATCTATATGGGCATGTAAGTCATAGGAAGCTGAATAAAATTATATCTTAATATCTGAGATCTGATGTCTTATTCCAGGGAAATTCACTTTTTTATTATATTTAACCCCTTCACTACAAAGCCTGTTTTCACCTTCCTGACCAGGCCAATTTTTACAATTCTGACCACTGTCATTTTTATGAGGTAATAACTCTGGAATGCTTCAATGGATCCCACTGATTCTGAGAATGTTTTCTCATGACATATTATTCTTCATGATAGTGGTAAAATTTCTTTGATATGACTTGTGTTTATTTGTGAAAAAAATGAAATTTCACAATTTTCAAACTTTTAATTTTTATGCCCTTAAATCAAAGAGTCATATTGCACAAAATAGTTAAAAAATAACATTTCCCACATGTCTACTTTTACATCAGAACAATTTTTAAAACATAATTTTTTGTTAGGGAGTTATAAAGGTTAAAAGTTGACCAACGATTTCTAAATTTTTGCAACAAAATTTGTAAAACAATTTTTTTTAGACAACCTCACATTTGAAGTGACTTTGAAGGGCCTATATGACAGAAAATATCCAAATTGAAACAATTCTAAAAACTGCACTCCTCAAGGTACTGAAAACCACATTCAGGAAGTTTATTAACTCTTCAGGTGCTTCACAGGAGTTTTTAGAATGTGGAAGGAAAAAATAAACATTTACCTTTCTTTCACAAAATTTTTCTTTTAGACCTATTTTTTTTACTTTCACAAGGGTAACAGGAGAAAATGGACCATACATTTTGTTGTGCAATTTCTCCTGAGCATGCCGATACCCCATATGTGGGGGAAATCTACTGTTTGGGCAAACCACAGGAATCTGGAAGGAAGTAGAGCAATTTCACTTTATGAATGTAAAATTTGCTGGCATAATTAGCAGACGCCATGCCATGTTTTGAGATCCCCTGATGTTCCTAAACAGTGGAAACTCCCCAACATGTGATACCATTTTGGAACATAGAGCCCTTGAGAACTAATCTAGTTGTGTATAGAGAACCCTGAACCCACAGCTAATGTAGAGCTGTGAAAATAAAAAAAATCACATTTTTCCCAGATAATTTTTCTTAGCTCCAAATTTTGCATTTTCATTAGGTTAAAAGGAGAAATTGCTCCATACAATTTATTGTGCAATTTCTCCTGAGTGCGCTGATACCCAATATGTGAAGGAAAACAACTGTTTGGGTGCACAGCAGGGATTGGAAGGGAAGGAGCGCCATTTGACTTTTTGAATGTAAAATTTGCTGGCATAATTAGGGGAACCCATATCGCGTTTGGAGAAACTCTGATGTGTCTAAACAGTGGAAAACCCCAACAAGTGACACCATTTTGGAAACTAGATCCCAATTTGGATCTAGGGAACTTATCTAGATGTGTATTGAACACCTTGCACCCCCAGGTGCTTCACAGAAGTTTGTAACGTTAAGCCGCAAAAATAAAAAATTCAAATTTTTCCCGCAAAAATCTTTTTTAGCGCCAAATTTTGTATTTTCACAAGGGCAACAGGAGAAAATAGACCCCAAAAATTGTTTTGCAATTTGTCCTGAGTTCACCGATACCCCATATGTGGTTGAAAACTGCTTTGAGGGTGTCATGTGACATTGGCAGAGCCCCTCAGGTGACAGAACAGCAAAATAAGTGACTCCATGTTACAATCTAAACTTCTCAATTAATTCCTCAAGGGGTGCAGCGATTATATTGATACCACAGGTGTGTCACAGAATTTTATACCATTAGGCAGTGAAGAAAAAATAATTTACATTTCTACCACCAAAATTGAGTTAGCCCCAAATTTTACATTTTCATACTGGGAAAATGGTAAAAATAGCACCAAAATTTGTCCCCCAATTTCTGCTGAAGGTAAAAATACCCCATACGTGGTTATGCAGTACTGCTTAGCAGTACAGAGAAACTCAGGAGGGACGTAGCGCTATTTGCCTCCTGGAGCACAGATTTTCCTATAATAGTTTGTGGATTCCATATACAGAACCTCTAAGTGCTACAAAAGCAGAATCTCCCCTCAAGTGAAACAATTTTGGAAATTATACAACTTTGGGAATTTATTGAAAATTGCAAACTGCTGTTGTAGTGACCAATACATTATGCCCAGCCCGTGCTTCTAGAGGCATGCACCTGTAAACTAGGTGGGCTCTCATCACTACAGAAATGCCAAACATATGGGGGCTAAATGTGGTTTAGGCACACTGAAGCTCAGAAGCAAAGGGTGGCATTTGGATTTGGGAGCAGAGAATTTGCTGAATTTCTTTTTTGGGGGGGCGAGGAGCCATTTTGACTTTTCAGAGCCTTTGTGCTACCAGTAACATGGAAGTCCCTATATTTCTGTTAACAGATGACAGACCTGAGTGAGGGCTTGTTTTTTTGTAAATTGAGTTGAAGCTTTTATTGGGAACATTTTACCTAACATTTATGATCACATTTATCTGGCACACATTTATCGGAACAGAAAGTGATCAAAAAATGTCATGTGCCCGAAAATAATACCAATAAAAACATCAGCTTGTCCTGCAAAAATCAAACCGTAACATGACTCTGTCGGCTGAAATATGGAAAAATTATAGCTCTCAAAATGTGATACAAAAACTAGTTTTCATAATAAAATGTGTCTTTTAGTGTGTGACAGAAGCCAAACATAAAAACCCGATATAAATCTGATATCTCTGTAATTGCACCGATTCGAAGAATAAAGTCGCCTAATCACTTATACCGCACAAGGAACGGCATAAAAATAAATAAAACCAATTCTTCACATGCTGTTGATTTTTTAATTCTGCCTCCCAAAGATCACAGTAAGGCTGGGCACACATTTATCCTGCACTCTGCGCTGTGCGCTTACATTGGGGTTTCCATGTAAATCTCTGAAATACGTGATTCAGATGGAACCTCTGGCGGAAGATTCCCTATAATGAGACAGATGGAGTCACTGTGGATGCCATAGGACCTGTGATACGGTGGTGTCTGTCTTTTTAGGATTGCATAAAAGGGCCATTAGACAGTTTTGTCCACTCCTGAAAAGAAGGACACCGCTGAACAGAGGCCAGATGGAGTCCAGGGTAACTCTGCTGCCTGATTATAGAGAATGGATCCATTGGGGGTTTCATCTATCACGTCACTCGAAGATTTTGATGGAAACCACGATGTAAGTGCTAGCACCAATCGTGGGTGTTGCTGCGGGGTGTCAGCTCTCACACAGAGGTGACACCCGCACCCAATCGCCACAGTACTCAGTGTGAAGCCGTGCAATTGGTTCGCCATACATGTACTGCTGTACATGTACGGCGCATGTCGGGAAGGGGTTTAATGAGCTGTTCAGGCCTATGGATCGGACACTGACCTGCATGAGAATCTGTCTCCAGATCTGACATTTAATAAAAGGGGAGTTACCATTGTGAAGTGTAATGGCTGCTCTCTGCTCTCCAGATCTCACTTGTGTCAGACCTGGGCTCACAGACCAGCTAGTCACAATAATGATAAGCTACTGGTGCTAAAGCAATTATTGCAAGCAAACAAAACCTCAGAGCTTGATGACGAGCCATTGCTGAAATCTGTGATTTAACCCCTACCTAAGGCAGTTTTTAGATTACATAGCAAAAACCTGGTGACAGATTCCCTTTAAAGAACTTACAGAATATAGGTTATTGTAACATATCTGTGTTCTGCTGATGGCTCCTGCAGAAGATAGAGCAGGATTGGATTTCTCTGCAGCCCCGAAGAATAAACCAGAAGCCATCAAAACAATAATCATATATTGTTAAAAAAAGCTGCAGTATCCTAATTTGACAGACATTGTGACTTTTAAGCAGAGGTCAAGTAAATGTTTAAAATTGCGAGAAACTAAGATTTAAGATTTTCCGCAGCAATTATCACTCCTATCATTATACTTTTCTGCTAGGTGAATGAGTAAATGCAATGTAGTTGTAAAACATTATTCTTGCATCCATGGAAACTGCAGAACAATCTGACTTAATACTCATTTTGAACTCCTGAATATTTCATAACTAGAAATTAAAAAGTAGAAAAAAAATAAATAAAATTTTACTTCTTGCTGTGCCCATCACTTGGGATAATGATGCACTTCTTCTGTTTTGTTTTAGATGTTAATGTGCTGAAATATTCAAAGTCTGGACTTGTTCCATAACTCATTAAAGAACATGATAGCTCTCCTAAGAGAATAGATTTTTTGTTTTCAATATGACATGTCACCAGATTTAAAAAACAGACATCACACGCTTCTAAATCTGACCGAGGGCTTACTTTCTAATTTCACGCACAATGACCAACTTCATAGGACAATGGTCAGTGCTCAGTACTGTATACTGTATTTATTAAACCAAGAACCCACTGAAAACACGCAAACGTAAAGATAACATACACGCTCCATGTAGATTATGCTTTGTAATATTACATTTTGTCAAAATGCCATTTTCCAAGTGACATGCATAAACCTGTATTTCTAAAGCTTAATGTGTCAGTTATAAAGAAGTGTAGGATAAGCTTTTGACTTAGTGTTCTGCAAATCTGCTTATGGCTCCCTGGCACCTCAGCACCTGCAAAAATCCTTGACGATATCTGAGTAACAGTAGTCTCTAAGTAAGGACTTATGAATCATATCTATGTTTATAAAAAATAAAGGATTACTGCGACTCACAAAGACGATCTTGTTGTAGTTTTTAAAACTTTTTAACTCCAAAACTATCAATCAATTCTAAATTAGAGCATGCAAAATACTATTTATTTTTGGTACTCTGGCATCCTTGTTTCTTTTCCAAGTGGACATACCGCCCTCATTATTAGTGGCGTGTTGGGCAGGAGGCGTTACTACAGCTCTGCTGCCTACAGTAGAAAATAGCTGCGGAGTCAGAAGAACGGCGTAGTGACATTAGAGAATTTTTGTAATCGCTACAAAATTCTAATTAACAAGAATTCAACCACAGCTAAGTATAATTATAAGTATAACTATAACTCTAATTCTAATTATGCATAATAATAATTATTTATTAAATGTTGTATTACATATATTTATTATATATCATATGTATATCAAATGTATTATTATTTATTAAATTGTCTATTAAACATAT
Source organism: Oophaga sylvatica (assembly GCA_033576555.1). Classification (NCBI taxonomy): domain Eukaryota; kingdom Metazoa; phylum Chordata; class Amphibia; order Anura; family Dendrobatidae; genus Oophaga; species Oophaga sylvatica. Next base: position 203,945,268 of record JARQOD010000004.1, on the reverse strand, counting down.
GTTGACTATACAAGGGTGTTGTTTAACAAAGAAAACCCCTTCCCATTTCAAGCTGTCAGCAATAGAAACATATGGATGAGAAATGTCAAAAACCCTGAGAAAGTAAATACATTTCTTTAAACAAGAAAGGTAATGGCTACAAAAAAAATCAGAAAAGCTTTACTTATCTTTCAGAATACTGTAGCAAAAAAGTGATACAAAAATGTAACAAATATGGAACTGCAACCATCTTATAGAGGTGTCCAGGCTGAGCACCTAAACAGAGGCTTATTCTGATGAGAAGTGTTCAAGAAAATTGACATGCAAGTTCACTGCAGTTAGCTAAAGTAGAAAGTCAAACCATATGAGTGTTCTCCAATCACAATATGGCGTACACTGCAGAGGAGAGGCATACATGGGTGTAGTCCACAAAGGAAGTTGTCCTAAAACCCATGTTCAAAAAAGTCCACCTACAATTTTCCAGGGCCCAAGGTAAACAATATGAAGTGGCACTCTACTGTATAGTCTGGATTTATGAGATCAAGAGAAATGTTATTGGAAATGATGTCTTCAAAACCATATGATGTTGAAAAGGTGAGGAATAAAAAGAAAAATACCTGGTGCCTACAGTGAAACAAGGTGGTGACAATGTCCTTATGTTGGGATGATGTCGGGGTGTACTGGTGTCGGGGTGCTACATTTTATTGATAGTGTCATGAATCCAATGACGTTCTGCTCTATAAAGAAAGATAAGATGCTATCATCACTATATGCATTTTGTAGGTGTGCATTTTTCCAACATGACTATGATAAAAAAACACATATATAAAGCCATTGTTGCATTTCTGAAGCAGAACAGGGTGAAAGTATTTCAGTGGCCAAGTGTAATGTCTGTTAGAGGCCACAGGCCCAAAAAGGCTACCTCAGACAGACTTGGCATAAACCACTCTGTCTGGCAGATATCTGAGGAACCACTGTAAAAGGATCTGGTCTTATAACAGTGTCCATTGGATTGCTTGCACAGAAGGGCTGCTGTCGGGAAGATTGAACTAGGGCAAGAGAGTGGTGTGGTAGCCATATCAAAACCAAGAAGGCAGCAAAGGTAGAAAATCATTATGCAGCTGAAACATCAATAGACAAGCAGAGGTCAAAGCAGGGAGCACATACCTAAACCAGAATAGCATAAAGCTATGGCAGCTTCTAGCAGTAAGTTAGAGGCTTACATCATAGATTTTTTTTTTTATGTGGTGAAAAAAAATGAAATTTGTGAAAACAAAATGTTTGGCTTGTGTCATCATTTTCCAAGACCTCTAGTATTTTTATTGCTCTGTAAGTAGGTGACCAGATGCCTCACACAGACAGGGACAAGTGGAAGTAACCAACAAAACTGTTTATTTCCCAAGTGTGGTGGGAAATTGCAGTTGCTATAGTAATGATGTACCATGCAAAACAGCCTAATCTCACATGAAATATACAAAACGGTATACAATGAATCCTCAGGTTCACTCTAACTTTTACAGCAATCTCTGGTTAGATATCTTATAACTTTCTAATAGGTGTTGTGCTTCCAATATCATGAGAGTCACAGTACTATCTCTTTCTCTAACTCATATTTTAGCTGGGGCTTCCAGTTCTTACCGTTAGGGTGCAACTCCTCCCAAGACTTGTTAGAACTCCTCCGCGTTAACTGACCCTCACTCTGTCTGTTGTCCTAGCGCAGGCCAACTCCTGTACCATACATCAGTGTTGGACGCAATGGCCTGCCTCACTTGGGTCTCTCGTTCACCACTACAGGTGCTTACTCCCGAGAGGAGTTTCCTCACAGGTCTTTGGTGCTCGTGCCCAGTGAGGTGAGAGCCCAGGCACTTAACAGACGTTGTAGGACTGTCCCTATCAGTGTTACCTTGTCATGGTGGGATGGCTTTTATGCTATTTTTTTATCAAAAACAGTATTACTAAAAACTCTGTATTATTTAAATGCACTTTTTGCTTTTTATTTACTTACAGTTAGGTCCATAAATATTTGGACAGAGACAACATTTATCTATTTTGGTTCTAGACATTACCACAATGAATTTGAAACAAAACAAATCAGATGCAGTTGAAGTTCAGACTTTCAGCTTTCATTTGAGGGTATCCACATTAAAATTGGATGAAGGGTTTAGGAGTTTCAGCTCCTTAACATGTGCCACCCTGTTTTTAAAGGGACCAAAAGTAATTGGACAAATGACTCCAAGGCTATTTCATGGACAGGTGTGGGCAATCCCTTTGTTATGTCATTCTCAATTAAGCAGATGAAAGGGCCGGAGTTGATTTGAGGTGTGGTGTTTGCATTTGGAAGGTTTTGCTGTGAAGGAAACATGTGGTCACAGAGCTCTCCATGCAGGTGAAACAAGCCATCCTTAAGCTGCAAGAACAGAAAAAAACCATCCAAGAAATTGCTACAACATTAGAAGTGGCAAAATCTACAATTTGGTACATCCTGAGAAAGAAAGAAAGCACTGGTGAACTCATCAATCCAAAAAGACCTGGGAGCCCACGGAAGACAACAGTGGTGGATGATCGCCACATACTTTCTTTGGTGAAGAAGAACCCGTTCACAACATCAACTGAAGTCCAGAACACTCTCAGTGAAGTAGGTGTATCTGTCTCTAAGTCAACAGTAAAGAGAAGACTCCATGAAAGTAAATACAAAGGGTTCACATCTAGATGCAAACCATTCATCAATTCCAAAAATAGACAGGCCAGAGTTAAATTTGCTGAAAAAACACCTCCAGAAGCCAGCTCAGTTCTGGAAAAGTATTCTATGGACAGATGAGACAAAGATCAACCTGTACCAGAATGATGGGAAGCCAAAAGTTTGGAGAAGAAAGGGAACGGCACATGATCCAAGGCACACCACATCCTCTGTAAAACATGGTGGAGGCAACGTGATGGCATGGCCATGCATGGCTTTCAATGGCACTGGGTCACTTGTGTTTATTGATGACATAACAGCAGACAAGAGTAGCCGGATGAATTCTGAAGTGTACCGGGATATACTTTCAGCCCAGATTCAGCCAAATGCTGCAAACTTGATTGGACGGCGCTTCATAGTACAGATGGATAATGACCCCAAGCATACAGCCAAAGCTACACAGGAGTTCATGAGTGCAAAAAAGTGGAACATTCTTCAATGGCCAAGTCAATCACCAGATCTTAACCCAATTGAGCATGCATTTCACTTGCTCAAATCCAGACTTAAGAGGGAAAGACCCACAAACAAGCAAGACCTGAAGGCTGCGGCTGTAAAGGCCTGGCAAAGCATTAAGAAGGAGGAAACCCAGCGTTTGGTGATGTCCATGGGTTCCAGACTTAAGGCAGTGATTGCCTCCAAAGGATTCGCCACAAAATTTTGAAAATAAAAATATTTTGTTTGGGTTATGTTTATTTGTCCAATTACTTTTGACCTCCTAAAATGTGGAGTGTTTGTAAAGAAATGTGTACAATTCCTACATTTTCTAACACATATTTTTGTTCAACCCTTCAAATTAAACGTTACAATCTGCACTTGAATTCTGTTGTAGAGGTTTCATTTCAAATCCAATGTGGTGGCATGCAGAGCCCAACTCGCGAAAATTGTGTCACTGTCCAAATATTTCTGGCCCTGACTGTAGTTACAGCAGGATTTTTGCACATTTTTTCTCTTGTAGGTTTTACATCTTAACAGGCAGGCCCCTAACAGCCGCGGATGGAATCGCGATGTGTCACTGTGCTGCTTGGTGCAATTTTTATAAAATCACTGTTATGTTCTGCAAATCTACCAATTCGCTGAATACTGAGCTCTGTATAACCCCACCTACACCAATGATTGACAGCTTTCTGCGCACACTGTGCAAAGGCAAAAAAATGCCAATTAGTGAAGAGGTGGAGTTATACAGAGCTCACGAATATAGAGGTCTACACGGCAGCAGGATTGCTAGTCCTCTAATGACAATTTATAAAGTAGTGTTTTTACTAAAACTACAGAAAGAAGCCCAGTAAGTGAAACATCGCTGGAATCCAGATCTCTGCCTCCTCATTTTGCTCCTCTCAGATTAGTTGGCAAAACCCGGGTGACAGATTACCTTTAAACTTATTGCAAATACCGCAAATACCATTTTACGTAAAAGGTGGATTTGTATATATAACTTCCATATTAATTCACATGAACCTTTGTTCCAAAATCATCTGCCATTAAAGAAGGCATACTCTAGAATTTACATTAAATAGGTTGTTTGGGACTTTAACACTGATGGCCCAACCTTAGACCTATCCTTAGGATAGGCCACCAATGTCCAATTGGCTAAGAGTGCGACACCCGGCACCCCGGCCAATCAGCTGTTCCCGGTATTGGTGGCTGCCAGAACTACTCAGTTATGGAGCTCCATAGCTCCATCGACAGAATAGTAGCCAAGCCTGTGTGCTACACACGCGCC
>JARQOD010000004.1:203830154-203940732 GCA_033576555.1 Oophaga sylvatica | reverse complement strand
CTGCTGTGTATGTAGGGCTAGTGTCTGTGTGTATACTGCTGTGTATGTAGGGCTAGTGTGTGTGTATATACTGCTGTGTATGTAGGGCTAGTGTGTGTGTATACTGCTGTGTATATAGGGCTAGTGTGTGTGTGTATACTGCTGTGTATATAGGGCTAGTGTGCGTGTATACTGCTGTGTATATGGGCTAGTGTGTGTGTATTACTGCTGTGTATATAGGGCTAGTGGGCATGTATACTGCTGTGTATTTAGGGCTAGTGTGTGTGATATACAGCTGTGTATATAGGGCTGGTGTGTGTATATTGCTGTGTATAAGGACTAGTGTGTATGTATACTGCTCTGTATATAGGGCTAGTGTGTGTATACTGCTATGTATATAGGGCTAGTGTGTGTATACTGCTGTGTGATATATAGGCTAGTGTGTGTGTGTATACTGCTGTGTATATAGGGCTAGTGTGTGTATACTCCTGTGTGTATATAAGGCTAGTGTGTGTGTGTATACTGCTGTGTATATAGGGATAGTGTGTGTGTATACTGCTGTGTATATAGGGCTAGTGTGCATGTATACTGCTGTGTATTTAGGGCTAGTGTGTGTATGCTGCTGTGTATATAGGGCTAGTGTGTGTGTATTTTGTGCTGTGTATACACATACTGTATGTTATTATAGGTAGTTTATACACAGTGTACATGCATGAGGGGGCCCCCGACGTATTTCCTGCACAGGGGCCATTGCTGCTCTTGTCGCCCCTGACCCAGCAGATTACAAAAAATCCATGATACATCTTTCTATATTAGCTAACCTGGTTTTTTTTCCAGGAATTACATTTACTACACGGTTAAGCCTTCCTTACTATATTCCCTTTGAAATGTTTTGGTGAGCTGAAGAGTTCATGGAGGGTTCAGTGACTTCAAGTATCTAGATCCTGTGACTGAAAAATAGCCCCAAGTTATTTGTCCTTCATCAATGTGCTTGACAAGTACTATATGATATTTTTTGGTGACATACTGTTTTTGTTTTTCAGCAAACATGACATTAAGTTTTTTAAATATACAATGCAAGCTTACCATAGTATTCTCCTATTCCAGAAATAGTGCTGACTGTGTGATGGAAAATACTGTGTCTTAGGCGCCATTCACACATATATGTGAATTTTACCATCTGTGAGAAACGGACTGTTTTATTCTTAAGTGTCATTCTAGTTGCATATGTGTTATATCCATTTTTTTCTGTTTTTTTTTCCATTTAAATAAATGTACACTCGTGATGAGCAAACGTGCTCGGATTATACGTTATCCAAGCATGCTCATGTGTTATTATTATTATTTATTGTTATTACGGTATATATTATTATAGTGCCATTTATTCCATGGCGCTTTACATGTGAGGTGGGGTATACATAATAAATACAAGTACAGTAATCTTAGACAATACAAGTTACGACTGGTACAGGAGGAGAGAGTACCCTGCCCTCGAGGGCTCACAATCTTCAAGGGATGGGTGAGGATACAGTAGGTGAGGGTAGAGTTGGTCGTGCAGCGGTTTGGTGGATCGGTGGTTACTGCAGGTTGTAGGCTTGTCGGAAGAGGTGGGTCTTCAGATTCTTTTTGAAGGTTTCCATGGTAGGCGAGAGTCTGATGTGTTGTAGTAGAGATATCCAGAGTAGGGGGGATGTGCGGGAGAAATCTTGTATGCGATTGTGGGAAGAGGAGATAAGAGGGGAGGAGAGGAGGAGATCCTGTGAGGATCGGAGGTTGCGTGCAGGTAAGTACCAGGAGACGAGGTCACAGATGTATGGAGGAAACAGGTTGTGAATGGCTTTGTATGTCATGATTAGGGTTTTGAACTGGAGTCTTTGTGTAATGGGGAGCCAGTGCAGGGATTGACAGAGGGGAAAGGCCATGGAATAGCGGGGGGACAGGTGGATTAGTCGGGTAGCAGAGTTTAGAATAAATTGGAGGGGTGCGAGAGTGTTAGAGGGGAGGCCACAGAGCAGGAGGTTGCAGTAGTCGAGGCGGGAGATGATGAGGGCATGGACTAGGGTTTTTGCAGATTCTTGGTTGAGAAATTTACGGATCCGTGAGATATTTTTGAGTTGAAGTCGGCAGGAGGTGGAGAGGGCTTGGATATGTGGTTTAAAAGAGAGATCAGTGTCAAGGATAACCCCGAGGCAGTGAGCTTGTGGGACTGGATAGAGTGGGCAGTCATTTATATTAATTGATAGTTCCATTGGAGGGGTTGTGTGAGATGGGGGAAAGATGATGAATTCTGTTTTGTCCATATTAAGTTTTAGGAATCTAGCTGAGAAGAAGGATGAAATAGCGGACAGACATTGAGGGATTCTGTTTAATAGATAGGTGATATCTGGTCCAGAGATGTAGATCTGTGTGTCATCAGCATGGAGGTGATATTCAAAGCTGTGAGATTCTATGAGCTGTCCGAGGCCAAAGGTGTAAATGGAGAAGAGCAGGGCCCTAGGACTGAACTTTGCGGGACTCTGACGGATAGGGGGCGTGGTGTGGAGGTGGTGTGCGAGTGGGAGATGCTGAATGTCTGGTCTGTTAGGTATGACGCGATCCAAGATAGGGCCAAGTCTGTGATACCAAGAGATGAGAGGGTCTGTAGTAATAGGGAATGGTCCACTGTGTCAAAGGCAGAGGACAGGTCCAGGAGGAGGAGGACAGAGTAGTGTCGCTGGGCCTTGGCAGTTAATAGGTCATTGGTGACCTTAGTTAGGGCAGTTTCAGTGGACTGGTGTTGCTGGAAGCCAGATTGTAAGTGGTTGAGGAGGGAACAAGAAGAAGTGGGAGGACATATCAAGATGGACGTGTTGTTCCAGTAGTTTTGAGGCATAGGGGAGAAGTGATATAGGGCGATAGCTAGATACAGAGGATGGGTCAAGAGGGTTTTTGGAGGATAGGTGTGATTGAGGCATGTTTAAAGCTTGAGGGGAAAACACCAGTTGTTAGTGATAGGTTGAAGAGATGGGTTAGGGTTGGGATGAAGACTGTGGTGAGGTGTGGTGTTATCCGAGTATCTTGGGCATGCTCGGATAATATATTCAAATCCCTGCGGCTGCATGTTTTGCGGCGGTAGACAGCCTCAACACATGCAGGAATTGCCTGCCTAAAGTACATGTATTTTTTCCCAAGTTAATAAAAAGACCCCTGAGATGATTTTTATTGTTATTTAAATTATATTAAAATTGAGCACAGAGAAACTGATCCGTGAGACACAGAAGCAAAACAGAAAACAAATGGGAAGCTTTCTGATTTGCATCCATGTATCGTGGATCCTCACTGACTTGTATGACCAAGTCTACAAATGTGGATCAGAATTATTATTATTATTTATTTAGGACCTGAACTGAGTTTCATGGATCATACCCTTGGATCCGTGTTTGTCATCAATGTGTGTATAGATCCATGAAACTGTATACTCTATGGGCCCATGTTATGTCCCAAAAATCGGATATTACAAGGACATTTTACATAGATGTGTGAATGAAGCCTTTCAGATATTAACAATAGAAAATGGACACAATTTCTGTACAGCAAGTCAAAACAAATTTGCCAGTTTAAGTTGAAAGTGAAAGTAAACTATTAAAACAAATCGCTACATGGTCATCTTTAAGGCCCTCATACAAGAGTCTACTGTTAGCTGCATTCGCCAATAACGGTGGGTTTGACTGCCTGTTCAATGTGTATGATAGCCTTCTGACTCAGATGAAGACCTGCATATCCGATTACATACTGGCAATATTTTTTTGTCTTTCTCATAAAAAACACAAGTAGAGATGGGTGTGAACAAGCATAGTTAAGTTCTCCCAAAAGTTGATGTTACGGTTCAGTTTCCGCAGCCCAAACAAAGCAGAGTAGCCATTTAACAAGCATTCAGGCTTTGGGCACTTCCGGCCCCATCACAGCTATATTAAGTATTGGCATGGCTGCGATTTGCCGGCAGACCATGTAAAAAAAAATAAATAAAAAACCTCCTCAGCCGTCTCATTTATCTTGGCTGATTATCAAAAATAGAGGGGGCCTAAAGCTGTTTTATTTTAATTACTTAAATACATAAAGAATTTCAAAGTAGGCTTTAGGTCCCCCCATTTTTGATACCCAGCTAAGCTGAAGCAGACAGCTATAGGCTGGTATTCTCTGGCTGGGAAGGCCCATGGATATTTGACCCTCCCCAGTAGCAGTCCACAGCCACCCATGAGAAGGCACATCCATTAATGTGCCAATTCTGACATTGTAAAAAAGCAACAACAAAAAATATTATAATGTGTAAAAATATTTTTTTTAAAAATCCCCAAATAAAGAAAAAAATAATAAATATTTTACCAATAAATTAATTTATTTATGTAAATAAAAAAACAATAAAAGTACACATATTTGGTATCGCCGCTTCCGTAACGACCTGCTCTTTCAGTGAACACCGTAAAAAAATGGCACCGCAGAAAACGTCATCTTGTCCCGCAAAAAACAAGCTGCCTTACAGTTCCATCAGCAGAAAAATAAAAAAGTTATAGCTCTCAGAATAAAGCGATGCAAAAATAATTATTTTTTTCTATAAAATAGGTTTTATTGTGTAAAAGCGCCAAAACATAAAAAAATATAAATGAGGTATCGCTGTAATTCTACTGACCCAAACAGTAAAGCTGTCTTACCAATTTTACCACATGCAAAACGGCATTATAAAAAATCAATTTCTGAATTGCTGGTTTTTGTTCATTCAGTCTCCCAAAAATCGGAATAGAAAACTATAAAAAAATGTCATGTGCCCCAAAATGTGCCCAGTCTATTAATATCAGCTCCACAGCTGTCTGTTTAGCCTTTACTGGTTATTTAAAAGGGGTGACCCCCAAAAAATGATATGGGGTCTACCCCTATTTTTAATAACCAGGAAAAGGCTAGACAGACAGCTGCGGACTGATCTTAATAGGCTAAGAAGGGGTCGTGGATATTGGCCTCCTCCCAGACTAATAACACCAGCCCTCAGCAACCCCAGAAATGGTGCATCCATGAGATACGCCAATTCTGGTGCTTAACCTATTCCTGTTTAGTCTGGTGCGTTGGCAAAAGGGTTAATAGTTTTGGGGTTGACATCAGCTGTTTTATGTCTGCTGACATCAAGCCCAGGGGTTAGAAATGTATAGATGTCTATCAGACACTGCCATTACTAACCCCATACTCAAAAGAAAGACACAGAGAAAAGTCCTTTAATTGAACAAATCACTCCCTGACAAATTCCCTCTTTTGCCCATTTATTAAGATAAAATGATGCCCCATGACAATCCCCGACTCTACTACATCCAAATACAATGCCAGCTGCAACTCACTAACAGTAGCATGTGAATCTGGCTGCTGAGAAGAGCGCTGACATCACTAAGATTATCACAGTTCATAACTTATGAACTGTGGGAAACTTAGTGACATCACTGCTCGTAGTGAGAAATTTCTCACGCTGTGGGCAGTAACCTTAGTAAGGCTTTCTCAGTTTGCAGCATGCTGCCTTCGTGAGAACCTTCCGCTGTGAACTGAGATAACCTTACTGATATCACTTCAGTGCACAGCAGCCAGGTCTTGTGGAGCGTAATGAGACACCCAGCATTCGCTGTTACTCCAGTGTATGGAGCTGTGATCTTTGAATGGAGCACCATAGACTGGAGGTAGCAGAGTTGGGGATCATCATGGGACCTCTTTATTATGAATTTGCAGTGGAAAGGTGAGAATTACTTTGATTTTTTTGTTTTTAGGTTACTAAATGTGTAAATTAAGGGAATTGTTGAGGAGTGATTTTTTTAATTAAACTTTTCTCTAGGTGTGTCTTTATTACTTTTAACTACAGGGTTAGTAATGGGGGTGTCTAATTGACACCTCTCCATGACTAACCCCAAAACTATTACTTCACTTGCCAACTCACCAGGGCAAGAGGAGAAGAGCCGAGGCTAAGCACCAGAATTGGTGCAGCTAATGAATGAAGCGGCTGAGGACTGATGTTATTAGTCTGGGAGGGGGCAAACATAGATGTGTTGTGAATGGGTTTGAGATGAGTTCTGAGCAGAGGCTCCCTCTGGTGGTTACAAGCGGTACTAGTGAGGATTGGGAATCAGGTGTTACTGATTGGTCTTATTTAAGGGAATCATTTTCCCATCAGGGTTGCCGGTGATCAATTGTTCTGGTCTGAATCCTTCTTTCCAGTTTCCTTTGTAGCCTGCTGTGTCGTGTCTGCATCTCCTGCTATCAGATAAGACAATTTCTTATTGTGTGTTTTTGCTATATTTTTGCATTTTGTCCTGCACTTCTGTGGGGGCCTTCTGGGTCCCCTCCGGGGGCTTTTGCCCTCTCAGTTTGGTCCAGCCACTGTGTTTTGTACTTTTGCTTTTTGCAGTTTTTTCAGTGGCTGCTGTTTTTGTTACACCAGAGAACTAATTTAGGTGGTAGAGGTCGTGTGATCTCAGGTGATTTTGAAATTAGTAAGTTGGTGTTTTTCAGGGTTTTCTGGGATTGCAGTAAGTACCCTTCCTATCCTTTTCTATTTAGATAGTTTGGGCCCCAGCGTTTGCTCATACTATTTTCTTTCTGTGTCAGTATTTCCTCTTGTCTAACCGCCATTACATGTTTGGGGGCTTTCTATTATCTTTGGGGTTCTGCTCTGGGGCAGATAGCTTTCCTGTTTCTGTCTTTAGGTGTAGTTAGTTTCTCAGGCTGTGACGAGGCGTCTAGGACCATCGTAGGAACGCTCCACGGCTGCCTCTAGTTGCGGTGGTTAGTCAGGGTACTGCAATCTCATAGATTCCAACTGCTCTGGTGTATTTCCTTTTTTACCTGCACTCCTCAGCTACCGTAACATAACAGTATCACCGGCCATAAAAATTGTATGGTACTCACAGAAGGGAAAAAATATTTTGAAGGAAGAAAAGTTGTCAGAGATTATTTTTCTGTTTGTTGCATTTTTTTTTTTTCCCTCTGTATCTCTGGGTGCTGGGGAGGATCTTTTCTCCCAATGGAGTTTGCACAGTTGTCTGGCCGTGTGGATCAGCTTGCCACTGAGGTTCAGAGTATTGCTGCATATCTTGCTAGGTTGCCTGTTGTGGAACCTAGGATTCCCATGCCAGATTTGTTTTCAGGGGATCGAGCTAAGTTTCAGAATTTCAAAAATAATTGTAAATTGTTTTTTGCCTTAAAATCTAAGTCCTCAGGAAACGCAGCGCAGCAGGTTCAAATTATCATCTCTCTCCTGCGCGGCGATCCTCAGGATTGGGCTTTTTCCCTCACACCTGGGGATCCTGTTTTGAGTGATGTTGATGCATTTTTTCAGGCTTTGGGGTTATTGTACGATGAGCCTAATGTCACTGATCAAGCTGAAAAAGCCTTGTTGGCATTAAATCAGGGGCTTGATGACGCTGAGTTATACTGTCAGAGATTCCGTAGGTGGGCAGTCCTGACCAAATGGAATGACGACGCTTTGGCGGCCCTTTTCCGGAAGGGTCTGTCGGATAATGTAAAGGATGTTATGGTGGGATTCCCTGTCCCCTCTGGTCTCAATGATTCTATGTCATTAGCGATTCAAATTGACAGACGTTTGCGTGAGCGGAGAAGTATGCGTGGAGTGGTGTTGCCTTGTGAGCCAGCTGCTGAGCCCATGCAGTGTGATGGAGTGGTGTCTGGGGCACAGCGTCATGAGTTTCGAAAGCGCAATGGGTTATGTTTCTACTGTGGTGATGCCTCTCATGCTATTTCAGTCTGCCCTAAGCGGGGAAGACGTTTTGCACGCTCAGTTGTCTTGGGTAGTGTTCAGACTAAGTTTTTATTAACTGTCACTCTATATGCTCTCTGTCCTCATTTTCTGCTCAGGCTTTCGTTGATTCTGGAGCAGCTATTAACCTGATGGATTATGATTTTGCTAAACGTTGTGGATTTCCCTTGATACCCCTACAGAAGTCTATTCCCCTACTGGGGATCGATTCTACCCCTTTGGCTGAGAATAAACCCCAGTTTTCTACTCAGGTGATAATGAGGGTTGAACCTGATCACCAGGAGTGCTGCAAATTTTTGGTTCTATATAATCTGCATGACATTATCGTGCTGGGTTTCCCTTGGTTACAGTCTCATAATCCTGTTTTGGATTGGAAATCTGTGTCTGTAACCAGTTGGGGCTGCCAATGTGTTAATACCAACACTCCTGTTTTTTCTGCCTCCCCCCAGGCTGAGGATGTTCCTGACTTTTTGTTTGATTTTTCTGATGTGTTTAGCGAAAGTAAATCTGCATCCTTACCTCCCATAGGAGCTATGACTGCGCTATTGAATTAGTGCCAGGTAGTAAATTCCCTAAGGGTCGCCTTTTTAACTTGTCTGTACCTGAACATGACGCTATGCGGTCTTATATCAAGGAATCATTGGAGAAGGGTCATATCAGACCATCCTCTTCACCCTTAGGTGCCGGTTTTTTCTTTGTGGCCAAAAAAGGTGGTTCATTAAGGCCGTGTATTGATTATCGTCTCTTGAACAATATTACTGTGAAATATCAATACCCGTTACCCTTGATTTCTGACCTGTTTTCCAGGGTGAAAAACGCTACTTGGTTTACCAAGCTTGACCTCAGGGGGGCGTATAACCTTATTCGCATTAAGCACGGGGATGAATGGAAGACGGCATTTAACACCCCTGAAGGGCATTTTGAGTACCTTGTGATGCCCTTTGGGCTCACTAATGCTCCTTCCGTCTTCCAGTCCTTCATGAATGACATTTTCAGGGATTTTGTGGACAAGTTTCTGATTGTTTATTTGGATGATATCTTGATTTTTTCTAATGACTGGGACTCTCATGTGAAACATGTTCGAACTGTATTCCAGATTTTGAGAGAGAATGCTCTGTATGTGAAGGGATCAAAGTGTCTTTTTGGCGTACAGAAGATCTCATTTCTGGGATTCATTTTGTCCCCATCTGTTATTGAAATGGACCCGGTCAAGGTTCAGGCCATCTGTGATTGGGTCCAACCTACTTCATTAAAGGCTCTTCAGAGATTTTTGGGTTTTGCCAATTTTTATCGTAAATTTATTGGTAATTTCTCTGTTATTGTTAAACCATTAACTGATTTGACCAGAAAGGGTTCTGATGTGGTGAATTGGCCTCCTGAGGCAGTCTCTGCGTTTCAGGAACTTAAGCAGAGATTCACTTCTGCTCCTGTTCTACGGCAGCCTGATGTTTCTCTGCCATTTCAGGTGGAGGTTGATGCCTCTGAAATTGGGGCAGGTGCCGTTTTGTCCCAAAAAGATCCAGAGACCTCTAAAAGTAACCCTTGTGCCTTTTTCTCTCGAAAATTTTCTCCTACTGAACGTAATTATGACGTGGGTAATCGGGAGTTATTGGCCATGAAGTGGGCTTTTGAAGAGTGGAGACATTGGCTGGAGGGAGCCAAACATCAGGTGGTGGTCCTTACGGACCATAAGAATCTGGTCTATCTGGAATCTGCCAAGCGACTCAATCCTAGACAGGCCAGGTGGGCCTTGTTTTTCACACGTTTTAATTTTGTGGTTTCCTTTCTTCCTGGCACTAAGAATGTTAAGGCGGATGCCCTCTCGAGGAGTTTCCTTGCGGACTCTCCTGAGCTATCTGATCCCTCTGTTATTTTGAAGGAGGGTGTAGTTCTTTCCGCCATCTCGCCTAATTTGAGACTTGCTCTGGAGGGGTGTCAGGAGGATAGGCCCGAGCGCTGCCCTGTTGGAAAATTGTTTGTCCCGGACCAATGGAAAAAGAGTGTGATGTCTGAGATTCATTGTTCCGCATTGGCTGGGCATCCCGGAATTTTTGGTACCAGAGACTTGGTTAGTCGGTCCTTTTGGTGGCCTACCTTGTCTCGCGATGTCAGGGAATTTGTGCAGTCCTGCGGGACTTGCTCTCGCTCCAAGCCTTGCTCTCGCTCTAGTGGTTTGTTGATGCCATTGCCTGTGCCCAAGAGACCATGGACCCATATCTCTATGGATTTCATTTCCGATCTTCCTGTTTCTCAGAGAATGACCACCATCTGGGTAATTTGTGATAGGTTTTCCAAAATGATACATCTTGTGCCATTACCTAAGTTGCCTTCCTCCTCTGAATTGGTGCCGTTGTTCCTTCAGCACGTGGTTCGTTTACACGGCATTCCTGAGAACATTGTGTCTGACAGAGGAGTCCAGTTTGTTTCCAGATTTTGGAGGACTTTTTGTTCTAAACTGGGTGTTCAATTGTCTTTCTCCTCGGCATTTCATCCTCAGACCAATGGTCAAACTGAGAGAACAAACCAGACATTGGAGACTTATCTAAGATGCTTTGTGTCTGCTGATCAGGATGACTGGGTCTCTTTTTTGCCTTTGGCTGAGTTTGCTCTTAATAATAGGGCTAGCTCTGCCACTTTGATGTCTCCGTTTTTCTGTAATTCTGGGTTTCACCCTCGATTTTCTTCAGGACAGACGGAGGCTTCTGTCTGTCCAGGTGTTGACTCTGTTGTTGAGCGTATGCAGCAGATTTGGGACCAGGTAGTGGAGAGGTTGTCCCTCTCTCAGGAGAAGGCCCAGCGGTTTGCTAACCGGCATAGGACTGATGGTCCTCGGTTTAAAGTGGGGGACTTGGTCTGGTTGTCCTCAAAGAATATTCCTATGAGAGTAGCATCTCCTAAATTTAAGCCTAGGTTCATTGGACCTTATAAGATCATGGAGATTATTAATCCTGTTTCTTTTCGTTTGCTTCTTCCAGGGACATTTAAGATCCATAACGTGTTCCACAAGTCCTTGTTGAAGAGGTTTGTTGAGCCAGTGGTTCCTGCTGCTGTGCCTCCTGACCCTGTTTTGGTTGAGGGCAATCTGGAGTATGTGGTTGAGAAAATATTGGATTCTCGTTTTTCTAGACGAAGACTCCAGTATTTGGTTAAATGGAGAGGTTATGGTCAGGAAGATAATTCTTGGGTGTTTGCTTCGGACATCCATGCTAGGAGACTTATCCGTGCGTATCATAGAACTCATCCTGACCGACCTGGTTGCTCAAATGAGGGTTCGGTGACCCCTCCTCAAGGGGGGGGTACTGTTGTGAATGGGTTTGAGATGAGTTCTGAGCAGAGGCTCCCTCTGGTGGTTACAAGCGGTACTAGTGAGGATTGGGAATCAGGTGTTACTGATTGGTCTTATTTAAGGGAATCATTTTCCCATCAGGGTTGCCGGTGATCAATTGTTCTGGTCTGAATCCTTCTTTCCAGTTTCCCTTGTAGCCTGCTGTGTCGTGTCTGCATCTCCTGCTATCAGATAAGACAATTTCTTATTTGTGTTTTTGCTATATTTTTGCATTTTGTCCTGCACTTCTGTGGGGGCCTTCTGGGTCCCCTCCGGGGGCTTTTGCCCTCTCAGTTTGTCCAGCCACTGTGTTTTGTACTTTTGCTTTTTGCAGTTTTTTCAGTGGCTGCTGTTTTTGTTACACCAGAGAACTAATTTAGGTGGTAGAGGTCGTGTGATCTCAGGTGATTTTGAAATTAGTAAGTTGGTGTTTTTTCAGGGTTTTCTGGGATTGCAGTAAGTACCCTTCCTATCCTTTTCTATTTAGATAGTTTGGGCCCCAGCGTTTGCTCATACTATTTTCTTTCTGTGTCAGTATTTCCTCTTGTCTAACCGCCATTACATGTTTGGGGGCTTTCTATTATCTTTGGGGTTCTGCTCCGGGGCAGATAGCTTTCCTATTTCTATCTTTAGGTGTAGTTAGTTTCTCAGGCTGTGACGAGGCGTCTAGGACCATCGTAGGAACGCTCCACGGCTGCCTCTAGTTGCGGTGGTTAGTCAGGGTACTGCAATCTCATAGATTCCAACTGCTCTGGTGTATTTCCTTTTTTACCTGCACTCCTCAGCTACCCTAACATAACATAGATGGTATTTTCCCATCCTATTAATAATGGCCTTCAGCTATCAGCTTAACCTTTGCTAGTTATTAAAAATAGGCGAGACCCCAAGTAATTTTTTGGGGGTCACTCCTTTTTAATAACCAGTAAAGGGTAAGCAGACAACGGTGAGCTGATATTAATAGCCTGTGAAGCTCCATGTTTATTGCCCCTTTCCCAGAATATTAACACCAGCCCCTGCTATCTGCTTTCCCTCAGCTGGGTATTAAAAATACATGGACCCCACGCCATATTTTCTTTTATTTATTTGTTTATTATCTGAATACATGTACAGTAAGCTACACACTCACTGCACTAATTACCGTATATACTCATGTATAAGCCGACCCGTGTATAAGCCGACCCCCCTAATTTTGCCACAAAAAACTGGGAAAACTTATTGACTCGCGTATAAGCCTAGGGTAAAAAGTGATTATGCCCCCATATGCTCCACAGATTATGCCCCCATATGCTGCACAGATTATGCCCCCATATGCTGCACAGATTATGCCCATATGCTCCCCTGATTATGCCCCCATATGCTCCCCTGATTATGCCCCCATATGCTCCAGATTATGCCCCCATATGCTCCAAATTATGCCCCCATATGCTCCAAATTATGCCCCCATATGCTCCAGATTATGCCCATATGCTCCCCTGATTATGCCCCCATATGCTCCAGATTATGCCCCATATGCTGCAGATTATGCCCCATATGCTGTAGATTATGCCCCCATATGTTCCAGATTAGGCCCCCATATGTTCCACAGATTATGCCCCATATGCTCCAGATTATGCCCCATATGCTCCAGATTATGCCCCATATGCTGCAGATTATGCCCCATATGCTGCAGATTATGCCCCATATGCTGCAGATTATGCACCATATGCTGCAGATTATGCCCCATAAACTCCAGATTATGCCTCATAGTATATACGTCCCTGCAAAAAAAAAAAAAATGACATACTCACCTCCCGTCGCTGGGGGCCAGGTGCCGGTGTCCTGAGCAGGCAGTGACACCGGCGCGCTATGGGGGACAGGTGCCGGTGTCACCGCTCGCTCAGGACCCCGGCACCTGAGATATTTACCGATCCCCAGTCCACCGCTGCGCGCTGGTCCTCCTTCCGTGTCCTCGGCAGTGAATGATCAGGCAGAGGGCGCGGCGCTCACTAATGACGTAATCGCGCTCTCTGCCTGATCATAACAGCAAGAGGACGCGAGGACACAGAGGGGAGCAGCAGTGGCACGGGGACAGGTAAATATCGCTATACTCACCCCTCCGCCGGCGCGGTCTCTGCAGCTTCTCCTCTTCTCCCGGCGGTCTCCGGCAGCTCTTCCTACAGCGGTCACGTGAGACCGCTCATTAAAGTCATGAATATGTGCATATTCATGACTTTAATGAGCGGTACTGCGTGACCTCTGCAGGAAGGAGCCGGAGATCATGGGAGAAGCAGGGGGGCTGCAGAGACCGCGCCGGCAGAGGGGTGAGTATGATCCGACACCCCGCTCACCCTCCCCCGCCGACCCCCGTATATGACCTGAGTATAAGCCGAGAGGGGGACTTTCAGCCTAAAAATTGGGCTGAAAATCTCGGCTTATACACGAGTATATACGGTATATATCACACTGACATCTTTATTACTGTGCAAATGCGCTGGCTGGTAAATACTCTCATCAACGTCTCCTGCTCTTCATGCGAGACCAGGCGTATGATGATAAGAGCAGTAGTAGTCAACAGCTGACACCCGATCAGTGGTAACCATTCCACCGCCAGTCACAGCTACTCGTTCACGTGCTGTCACACAGAGGACACTGCAGCGCTGTGACCGTGGGTAATGTCAGTAACGTTATTGCCTATCAGAGCCAGTGTCACACAGATGACAGTGTGGGAACCACTGGATGTTTGGGCCTCACATTCACTTAAATGGGGTCTGGGTTCAGGCACCAGAACCAAAACTTTTTTATAAAGTTTGGCTGAACCCGACGGTCCAGGTCCACCCATCCCTAAACACTAGAACTCCTGTTTATGGATGAGGTTTTAGAGATAGAGATTATTATGGGCATCATTCTCATTGACTTCACAGTCTAATTTCAACACAGGTTGACAGCACAAGGACCCATAGAGTTTCATGGATATATACACAGATCATTGAAAAACACAGATCCAAGGGTATGATACTTGAGACTCCAAGGTCTTCTAGATCATTGAGACTGCAGGTTCTATCCTGATAAATAATAGTAACATTAGTTAAATTTTGTGCTTTAAAGATAACCCGTCAACTTGAAAATGCAATCCAATCTGCTGGCAACATGTTATAGAGGAGGGGGAGCTGTGATGATTTATATAGTTTTGTGAGAAAAGATTTGGTATAACCTGTGTTTAACTAATTTAAACCTCTGCTGTTTCTTGGATTTTTGGACCAGTGGGCGGTCCTATCAGTGATTGATTTCTGTAAGTGTCCAGACACAGAGCTGTCAATCACTGATACGACCGCACACTGGACTAAAAATCCCAGAAAGAGCAAAGGATTTGAAGGATAATGAAGACTCAGGGTATACTGACTTTTTTCTCGCAAAAACTATATACCATATCAGTCTACTCAGCTCCCCCTGCTCTATAACATGGTGCCTGCAGATTGGACGGCATTTTCATGGTGACAGCGTCCCTTTAAGGCTGACAGAGAACTATCAGTACATCTTCATAAATTCTAATAGTATCTGCCCTACAGAGATTTCTTGGGGTATTCACAAGGGCATCGGTTGCACTAACAGGCAATTAGAGCATTACAATCAAATCATTCGCTTGGCGTTGATGAAAGGTTGGCCAAATTGGTCACCACTATTAAAGGTGGCATCATAATGTCTTCTTTCCTTCTAGTCCAGATTTTTTCTTCCATGAGCTTCTGTGCTACCAAATAGAAGTAAATCGATCTAGCCAACAATATATCTCACTGTGCGACATATCTTTCCCCTCAGATCTGTTACACATTTCCAGCATCGTTACACCACATCTAATACAGTTTTCAGGATCGAAAAAGTATTTCACACAGAGGCTACATTACTTTTCCTCCTCCAGTAAGACAATGCTAAATCAGGCAGAAGCCACTTTCAAGTCTTGAAGAGACATTTACTTACATTTTTTCCTCCTAGCTGGAAAATGCTGCTGAAAGCTTTCTCTAGAGCCATTTTTAGCGTCTAAGAATATCTCCCAATTATTACAACCATAAGACACACAATTGATTTCTTTTCCTTTTTTTCATCTATTCTAGCCCCAGGTCACTGAGAGGAAGAGTACCCAAATGTCTCCCTAGATATAATGAGGAGGAGAAATGGCCATTTCAGAACAGTTTTTCACTAACAAAATTACTGTTGATGTATAGGACGCGCCTGACATGGAACCATATAAAAGATTTTTCTATAGTCGTATATACAGCATTAAACCGTCAATCAATGAAAACTATTACTTTTCAATCGCGGTGGTGAATTTTCTAGAAAGATAATCATAAATATTTATATTACTGTTCGTGCTTTCATAAATTCCTGATTCAAAGGGAGCTTTGAATCAGAATTTATGAACAGCCCTAACATAAATAAAATATTTATGATTATCTCTCTAGAAAATTCACATCCGCATTGAAGTAATAGTTTGCATGATTGACAGGTTAATGCGGACTATAACAGACTAAAAGAAATATATAAATGGTTACATGTGCAGGCGTCCATACAATCAAAGCAATTTTGAAGTGAAAACTGTTCTGAAATGGCCAATTTCACCTTCCACAATGATATCCTAGGGAGACATCTGGGTACTCTTCCTCTCAGTTGCCCTGTGGCTAGAAAAGAAGAAAAAAAGGAAAAGAACTCAATGTGTGTCTTATGGTTGTAAAATTCTGGATAAATTCTTAGAGCAAAAAATGGCTAGGATAACGCTTTCAGCAGCATTTCCACTAGGAGGAAAGAATGTAACGTAAACTGTTCTTCAAGAGACTTGAAAGTGGCTTCAGCCACTGATTAAGCATTAGTCTAACTGGATGAGGAAAAGGTAATGTAGACCTCTGTGAAATACTTTTTCATACCTGACCATTTATTATATGTGGTGAAACATACTGCTGGAAATGTAAAACAGCTCTGAAGAAAGATTATCGCACAGAGTGATATATGTAGCTAGATCGATTTACTTCTAAGATAAGCACAGAAGCACTGGAAGAAAAATTCTGCCTCAGAGAAAGAGACTTTATGATGGGCCACCTTAATAAGCTGTGACCTATTCTGGCCACCTTTCATCAACGCCCAAGCGAAATGATTAGATTTTAATGCTCTAATTGGCCTGTTAGTGAACCGATGCCCTATGTGAATATCCAAAAAATCTCTGAAGGCAGATACTATTAAGAATTTTATGAAGAGTACTGATAGATCTCTGTCAGCCTTAAAGGGACGCTGTCCCACCATGAAATGCCGTCCAAGTCCTGCAGGCACCATGATATAGAGCAGGGGAGCTGAGTAACTGATATAGGTATATCGTTTTGCGATAAAAAAGTCCCAGTATACCCTGAGTCTCATTATCCTTCAACCTTAGCTCGTTTCTGGGATTTTTAGTCCAGTGTGCCGGTCGAAATCCTGATGACAGCTGCTAGTGTCTGGACACTTAACAGAAATCAATCACTGATAGGACCGCCCCGGGTCCAAAAATCCAAGAAACAGCAGAGTTTAAATTAGTTAAACACAGGTTATACCAATTCTTTTTTCTCACAAAACTATATAAATCCATCATAGCTCCCCCTCCTCAATAACATTTGCCAGCAGATAGGATTGCATTTTCAAGTTGACTGGTTATCTATTAAAAGCACAAAATTTAAATAAAGTTAACTATTATTTATCAGATAGAACCTGCAGACTCAATGATCTAGAAACCTTGATCTCAAGTATCAAACCCTTGGATCTGTTTTTTCAATGATCTGTGTAATATATCCATGAAAACTTATGGGTCCTTGCGCCCGGCTGTCATCCTGTGTTGAAATTAGACTGTGAATCAATGAAAAGATGCCCAGAATAATCTCTATCTCTAAAACCTCATCCATAAACAGAGTTCTAGAGTTTATGGATGGGTGGACCTACCGTCGGTTCAGCCAACTTTTATAAAAAAGTTTTGGTTCAGGTGCCTGGAACCCAGTACCCCATTTAAGTGAAAGTGGGCCCAAACATCCAGTGGTTATCCAACACTGTCACTGTGTGACACTGGCTCTGATAGGCAATAACGTACTGACATTACCCCCGGTCACAGCGCTGCAGTGTCCACTGTGTGGACAGCACGTGAACAGTAGCTGTGACTGGCGGTGGAATGTTACCACTGATCTGGTGTCAGCTGTTGACTACTACTGCTCTTATCATCATACGCCTGACTCGCATGAAGAGCAGGAGACGTTTGATGAGAGGTATTTACCACCGCGCATTTGCGACCGTAATTAAATATGTCAGTGTGATATATACCGTATAAAACTCGTGTATAAGCCGAGATTTTCAGCCCAATTTTTAGGGCTGAAAGCCCCCCGCTCGGCTTATACTCAGGTCCAAATACGGGGGTCCGGCGGGGTAGGGTGAGCGGGGTGTCGGATCAACACACCCCCTCTGCCGCGCGGTCTCTGCAGCCCCCCTGCTTCTCCCATGATCTCCGGTCTCCTTCCTGCAGAGAGTCACTCAGTACCGCCCATTAAAGTCATGAATATGCACAATTCATTACTTTAATGAGCGGTCTCACGTACCGCTGTAGGAAGAGCTGCCGAGACCGCCGGAGAAGAGGGAAGCGCAGAACCGCGCCGGCGGAGGGGGAGTATAGCGATAATTACCTTGTCACCCGTGCCACTGCTGCTCCCCTTCTGTGTCCTCGCGTCCTGCTTGCAGATATGATCCGCAGAGAGCGCGATTTACGTCATTAGTGAGCGCCGCGCGCCACTGCCTGATCATTCACTGCCGAGGACACGGGGAAGGAGGACCAGCGCGCAGCGGTGGACTGGGATCGGTAAATATTCAGGAGCCGGGGGTCCTGACGAGCGGAGACACCGGCAACCTTCACCCCATACGCGCCGGTGTCACTGCCTGCTCAGACACCGGCACCTGGCCCCCAGCGACGGGAGGTGAGAATGTCATATTTTTTTTTTTTGCAGGGACGTATATACTATGAGGCATAATCTGGAGTTTTATGGGGCATAATCTCACATATGTGCATAATCTGCAGCATAAAGGGCATAATCTGCAGCATATGTGCATAATCTGCCGCATATTGGGGCAATAATCTGGAGCATATGGGCATAATCTGGAGCATATGGCATAATTGTGGTAACATATGGGGCCTAATCTTGAACATATGGGGCCTAATCTACAGCATATGGGGCATAATCTGCAGCATATGGGCATAATCTGTGAGCATAAGGGGGTGCATAATCAGGGAGCATATGGGCATAATCTGGAGCAAATGGGGGCAAATTTGGAGCAAATGGGGGCATAAATTGGAGCTAATGGGGGCAATAATCTGGAGCATATGGGGGCATAAACAGGGAAGCATATGGGGGCATAATCAGGGGAGCATATGGGGCATAATCTGTGCAGCATATGGGGCAATAATCCTGTGCAGCCTAAGGGGGCATAATCTGTGGAGCATATGGGGGCATAATCACTTTTTACCTAGGCTTATACGCGATCAATAAGTTTTCCCAGTTTTTTGTGGCAAAATTCGGGGTCGGCTTATACACGGGTCGTCTTATACATGAGTATATACGGTAATTAGTGCAGTGAGTGTGTAGCTTACTGTACAAGATTCATATAATAAACAAATAAATAAAAAAAATATGGCAGTGGGTCCCATGTAATTTTTAATACCCAGCAGAGGGAAAGCAGATAGCGGGGCTGCGTTAAATCTGGGAAAGGGGCAATAAACATGGAGCTCACGGCTATTAATATCCAGCTCCCCCGTTGTCTGCTACCCTTTACTGGTTATTAAAAGGAGTGACCCCAAAAATTACTTGGGGTCTCCGCCTATTATTTAATACTAGCAAAGGTTAAGCTGATAGCTGAAGCCATATATTAGATAGGATGGGAAAATACCATCTAAGTTATGTTAGGGTAGCTGAGGAGTGCAGTGAAGAAAGGAAATCACCAGAGCAGTTGGAATCTATGAGATTGCAGAGACCCTGACTAACCACCTCAACTAAGAGGCAGCCGTGGAGCGTTCCTAACGATGTCCTAGACAGCCTCGTCACGCCTGGAGAAACCTACCTACAGCCTAAAGACAGAAACAGAAAGCTATCTGCCCCGAGCAGAACCCCAAAGATAATAGAAAAGCCCCCAACATGTAATGGCGGTTAGACCAAGAGGAAAAACTGACACAGAAAGAAAATCTTATGAGCAAACGCTGGGGCCCAAACTATCTAAATAGAAAAGGATAGGAAGGGTACATACTGCAATCCCAGAAAACCCTGAAAAAACCCCAACTTACTAATTTCAAATCACCTGAATCACACGACCTCAACACACAAAATTAGTTCTCTGTTGTTAACAAAAACAGCAGCCAATTTTTTGAAAAAACTGCAAAAAGCAAAGTACAAAACACAGTGGCTGGACCAAACTGAGAGGCAAAAGCCCCCGGAGGGGACCCAGAAGGCCCCCACAGAACGCCAGGGACAAAATGGCAAAAATATAGCAAAAACACACCAATAAGAAATTGTCTTATCTGAATAGCAGGAGATTCAGAACACACACAGCATGCAACAAGTGGAAACTGAAAAAGAAGGATTCAGACCTAGAACAATGTGATCACCGGCAACCCTGATGGTAAAATGATTCCCTTAAATAAGACCAATCAGTGAACACCTGATTCCAATCCTCATATACCGCCGTGTAACCGACCAGAGGGAGCCTCTGCTCAGAACTCATTCTCAAACCCATTTCACAACATTACCCCCCCCTTGAGGAGGGGTCACCGAACCCTCATTTGAGCAACCAGGTCGGTCCAGATGAGTGACTATGGATACGCAAGGATAGTTTCCTAGCTTGGAGGGCCCAAGCCCAACACAACAAGAAATTATCTTCCTGACCTTAACCTCTCCATTTAACCAAATACTGGATTTCGTCTAGAAAAACGAGAATCCAATATTTCTCAACTACATACTCAGATTGCCCTCAACCAAAACAGGGTCAGGAGGCACAGCAGCAGGAACCACAGGCTCCCACAACCTTCTTCAACAAGGACTTTGTAGGAACACGTTATGGATCTTAAATGTCCCTGGAAGAAGCAAACGAAAAGAAAACAGGATTAATAATCTTCCATAGATCTTTATAAGGTCCATTGCACCTAGGCTTAAATTTAGGAGATCCTACTCTCATAGGAATAATCTTTGAGGACCAACCAACCAAGCCCCCACTTTAAACCGAGGCCCAAAAGTCCATGGCCGGTAGCAAACCCGCTGGCCTTCTCCTGAGAGAGGTAACAACCTCTCCACAACCTGGTCCCAAATCTGCTACATACGCTCAACAACTAGAGTCAACACCTGACAGACAGAAGCCTCCGTCCTGTCCCTGAAGAAAATCGAGGTGAAACCCAGAATTACAGAAAAACGGAGACAGTCAAAGTGCAGAGCTAGCCCTATTATTAAGAGCAAACTCACCAAAGGCAAAAAGAGACCCAGTCATCCTGATCAGCAGACACCAGCATCTTAGATAAGTCCCAATGTCCTGATTAGTTCTCTCCAGTTTGACCATTGGTCTGAGGATGAAATGCCGAGGAGAAAGACAATTGAACAACCCAGTTTAGAACAAAAGCCTCCAAAATCTGGAAACGTTAAGCGGGACTGGCCTCTGGTCGGAGACACAATGTACTGAGCAGTGAATCCGTGTAAACGAACCACGTGCTGAAGGAACAACGGCACCAATTCAGAGGAGGAAGGAACTTAGGTAATGCACAAGATGTATCATTTGGGAAACCGTATCACAATTACCCAGATTGGTGGTCATTCTTCTGAAACAAGGAAGATCGGAAATGAAATTCATAGAGATCATGGTCCATGGTCCATCTTTGGGCACAGGCAATGGCATCCACAAAGCCCATAGAGCGAGAGCAAGGCTTTGAGCAGAGCAAGTCCCCGCAGGACTGCACAAATTCCCTGACATCGCGAGACAAGGTAGGCCACCAAAAGGACCGACTAACCAGTCTCTGTACCAAAAATTCCGGGAATGCCCAGCCAATGCGGAACAATGCATCGCAGACATCACACTCTTTTTCCATTGGTCCGGGACAAACAATTTTCCAACAGGGCATCGCGGGCCTATCCTCCTGACACCGCCTCCAGAGCAAGTCTCAAAATAGGCGAGAAGGCGGAAAGAACTACACCCGTTCCTTCAAATAACAGAGGGATCAGATAGCTCCCAAGAAAAGAGTCCGCAAGGAAACTCCTCGGGGGCAACCGCCCTTAACAGTTCTTAGTGCCAGGAAGAAAGGAAACCAACAAATTAAAACAGTGTGGAAAAACAAGGCCCACCTGGCCTGTCTAGGATTGAGTCGCTTGGCAGATTCCAGATAGACCAGATACTTATGGTCCGTCAGGACCACCACCTGATGTTTGGCTCCCTCCAGCCAATCGTCTCCACCTTCAAAAGCCACGTCATGGCCAATACACCTCCGATACCCACGTCATAATTACGTTCAGTAGGAGGAAAATTATCTAGAGAAAAGAGCACAATGGTTACTTTTAGAGGAGACTCTGGATCTTTTTTGGGACAAAACGGCACCTGCCCCATTACAGAGGGTCATCACCTCCACCAGAATTGGCAGAGAAACATCAGGCTGCCGTAGCACAGGAGTCAAAGTGAATCTCTGCTTAAGGTCCAGAAAGCAGAGACTGCCTCAGGAGCCATTCACCCACATCAGAACCACTTTCTGGTCAAATCGAGATCAGTGGTTAACAATAACAGAGAAATTACCGAATAAAGTTTACGATGAAAATTGCAAACCAAAAATCTCTGAAGAAGCCGTTAATTAAGTAGAGTTGGACCCAATCACAAAAAGATGGCCTAACCTTGACGGGTCCCATTTCACTAACAGATGTGGACAAAAATGAATCCCAGAAATGAGATCATTCTGTACGCCAAAAAGACACTTTGATCCCTTCACAATACAGAGCATTCTCTCCAAAATCTGAATACAGTTTCGAACATGTTTCACAAGAGAGTCCCAGCTATTAGAAAAACATCAAGATATCATCCAAATAAACAATCAGAAACTGTCCACAAAATCCCTGAAAATGTCATTCTACTGAAGGACAGAAGACGAAGGAGCATTAGAGAGCCCAAAGGGCATCACAAGGTACTCAAAATGCCCTTCAGGGGTGTTAATGCGTCTCCATTCAATCCCGTGCTTAATGCGAAAAGGTATACCCCCCCTGAGGTCAATCTGGGTAAACCAAGTAGCGTTTTCACCCTGAAAAGCAGGTCAGAAATCAAGGGTAACGGTATTGATAGTTTCACAGTAATATTGTCAAGAGACGATAATCAAACACGCCTTAATGACCCCCTTTTTTGGCCCACAAAGAAAAACCGGCACCTAAGGGTGAAGAGATGGCTGAATGACCCTCTCCAATGATTCCTTGATAGTAAGACCGCATAGCGTCATGTTCAGGTAACAGACAAGTTAAAAAGGCGACCCATAGGGATTTACTACCTGGCACTAATCCATAGCGCAGTCATAGCTCCTAAGGTGAAGTAAGGAGATCAGATCTACTTTCGCTAAACACATCAGAAAAATCAAACTAAAAGTCCGGAAACATCCTCAGCCTGGGGGAGGCAGAAAAAACATGCGTGTTGGTATTAACACATTGTCAGCCCCAACTGGTACATACACAGATAAAAAGAAAAAAGAGAGAAAAAAAAAAATGTGAGAGAAAAAATTTTTTTGTTTAATTTGGATTATTTTATATTATTTTTTTGTGTTTTTGAAAAGAAAGAAAAAAAAAAAAAAAAAAACAGAAAGAAAGCGAAAACAAAAAGAAATAAACAAAAAAAAAAAAAAACAAAAAATCTCCTCGCCCCCCCCCACCCCCCCCCCCCCCCCCCCCCCCCCCCCCCCCCCCCCCCCCCCCCCCGCCCCCCCCCCCCCCCCCCCCCCCCCCCCCCCCCCCCCCCCCCCCCCCCCCCCGCACCCCCTTCCCCCCCCCCCCCCCCCCCCCCTCGCCCCCTCCCCCCCCCCCCCACCCTCCCCCCCCCCCCCCCCCCCCGTCCTCCCCCTCCCCCCCCCCCCCCCCCCACCCCCCCCTCCCCCCCCCCATATGAGAGTGACAGTTAATAAAAACTTAGTCTGAACACTACCCAAGACAACTGAGCGTGCAAAACGTCTTCCCGCTTAGGGCAGACTGAAATAGCATGAGAGGCATCACCACAGTAGAAACATAACCCATTGCGCTTTCGAAACTCATGACGCTGTGCCCCAGACACCACTCCATCACACTGCATGGGCTCAGCAGCTGGCTCACAAGGCAACACCACTACCACGCATACTTCTCCGCTCACGCAAACGTCTGTCAATTTGAATCGCTAATGACATAGAATCATTGAGACCAGAGGGGACAGGGAATCCCACCATAACATCCTTTACATTATCCGACAGACCCTTCCGGAAAAGGGCCGCCAAAGCGTCGTCATTCCATTTGGTCAGGACTGCCCACCTACGGAATCTCTGACATAATAACTCAGCGTCATCAAGCCCCTGATTTAATGCCAACAAGGCTTTTTCAGCTTGATCAGTGACATTAGGCTCATCGTACAATAACCCCAAAGCCTGAAAAAATGCATCAACATCACTCAAAACAGGATCCCCAGGTGTGAGGGAAAAAGCCCAATCCTGAGGATCGCCGCGCAGGAGAGAGATGATAATTTGAACCTGCTGCGCTGCGTTTCCTGAGGACTTAGATTTTAAGGCAAAAAACAATTTACAATTATTTTTGAAATTCTGAAACTTAGCTCGATCCCCTGAAAACAAATCTGGCATGGGAATCCTAGGTTCCACAACAGGCAACCTAGCAAGATATGCAGCAATACTCTGAACCTCAGGGCAAGCTGATCCACACGGCCAGACAACTGTGCAAACTCCATTGGGAGAAAAGATCCTCCCCAGCACCCAGAGATACAGAGGGAAAAAAAAAAAATGCAACAAACAAAAAATATCTCTGACAACTTTTCTTCCTTCAAAATATTTTTTCCCTCTGTGAGTACCATACAATTTTTATGGCCGGTGATACGTTATGTTACGGTAGCTGAGAGTGCAGGTAAAAAAGGAAATACACCAGAGCAGTTGGAATCTATGAGATTGCAGTACCCTGACTAACCACCGCAACTAGAGGCAGCCGTGGAGCGTTCCTACGATGGTCCTAGACGCCTCGTCACAGCCTGAGAAAACTAACTACACCTAAAGACAGAAACAGGAAAGCTATCTGCCCCAGAGCAGAACCCCAAAGATAATAGAAAGCCCCCAAACATGTAATGGCGGTTAGACAAGAGGAAATACTGACACAGAAAGAAAATAGTATGAGCAAACGCTGGGGCCCAAACTATCTAAATAGAAAAGGATAGGAAGGGTACTTACTGCAATCCCAGAAAACCCTGAAAACACCAACTTACTAATTTCAAAAATCACCTGAGATCACACGACCTCTACCACCTAAATTAGTTCTCTGGTGTAACAAAAACAGCAGCCACTGAAAAAACTGCAAAAAGCAAAAGTACAAAACACAGTGGCTGGACCAAACTGAGAGGGCAAAAGCCCCCGGAGGGACCCAGAAGGCCCCCACAGAAGTGCAGGACAAAATGCAAAAATATAGCAAAAACACACAATAAGAAATGTCTTATCTGATAGCAGGAGATGCAGACACGACACAGCAGGCTACAAAGGAAACTGGAAAGAAGGATTCAGACCAGAACAATTGATCACCGCAACCCTGATGGGAAAATGATTCCCTTAAATAAGACCAATCAGTAACACCTGATTCCCAATCCTCACTAGTACCGCTTGTAACCACCAGAGGGAGCCTCTGCTCAGAACTCATCTCAAACCCATTCACAACACATCTATGTTTGCCCCCTCCCAGACTAATAACATCAGTCCTCAGCCGCTTCATTCATTAGCTGCACCAATTCTGGTGCTTAGCCTCGGCTCTTCTCCTCTTGCCCTGGTGAGTTGGCAAGTGAAGTAATAGTTTTGGGTTAGTCATGAGAGGTGTCAATTAGACACCCCCATTACTAACCCTGTAGTTAAAAGTAATAAAGACACACCTAGAGAAAAGTTTAATTAAAAAAATCACTCCTCAACAATTCCCTTAATTTACACATTTAGTAACCTAAAAACAAAAAAATCAAAGTAATTCTCACCTTTCCACTGCAAATTCATAATAAAGAGGTCCCATGATGATCCCCAACTCTGCTACCTCCAGTCTATGGTGCTCCATTCAAAGATCACAGCTCCATACACTGGAGTAACAGCGAATGCTGGGTGTCTCATTACGCTCCACAAGACCTGGCTGCTGTGCACTGAAGTGATATCAGTAAGGTTATCTCAGTTCACAGCGGAAGGTTCTCACGAAGGCAGCATGCTGCAAACTGAGAAAGCCTTACTAAGGTTACTGCCCACAGCGTGAGAAATTTCTCACTACGAGCAGTGATGTCACTAAGTTTCCCACAGTTCATAAGTTATGAACTGTGATAATCTTAGTGATGTCAGCGCTCTTCTCAGCAGCCAGATTCACATGCTACTGTTAGTGAGTTGCAGCTGGCATTGTATTTGGATGTAGTAGAGTCGGGGATTGTCATGGGGCATCATTTTATCTTAATAAATGGGCAAAAGAGGGAATTTGTCAGGGAGTGATTTGTTCAATTAAAGGACTTTTCTCTGTGTCTTCTTTTGAGTATGGGGTTAGTAATGGCAGTGTCTGATAGACATCTATACATTTCTAACCCCTGGGCTTGATGTCAGCAGACATAAAACAGCTGATGTCAACCCCAAAACTATTAACCCTTTTGCCAACGCACCAGACTAAACAGGAATAGGTTAAGCACCAGAATTGGCGTATCTCATGGATGCACCATTTCTGGGGTTGCTGAGGGCTGGTGTTATTAGTCTGGGAGGAGGCCAATATCCACGACCCCTTCTTAGCCTATTAAGATCAGTCCGCAGCTGTCTGTCTAGCCTTTTCCTGGTTATTAAAAATAGGGTAGACCCCATATCATTTTTTGGGGGTCACCCCTTTTAAATAACCAGTAAAGGCTAAACAGACAGCTGTGGAGCTGATATTAATAGACTGGGCACATTTTGGGGCACATGACATTTTTTTATAGTTTTCTATTCCGATTTTTGGGAGACTGAATGAACAAAAACCAGCAATTCAGAAATTGATTTTTTATAATGCCGTTTTGCATGTGGTAAAATTGGTAAGACAGCTTTACTGTTTGGGTCAGTAGAATTACAGCGATACCTCATTTATATTTTTTTATGTTTTGGCGCTTTTACACAATAAAACCTATTTTATAGAAAAAAATAATTATTTTTGCATCGCTTTATTCTGAGAGCTATAACTTTTTTATTTTCTGCTGATGGAACTGTAAGGCAGCTTGTTTTTTGCGGGACAAGATGACGTTTTCTGCGGTGCCATTTTTTTACGGTGTTCACTGAAAGAGCAGGTCGTTACGGAAGCGGCGATACCAAATATGTGTACTTTTATTGTTTTTTTATTTACATAAATAAATTAATTTATTGGTAAAATATTTATTATTTTTTTCTTTATTTGGGGATTTTTAAAAAAAATATTTTTACACATTATAATATTTTTGTTGTTGCTTTTTTACAATGTCAGAATTGGCACATTAATGGATGTGCCTTCTCATGGGTGGCTGTGGACTGCTACTGGGGAGGGTCAAATATCCATGGCCTTCCCAGCCAGAGAATACCAGCCTATAGCTGTCTGCTTCAGCTTAGCTGGGTATCAAAAATGGGGGGACCTAAAGCCTACTTTGAAATTCTTTATGTATTTAAGTAATTAAAATAAAACAGCTTTAGGCCCCCTCTATTTTTGATAATCAGCCAAGATAAATGAGACGGCTGAGGAGGTTTTTTATTTATTTTTTTTTACATGGTCTGCCGGCAAATCGCAGCCATGCCAATACTTAATATAGCTGTGATGGGGCCGGAAGTGCCCAAAGCCTGAATGCTTGTTAAATGGCTACTCTGCTTTGTTTGGGCTGCGGAAACTGAACCGTAACATCAACTTTTGGGAGAACTTAACTATGCTTGTTCACCCATCTCTACTGTGTTTTTTATGAGAAAGACAAAAAAATATTGCCAGTATGTAATCGGATATGCAGGTCTTCATCTGAGTCAGAAGGCTATCATACACATTGAACAGGCAGTCAAACCCACCGTTATTGGCGAATGCAGCTAACAGTAGACTCTTGTATGAGGGCCTTAAAGATGACCATGTAGCGATTTGTTTTAATAGTTTACTTTCACTTTCAACTTAAACTGGCAAATTTGTTTTGACTTGCTGTACAGAAATTGTGTCCATTTTCTATTGTTAATATCTGAAAGGCTTCATTCACACATCTATGTAAAATGTCCTTGTAATATCCGATTTTTGGGGACATAACATGGGCCCATAGAGTATACAGTTTCATGGATCTATACACACACATTGATGACAAACACGGATCCAAGGGTATGATCCATGAAACTCAGTTCAGGTCCTAAATAAATAATAATAATAATTCTGATCCACATTTGTAGACTTGGTCATACAAGTCAGTGAGGATCCACGATACATGGATGCAAATCAGAAAGCTTCCCATTTGTTTCTGTTTTGCTTCTGTGTCTCACGGATCAGTTTCTCTGTGCTCAATTTTAATATAATTTAAATAACAATAAAAATCATCTCAGGGTCTTTTTATTAACTTGGGAAAAAATACATGTACTTTAGGCAGGCAATTCCTGCATGTGTTGAGGCTGTCTACCGCCGCAAAACATGCAGCCGCAGGATTTGAATATATTATCCGAGCATGCCCAAGATACTCGGATAACACCACACCTCACCACAGTCTTCATCCCAACCCTAACCCATCTCTTCAACCTATCACTAACAACTGGTGTTTTCCCCTCAACTTTAAACATGCCTCAATCACACCTATCCTCCAAAAACCCTCTTGACCCATCCTCTGTATCTAGCTATCGCCCTATATCACTTCTCCCCTATGCCTCAAAACTACTGGAACAACACGTCCATCTTGATATGTCCTCCCACTTCTTCTTGTTCCCTCCTCAACCACTTACAATCTGGCTTCCAGCAACACCAGTCCACTGAAACTGCCCTAACTAAGGTCACCAATGACCTATTAACTGCCAAGGCCCAGCGACACTACTCTGTCCTCCTCCTCCTGGACCTGTCCTCTGCCTTTGACACAGTGGACCATTCCCTATTACTACAGACCCTCTCATCTCTTGGTATCACAGACTTGGCCCTATCTTGGATCGCGTCATACCTAACAGACCAGACATTCAGCATCTCCCACTCGCACACCACCTCCACACCACGCCCCCTATCCGTCAGAGTCCCGCAAAGTTCAGTCCTAGGGCCCCTGCTCTTCTCCATTTACACCTTTGGCCTCGGACAGCTCATAGAATCTCACAGCTTTGAATATCACCTCCATGCTGATGACACACAGATCTACATCTCTGGACCAGATATCACCTATCTATTAAACAGAATCCCTCAATGTCTGTCCGCTATTTCATCCTTCTTCTCAGCTAGATTCCTAAAACTTAATATGGACAAAACAGAATTCATCATCTTTCCCCCATCTCACACAACCCCTCCAATGGAACTATCAATTAATATAAATGACTGCCCACTCTATCCAGTCCCACAAGCTCACTGCCTCGGGGTTATCCTTGACACTGATCTCTCTTTTAAACCACATATCCAAGCCCTCTCCACCTCCTGCCGACTTCAACTCAAAAATATCTCACGGATCCGTAAATTTCTCAACCAAGAATCTGCAAAAACCCTAGTCCATGCCCTCATCATCTCCCGCCTCGACTACTGCAACCTCCTGCTCTGTGGCCTCCCCTCTAACACTCTCGCACCCCTCCAATTTATTCTAAACTCTGCTACCCGACTAATCCACCTGTCCCCCCGCTATTCCATGGCCTTTCCCCTCTGTCAATCCCTGCACTGGCTCCCCATTACACAAAGACTCCAGTTCAAAACCCTAATCATGACATACAAAGCCATTCACAACCTGTTTCCTCCATACATCTGTGACCTCGTCTCCTGGTACTTACCTGCACGCAACCTCCGATCCTCACAGGATCTCCTCCTCTCCTCCCCTCTTATCTCCTCTTCCCACAATCGCATACAAGATTTCTCCCGCACATCCCCCCTACTCTGGATATCTCTACTACAACACATCAGACTCTCGCCTACCATGGAAACCTTCAAAAAGAATCTGAAGACCCACCTCTTCCGACAAGCCTACAACCTGCAGTAACCACCGATCCACCAAACCGCTGCACGACCAACTCTACCCTCACCTACTGTATCCTCACCCATCCCTTGAAGATTGTGAGCCCTCGAGGGCAGGGTACTCTCTCCTCCTGTACCAGTCGTAACTTGTATTGTCTAAGATTACTGTACTTGTATTTATTATGTATACCCCACCTCACATGTAAAGCGCCATGGAATAAATGGCACTATAATAATATATACCGTAATAACAATAAATAATAATAATAACACATGAGCATGCTTGGATAACGTATAATCCGAGCACGTTTGCTCATCACGAGTGTACATTTATTTAAATGGAAAAAAAAAACAGAAAAAAATGGATATAACACATATGCAACTAGAATGACACTTAAGAATAAAACAGTCCGTTTCTCACAGATGGTAAAATTCACATATATGTGTGAATGGCGCCTAAGACACAGTATTTTCCATCACACAGTCAGCACTATTTCTGGAATAGGAGAATACTATGGTAAGCTTGCATTGTATATTTAAAAAACTTAATGTCATGTTTGCTGAAAAACAAAAACAGTATGTCACCAAAAATATCATATAGTACTTGTCAAGCACATTGATGAAGGACAAATAACTTGGGGCTATTTTTCAGTCACAGGATCTAGATACTTGAAGTCACTGAACCCTCCATGAACTCTTCAGCTCACCAAAACATTTCAAAGGGAATATAGTAAGGAAGGCTTAACCGTGTAGTAAATGTAATTCCTGGAAAAAAAACCAGGTTAGCTAATATAGAAAGATGTATCATGGATTTTTTGTAATCTGCTGGGTCAGGGGCGGACAAGAGCAGCAATGGGCCCCTGTGCAGGAAATACGTCGGGGCCCCCTCATGCATGTACACTGTGTATAAACTACCTATAATAACATACAGTATGTGTATACACAGCACAAAATACACACACACTAGCCCTATATACACAGCAGCATACACACACTAGCCCTAAATACACAGCAGTATACATGCACACTAGCCCTATATACACAGCAGTATACACACACACTATCCCTATATACACAGCAGTATACACACACACACTAGCCTTATATACACACAGGAGTATACACACACTAGCCCTATATACACAGCAGTATACACACACACACTAGCCTTATATACACACAGCAGTATACACACACTAGCCCTATATACATAGCAGTATACACACACTAGCCCTATATACAGAGCAGTATACATACACACTAGTCCTTTATACACAGCAATATACACACACCAGCCCTATATACACAGCTGTATATGCACACACACTAGCCCTAAATACACAGCAGTATACATGCCCACTAGCCCTATATACACAGCAGTATATACACACACACTAGCCCTATATACACAGCAGTATACACGCACACTAGCCCTATATACACAGCAGTATACACACACACACTAGCCCTATATACACAGCAGTATACACACACCACTAGCCCTACATACACAGCAGTATATACACACACACTAGCCCTACATACACAGCAGTATACACACAGACACTAGCCCTACATACACAGCAGTATATACACACACACTAGCCCTACATACACAGCAGTATACACACACACACTAGCCCTACATACACAGCAGTATATACACACACACTAGCCCTACATACACAGCAGTATACACACACACACTAGCCCTACATACACAGCAGTAAACACACACACACTAGCCCTATATACACAGCAGTATACACGCACACTAGCCCTATATACACAGCAGTATATACACACACACTAGCCCTATATACACAGCAGTATACACGCACACTAGCCCTATATACACAGCAGTATATACACACACACTAGCCCTACATACACAGCAGTATATACACCACACATAGCCCTACATACACAGCAGTATACACACACACACTAGCCCTACATACACAGCAGTATATACACACACACTAGCCCTACATACACAGCAGTATATACACACACACTAGCCCTACATACACAGCAGTATACACACACACACTAGCCCTATATACACAACAGTACACACACACTAGTCCTGTATACACAGCAGTATACACACAGACACGTGACTAGACATATCAACATACATCACATGGAATGTGTACCTACAGTGAGTGCAGTTGCAGGGAGCCGGTCCGTCCCAGAGGAGCACAGGAAATGAGCAGGGCAGATATGGAGCCTGTTTAGACTGTCAGCTCTCAGCCCTGCAGACTTTTATTCCCGGTGGGCCGGCCCTTCTCCTACCTAGACTAGAAATTCCTCCTCACCCCCTCATATTTTCATGTGTATCCCAGTCCTGCGGATCACTGAGAGATGCTGGGGAGAGTGCGCATGCGCACAGCAGCAGCAGTGAGTCACAAGCAGAGCCGCAGCTTCAGTGAGGGGATTGCCTTCACATCACTGTAATGCCATAGCCATCTTGGGTGTGATATCATCAGGGGTTATAAAAGACCAGGCGCCATCTGGCTTGGCACACTGATGCCATTGCACAGCTCTGTGACACTTCGTGTTGGAGGAAGAGAGTGCTTCTCTGGGCATGTGTGTGCACAGTATAGCAAATCAGAGGCCTGTAGTGTTGATACTGGTGCTGAAGCTGAACTATCACACTAAGGCCGGGGTCAGACACAACTACAAAAAATCGGACCGTTTTAGTCGGTTGATTATCGTACCAAAATGAAAACATCACACATCCGCCTGGCATCCGATTTTCCTTCAAAGATGCGATTTAGTCGCATGTGTGTGTACCTTGTAACATCCGATTTTCATCCGACTTGTGAGAATTTCTCGCAGGCTTGCAAAACTGACATATAATGGATCCAAAAGAATAGTATTTAAATCACAAAAGAAAGAATAGATATATACACATAGAACACACACATATATATATATATATATATATATATATATATATATGTCATTGTGACATATGTATATACATATATTTATAGTTCTTACACTTCTACATACTGTAATAGCCGCTAATTCAATTGCCGGCTTTTGTGAAATCACAGAAGCCGACATGAAATGATACATTGTTTAGACACAGTTAACCATGTCATTTCCTGTATTTTGATATATGGTTTGAACTTACAATTACATAAGTGTATGTGTGCCAAATTTCAGACATGTAGGGGTTAATTAAAGGTGTAAATTCGTTGAAAAAAATGCGTGGGCTCCCGCTGTATTTTCTCCACCAGACAGACAAAGCAAGCGAGTGGGGGCAGATAATAATAGCCTAGGGAGGGTACATTTTTTTTGTGCCACCCCTGGCTACTAACATCTGCCCACAGACACCCCAGAAAGGGCAAATCTATAATTAGATTTGCCCTTTCTGGCACTTTGCCCATCTATTCCCATTGCCCTGTAGCGGTGGCGAATGGGTTAATAAGGGGTTACAGCCACCTTGCAATTGAAAGGTGACTGTAAGCCAGGTTAATAATTGAGAGCTGTCAATTAGACAACTATCAATTATTAATCCTATTGTATGAAAGAAAAATCAAACATACACAGTTTAATAAAAAAGAAGTTTAATGAAATAATCACAGTTTTTGACCATATTTTATTTTCCTGCTAAAACCATTTCCTGTAATAAAAATAAAATAAAAAAGCAAAATTATTCTTACCAATCCGATGTACAGTCAGGTCCCACGGTGTAATCCATCAGAAAGGGGTAACAGGTTACAGCTCGCAGAGAACTATAATGCTGTCTCTGAGCTATAACCTCCTGAATGAATAACTTCCTCTACCAGCGAAAGGAGAGGAAGAGATGAATGAATGAAGCTTAATTGATTTATTGCCACTTTCACTTCAGTGACCTGACCTAAAGTGAAAGTGGGACACAATCAATTAAGCTTCATTCTTTAATCACATCCTCTCCTGTCGGCAGGAGATAAGCTCATTCATTCAGGAGCTATCAGCTGAGCACGCAGCATTAGTTGTGCTGCTTAGCTGATTGCTAGTTAACCCTTTGTGAAGGATTACATCGTGGGACGTGACAGATCGCCAGATAGGTAAGAATAATGTTGTTTTATTATTTTATATTTATTTTAGGAGATCAAGGGCTTTGCACGGATTAAGAGTAAAATAAAAGATGGTCAAAAAAATGTGTTTTTATTTCATTAAAATTATTTATTCTTAAAGTGTGTGTGTTTTTTATTTACTTCAATAGGATTAATAATTGATAGTTGTCTAATTGACAGCTCTCAATTATTAACCTGGCTTACAGTCACCTTTCAATTGCAAGGTGGCTGTAACCCCTTATTAACCCATTCGCCACCGCTACAGGGCAATGGGAATAGACGGGCAAAGTGCCAGAAAGGGCAAATCTAATTATAGATTTGCCCTTTCTGGGGTGTCTGGGGGCAGATGTTAGTAGCCAGGGGTGGCACAAAAAAATTGTGGCGCTTCCCACGGCTGTGGGGCGTCGGGACATGGCATAGCTTGCCTAGCTAGCCAATGCTCCCACGCCGCCAGTCCACGACGACGTGAGGCATGGGTCCCAGATGGTAAGAGAATGTGGACCCACTGGACCACGGAGGGAGACCCGGGCCTGCCTGGACTAGGGAAGGGCAGCGACCGGGATCCGTGGCAGCTGAGCATGTGGGCAAGGTGGCGACCTGCAGGACTAGACAACACCGCACAACTTCAGGTAAGAAGAAACATAAAGTTTACTTAAAGAAACAAAGTACATAAACAGAACATAAGACCGGGCTCCCGATTCCGCACATCAGAGAAGGGTACACAACTCAGGATCACAGACGAGTGCTGGAGGACATCACGGGTAGATGCAGTCCAGGGTTATCTGGCACAGGCATACTTGGACGGCCTCTCTCTCAGGCCTTAGGCGTAGCACAGGCTCAGCAGGAGAACATCAGACACCGACCTCAGACAGACTTCAGACGATGGCGGGGTCATCACGGGTTGATGAAGTCCAGGATCATCTGGCACGGGCATACTAGTATGGCCTCACTCTCAGGCCTCGGGCGTAGCACAGGCTCAGCAGGAGAACATCAGACACCGGCCCAGGACGAACGTCAGACGATGGCGGGGTCATCACGGGTTGATGAAGTCCAGGGTCATCTGGCACGGGCATACTAGGACGGCCTCTCTCTCAGGCCTCAGGCGTAGCACAGGCTCAGCAGGAGAACATCAGACACCGACCCAGGACAGACGTCATCACAGGGTAGACCAAGGAGGAACCGGCAGGACAGGCAGGTTGTCACGGCAAGTGACCAAGGCAGTCTCTGGGACAGACAGGTTGTCACGGCTAGTGACCAGGGCAGTCTCTGGGACAGGCAAGTTGTCACGGCAAGTGACCAGGGCAGTCTCTGGGACAGGCAGGTTGTCACGGCTAGTGACCAGGGCAGGCAGGTTGTCACGGCAAGTGACCAGGGCAGTCTCTGGGACAGGCAGGTTGTCACGGCAAGTGACCAGGCAGTCTCTGGGACAGGCAGGTTGTCACAGCTAGTGACCAGGGCAGGCAGGTTGTCACGGCAAGTGACCAGGCAGTCTCTGGGACAGGCAGGTTGTCACGGCTAGTGACCAAGGCAGTCTCTGGGACAGGCAGGTTGTCACGGCAAGTGACCAGGCAGTCTCTGGGACAGGCAGGTTGTCACGGCTAGTGACCAGGCAGTCTCTAGACAGGCAGGTTATACGACCTGATATGGTGGAGCCTCCAGGTAGGCTGCAGTCGGATGGCAGATGATCGCTCCAGGTGAGCAGGCAAGAGCCGGGGATCTCTGCAGATGATGTCCGAACTTCCGGATGGAGCTGCAGTCGGATGGCAGATGATCGCTCCCAGGTGAGCAGGCAAGAGCCGGGGATCTCTGCAGATGATGTCCGAACTTCCGGATGGAGCTGCAGTCGGATGGCAGACAGGCAAGCCGACAGGTAACAAGCAGGAAACTGGAATCAGGAGCTGATGGCTGAAACAGAGTTAGACTGCACAGGAACAACAGGGACACGGATTGGATCTCAGGGAGTCAGGAACACGGACAGGAACATGGATTGGATCTCAGGGAGTCAGGAACACGGATTGGGTCTCAGGGAGTCAGGAACACGGACAGGAACATGGATTGGATCACAGGAACACGGACTGGAACACAGGCCTCGGACTCCGGACATCTGGCAATGATCGGCAGGATCCGGACATCAGGCAGGAAGGATAGGATCCGGACATCTGGAAGTGGTCGTCGGACATCGGACATCAGGCCATGGTCATCAGGCATAGGATCCGGACATCTGGCAGCGACCTGAAAAGGAACCCCAGCGGTCTGGTGCAAGCCCCGCCAGGCTCAACGGGAGCTGGCCGGGGATTGCACAGAGGCTGAGCACAGAGTAACAGAAACTCAGCACACACCGGACTCCTCCTTCCAAGATGAACTCAGGTTATATAGCAAGGATTCACAGTCACTGGCACAGGGTTCTGGACACAGCAGGATTTCAGGAACATAACACAGAGGACACAGTTCAGACAGTCAGGTACAGGATGCGATCCAAGATCAGGGGTTCAGGTAATTAGACACAGCAGGAACAGGCCTGGATATACAGCCTCCAGGAACGGCGATCTGGGTAATCAGCCCCCAGCATAGGCGGAAACACAAGACACAGTTCAGACATTCAGGTACAGGATGCGATCCAGGATCAGGGGTTCAGGTAATTAGACACAGCAGGAACAGGCCTGGATATACAGCCTCCAGGAACGGCGATCTGGGTAATCAGCCCCCAGCATAGGCGGAAACACAAGACATAATTCAGACATTCAGGTACCGGGTTTGATCCAGGATCAGGGAACAAGACACAACAGGAACAGGGAATCAGCTCTCCAGAGCTGATCAAATTCAGAGCAGGAGCTGAACACACAACCACATACGGCTAGGTTCAGGGATTCAGTGTGGATTCAATGTGAAGCTCTGGCAATGCCCACTAGGGCTGGGGAACTTTATATATGAGCTGCTTCACAGCGATAGGCTGGAGCAGTAATTCTAGTAAACACCCAATCCACATAAAAGCAGGACAGGTGTGGGCCGCGCCCCTATGCAGAGCCAGACAGCACAACACAGAGGGAACCCAACAATGGCTGCTGCCAACCACGCAGTAAGTCATGCACCACTGCAGAGGACTTTGCAAGCTACGGACGGCTTTCACAGCAAGTCAGGAACCGCACATGCGGGCGGTCATGCAAAGCAGCGGAGCCACTCACGCAAGTACGGGTACGCGGCAGAGCCGGGAACTGAGCAGCATCCATATAGGTAACAGACAACAGTATCCCAGCTGGTTAGGGGGAAAGGAGAAAAAGGGTTAATGCAAAAAACATGCAGAGTAACGCTGGAAAACAAAGTACAGACAATACCAGCGTTACAAAAATGTACCCTCCCTAGGCTATTATTATCTGCCCCCACTCGCTTGCTTTGTCTGTCTGGTGGAGAAAATACAGCGGGAGCCCACGCATTTTTTTTCAACGAATTTACACCTTTAATTAACCCCTACATGTCTGAAATTTGGCACACATACACTTATGTAATTGTAAGTTCAAACCATATATCAAAATACAGGAAATGACATGGTTAACTGTGTCTAAACAATGTATCATTTCATGTCGGCTTCTGTGATTCCACAAAAGCCGGCAATTGAATTAGCAGCTATTACAGTATGTAGAAGTGTAAGAACTATAAATATATGTATATATATGTCACAATGACATATATTATATATATATATATATATAATATATATATTCTATGTGTGTATATCTATTCTTTCTATTCTTTATTAAAGCTGTCAGTGTGATTTTACAGTATAGCCGGGGATGAATTGCCGGCTTTTCTAAAGGACACCGATGCGATTTAATCGCAAGTCACACGTGCGGTCCGTTTGTAATCCGATTTTTCATCGCTCCCATAGACTTGCATTGGCGATAGTCGACCCACAATCGGTGACAATCGCAGCATGCTGCGATTGCACTCGGACGTTTAAAACGGACCACAAAAAATCTGATACTGGGAGCTGCTCCATAGATTAACATAGGGCAGACTGCAATGCGATATTTCATCGTATTGCAGTCGTCCGATTCTGTCGCCAGTGTGACTCCGGCCTAACAGTCCTTGTAAGGGCTAATCGTTTTCTTTGCAGTTTGTATCAAATACATTCTGCATTTAATCTAGGGAGAGAGAGTTGCTGGAGTAGGGACCGTGTCAGAAATAGTCTGTAGATAAGGATTGGGATTGAGTATTACATTCTTTCTGGTACATTTTTGTGTTATATAACACAATTTTTTTTTTTCTGGATTAAATTACTCACCCATATAGTATTCCATGTCCTGGGGTACATTTTTATTATATCTAACACTCCAAATAAGCATTAAAAATGTCAGGGTTAAATTTCTCATCCATGTAGTATGTTGTGATCTGTCGTACATTACTGTGATATCTATCACTCCAAAAAAGCATTTAAAACTTTTTCTGGTTTAAATTACTCACCCAAACAGTATTCCGTGGTCTGAAGTACATTACTGTGATATCTATTACTCCAAAAAAGGATTAAAAATTGTTGCTGTGTTCAATTTCTCAGCCGTACAGTATTCCATGGTCTGGAGTACATTACTGTGATATCTATCACCCAAAAAAGGATTAAAAATGTTGCGGTGTTCAATTTCTCAGCTGTACAGTATTCCGTGGTTTGGGGTACATTTTACTGATATATAACACTCAAAAAAGCGTAAAATTTTTGCTAGTTGAAATTTCTCAGCCATACAGTATTCTGTGGTGTGGTGTACATTTATGTGAAATCTAACACTACAAAAAAGCGTTTACATTTTTTTCTGGGTTCAATTACTCACCCATAAAGTATTAAGTGGTGTCAAGTACATTTCTATGATATCTAACACTGCCAAAAAGCATCAAATTTTTTTTCTGTGTTAAATTACTCACTCATATAATGTTTTGTGGTCTGGGGTACATTAATCTCATATTTATCACTTTTTGCTGATTTAAATTTCACATCCTTACTGTATTATGTGATGTATATGTATGTGATATATAGCACTCCAAAAAAGCACTCTCGACGGAGTGACTGGAAGTATACTGGAGCCAAAGGAAGCTGGCGCAACAGCAGAGGCATCCTTTACCACTTGGGTTATTGTGGAATTCAGACAGGAGAGTCAGGATCCTGGAACTGGTGAACAGACTGTGGGGCCTAGGCTGGTCAGAAGAGAAAAGGCCCGCTAGCTGCAAGGTATCGAGAGTTGGCAAGCCGGGGGGTGGTCATTACTTATGACATTCAGCCGAGAAGGGAGTCCATTGAAGAGTTTAGGACCAGTCATCACATCTTA
This sequence comes from Oophaga sylvatica, assembly GCA_033576555.1. Taxonomy (NCBI): domain Eukaryota; kingdom Metazoa; phylum Chordata; class Amphibia; order Anura; family Dendrobatidae; genus Oophaga; species Oophaga sylvatica. The sequence goes on along the minus strand of JARQOD010000004.1, from coordinate 203,901,910 downwards.
TTCAACCAACGAGCAGTAGAGATAGAACACTTGCCTTGAAGGCTGCAAGACCTAATGGCTGGGACCAGGGTCACATTCCTCAAAATGGAGGGGCAACATTGCTGGTATGGAGTGGATGTGATCCCAGAAAGAAGGGAGCTGGATGAACCCTTCTTCAGAAATGAACATCTCCTTGAGGCAACTTAAGACAAGGCTACTACCACCCCTGAAAGAGCGTACTGTTCTTGGGGTTCCCCACCTCCAATGCTGGAGCAGCCAATGGTGTAGATGACACTGGGGCTGTTGCCGATTTCTATATGTCGGGGGCTCCGGCACTACTGGAAGCCGGGTCACTTACAGCCCTGAGAATTGAGTTCCAGGAAGTCGGTGGAGGAAGTCCCCCCAGCCTCCAAAGGAAGGAGAAGAAGAAGCAGACACCTGAAGAGGATTACTGTAAAACCCTTCTTACAATTTTTTACTGGCTTTGCACTTTGTGCAAAGCCTTTGAGTATAGGAGTACAGTAGCTACACTTTCAAAATATTTACATTCAAAATTCATTTATGGATTCAATTTGGATTCAATTAGGCATCTATACAGTTTAATGTGGTTCTTAGTACATTACAGTGGTATGTAAAACTAAAAAAAGCATTTAAAAATTTGGCTGGATTAAATTTTTCACCCATACACTGTGGTCTGGGGTACATTTCTGTGATATAGAACACTCACAAAAATTGTTGAAAAATGTTGCTGGGTTAAATTATGCACCCGTACAGTATTCTGTGGTCTGGGGTACATTTCTGTTATATATAACACTCCAAAAAAAGGGTTCCAGCCCCTCCCTCCTCCTCTCCATAGAATATTTACAAGCAAAAGCTGCCATCTCCTATCTCAATAATGTAAAAATCTGTCTTCAGTAATTACAGATTTTACCCTCAATTTGAAAGTGAAAAATAAATTCAGGTGGAGAAAAATGCAGATATATTATGATATTGTTCATTTTGTTGTGTACTATTGATTTATGAGATAAAAATTGAAATGATGGATACTCTTTCAGTCTGTTTTTTGTAAATATGTTTTCTGGTAACTAACTTGTTTATGCGATATATGTCTGGTGATGGGTGTCACGTGGTTATGACTATTTATCTGTGACAAATGAATTCTGCACATGCTTGAAGCACCACTTCACTGTTTTTTTATTTCAGTGCTAGAGAGGTGCCACTAATGTAATGTCTCTGAACCTAGTATTATACTTACCAGCCACTGTCTTCAGCTGTTCCCAGCCCAGTTCCAGTCCTGTGCTGTAATCATGTGACAGCAACTTTTCACTGACTAGATGTTAGAGGTAAAAGTGACGAGCTCTCAGTGTAAGTCTATGAGAACCTCTTTCTAATCTTGTGCTGGCTTTCATAGACTTAGGGTGTGTTTCCACGGTCAGGAAACACTCAGTAATTGCTGCGTGCTTGACGGTGTGCGCTGGCGCAGCGTCAAACACACAGCGTCCAGATGTTACAGCATAGTGGAGGGGATTTCAAGAAATCCCATCTCCACTATGCATAAAAACACGCAGGCGGCAGACCTGCGTTAACAAACATGCTGCGCGTCTTTTCAGATCGCAGCATGTCGCTCTGTCGCCGCAAGGGAAATAACACAGGGCTATGTAGCGCTGTGGTGATTCCGGATGTGTTCAATGAGCACATCCAGATTCACCGGGCGTTCACTAGGGGGCGGGGCTTTGGGCGGAGCCGACTTTCCGTTCTGTCCAAAGCGCTGTGTTTCCTGACGGTGGAAACACAGCCTAACACTGAGTAGTGACTTTGAGATCGCTCAGCAAATACTGGAGTAATCCGGCAAATCACAAAATGTTGGAGACCGACCAGAGCAGCGGCATCTCTAGTGAAAATTGACATTCTACTTATTTTAAATCCAAAACACTGGTTAAAGAGATTTTTCACTAACACTGATGAGCTATCGTCAGGACAGGTCATTAATGTCTGATCTGCCTGGGTACGACATTCGGCACCCGCACCGATCAGTTATTATTGATGTTGGCGGCTGCCAGCCGCAAGGACTCGCTTGCCTAGCTGCTCCATCTACTTGTAGTGGCCACTGCAGAGTACTACACATCCACCTCGTATTAATTTGAATAGAAGATGGATGTGCAGTAACAAGCCCTGGCCATTACAAGTAGACGGAGTAGCTCGGCAAGTGAGTACTTCCGGCTGGCGGGGGTGCCAGGTGTCGGACCCTGGCCGATCAGACATTGATGACCTATTCTTAGGATAGGCCATCAATGTAAAAGTAGTGGACACCTTCTTTAAGTTACATTGCAGATGTCCGCAGCATGTGAAATAGATGTTGTAAAATTTCATGAATAAGGTTTATACTGCAATATGCAGTTGAGGTTCCGCATGCAAGTCCACAGTAGAAATCATATTCACCCTGTGGCAGTGTCCCTTAAAAATCTACTACAAGCCTACAGATGTCAATAAATATTCTTAATGCTGTCCAAACATCAAACTGAAGAATTTCAATGACAAGGAACAAAATTGTGAGAGGAATGGATGTTTCTCATTGAGCTGATCAAACTTTTTGAAAAGAAGGAAATGGAAAAGAAAACAAATAGACATTTGAAGAATGCTTTTGTTAGCAGAACATAATTTATTTCATTTTTTTTACTTTTATTTTTTCATGCAAAGTATTCAAATATACAAAACTGACAGCTTCTGTACAGCATCTGACTGCTGAGATTCAATTATGGATGGAACTAAAAAATAAGCTGAGCATAAAGTGTAAAGCCTGAATTTTTCATAAAAAGTAAAAGTAAGTATTCTAGAGTAGATTTTGTAAAATGTTTTAACCAGTTCCTTGAGATTTAGTGCTGCAAGTTCAAAAATTGAAAGGTGTCTGTCAGCCCAAACTGATGGTTTACACTTTGCACATAGCCATTTATGGGATATAGCCCCTCAAAAAATCACACTTTAAGGCCTCATTCAAATGACAGAGATTTTTCGCATACTCAAAAGAAAGGTACTAGTGTGATCTGTTTTTGATCCCATTTTCACAAGTGTTGGTCAGTCTTTACCATCAGTGTTTTATCAATGATTTTTTTGTATGAAAAAAATAAATTGCAAATCGTATCCTATCCACAACAATGTTAATCACAGGCAGCACACAGATGGAAATATGTGCTGTCTGTGATTTTCATGGACCCATAGACTTATATGGGTAATTCTGATCTGTGATTCAGCTAAAAAACAGAACTGTCCCATTATTTTTTTGCAGACACATGGTCTTCAAATAGACATGGACATGTGAACAGCTCCTTAGATAATAATAGGTAGGTGTTCTATCTATGAAAAACAGGAATAAAGCACATATATAGTGGCTTGTGAAAGTATTCAGCTCCTTGGATTTTTACCTATTTTGTTAAATTGCAACCTGTGTTTACATATTATTGTAATCCGATTTGTGTGCAATGTATCAGCACTAAATAGTCTAAGTTGGTGAAGTGAAGTGAGAAAAGTATAGGCATAAATTGAATTCATGCGGTCAAATAAATAAAAATGTGCATGTGCATATGTATTCACTGCTTCTGCTATGAAGCCCCAAAAATTTCTGGTGCAAGCAACTTCTTTCATATGTCACATCCATTGTGAAAGGAAGTCCACCTGTGTGCAAACCAAGTGTCATATTGTCTGTCAGTATATACACAGCCTTTCTGAAAGGCCACAGAGTCTGCAACACCATTGACAAAGAAGCACTAAAAACCAAACAACACCATAAAGACCAAGGAGATTTCCTAGAAAGTCAGGGACAAAGTTGTTGAGAAGTACTAGTGAGGATTGGGTTATAAAAAGATATCCAACTCTTTGTTAATGCACCGCAGCACTATCAAATCCATTATCATCAAATAGAAAGAACAAGGTACTAAAACAAACCTACCAAGAGATGGCTGGACACCAAATTTATCAGCCCTGGCAAGTAGGGCATTAATCAGAGATGCAGCACAACCTGAAGGTAACCTGAAGGAGCTGCAGAGTTTCCAAGCAGAGACTAGATTATTTGTCCATACGATCGCAATAAGCCATACACTCCATAGAGGTGGCCTTTAATGGAAGAGTGGGTTGATAAAAGCATTTACTTACAAAATTTGTAAGGCCGGCGTCACACTGGCGACAGAATCGGACGACTGCAATGCGATGAAAAATCGTATTGCAGTCTGCCCTATGTTAATCTATGGAGCAGCTCCCAGTATCAGATTTTTTGTGGTCCGTTTTAAACGCATGCTGCGATTGTCACCGATTGTGGGTCGACTATCGCCAATGCAAGTCTATGGGAGCGATGAAAAATCTGATTACAAACGGACTGCATGTGTGACTTGCGATTAAATCGCACCGGTGTCCTTTAGAAAAGCCGGCAATTCATCCCCGCCTATACTGTAAAATCACACTGACAGCTTTAATAAAGACTAGAAAGAATAGATATACACACATAGAACACATATATATATATAATATATATATATATGTAATTGTGACATGTATATATATATATATATTTATATTTCCTAGACTTCTACATACTGTAATAGCCGCAAATTCAATTGCCGGCTTCTGTGAAATCACAGAAGCTGACATGAAATGATACATTGTTTCCACACAGTTAACCATGTCATTTCCTGTATTTTGATATTTGTTTAGAACTTACAATTACATGAGTGTATTTGTGCTAAATTTCAGACATGTAGGGGTTAATTAAAGGTGTAAATTCGTTGACAAAAAAATGCGTGGGCTCCCGCTGTATTTTCTCCACCAGACAGACAAAGCAAGCGAGTGGGGGCAGATAATAATAGCCTAGGGAGGGTACTTTTTTTTTGTGCCCCCCCCTGGCTACTAACATCTGCCCCCAGACACCCCAGAAAGGGCAAATCTATAATTAGATTCGCCCTTTCTGGCACTTTGCCCGTCTATTCCCATTGCCCTGTAGCGGTGGCGAATGGGTTAATAATCTCACCTTAATGTCACCTGACCTTAGTATTGAAAGGTGACCTTAAGGCAGGTTAATAATTGAGAGCTGTCAATTAGACAACTATCAATTATTAATCCTATTGAAGTAAATTAAAAAAACACAGACACATTAATAAAAATTAATTTTAATGAAATAAAAACACATTTTTTTGACCATCTTTTATTTTACACTTAATCCGTGCGAAGCCATCGATCTCCTAAAATAAAGAAAAAAAAAATAAAACAACATTATTCTTACCTATTCCGCCGATCTGTCACGTCCCACGCTGTAATCCTTCACAAAGGGTTAACTAGCTTTGAGCCAAGCAGTGCAAGTAATCCTGCATGCTCAGCTCAAAGCTCCTGAATGAATAAGTTCCTCTCCTGGCGACAGGAGAGATGTGTTTAATGAATGAAGCTTAATTGATTGTGTCCACTTTCCCTTTAGGTCAGGTCACTAAAGTTAAATTGCCAATAAATCAATTAAGCTCCATTCATGAATCACTTCCTCTACTTTCTGTGGTAGAGGAACTTATTCATTCAGGGGGTTACAGCTAGGAGACAGAATTATCTCTCTGCTAACTGTAACCTCTTAACCCTTTCTGATGGATTACAGCGTGGGACCTGACTGTACATCGGATTGGTAAGTATGATTTTGCTTTTTCTATTTTATTTTTATTACAGGAAATGGTTTTAGCAGGAAAATAAAATATTGTCAAAAACTGTGTGATTATTTCATTAAACTTCTTTTTTATTAAAGTGTGTTTGTTTGATTTTTCTTTCATACAATAGGATTAATAATTGATAGTTGTCTAATTGACAGCTCTCAATTATTAACCTGCCTTAAGGTCACCTTTCAATACTAAGGTCAGGTGACATTAAGGTGAGATTATTAACCCATTCGCCACCACTACAGGGCAATGGGAATAGACGGGCAAAGTGCCAGAAAGGGCGAATCTAATTATAGATTTGCCCTTTCTGGGGTGTCTGGGGGCAGATGTTAGTAGCCAGGGGTGGCACAAAAAAATGTACCCTCCCTAGGCTGTTATTATCTGCCCCCACTCGCTTGCTTTGTCTGTCTGGTGGAGAAAATACAGCGGGAGCCCACGCATTTTTTTTCAACGAATTTACACCTTTAATTAACCCCTACATGTCTGAAATTTTGCACAAATACACTCATGTAATTGTAAGTTGTAAACAAATATCAAAATACAGGAAATGACATGGTTAACTGTGTGGAAACAATGTATCATTTCATGTCGGCTTCTGTGATTTCACAAAAGCCGGCAATTGAATTAGCGGCTATAACAGTATGTAGAAGTCTAGGAACTATAAATATATGTATATATACATGTCACAATGACATGTATATATATATATATAATATATATATATATATGTGTTCTATGTGTATATATCTATTCTTTTTTTTTTGATTGAAATACTATTCTTTTGGATCCATTATATGTCAGTTTTGCAAGCCTGCGAGAAATTCTCGCAAGTCGGATGAAAATCGGATGTTACAAGGTACACACACATGCGACTAAATCGATCTTTGAAGGAAAATCGGATGCCAGAAGGATGTGTGATGTTTGCATTTTGATCCGACAATCGACCGTCTAAAACGGACCGATTTTTTGTCGTTGTGTGTGACGCCGGCCTAAGGCTCATTTTGAGTTTGCTAAAAGGCATGTGGGAAACTCACCAAATGTATGGAGGAAGGTGCTGTGGTCAGTTGAGACCAAAATTGAACTATTTGGCTACGAAGTTAAACGTTATGTCTGGTACCAATTGAACACAGCTCATAACCCCAAGAACACCATCCCCACAGTGAAACATGGTGGTGGCAGCATCATGCTGTGGGAATGTTTTTTGGCTGCAGGGACAAGGAAAATGGTCCGAGTCAAGGGGAAGATGGATAGTGCAAAATACAGGGATATTCTTGAGCAATTTGTCAGTGATTTGAGACTGTGACATGATCCATCTTCCAACAAGACAATGACCCAAAGCATACTGCTAAAGCAACAGGCGAGTGGTTTAAGGGAAATGTGTAAATGTATTGGAGTGACATAGTCAAAGCCCAGACCTTAATCCAATTGAGAATCTGTGGTGAGGCTTGAAGAATGCTGTTCACCAGAGGAAACCATCAAACTTGAAGGAGCTGAAGCAGTTTTGCCTTGAAGAATGGGCAAAAATCCAAGTGGCAAGATGTGGAAAGCTCATAGAGACTAATTCAAAATGACTTACAGCTGTGATTGCAGGAAAAGGAGGCTCTACAAAGTACTGACTTTGGAGGGGGATGAATAGTTATATCCCCATGAAGTTTCAGTTATTTTATCCTATTTGTTGTTTGCTTCACAATAAAAAGAAAACCAAATGTTCACAGTTGTTGGCTTGATCTTTACATGATCTGATGGAAAGCCTCAAAAAAACAATGCAATTCCAGGTTGTGAGGTAGAAAAACATGAAACATTTCAGTTTCCTGATTACAGAGGCAATGATTAGACACTACAGGTGTGATTTATATAGTGGTAATGTACCCCACTAAACTGTGCGCTTAGTTTAAGCTAAATTCACTTTTGTGGACTTTTGCATTAGACTTGCAATCCTCTTTGTTTCTATCATATACTACTTCTACTAATTTTTTTGCCAGTTTGGAGAAAAATAAAACCTTGTGCGACAAAAGCCTTCGTTATCTTTTCAATCTGAATCTCTGCATTTGTCATTAGAAAATGACCTATTGTTTAAATGAAATTTTTATAAAAATGATGGGAATATGGTTTTTTTTGCTCTAAACGTAATAATCTGTATTAAATAAAATACATTTTGAAATTTTAACACTGGCCTATTTTTTTGTTGGATTTTAACTTTCCGTTGTTTCAGGAAATAGCACAATGTATATTAGTCACATTGGTCTGTTCCTGACCCTATCTTTTGTATTTAAGCATCTAGTGAGCATGTGGAAAGGTCATTGTGAAAGGAGGGGATGTAGGATCAGTGAATGGTGGATCCTATGTCGTCAGACGTTTTCCTGTAGTCCTACCTGTCATAATATGGAACCTTGCTGTAAACTCTTCCTGAAATGACAGGAAGTATGAGTCTAAAAATGTCCCAGTGGCCAGTGAGAAAATTGCAAGATTACCAATTGGCAAATTTTTGTAAAACATGATTTAAATAATAGGTATTTTTCTGATGGAACAGTGACTTTTAATTCAATGGTTGTGTTACATTACAAGAGAAAAGAGGTAGGCTTTATGTTCTGTTTACTTGGTAATAAACACTAAATTCATAATAACAATACATCCTAATACACAACATAATGTAAGTCAACTGGCTGACCAGCAGTGACAAACGTGTCACAGAAATATGTAGGCCAGACCTCAAAGAACAGTTGATAATGATTCATGTTAAGTCAAACTATATTTCCAGAAGATTATTATCTAAAGAGACAATACATGGGTTTCTGTATACTGAGAGAGCTATGAAGAATTATAATGTCATGGAGAAGCAGCAATAAGAACCTGGCTGCCACGAGAGGGGATGATGAGTTCTCCTTCAATGGAAGTCTTCAAACAGAGGCTGGACAGACATCTGTCTGAGATGGTTTAGTGAATCCTGCATTGAGCAGGGGGTTGGACACGAATACCCTGTAGGTTCCTTCCAACTCTAACATTCTATGATTTTATGAAGCCACTAGACAATTCTTTCTACTCTTTTTGTGTTAAAATAACTATTAAAGTAAGAAGTTATCAAAATCAGAAAGGAACAACTGTCCAAACTTATATTCCTAAAAGGCAAGAATCTCCTCCTTCCCAAATACAGGTAAGACAAAGGTTCTCTTCTTGCCGTGCCAGTGACCTTCTCTAACTCCTTATTATACCTGCAAACTATCATCATAAAACAGTCCAAATGTCTTGTACAGAAAATCAGGCTCTATATAGGGGGTCATTATGGTTTCAAAATTCAGCTAAAAGTTTTGTTAAGGCAAAAACATGTAATTTAATACATTATTTGTAAAATGTATAATATATTAGCAATGTAGAAATATACAAAAAAATATTAAATTTAATCTATAGGTTTCCGCATTCCAAGCCTTACTGATGTAAATTCTTTACATCTATTCATATAAGTGTATTTTGTCAAATTCTCAAAGAAATGTAATTTCTAGAATCCTTGTCAGGTAAGACCAGTCTTCATTAAGAAATTAACTTTTTAAATTTTTCTGTAAAAAAAAAAGCTTATGTGTTGCGGGAAAAGTATGATCTGCCTCAACGTCCTCGACTGAAAAACTCAAATGCACTTGTCGTTTCTAACACAGCAGAACATATTTTATTCATGATGCAGCTTAGACTGAATGTAGGAAAATGTTTGAAAGACAGTACAGGAATTTGCATATTCCCAGATGAGAAGCGTTACTCAGCTGTTCTTATAAACAAAGGGGAACTTTGAGATTTTCTGTCATTTATGATGATCTGCACTCAAGAAATAATATACCTGCCATATATTATGTTCTGCACCAAACCCCTCATGAAAAAAAGTGATGATCTGAGGTTGAACTACCCTCGTTAACTTGCACTAATGAACTAAAACATGGTATATAAGTTTCTGGTTTTGAAATTCCAGATGAGGGATTTTTTTTTTCAGCTGATATAAATTTTAAACTTGGTCAAATATTTTACTATCTATTTTATCAGTGAGGCCTAGACTACAGGGGCTCCTTGTGGTCCTGGGCTTCCTATCTGTGGCTTGCAGTCTTTACTTACTCTACTCACAATTCGCGGCTATGCAGAGTCTTATTGACTTAACGTAGTTGTAGAAATGTAGAAATGTAAATGGCAGTTAATACAGTCTCAACTTAAAAAAAAATGGGACTTTGTGTAATACCTATAGAAAACAAGAATGCACTGATTTGGAAGCCTGTTATAGTCATTTATACCAAAAGAAAACACAGATCAGAAGTGGAAAGTTTGATTTTTTTCCATTTAATTTGTAAAAATAAACTCACTTAGAAATTGATGGCAGCAACACATTTCAAAAAAGCCTGGAGAAAGCCATGATATCATTGTGCAGCATCCCTGTTTCTTTTTACAATAGTATAAATTTCTGGGAAGTGAGGAGACCAATAGCTGGAGTTTTGGGAGAGGAATGTTGGCACATTCTTGTCTGATGTAGGCTTCTAGCTGTTCAACAGTTTTGGGTCTTTTCCCTCTGAATTTTCAATTCATAAAACACTAAATGTTTTCAATTGGTGAAAGTTCTGGCCTGCTGGCGGTGACAATCCATGGCCCAACCATGTATATGGTGTGATATTCAAAGTCTATGCAATATTACATTTAGGAACATTTTTTCAAAATTGTTCTACAATTTTTAATCCCTTAACGACCGCCGATACGCCTCTTAACAGTGGTAGTTAAGTGTACTTAAACCACAGCGCTGTGAATTCCGTTAATATGGTTAATAAAGGTGTTCACAACCTCGGGGTCAGTAAAAATTGACCCGAATCATGTTCTCTGGGGTCTCGGCTAACACTGGCTACCCTCCGACTCTGGGGGGAGCAATATTCATCGGCATACTCAGGACAAATTGCACAACAACTTTTGTGGTCAAATTTCTCCTGTTAGGCCGGCGTCACACTGGCGAGTTTGATGCGAGTAAGTCGCACGACTTTCTCGCATCAACACCCGGCACGGCCGCCCGCTCTCGGAGCCGAGTGTGCGGCTGCATGTATTTCTATGCTGCCGAACACTCGGGTCCGAGAGCGGGCGGCCGTGCCTGGTGTTGATGCGAGAAAGTCGTGCGACTTACTCGCATCAAACTCGCCAGTGTGACGCCGGCCTTACCCTAGTGAAAGTAAAAATTTTGGTGGTGAAAACATCTCTTTTGTGGAAAAAAATGATTTTTTATTTTTACAGCTTTGCGTTAAAAACTTCTGTGAAGCACTTGGGGGGTTCAAAATACTTACCACAGATCTAGATAAGTACCTTAAGGGGTCTAGTTTCCAAAATGGTCTCACTTGTGGGGTTTTCCACTGTTTAGACACATCAGGAGGTCTCCAAACGCAACATGGCATCCGATCTCAATTCCAGCCAATTCTGCATTGAAAAAGTCAAACGGCGCTCCTTCCCTTCTGAGCTCTGCCAAGTGTCCAAACAGTGGTTTACCTCACATATGGAGGAGGATGGGGAGCACAGAGGAGGACAGGGTAAGCACGGAGCAGTATGAGGGAGCACGGAGCAGGATGGGGGGGCATAGAGGAGGATGGGGAAGCACAGAGCAGGATGGGGAGCACAGAGGAGGATGGGGAGCACAGAGGAAGATGGGGAAGCACAGAGCAGGATGGGGAGAGCACAGAGCAGGATGGGGGAGTATAGAGGAGCAGGACGGTGGAGCACTGAGGAGGACGGGGGAGCGCTGAGGAGGACGGGGGAGGACAAGGAGCTGAGCCATACATAGAAGGATGGGATGGGGAGCCGAGCCATGCATACTGGGAGGTGGGAGAGTCACACAGAGCAGAACAGGGATGAGGGGACAATGTACACCCAGCTTATACTCGAGTCAATAAGCTTACCCAGTTTTCCATGGCAAAATTAGGGGCTTCGGCTTATACTTGGGTTGGCTTATACTCGAGTATATACGCTAAATGTTAAGTTTTTCCTTCCACATTGCTTCAGTTCCTGTGAAGCAAGTACAGGGCTAATTAACTTCTTGAATGTGGTTTTGAGCACCTTGAGGGGTCCAGTTTTTAGAATGGTGTCACTTTTGGGTATTTTCTGTGATCTACACCCCTCAAAGTGACTTTAAATGTGATGTGGTCCCTAAAAAAATGGTATTGTAAATTTTGCTGCAAAAATGATAAATGTTGTTTCCAAAATTGTGCTGATGTAAAGTAGACATGTGGGAAATGTTATTTATTAAGTAATTTATGTGACATATCTCTCTGATTTAAGGGCATAAAAATTTAAAGTTTGAAAATTGCAAACTTTTAAAAACTTTCGCCATATTTCCGTTTTTTCATAAATAAACGCAAGTCATATAGAAGAAATTTTACCAATATCATGAAGTACAATATGTCACGAACAAAGTCTCAGAATCAGCGGGATTTGTTAAAGCGTTCCAGAGTTATAATCTCATAAAGTGACAGTGGTCAGAATTGTAAAAATTGGCCTGGTCATTAAGCTGCAAAGTGGCTCTGTCACTAAGGGGTTAAACACAGTTGTTCACAGATTGGCGAACTACTGACCATCTTTGCTTATTAGAGACTCTATCTCTCCAACATGCTATTTTCATAAAGTCACGTGACTTGAAAATAGACCCTCTAGTTGTTTTCTTTTATTAATATCACTTACTTCTTGAACCTTTTGTTAACAGTGTGCCAAATTTTTTGAGACATGTTGCTGCCATCACCAGCGGCAACTGCATTCTTCACACTGGCAGCTGCCACATTCCTGAGGTGATTCTCACCCATTTCAGAGTGTGAGGAATAATTAGAGTCAGAGTCCAGAATAACGTCAAACAGTTCTGCTTTATTTTCCTCCGGACACAGAAAATCCAAGACACCATTAGCATGTCTGACACGATAGCAGCAATACATCTTCCACAACTCTTCTTCTCTTCTTCTACTACACCAGACTGGGCCACAAAGTAAAATTGGGACGAGGAGCCCGGTGTTAATGGCACTTCGATCTCTTTCCCTGGAGACACTTCAATCCAGTCATGGAAATACACATCTACTTTTGGTTATCCTGCCCGCATACTCGCTGGTGGCCCACTTGCAGCTTATCAAGCACGCACACTTCTGCTGAGCATTCCCACAGTGGTTCTACCACTGGTACTACTGCTTCGTCAGCCCACAGATTCTGCCTAATGTTCCCACGGTGATTCCTTCACCGGCTTTACTACAGTTGCTGATACCCTTCACAACACTCACTTCTTGTGTCGGTTGCATGGCCCGGGATCATGGACGTCCTCACAGTAGCATGGTCCACCCCCGACTGACTCTTTCTAGAAAGTCCCTTACACAAAATCCCAACCGTCACTTCACCCACTTAACCCCTTGGTGTCCTACAAGTCTTCACTATACTGAATGTGCTCAATGTCCCCACCCTGTGTCCCATCACAGTACTACACTAACCATCTATTAATTCTCTAACTGGATCCAATAATGTGCCCCCAACTAGTGATCCCTTGCAAAGCTATATTTACCCAACTGTAATTACTGTACTACAAGTGCCCTCCTCTATTGTTCCCAAAGGATGCACTACCTTATACAACTCTATATACAATACAACACTATACAGTCAATGACAGATAAACATATATCATACATATACACACAGCAGCATAAAACATTTAAAGGGTTAAAACCTTGACCCTCCTTACATGTTCACACATTGTGTTTGTGCTGTTTTTTTTACAGCTTTTTTATGTAAATTTTATGCAGCGTTTTACAGTGCCAGCAAAAACTATGAGATTTCAGAAATCTCATGCACCCACATTGTTTTTTTTCCTGACTGATTTGGAAAACTGCTGTGTTGCTGCATACTGCAGCATGTCACTTCTTTCTGTGTTTTGCAGCGCTTTTCATCCATAGAAAGCAATGATAAGTACAAAAATGAAGCAAAAACGCAGCAAAAATGCAGCAAAAAACACAGGCATCAGGTTTTGATGTGTTTTTGGTGCAAAAACCTTAAGGAAGTTGCATCAGGTTTTTTGGGGGGCACTAAACTTTATCAGCATGCACAAGAGGCAGCAAATATGCAGCAAAAACACAACAAAAAACACAGCAATACCTGCTTTTTGTAGGCAGCTTTTTTACTGCCAAGAGAGCAGGTTTTACCTGCAGAAAAAAAGCAGCAAAAAACGCAAAAGGTGTACATAGCATAAGTCTCCACAACTGCTTGTTTTATATAGCCGTACAGTATGAAAGTGAAAGTCTATTAATTATATTTAGTAGAGCTGAATTTTTAAAATCCTAAAATTTTCTACACTGTTCAGTCAGTAATTTATAAATAAGTATTATAGTGCATTGCAGAGATTCCTTCATTTATTTCATACAATTTGATCTTTATTAATATAACAGCGCCATTTAAATTTGACTATGCTTCCTAGCTCAAAAATTCCACCCCACTTATTTTTACTATTTATTTCTTAAGGACAAATATAGGGGTGATTGACTACAGTTCAAGACTTTTTGGTAGATTAGCGCTTGGAGTTCAGTGACAGTTTTTAACAAACCTTTCCTACTCTGCCAGCTAATGACCTTAAATGTTCATATATGTTCCCGTTACCATTTTGTATAGCAGTAATTAATAACACAATATATTAGAGTTGAGTGAATATATTCGAATGCAAGTGCATGCTGCTTGAATATTACAAAAAAACTGTGCTCCCCAAAATGGCTGCCATTTTTCAGAACCATAAAGGGCCATCAAAACGTTAAAATTAAAAAAAAAATGCTAATTATCAATTTACCACTTACCTCTTCAGCCTCTCTGCTCCTCACTGTAACCAATCCATCACATCTTCTTATCACCACCACAAGTTTTGACATTTCAGCACTGCTAATGCCTTGGTATAAGGTCATGGCGCTTGTCGTGATGTCATGATATCATGACATCATGACCTTTCATAAGTTTTCATAAAACCAGAGAAGTGGAGGGAAAAAGAGGTGAGCGGTAAGGTGAGTATAACTATTTTTTTTCATCATACTATGCTTTATGGCCTGGAGAGACTCAATGGCAAAAAAATTCATGGAGAATAACTTATGTGCAAATTGAATTTCCTGAGTAAATCTGCATGTACAGACAAATTCAAATTTTGCCTGATCCACTCTTCTCCATAATATATATGTTCCCAAGTGCAAGTATAGAAATTTACTTGATATTGGACTGGAATAATGACTTATCCTGCTTTGAACATTTGAAATAATGTTATAATTAACACAATTCTAGAAGCATTTGTAGGCTTTTTTTCTGTTCTTTAGAAGCATCTTTGATCAGAATTAATACATGGACAGAGGTTCATTTGGCAATGATAAAGATAAATTAAGACATGGGAAGCCTGAATGTATTTCTTCCTTGGCTATTTCTCGTGTAATGAACGGAGCAGATCAGAGTCAGTAGATCATTACAAGAATTGTAGTTTTCTTGAGTTAAGATATCAGTTTGCCCATGTCGAGTTATAATTCACTGTAATCATGGTAATGACACAAACTCATAAAAGTAGTGGGAATTTAATAGTTCCTAGCATCCTCACATAGCCCAACTTGTTAAATGTGACCTACAATTTACAGATACCCATAAAAAAGGACATTTGCCACAAGGACACGTCTATCCTTACTTAAAACTGTGGATTTCACAAAGTTATCACCTCAACGCTTGGATTTGCTTAGCGTCTTTGAAGGTTGGTGGTGGGTTCTTTCTCGTGATTATTTTGGGTTAGGGTTGAATACTATGCTTCCCCATATACAATAGAGTGGGTCAAATTCAATAAAAAAGGGAGTTTTGTTTAGAAAAAGAATGGCATCTTTCAATGAACTATGCCTCCATTAGACAATAATTATTCTTGTAAAAAGTAACTACCAATTTAGTATTACCAATGATTTCACTTAAACACACTGTAGCTGTAGATATGTTGGAGAATACAGATATGGCACTCACCAATGTAACCAATGTAAATCTTCTGCTAAACGGTCAACGGTCACATCACATCAACTTGATGCTTTGTTAAATATAATAGGAAAATATGAATATATTTCAGTACAAGAAAAAAGTAAATGTCATACTAAATTAAAGTTTTTTCCTTCTAATTGTGCCTAGAAAGTAATTGGTTCTCAGAGTCTGTTGATTAGGCAGAGTGCAGCCTGATGCCAAATACATGCAGACACCGATAGTTGTAGAACCAAATACCAAATACTAAAAAAAAAATGTAACTTAATAAACCAATGTTCAGTCCACCTTTGAAGTGGACCTTTCCTACATTTTGTCATTATAAACTGCATTCCTGCACCCACTGGTGGGCACAGACAGAAAAGGGACTGTTGGAATAATGCTTATTTCTGCACATATACTATTTACTACTGTTTAATAGTGGATGAGTTTCTGTCTGCAGCAATAGTGTTATATTGCCAGAAAAGCGCTGTAAAAAATAGGAAGTTCCTGTTCACTGTGTGTGCTTAGCTGGAGCACATTTCACTTTTCGCTTTGCAAGCTGACAGACAAGATGCTAATATCCTAACCTATGAGAAATACTAGTTGTAAGCTGTGTTATCTTTGTTCCTGAATAAATATATATTCATTGTTCAGTGGCTGGACAGTACAGAGATAAATTTGCTGACAACAGGTTATGGGCCCAGAAACTCTGGGACCCAGACACCCAAAGAGCCAGAAAACTGCCCAGAGGAGAGAGAACAACAGTGTCCTAAGAAGGAGAAGAAAAGATGGCCACTAACAGCAACTCTGTGAAGTTTACATTGCCAAATCTGACTAAAGAGAGCTGCCAATCCTGGAAATTCAAGGTAAAGATGCTGCTAACAGAAGATGTGTGGAAATATACACAGGAGTCTGGACCAGACCCACTACCAGAAGACTGGGTAGAGTAGAATAAAAAAACACAAAGCACTATCTCACTCAGCATAGATGATGATCAGATTATGCTTGTATGTAAATGTGAAAATGCAAATGAAATGTGGGAACAGTGTCAGAAAGTGCATTAAAGGATACATTTTAACAATAAGCTGTATTTAATGAGAAAGCTACATTGGTCTAAGCTACATAAAAGCCAAGATATGCAGGATTACATAAGAAATTTTCTAGAAATTGGGTAGCACCTGTGGGGCATTGGGGAAGATCAAAAGTATTTGCATGCTGCTGCACTACTAAGTGGTTTACCAGAAAGCTAAAGGTACTGCCACACTAAACAATCCCGCTAGCGATCACGATAACGACGCATACTAATGCGATCGCTAGCGGGATTGTTTCTATATCGCTAAGTGCGGCCACATTTAGCGATATAGTTAACGACGCTATCGCCATTAGCGATCTTCTTAACGACTTTAGCGGTACAAAAGTACCGCTAAATCGCTAAGAAAAGGTGCCACACTAGCGATATATACTTACCCAGCGGGAGCGCCGACGAGAAAATAGGGTCCGGAACGATTCCAGCGACGAGCGAGATCACAGCAGGAAGCTCGTCGCTGGCAGCTGCCGCACTGAACAACATCGCTAACGGGATCGCTAAATAGTGACGTTTTTTAGCGATCCCGTTAGCGATATTGTTCAGTGTGGCATACCCTTAAGACACACTTGTAACTGCATTAGATGAGCACCCAGATTATGAGCTTATATTGGAGTATGTCAGAGGAAAGCTTGTAGATGAGTATAAGTGAAAGACGGAAAGTGTAAGCAGCAGTGGGGTATTCAAAGCAGAATCCGATTAAAAACAAGCTCTTCCCAAAAATAAAAATCTTTTGAAGGATACAATTGAGTGCTTTGTCTGCAAGAAAACAGGGCATCTAAAGGCGGACTGCAAAGTCAGCTGAAAAAGTGAAATCTTCAGAAAAGGGTTAAAAGTGTCATTATTGAAGAATATGAAACTTCAAGTACTGAAACTGAGTTTACTGTTAAAACAAGTGCATCAAACCATACATGGTGTATAGACTCTGGGGCAACTAGTCATATGACTAATGACAGAAACGTCTTCTCTTACCTTGACCAAAGTAAGTCAGAGAAAGTGATCTTGGCTAATGGTCAGTATATGAATTCAGAGAGAATAGGAGATGTTTACAGTCCAGTGTCCCCAATGCAAAGCAGAAAGGTACCAGTAAATTATGTGCTGTCCTTAAGGTACTGTCAAACTACCTGAGATCGCTAGCGATATCGCTTAAGTGACACCGATTTTATGACGCAGCAGCGACATCGTCAGCGATGTCGCTGTGTGTGACATTTAGCAGCGATGTGGCCCCTGCTGCGATGTTGCTGATCGTGCACGAACGTTCTGGGCCGTATTTTGATCATTGGCATCCCGCTGGTGAGCCTGAATCACTGAGTTTGACACCCTTTGTGAACGACGAGCGACCTCGCTGTCAACTCATATGTCAGCTCGCAGGCGGGACTAGGTTTTCTTTAGTAAAGCCCCTCAGCTCCGATTACTCCAACGTTCTAGTCCGGGGCAAACGCAATAGCGGCACAGACTGGATCGCAGTAGCTGCAAAGCAGAAGGCTAGCAGGACGCAGTATGGAACGATGCTGGAAATTCGTATGAACCACTTGCGCTCGAGAACAATGGAAGGGAGCGCTAATACGTAGTCTTTTATGACGCGGTCGTCCAATCACAAAGCGAGAGCTGTGACATAAACAGTCATGACATACAGTGACCACCAATCTGTGCTGAGGGGCGTGGAAAAGGTTGCGCTCAATCACGCCTATCGAGGTCGGGATCTTTAACAATACATGCTGTGTGACAGGTCCCAACGACCGCCGAGGTCGTTATACAGATCGCTGATCGCTGATGTGTCGTTTATGAGATCTTCCTGTTTGGAAGCTAACTAGCGACCATATAGCGATGTACAAACGATCTCTGCCAGGTCGTGTCGTTGTCGTGATCGCTGGTGCGATCGCTTAGTGTAACAGTACCTTTAGTCTTGAAGGCAATATGTTATTTGTTAAGAAACTCACAAGACATGGAAATTACATTACATTTAAAGATGACAGCTATATCATCTCAAAAGTAGGTCACACACCAGCAGAAGGAAAAATCAAAGTTGTACCAGCTAAAATGCTGCAAATAATCTGCTGCAAAATCACCTGAAATTATGATTACAGTTCTCCATGGAACTTTATAAACACCAACTGCCATCTTCTATCTTAGTAATAGGAAAATCTGTATTCACTGAAGACAGATTTCATTCGCGAACTGAGAATTTTGAAAATTAAAGATGAATTCAGGAGCAGGAAGCAGATTTCTTTGATAAGATGTATCACAAAGTTTCTAATTTTTTGTGTTTTATTGATTTATTAAACAAATAAAATGATGATTAGTCTTTAAATAGATGAAAAATCATCTTACTGTCAGACCTGCCATAAGCCATAAGAGTGGGGCTCCAGAATCGACACAATACATTGTGCACATGTAGGCAAGTATTACTTAGCATTAGCTGTTTTCTGTCACAATAAAATATCACATTAAAAGAAAGAAATGTCATGCTTGTCGACTAGAAATTGTTCTTTATTTTTCTATGTTTATGAGATCCTGTTGCAGCTAACAAAATAATTGCTTTGTTAATTAAATAACAAAACAAATGTGGCAAAGTAATATTTCATTTATGGGAGCTCATAAAAATTATTGTCCCAAGTTAATTTTAAGGACTATTGCACAAATCTAGATAATGTGTAATTGTATTTTTGAAAAAAAAAACCTAATAAGAGAAAACAAGAGAAATATGTCATTTTTATAGAATGGAAAACTGATTCAGACTGTAAGATTTGCAGAGAGAGAATAAATGTGAGAGTGATATAGTGAGAGAGTTGGAGAGAGAAAGAGAGTGAATAATAAGGGAGTTGTTTATCATAAGTCTAGTAGAAAGACAAGCCTTTCTTTTGGGGATGTCATAGCACTGTAGATGTCAAAATGGCATTCTTTGTGTATCTATTTGGTAACTTGGCAAAGAGGCAGGCATGCAGTCCATAACTATGACCAAGGTTTTGCTTGCCTGATACTGAAAGGTAATCTGTCAGCAGGTTTTTGCTATGTAATCTGAAGTCGGCAGGAGATAGAGGCTGAAACACAGGATTCAGGGATGTGTAGTTTGTCAAACTGCCTGCTGTAGTGTACAAACTGTGAAAGATTTATCACTAAGAGATAAATATTGCCCGACTAGTCTGGCAACGCCCCCTCCTGTTATAGACACCTCACTGTCTATGGTCTTTGTACATGGAGAGTCTGGTGTGGGCGGAGTTAGCTTTCTCAGCTCTGCTTCATTCTAAATCTAAAAGCTCTGATTGTGTGAGTACTGCTGCACTCAGTAAGCTAACTAATACATCGATGGATTCAGCTTCTCATTTCCTACATCAGGCTGCTCTCAGATGATGTAGCAAAAACCTGCTGACAGATTCCCTTTAAACATTTAACTCTAGGGCCCCGAGTTATCATTTGTGTTCTTTTTTTCAATGACTTTTATTGTTTGTCATGTGGCATTCCTTGCAGTTTTTGCAATAAATTATTCAAAATAATGCATGGTTGATGGATTTTTTGTAAAATCAAAGCTGTTCCCTTTTTCTTGGCTTCTAACTTTTTCATGCATTTTTGGAGCAAAAAAGTTGCTTAATTCTTTAAAATGTCAGTCTTCAACTGCACAAAAATAAAAACAGATTTTGCACTGCCGTACAGTTCTGGAGTACAATTGCAAAACAATTTTGTAAGATTTCAAAAAGCCCCAAAAGATGAATTACTTAAATAATCTGGACATGCAAAATCACCCCCACATTGTCAATCCCTAAAAAATCAGATAAAACACAGTAAAGTTAACGTAAAAAAAGCGCAAATTAAATTATAAATTAAGTGCAAACATAAAAGTCACAGAAATATGCTGCTAACAGTGCACACAAATGTCTCATAAAAACTAACAATTTATTAAATATACTTAAAAAAGATTTAAATACAAAAGACATACATATACCAAAACAGAATGTTCCTAAAAGTGGCACCAGTAACATGTACAAAGTAAGAGGTGTAAAGTAACACGACAGATACCAAATTGGACAAAGAACCCCCTGACGAAGCCTCTGGGTGAAATATGTGTTGGGGCAGGTGGACCAGGACACATGTACCAGACCCCCCTTTTCACTGACATACCATATTTTGTGTAAGTATTTACCTTATGAATTTTTTCACTTAATTATTTAGTACCAGTCATGACACTTGTTAGTGGACTTGAATTATTATGTAGATGGGGTTCTTTGTCCTAGTTGGACATGTTACTTTACATCTCTTACTTTGTACATGTTACTGGTGCCACTTTTAGGAACATTCTGTTTTGGTATATGTATGTCTTCTTTTGTATTTAAATCTTTTTTAAGTATATTTAATAAATTGTTAGTTTTTATGAGACCTTTGTGTGCACTCATTTTTATATGTTGGTTGGTAGATTAGTTTCGGAGTGTGTCTCTCTAATATTTTCCTCTTGTTTGCTCAGTCTTTTGTGTTGGATTAATTAAGACTATGATGAATCAGGAATCAGGATCTAAATTGAAAAAATTGATAATGTTGTAAACAGAAAAATAGGGCAGCGTGGTGACTCAGTGGTTAGCACTGTAGCCTTGCTGCACTGTGTACAAATCCCACCAAGGACAATATCTGCAATATTCTCTCCTTGTTTGGTTTCCTCTTGTTACTCCGGTTTCATCCCACACTCCAAAGACATACTGATAGGGAATTCAGATTATGACCCTTGATAATTATGTGTGGAAAGTGTTGTGGAAATTAATGATGCCAGATAAGTGAGTAAAAGTAATAATAAGTAAAAAATGCTAAAAAGATTTCAAAGCTTATTGCTGAAAACTTCCATTCATAGCCACTGTTTCCTTTGAATGAGATACGTTATGTTCGGCTTTGTTAAATTGCACATGACAACTCCTGAGTCTTGTTCACGTGACACCACAATCATAGTGCCGCTAGTGTCAGGTCACACACTTATCTCAGCCTGTTCTTCTATGATAGAGTGCATCAGAAAATATTATCGCACCCTACATCTTTACATATGCACTTCTAAAATACGTTTATCAAGCCAATGACGTTATTGTATTGCAGTGATGAAAATTCCACCATAACCAAGAAGAAAGAAGTCGGGCTTTTATTGTGTAACATGTTCACACTGACATTACTATAACAATCATCTATTTTCAAGTCTTGCCTACAGATTTTCAAGGTCAGATGAAGCTGCTACAGTGAATGATGTTTTCACTCTCACTAGTCAATGTGCCATGAAACCAAACGTAAAGACTTTTCCTTGACAAACGGCTCAATTACCAATGCAGGATGCCCCTTTGGCATCACTGTGTGACATTTGTTCTCCATACAAAAAGAAGAAACCTTTTGTTCGGAATATTAGAAAAATAAGTGTCACCACTACGTTCTGTACATTATCTCTGTAAGGAGGGTTCCTTAAGGCACATCAATGAACTTGAATTGACAATTACAAGCCCACAGGTGAAGTTGGCCTGGCTGCTATTTGTGTTCTCATGTAATATGACAGTTCTATGTTTCTTGCACAAGGGAAGTCATGCCATTAATATGAGTCATTTGTAGGTTTCAGTATCTTCAACATGATGGCCCCCATCTGCTTTCCTTTGTGCATTTACCAAGGAAAGGCAGATGGGGCCTAGTAACTCTAGTTACTGATGATTTGTGATACTGTCCCTAGTTGCTGCATGACTTTTTTGCAGTGAGACTTGTCTTTTTGTGCAGTGTTTTGGTGTGCCTTGGAGTCTTGCCACCACTGTCACACCTAGGTGCTCATGGGTCCAATAAGTTAGGGGGCCTATTGCCAGCTAAAGGGCAGTTTCTAGTTATCAATGAAATTGCAAATAAGGGCATAAGCTAATAAACTTTATAGGTCACAATTATTGGAGGATTGTTATGGAGAAAAAATATAATGCTTTTAGATAAGTTGTGAGAAAAAGAGAAAACCCTTAGTGCAGGGCCGGCGTCAGCACCCGGCATACCCGGGCAAGTGCCGGGACCCTGAGCAGGCGGGGAGCCCACTCGCCATCGGGCACCCCGGTGCCCGTTAGTGGATGAGAGTGGTACCAGCGCCGCCACTGGGCCCCCCCCGCTTGCTCAGGGCCCCGGCAGCAGCCGGCGCAATACTTACCTCTTCCTGTGCCTCCGCTGCTGCCGCTCCGGGATCCAGGGGGTGCCTGCAGGGCACCTGCGCTTCCTCTCACAGCAACGCCGCTGAATGATGTCATTATTCAGCGGCCGGATGTGGCAGAGAGAGCGTGGACGCCGGACAGGTGAGATGTGAGGTGTGTGTATGTGAGAGAGTGCTGTGGTGCTGTCTGTGTGTGGTGCTGTATGTGTGATGGTGGTGGGGGGAGGCAGTGATGGTGGTGAGGAGGCAATGATGATGATGATGGGGACAGAGGCAATGATGATGGGGAGGCTATGATGATGATGATGGGGAGTTAATTATGATGATGGGGATACAATATTATGATGATGATGATGGGGAGGCAATGATGATGATGATGATGTGGAAGCAATGATGATGATGATGATAGGGAGGATATGATGATGATGATGGGGAGGCAATGATGATGATGATGATGGGGAGGCAATGATGATGATGATGGGCAGGCAATGATGATGATAATGGGCAGGCAATGATGATGATAATGGGGAGTCTTTTCACAGCGCCCTTTCCTGAGCCGTAACAGTGCAGAATGCAGCACAGTGCAGAGGAGAGCTCCATATTTTGTATGGAGCATTATATGGGGACCAGTATCCTGTATGAAGCAATTTATGTGGTCCAGTATTCTGTATGGAGCATTATATTGGGTCCAGTATTCTGTATGGAGCATTATATTGGGTCCAGTATTCTGTATGGAGCATTATATGGGGGATGGGGGGATGACATCCTGCATGGAGTATTATATGGGTGATGAGGTGAAGACTATGTGGTGCCCATAATACTGTATGGAGGACTATGTGGTGCCCATAATATTGTATGGAGGACTGTACTGTCCGGTCTGTACTGTGCGCTGTGAGGATTTGGCGGTTTTTGAGCTATTGTACAATTTACAATAGATATCACTCATGTAATGGAAGAAGAGAAGTGTTTGGCATTGTACTATACCCATATTTCTCTGCAGTATCTGTGCATCATGAATCGTGGTCTTTGTTAAAGGGGCCCACTGAGACTTTTTCGCCCGGGGCCCATAAAAACCTGGAGCCGGCCCTACCTTAGGGTCCCATTACACATAACGACTCACCAGCGATCCCGACAATGATATGCACTTGTCAGGATCGCTGGTGTGTCGCTACATGTTAGCTGCTGAGCTGCCAAACAGGCAGCTCAGGCAGCGATCAGGACAGCGACTATGCCGGTAACAAGCGACGCACGTTGCTTAGTTACCGGCAGTGTACCTTAGATACCAGCGCGCTGGTGCAGGGAGCTGGTAACCAAGGTACACATCGGGTTTCTAGGCACCGCTCGGCGCATGGAAACCCGATGTTTACCTTGGTTACCAGCTCCGGCTGGCTGATCGCTGGTCTCCCGCTGTCACACGCAGCGATGCGCGCTGGCCAGCGGGAGACCAGTGATCAAAAAATGGTCCAGGACATTCAGCGACGATCAGCGACACCCAGCAGGGGGGCTGATCGTCGCTGAGTGTCACACTAAGCGAGATCGCTAAAAAACCGCCAAATCCCACGGCACAGTACAGACCGACGGGACAGCCCCTCCATACAATATTAGGGCACCACATAGTCCTCCATACAGTATTATGGGCACCACATAGTCTCCCTCATCCCCAAAAAATACTCCAAGCGGGTTTCATCCCCCCATCCCCCATAAAATTCTCCATACAGATACTGACCCAAAAATATAAGGTCATAATAAATACTGGACCCAAATATAATGCTCCATACAAATACTGGACCACAAAAAATCTTCATCCCGATACGGTTTCCCCAAATATATCTCCAACAAAATAGGAGCCCCCCTTTCTGCACTGTGCGCATTCAGCACAGTACGGCTAAAGAAAGGGCGCGTGAAAAGACCCCCCAATATCACATAAATCCCTCCCATTACATCATCATTGCCTGCCCATCATCATCATCTTCCCCCCATCTCACACATCATTGCCTCCCCATCATCATATCATATCCTCCCAAACAAAAATAAACATCATTGCTCCACACATCATCATCATCTTTCCCCCCCATCCTCATCAATAAAATTGTATCCATCCTTAATTAACCCCCCATCATCATCATCATAGCCCCCATCATCATTCCCTCGTCCCATCATCATCACTTTGCCTCCTCACCACCACACGCCTCCCCCCCCACCTCACACAACACACCACACAAAACAGCACCACAGCACTCTCTCACATACACACACCCACATCCCCCTTTCCCGGGCTTCCACCTCCTCTGCCACATCCGGGGCCGCTGATAATGACATCATTCAGGGGCGTGCTGTAAGAAGCGCAGGTGCCCCCCGCCACCCCGGATCCCGGACCCGGCAGCACGGGGGGGGCACAAAAGAGGTAAAAATGCCGGCTTCTCCCGGGGGCCCTGACAAGCGGGGGGGCCCGGGGGGGCGGCGCTGGTACCCCCTCTCTCCACAAACGGGCACCGGGTGCCCGATGGCGAGTGGGCTCCCGCCCCTCAGGTCCCGCACTCCCCGGGGTTTTGCCGGGTTTGCTGACGCCGGCCTGCACTAAGGGTTTTCTCTTTTTCTCAAAAACTTATCTAAAAGGCTTTAATTTTTTCTCATAACAATCCTCAATAATTGTGACCTATAAGTTTTTTAGCTTCCCAAAATTGCAATTTCATTGAAAACTAAACTCCCCTTTTAGCTGCAATGGGCCCCCAAACTTATTGCCCCCATGACACCTTGTGTGACGTGGGGCAAGACTCCGGGCCCACCAAACACTGCAAAAAAAGACAAGTCTCACGCAAAAAGTCATGCAGCAACTAGGGACAGTATCCAAAATCATCAAAACCCAGAGTTACTAGCCCCATCTGCCTTCCTTGGAAAATGCACAAAGGAAAGCAATGGGGCCACATGTGAAGATACTAAAACCCTAAAAAAATTACTCTATAAATGGCAACTTCCCTTTTGGCAAGAAACATAAACTGTCAAATTACATGAGACACAAATAGCACCGGGCCAACTCCCCTGGGGGGCTTGTAATTGTCAATTCAAGTTCATTGATGTCCTTAAAAGGAACCCCTTACAGAAATAATGTACAGAATTTATGGTGACACTATTTTTCTAATATCCGAACAAAGGTTTTCCTCTTTTGTATGAGAACAAATTCACACAGTGATGAAAAGGGGGCACCCCTGCTTTGGGTAATTAGCCGTTTGTAAAGGAAGTCTTTCTTGGTTTCATGCACATGACTATGAGATTTGAAAACATCATTCACTGAAGCAGCTTCATCTGACCTTGAAACTGTAGGGGAAGACTTGAAAATAGATGATTTTTAGTAATTTCAGTGTGAACATGTTACACAATTTAAAAACCCACTTCTTTCTTCAAGGTTAAGGGGGAATTTTTCCCTCACGCAATACAATAACTTTATTGCTTGATAACTAAATTTTGAAGTGGGATATTTAAAATAAGGGGTGCGATAAATTTTCGATGCACCTACATAGAGAAAAGGGTGAGAAAAAGTGTTCCTAAAAGTGGCACATAACATGTACAAAGTAAGAGATGTAAAGTACCCACCCCATGTCCAACTAGACCAAAACCCCATCTACATAATAATACAGAGTCCACTAACAAGTGTCAAGACTGGTACTAAATATTAAGTGAAAAAATTCATAAGGTAAATACTTACACAAATAAGGTATGTCAGAGATAAAGGGGGGTCTGGTACCATTGTCCTGTCCACCTTCCCCAACACCATATTTTCACCCAGAGGCTTTCGTCAGTGGGGTTCTTTGTCCCATTAGGTATCTGTCGTGTACTTTACACCTCTTACTTTGTACATTTACTGGTGCCACTTTTAGGAACATTCCTGTTTTGTGGTATATGTATGTCTTTTGTATTTAAATCTTTTTTAAAGTATATATATAAATTGTTAGTTTTTTTTATGAGACATTGTGTGCACCTGTTAGCAGCATATTTTCTGTGACTTTCTGTTTGGCACTTGAATATAAAATTAATTTGCGCTTTTTTTACGTTAAACTTTACTGTGTTTTATCTGAATTTTTAGGGATTGACAATTTGGGTGTGATTTTGCATGTCCAGATTATTAAGTAATTCATCTTTTGGGGCTTTTTGAAATCTTACAAAATTGTTTGCAAATTTGAAACTCCAGAACTTGACGGCAGTGCAAAATCTGTTTTAATTATGTGCAGTTGAAGACTGACATTTTAAAAATAAGCAACTTTTTTTCTCCAAAATGCATGAAAAAGTTAAACCAAGAAAAAGGGAACAGCTTTGATTTTACAAAAAATCAGCAATCCATGCATTATTTTGAATAATTTATTGCAAAAACTGCAAGGAATGCCACATGACAAACAATAAAAGTCCATTGATAAAAAGAACACAAATGATAACTCGGGCCCTAGGTAAATGTTTAAAAGGGAATCTGTCAGCAGGTTTTTGCTACTCAACTGAGAGCAGCCTGATGTAGAAATGAGAGCAGAATCCATCGATGTATTAGTTAGCTTACTGAGTGCAGCAGCACTCACAAAACATAGCATTAGATTTAAATGTATGCAGAGCTGAGAAAGCTAACCCGCCCACACCAGACTCTCCATGTACAAGACCAAAGACATTGAGTGTCTATAACAGAAGGGGGGCGTTAGCCAGACTATCGATGCAATATTTAACTCTTAGTGATAAATCTTTCCAGTTTGTACACCTACAGCAGGCAGTTTGACAAATACACATCCTGAACCAGTGTTTTCAGCCTCTATCTCCTGCCAGATCTTCAGAATACATAGCAAAAACCTGCTGGACAGATACCTTCAGTATCAGGCAAGTCAAAACCTTGGTCATATGTTATGGACTGCATGCCTGCCTCTTTCCAAGTTACCAAATAGATACAAAAAGAATGCCATTTTGACATCCAACAGTGCTAGAGACATCCCAAAAAAAGGCTTGTCTTCTACTAGACTGTATGTTAAACAACTCCCTTATTATTCACTCTCTTTCTCTCTCCCAACTCTCTCACTATATCACTCCACACATTTAATTCCTCTCTCTGCGAAATCTTACAGTCTGAATCAGTTTTCCATCTATAAAATGACATATTTCTCTGTTTTTCTCTTTTAGTTTTTTTTTTTTCTAAAAACAACAATTACACATTACTAGATTTTGTGCAATAGTCCTTAAAATTACTTGGACAATAATTTTTTATGAGCTCCCAAAAATTAAATATTACTTTGCCAACAATTGTGTTTTTTTTATTAATTAACAAAGCAATTAATTTGTTTAGTCTGCAACAGGACTCATAAACAGCAGAAAAATAAAAGAACAATTTCTATCGACAAGCATGACATTTTCTTTCTTTAATGTGATATTTTTATTGTGACAGAAAACAGCTTAATGCTAAGTAATACTTGCCTACATGTGCACAATGTCTTGTGTACGATCTGGGAGGCCCAATCTTATGGCTTATGGCAGGTCTGAGAGTAAGATGATTTTTCATCATTTAAAGACAAACATCATTTAATTTTTTAATAAATCAATAAACACAAAAAATTAGAAACTTTGTGCGAAACATCTTATCAAAGAAATTCTGCTCCTGCTCCAAGAATTCATCTTTAAATTTCAAAATTCTCATTTCGCGAATACAATCTATCTGTCTTCATGTAATACAGTATTTCCAAATACAAAGATAGAATATGGCAGTTTGTGTTATAATGAACCATGGAGAACTGTAAACATAATTTACAGGTGAATTTTTGCAGCATATTATTTTCAGCATATTAAGCGGAACAACTTTGATTTTTCCCTTCTGTCTGGTGTGTACCTACCTTTTGAGATGATATAGCTGTCCATCTTTAAATGTAATGTAATTTCCATGTCTGTGATTCTTACAAATAACAATATTGCTTCATGACTAACAGGTACAGTTACACTAAGCGATCGCCCATCGATCCCGACAACGACACTACCTGGCATAGATCGTTAGAAAAACGCTATATGGTCGCTATTTAGCTTCCAAACAGGAAGATCTCATAAACACACATCAGCGATCATCGATCTGTATAACGACCTCGTCGTCGTTGGGGACCTGTCACACAGCAAGTATTGTTAAAGATCCCCGACCTCGATAGGCGTGAATTGAGCGCAACCTTTTCCACGCCCTCAGCACAGATTGGTGGTCACTTGTATGTTCCAGACTGTATATGTCACAGCTCTCGCTTTGTGATTGGACACCGCGTCTAAAAGACTACGTATTAGCGCTCCCTTCCATTGTTCTCGAGCGCAAGTGGTTATACGAATTTCCAGCATCGATGCCATTACTGCGACCTGCTATCCTTCTGCTTGCAGCTACTTGCGATCCAGTCTGTGCCGGCTATGCGTTAGCCTCCGGACTAGAACGTTGGAGTAATACGGAGCAGCGGGGCTTTACTACAGAAACCATAGTCCGCCTGCTTATGCTGACTTATGGAGTATGTCAGCTGAGGTCGCTCGCGTTCACAAAGGGTGTTAAACTCAGTGATATCAGCTCACCAAGCGGGATCCAATGATCAAAAAACGGCCCAGAACGTTCGTGCACGATCAGCGACATCGCAGCAGGGCCACATCGCTGTGCTAAATGTCACACACACTACATCGCTGACATGTCGCTGCTGCGTCAATAAAATCGGTGTCACTTAAGCGATATCGCTAGCGATCTCCCTAGTTTGACAGTACCTTAAATGACAGCACATAATTTACTGGTACTTTCTGCTTTGCATTGGGGACACTGAGACTGTAACATCCCCTATTCTCCCATAATCATATACTGACCATTATCCAAGATCACCTCTCATGACGTACTTTGGTCTAAGGTAAGAGAAAGACGTTTCTGTCATAGTCATATGACCTAGTTGCCCCCAAGTCTATACACCATGAATGGTTTTGATGCACTTGTTTTTAACAGTAAACTCAGTTTCAGTACTTGAAGTTTTCATATTCTTCAATATGACACTTTAACCCTTTTTCTGAAGATTTCACTTTTTCATCTGACTTTGCAGTCCGCCGTTAGATGCCCCTGTTTTCTTGCAAGACAAATCCACAGCCAGCACCTCAATTGTATCCTTCAAAGAATTTTTATTTTTGGGAAGAGCTTGTTTTTAATTCGGAATCTCTTTGAGAATACCCCACTGCTGCTTCACTTTCCTTCTTCACTTATACTCATCTACAAGCTTCCCTCTGACATACCCAATATAAGCTCATAATCTGGGGTGCTCATCAAATGCAGTACAAGTGTGTCTTAAGGTATGCCAACTAACAAATATCGCAAACAGGGATCGCTAAAAAACGACACTATTTTACGATCCCCGTAGCGATGTTGTTCAGTGCGGCAGCTGCCAGCGACGAGCTTCCTGCTGTGATCTCGCTCGTCGCGTGGAATCGTTCCGGACCCCTATTTTCTCGACGGCGGCTCCCGCGGTAAGTATATATCGCAGTGTTGCCCCTTTTCTTAGCGATTTAGCGTACTTTTGATCCGCTAAAGTCGTTAAGACGATCTGCTAAACGCGATAGCGTCGTTAACTTATATCGCTAAAATGTGGCCGCACATACGAATAGAAACAATCCCGCTAGCGATCGCATTAGTATGCGTCGTTATCGTGATCGCTAGCGGGATTGTTTAGTGGTTGCAAGTACCTTTAGCTTTCTGGTAAAACCCTAGTAGTTGTCAGCATCAATCAAATACTTTGATCTTCCCCAATGCCGCCACAGTGAGCTACCCAATTTCCTAGAAAATTTCTATGTAATGCCTGCATATCTTGCTTTTATGTAGCTTAGACCGAAAACAATGTAGCTTTCTCATTAAATACAGCTAATTGTTAAAATGTATCCTTTTAATGGCACTTTCTGACACTGTTCCCACATTTCATTTGCATGTTTCACATTTTAACATACAGCATAATCTGACATCATCTATCTGAGTGAGATAGTGCCGTGTGTTTTTATATTCGACTTACCAGTCTTCTGGTAGTGGTCTGGTCCAACTCTGTGTATATTTCCACACATCTTTCGTGTTAGCAGCATCTTTACCTGAATTTCCAGGAATTGGAGCTCTCTTTATCATATTTGGCATGAAACTTCACAGAGTTGTCTGTATTGGCAACTTATTCTTCTCCTTCTTAGGACACATGTTGTTCTCTCTCCTCTGGGCATTTTTCTGGCTCTTTGGTGTCTGGGTCCCCAGAGTTTTCTGGGCCCATAACCTGTTGTCGCAATTTATCTCTGAACTGTCCAGCCCTGAACATGAATATATATTTATTCAGGAACAAAGATAACACAGCTTAAAACTAGTATTGTCTCATAGGTTAGGAAATATAGCATCTTGTCCTGTCAGCTAGCCAAAGCGAAAAGTGAAATGTGCTCCCGCTAAGCACCACAGTAACAGGAACTTCCCTATTTTTTACAGCGCTTTTCTGGCAATATACACTATGCTTGCAGACAGAACCTCATCCACTATTAAACAGTAGTAATAGTATAGGGTTGCAGAAAAAGGCATTATACCAACATTCCCTTTTCTGTCTGTGCCACCATGGGGTTGCAGAATGCATTTATCATGAAAATATGTAGGAAAGGTCCACTTCAAATGTGACTGAACAATTGGTTATTAAGTTACATTTTTTTTTTAGTATATGGTATTTGGTCTACAACTATCGGTGTCCTGCATGTGATATTGGCATCAGCTGCACTCTGCCTATCAACAGACTCAGATAACCAATTACTTTTCTAGGCACAATAGAAGGAAAAAACTTTAATTTTAGTATGACATATACTTTTTCTTGTACTGAAATATATTCATATTTTCCTATTATATTTAACAAAGCATCAATGTTGAGTAGATGTGACCGATGACCGATTAGCAGAAGATTTACATTGGTTACATGGTGAGTGCCATATCTGTATTTCTCCAGACATATCTACAGCTACAGTGTGTTTAAGTGAAATCATGGTAATACTAAATTGGTAGGTACTTTTTAACAAGAATAATATTGTCTAATGTAGTCAATATTTCATGTGAAAGATGCCATTCATATCTAACAAAACTCCCTTTTTATTGAATTTGACCCACTCTATTTATATGGGAAGCATAGTATACAACCCTAACCAGAAATAATCCGAGAAAGAACCCACCACCAACCTTCAAAGACGCTAAGCAATCCAAGCGTTGATGTGATAACTTTGATGAAATCCACAGTTTTAAGTAAGTATAGACGTGTCCCTTGTGGCAAATTACCTTTTTTATGGTATCTGTAAATTGTAGTCACTTTAACAAGTCGGGCTATGGTGAGGAAGCTAGGAACTATTAAAATCCCACGACATTTATGAGTAATGTGTCATTACCATGATAACAGTTAATTAAAACTCGACATGGTCAAACTGATATTAAACTCAAGAAAACTACAATTCTTGTAATTATCTACTGACTCTGAGCTGCTCCGTTTCATTACACGAAAATACCAAGGAAGAAATACATTCAGGCTTCCCATTCTTAATTTATCTTTATCATTGCCAAATGAACCTCTGTCCATGTATTAATTCTGATCAAGAGCTTCTAAAGAACAGAAAAAAAGGCCAACAAATGCTTCTAAATTGTGTTAATTATAACATTATTTCAAATTTTCAAATCAGGAAAGTGTCAATATTCCAGTCCAATATCAAGTTACATTTCTATACATGCACTTGTGAACATAAATAATTATGGAGAAGATGAAATCAGGCAAATTTTAATTTCAGTACATGCAGAAATTAACTCAGGAAATTCAATTATGCACAAAGTTAATCTCCATGAATTTTTTGCCATTGATTCTCTCCATGCCATAAGCATAGTATGAAGAAAAAAATATATTATACCCACCTTACGCTCACCACTTTTTCCCTCCACTCACTGTTTTTATGCAAACGTTATGAAAGGTCATGATGTCTTGATATCATGACATCACGACAAGCGCCATGACCTTATACCAGGTCATTTAGCAGTGCAGAAATGTCCAAAATCCTTTGTGGAGGTGAAAGAAGATGAGATGGATTGGATACAGTGAGGAGCAATAGATGCCTGAAGTAGGTAAGTGTAAATTGATAATTAGCAATTTTAATTTTAATTTTAACGTATTGATGCCCTTATGGTTCTGAAAAATGCTGCCATTTGTGGGAGCACAGTTTTTATTGTATATTCAAGCAGCATGCTACTTAATGCATTCGTCTAAATAATCACTCAAACACAATATATTGTGAACAAACTTACTGCTATACAAAATGGCAAACGGGAACATATATGAACATTTAAGGATCATTAGCTGGCAGAGTAGGGAATGTTTTGTTAAAAACTGACACTTACTCCAAGCGCTAATCTACTCAAAAAGTCTTTTGAACTGTAGATCAATCACCCCCAATATTGTCCTTAAGAAATAAAAGTAAAATAATTTGGGTGGAATTTTGAGCTAGGAAGCATAGTCCAAATTAAATGGCGCTGTTATATTAATAAAGATAAATTGTTAAGAAATAAATGAAGGGAAATCTCTGCAATGCACTATAAGACATATATATAATTACTGACTGAACAGTGGTAGAAAATTTTTAGGATTTTACAAATTTCAGCTCTACTAAATATAATTAATAGACATTTCACCTATCATACTGTACGGCTATATAAAACAAGCAGTTTGGGAGACTTATGCC
The DNA here is from genome assembly GCA_033576555.1 of Oophaga sylvatica. NCBI lineage: Eukaryota > Metazoa > Chordata > Amphibia > Anura > Dendrobatidae > Oophaga > Oophaga sylvatica. Next base: position 203,868,327 of record JARQOD010000004.1, on the reverse strand, counting down.
TATGTACACCTTTTGCGTTTTTATTGCTGCTTTTTTTTCCTGCATGAAAACCTGCTCTCATTGCATTAAAAAATCTGCCTACAAAAAGCAGGTATTGCTGTGTTTTTTGTTGTGTTTTTTTGCTGCATATATGGCTGCCTCTTGTCATGCTGATAAAGTTAGTGCCCCCCAAACAACCTGATGCAACTTCCTTAAGGATTTTGCCCCAAAAACACATCAAAACCTATGCCTGTGTTTTTTGCTTGCAGTTTTTTCTGCGTTTTTGCTTCATTTTTGTACTTATCATTGCTGTTCAATGGATGAAAAGCGCTGCAAAACACGGAAAGAAGTGCATGCTGGCAGGTATGCAGCAACACAGCAAGTTTTCCAAAATCAGTCAGAAAAAAAACCAAGTGGTGCCTTAGATTTTCTGAAATCTCATAGTTTTTTAGCGTGCACTTTAAAAACCAGCATACAATTCAACATAAAAAGCGGTAAAAAAAACAGCACAAACACATGGTGAGAACATGTAAAGGAGGGTCAAGGTTTTAACCCTTTAAATGTATTATGCGCTGTGTGTATATGTATGATATAATGTTATCTGTCATTGACTGTATAGTGTTGTATTGTATAGAGGTTGTATAATGGTAGTCTGCATCCTTTGGGACAATAGAGAGGGCAACTTGTATACAGTAATTACAGTGGTAAATAGAGCTTTGCAAGGGATCATAGTTAGGGGGCACATAAGTGGATCCAGTTAAGATTAATAGATGGTTATGTAGTACGTTGGGACACAGGGTGAGGTAATGATCACATCAGTATATAATAGCTTGTAGACACCAAGGGGTTAATGGTGAAGTGACGGTTTGGGATTTTGTTGTAAGGGACTTTCTAGAAAGAGTCAGTCGGGGTGGACCATGCTACTGTGAGGACTCCATGATCCCGGGCCATGAAACACACAAGAAGTTAGTGTAGTGAAGGTGTATCAGCACTGATAAGCCGTTGAAAGGAATCACCGTGTGAACATTAGGCAGAATCTGTGGGCCTGACGAAGCAGTAGTCCCAGTGGTAGAATCCACAGTTGGAATGCTCAGCAGAATGTGCCGTGCTTTGATAAGCTGCAAGTGGGCCCACCAGCGAGTATGCGGGCAGGATAACCAAAAGTAGATGTGTATTTCCATGACTGGATTGAAGTGTCTCCAGGGAAAGAGAACGAAGTGCCAATAAACTCCTGGCTCCTCGTCCCAATTTACTTGAGGCCCATTCTGGTGTAATAGAAGAAGAGAAGAAGAGTTGTGAAGATGTAATGCAGCTACGTGGACAGACATGCTAATGGTGTCTAGATTTTCTTTGTCCGGAGAAAATAAAGCATAACTGTTTGAACCCGTTATTCCTGGACTCGACACTAATTATTCTCACACTCTGAAATGGGTGAGAATCACCTCAGGAATGTGGCAGCTGGCCAGTGTGAAGAATGCAGTTTTGCCGCTGGTGATGGCAGCAACATGTCTCCAAAAAATTTGGCAACTGTTAACAAAAGGTATCAAGAAGTAAGTGATTTAAAAAAAGAACACAACTAGAGGGTCTATTTCAAGTCACGAGACTTTATGAAAATAGCATGTTGGAGAGAAAGTAGTCTCTAAAAAGCAAAGATGGTCAGTAGTTCGCCAAAATCAGTGAACAACGTGTGTTAACCCCTAGAGACAGAGCCCTTTGCAGCTTATGACCAGGCCAATTTTTACAATTCCGACCACTGTCACTTTATGAGATTTATAACTCAGAACGTTTAACAAATCCCGCTGCTTCTGAGACTTGTTCGTGACATATTGTACTTCAGATATTGGTAAAATTACTGTCTATATGACTTGCGTTTATTTATGAAAAAACGGGAAATAATGGCGAAAGTTTAAAAATTTTGCAATTTTCAAACTTTAAATTATTATGCTTAAAATCAGAGAGATATGTCACAAAAATTTACTTAATAAATAACATTTCCCACATTCTACTTTACATCAGCTCAATTTTGGAAACAACATTTATCATTTTTGCAGCAAAATTTACAATACCATTTTTTTGGGGACCACATCACTTTTAAAATTCACTTTAAAGGGGTAAGATCCGAAAATCCCCAAAAGTACCCCATCAAAAACCGACCCCTCAAGGTCCAAAACCACACAAGAATTAATTAGCCCTACTTTTTTTTTCACGGGAACTAACAATGGGGAAAGGAAAACTTAACATTTCAAATATACTCAATAAAAACCCCAAAGGGTAAAAACCCGAACCCCTAATTTGCCTTTGAAACGGGTAAGCTTTTTGACTCGAGTATAAGCTGGGTGTACATTGTCCCCTCACCCTTTTTTCTCTGTGTGACTCTCCACCTCCCAGTATCATGGCTCGGCTCCCCATCCCATCCTTCTATGTATGCTCAGCCCTTGTCCCCCCCGCCTCCTCGGGCGCTCCCCCTCCTCCCAGGCTCCACCGCCTGCTCCTCTATACTCCCCCATCCGCTCTGTGCCCCCCCCACCTCCCTCAGTGGCCCCGTCTTCCCTGTGCTCCCCATCCTTCCCTGTCCCCAAAAACCTGCTCTGTGCTTCCCCATCCTCCTCTTTTCTCCCCCATCCTGCTCCGTGCTCCCTCAACTGCCCGGTTCCCTGTCCTCCTCTGTGCTCCCCATCCTCCTCCATATTGAGGTAAACCACTTTTTGGGACACTTGGCAGAGCTCAAAAGGGGGAAAGGGGACGCCGTTTGACTTTTTCATGAAAAATTGGCTGAATTAACGGATGCCATGTTGTTTTGGGACCTCCTGATGGTCTAAACAGTGGAAAACCCCACAATGAGACCTTTTGGAAAATTAGCCCCTTAGGTACTTTCTAATCGGGGTAAGATTTTAAACCCCCCCCGTCTTCACAGAAGTTTTTTAACGAAAAACTGTAAAATAAAAAATCTTTTTTTTTTTTTACAAAAGAGATGTTTTCACCCCAAATTTTTACTTTCACTGGGGGAAAGGGGGTACACTGGCGATTTTAGCGAGAAGTCGAACGATTTTCCCAACCCCGGGGAGGGGCCCCCCGCTTCGGGCCCGATGTTCGGCAGAAAAAAAATACGCACCGCACACTGGGGCCCCAGAGGGGGCGGCCTGCCGGGTTTTGTTTGGAAAAGTCGTGCGACTTCTCGCATCAAACTCGCCTTTTTTGACCCGGCCTAAAAGGGAAAAATTTCCACAAAAATTGTTGTGCAATTTGCCTAGTATCCGATGATATTGCTCCCCCCCAGATCGGGGGGAGCCGTGTTAGCCGAGCCCCAGAAAATGATTGGGGGCTTTTTTTACTGACCCCGAGGTTGTGAAAACCTTTTTTAACCATATTAAGGAAAATTTACACGCTGTGGTTTAAGTACATTTTAAATACCATGTTAAGGGCTTTTTCGGGGGTCTTAAGGGATTAAAAATTGTAGAACTTTTTTAAAAAAATTTTCCAAAGTAATATTGCAAGACTTTGATATCACACCATATACTGTTGGGCATGTTTTTCCCGCAGCGGGGCCCAAAAAATTTCACCAATGAAAACATTTAGTGTTTTATGAAAATTAAAAATCGAGGGAAAAGACCCAAAAAAATGTTGAACAGCTAGAAGCCACTAAAAAGAAGGGGCCAACATTCCCTCCCAAAAATCCAGCTATTGGTCTCCCTCATTCCCAAAATTTTTTTATTTTGTAAAAAGAAACGGGTGCTGCAAAATGATATCATGGCTTTTTCCGGGTTTTTAAATGTGTTGCTGCCTCAATTTCTAAGTGGATTTTTACAAATTAAATGGAAAAAAAAAAAATTTTTCCCCTTCTGATCTGGTTTCTTTGGTTAATGACATAACGGGGTTCCAATCAGTGCATTCTTGTTTTCTATAGGTATTTCACAAAGCCCTTTTTTTTTTAAAATTGAACTGTTTTAAAATGCCATTTTCATTTCTACTTTTCTACAACTACTTAAGCAAAAAGCCTGCATAGCCGGAATTGTGAGTAGAGTAAGTAAAGACTGAACCCCAGAAGGAAGCCGGGGCCACAAGGGCCCCTGTATCTGGCCTCACGAAAATTTAAAATAGAAAAATATTTGCCCAAATTTTTAAAATTTATATCAGCTGAAAAAAAAAATCCCTCATCTGGAATTTAAAAAACCAAAATTTATAAACCATGTTTGTTTTTATGCAATTTAAAGGGGGGGTATTCAACCTCAGATCATCTTTTTTTTTCAGGGGGGGTTTGGTGCAGAACATAAAATGGCAGGTATATTTTTTCTTGAGTGCAGATCATCATAAATGACAGAAAATCAAAAAGTTCCCTTTTTTTATAAGAACAGCTGAGTAACCTTCTCATTGGAAAGCAAATTCCTGTACTTTTTTCAAACTTTCCCCCTACATTCATTTAAACTGCATCAGAAAAAAAAATTTTTTTGCTGGTAAAAACGACAAGGCATTTGGTTTTTCAGTCGGGACTTTGGGGGCAGATCATATTTTTTCCCGCAACCAAAGCTTTTTTTTTTTACGAAAATTTAAAAAATTTTTTAATTTCTTAATGAAGCGGGTTTTACCTGAAAGGATTCGAAATTACATTTCTTGAGAATTTTGACAAAATCCCTTTATATAATGTGAAAAATTTTTACTCTAAGGCTTGGAAGGGGGAAACCCCAAGTTAAATTTAATATTTTTTTGTATATTTCTACATTCTAATATTTAACTTTTCAAATAATGTATTAAATTACTGTTTTTGCCTTAAAAAACTTTTGGGAAATTTTAAAAACCATAATGACCCCCTATATAGCCCCGTTTTTGTACAAGACTTTGGGGACTGTTTTAAAAAGATGTTTGGGGGTAAAAAAAGGAGTTAGAGAAGGGGTCACTGGCAGGGGGGGGGGGGGGGGGGGGGGGGGGGGAAAAAAGAGAACCTTTGTCTTACCTGTTTTTGGGAAGGGGGGAATTTTTCCCCTTTTAGGATAAAGTTTGGCAGTTGTTCCTTTCTTTTTTTAAAAACTTCTTATTTAATAGTTATTTTAACAAAAAAAGAGAGAAGAATTTCTAGTGGCTTCAAAAAATAAGAAGTTAGATTTGGGAAAAGGAACCTAGGGGGATTCGTGCCCCAACCCCCGCTCCAAGGATTCAAAACCACTCAGACAGATGTCTGTCCAGCCTTTTTTGAAACCCTTGAAGGGGAAATCATCTCCCCTTCGGGAGCCAGGTTCTTTTTGCTTCTCCCCTGACATTAAATTCTTTAGCTCTCTCATATACAGAAACCCTGTATTGTCCTTTAAAAAATAACTTCGGGGAAATAAGTTTGACTTAACAAATCTTATAAAATGTTTTTTTAGGTCTGGCCACATATTTCTGTGCACGTTTGTCACTGCTGGTCAGCCTTTTCTTACATTATGTGTTTTTTGGGGTGATTTTATTATGAATTTAGTTTTTTACCAAAAAACAGAACAAAAACCCCTACCTTTTTCTCTTGTAATGTAACAAAACCCATTGAATAAAAGTCACTGTTCCATCAAAAAATACCTTTTTTTAAAAACATGTTTTAAAAAAATTTGCCAATGGTAATCTTGAATTTTCTCACTCCCCTGGGACATTTTTTGACTCATACTTCCTGTCTTTTTAGGAAGATTTTCAGAAGGGGTTCCATATTAGACAGAGGACTACGGAAAACGTTGCGACTGGATCCACCATTCATGATCCCATCCCCTCCTTTCACAATGACCTTTCCAACCACAACTTAAATACAAAAGATAGGGTCAGGAACAGACCAAGGACAAAAAAAACATTTTGTTTTTCCTGAAACAAGGGGAAAATTAAAACCAAAAAAAAAAATAGGCCAGTTTTTAAAATTTAAAAAAGTATTTTTTTTTTCGTTTTTTTTGTTTAGAGAAAAAAAAAAACCCTATTCCCATCTTTTTTTATAAAAATTTCTTTTTAAAAAATGGGGCTTTTCAAAAAACAAATGCGAGATTCGATTGAAAAGAAACGAAGGCTTTTGTCGCACAGGTTTTTTTTTTCCCCAAACGCAAAAAATTAGTAGAAGTAGTATATGTAAAAAAAAGGATTCAAGTCTAATGCAAAAGTCCACAAAGGAATTTGCTTAAACTAAGCGCCCTTTAGTGGGGGGCATTACCCCCATATAAATCACACCTTAGTGTTAATCATTGCCTCTGTATCGGAAACGAAATGTTTCATGTTTTTCTACCTCACAACCTGGAATTGCTTGTTTTTTTTGAGGCTTTCCTCAGATCATGTAAAGATCAACCAAAAAATTGAACATTTGGGGTTTTCTTTTTTTTTGGAAGCAAAAACAAAAGGATAAAATAACGAAAACTTCATGGGGGGATAACTTTATCCCCTCACAAAAATCAGTACTTGGGGGACCTCCTTTTCCTGCAATCACAGCTGTAAAGTCATTTTTAATTAGTCCCTTGCTTTCAATCTGCCACTTGATTTTTGCCCCCTTTTTCAAGGAAAAAATGCTTCAGCCCTTTAAGTTTGAGGGGTTTTCCCCTGGTAACAGCATTCTTCAAGCCCACCCAGATTCTCAATTTGGTTAAGGTCGGGGTTTGATATGTCACTCCAAAATTTTTAAAATTTCCCCTTTAAAACCCTCCCTGTTGTTTTCATATGCTTTGGGTCTTGTCTTTTTGAAGATGGATCTTGTCACAGTCTAAAAACCGAAAATTTTCTCAAAAATTTTCCCGATTTTGCACTATCCATTTTCCCCCCCCACTCGGCCTTTTTTCCTTGCCCCGCAGCCAAAAAACTTCCCCCCACCTGATGGGGGCCACCACCATGTTTCACTGGGGGGATGGTTTTCTTGGGGTTATGAGCTGGGTTTCAAAGGGACCGACATAACTTTTAACTTCGTACCAAAAAGTTAATTTTGGGGCTCAACGACCACAGCCCTTCCCCCCAACATTTGGGAGTTCCCACATCCCCTTTTTGCAAACTCAAAATGAGCCTTAGGGCCCCCCCACACACAAGACAAAAAAAAGGGGGCCCTTTAGACGGCGATTTCGGATCAAATGCAAACACACAATCCCCTTTGGCATCCATTTCCTTCAAAGATACGATTTTGCGCTGTGTGGTACCTTGTAACATCCGATTTTCACCGACTTGGAGATTTTCTCGCAGGCTTGCAAAACTACTATAAGGATCCAAAAGAAAGTATTTCTCAAAAAAAAAAGAATAGATATATACACATTGAACACATATATATATAAATATATATTATACATGCTTGGCATGTATATATACATTTTTATAGTTCCTAGACTTCTACTATTTAAAAACCCCCTAATTAAATTGCCGGGGTTTTTTTGAAATACAGAAGCCGACTGAAATGATATTTTGTTTCCACACAGTAACCGTATTTCCGTTTTTTTGTTTTTTTTACAACTTACAATTACGAGTGATTTGTGCAAATTTCAAACATGGGGGGTTTAATTAAAGGTTAATTCGTTGAAAAAAAATTGCGTGGGCCCCGCGTTTTTTTCCCCCCAGACAGACAAAAAGCAGGGGGGCAGATAATAACAGTGGGAGGGTAATTTTTTTTGTGCCACCCGGCTAAACACTCCCCCAGCCCCCAAAAGGGGGCAAATTATAATTAGATTCCCCTTTCGGGCCTTTGCCCCCGTCTATCCCATTGCCCTGTATTGGGGCGAAGGGTTAAAATCTACCTTAATGTAACCTCCCCTTAGTATTGAAAGGTGCCCTTTAAGGGGCAGGTTAAAATTGAGAGCTGTCAATTTAAAATATAAATTTTTTAATCCTATTGTATGAAAGAAATCAAACAAACACATTTTAAAAAAAAAAGAAGTTTAATGAATAATCACACAGTTTTTGCAAAAATTTTTTTTCCCTGCTAAAACCTTTCCCCTGTAATAAAAAAAAAAATAGAAAAGCAAAATCATACTTACCTCCGATGTACAGTCAGGTCCCACGCTGAAAAACCTCAAAAAGGGTTAAAGGTTCAGTTCGAGAGATAATTTGTCTCCTAGTGTCCCCCCCGAATAAATTTAAAATTCCTCTACCCCAGAAAGAAGGAAGTGATTCATGAATGGAGCTTAATTATTTATTGGAAATTTTTCTTTAGGCCCCCGCCCTTTAAGGGGAAAAAGGGGGGCACAATAAATTTTAACTTCATTCTTTAAACACATCCTCTCCTGTGCCAGGAGAGGAACTTATTATTCAGGAGTTTTGGGCTAGCATGGGGGGTTATTTTTCACTGCTTGGCTAAAAACTATTAACCCCTTTTTAAAAGGTTACAGGGGGGCTGACAGATGGGGGAATGGGTAAAAATTTATGTTGTTTTTTTTTTTTTCTTTATTTTAGGAGATCGTTTTGGCTTCGCACGGATTTTGTAAAAAAAAATGGTCAAAAAAAAATGTTTTTATTTCATTAAAAAATTATTTTATTAAAAGGGCTGGTTTTTTTTTTAAATTTCTTCAATAGGTTAAAATTGATAGTTTTCTATTGACAGCTTCAATTATTAACCTCCCCTTGGTCACCTTTCAATAAAAAAGGTCGGGGCATTAAGGGAGATTATTTTAAACCCTTCGCCACCCTACGGGCAAGGGGGTAACGGCAAAAAGGGCCGAAAGGGGGAATCTAATTAAGAATTTCCCTTTTTTGGGGTGCTGGGGGCAGATGTTAGTGCCAGGGGGGGCACAAAAAAAAAGTACCCTCCCTACTATTATTTTTTGCCCCCACTCGCTTGCTTTGTCTGTTGGGGAAAAATACAGGGAGCCCACGCATTTTTTGTCAACGAATTTTTCACCTTTAATTAACCCCTACATTCTGAAATTTAGCACAAATAACCCATGTAATTGTAAGTTCAAAAAAAATATCAAAATACAGGAAAGACATGGTTAACTGTGTGGAAACTTTTTCATTCTGCGCTTCTTGATTTCACAGAAAACCCGGAATTGAATTTGCCCTTTTTCAATGTGAAGTCTAGGAAATATAAATATTATATATATACAGTCACAAAAACTATATATAAAATTTATAAAAAAATGGTTCAGGTTTATTCTATTCTTTTTGTCTTTATTAAGCTGTCAGTGGTTTTACGTATAGGCGGGAGAATTGCCGGGGGTTTTCAAAGGACCCGGTCGATTTAACGCAAGTCAAACTGCATCCTTTTTTAATCAGATTTTTCATCGCTCCCATAGACTTCATTGGGGGTAGTCCGACCCACAATCGGTGACAACGCAGCATGGTTTAAAACGGGGGCCCCAAAAAACTGATACTGGGAGCTGCTCCATAGATTAACAAAGGGCAACTGCAAAAAAAAGATTTTTTTCGCATTGCAGTCGTCCATTCTGCGCCAGTGGACGCCGGCCTTCAAATTTTGTAATAAACTTTTACAACCCCCCCTTCCCCTTTAAAAGGGCCCCTCTATGGAGTGATGGTTATTGGGATCGTTGGACAAATAACTGTCTGCTTGGAAACTCTGCAGCTCCTTCTTATTCAGGTTGTGCTGATCTCTGATTAATGCCCTACTTGCCAGGGCTGAAAAATTTGGTTCCGCCATTTTTGGGGTTTTTTTTAGTACCTTGTTCTTTCTATTTGATGATAATGGATTTGAAGTGCTGCGGGCATTAACAAAGATTGTTTTTCTTTTTATAACCCAATCCTCACTAGTACTTCCAACAACTTTGCCCCCTCTTTCTAGGAAATCCCTTTTCTTTATGGTGTTGTTTGTTTTTTAGTCTTCTTTGTCAATGGTTGTTGCAGACTCGTGGCCTTTCAGAAAGGCTGGTATATACTGACAGACAAAGACACTTGGTTTGCACCCAGGTGGACTTCCTTTCACAATGGATTGCCCTATGAAAGAAGTTGCTTGAAACCAGAAATTTTTGGGGCTTCATACAGAAGCAGGAATACATTGAAACAGCACATTTTATTTATTTTGACCCCCAAAATTTTCAATTTATGCCTATACTTTTCTCACTTCATTTCACCAACTTAGACTATTTAGGCTGATACATTGCACACAAATCGATTCAATTATGTAAACACCAGGTTGCAATTTAACAAAATAGGTAAAAATCCAAGGAGCTGAATACTTTCAAAGCCACTATATATGTGCTTTATTCCTGTTTTTCATAGATAGAACACCTACCTATTATTATCTAAGGAGCTGTTCACATGTCCATGTCTATTTGAAGACCAGTGTCTGCAAAAAAATAATGGGACAGTTCTGTTTTTTAGCTGAATCACAGATCAAATTACCCAATAAGTCATGGGTCCATGAAAATCACAGACAGCACATATTTCCATCTGTGTGCTGCCTGTGATTAACATTGTTGTGGATAGGATACGATTTGCAATTTATTTTTTTCATACAAAAAAATCATTGATAAAACACTGATGGTAAAGACTGACCAACACTTGTGAAAATGGGATCAAAAACAGATCACACTAGTACCTTTCTTTTGAGTATGCGAAAAATCTCTGTCATTTGAATGAGGCCTTAAAGTGTGATTTTTTGAGGGGCTAATCCCATAAATGCTATGTGCAAAGTGTAAACCATCAGTTTGGGCTGACAGACACCTTTCAATTTTTTGAACTTGCGCACTAAATCTCAAGGAACTGGTTAAAACATTTTACAAAATCTACTCTAGAATACTTACTTTTACTTTTTATGAAAATTCAGGCTTTACACTTTATGCTCAGCTTATTTTTATGTTCCATCCATAATTGAAATCTCAGCAGTCAGATGCTGTACAGAAGCTGTCAGTTTTGTATATTGAATACTTTGCATGAAAAAATAAAAGTAAAAAAAATGAAATAAATTATGTTCTGCTAACAAAAGCTTCTTCAAATGTCTATTTGTTTTCTTTTCCATTTCCTTCTTTTCAAAAAGTTTGATCAGCTCAATGAGAAACATCCATTCCTCTCACAATTTTTGTTCCTTGTCATTGGAAATTCTTTCAGTTTGATGTTTGGACAGCATTAAAATATTTATTGACATCTGTAGGCTTGTAGTAGATTTTTAAGGGACACTGCCACAGGGTGAATATGATTTCTACTGTGGACTTGCATGCGGAACCTCAACTGCATATTGCAGTATAAACTTATTCATGAAATTTTACAACATCTATTTCACATGCTGCGGACATCTGCAATGTAACTTAAAGAAGTTGTCCACTACTTTTACATTGATGGCCTATCCTAAGAATAGGTCATCAATGTCTGATCGGCCAGGGTCCGACACCTGGCACCCCCGCCAGCCGGAAGTACTCACTTGCCGAGCTACTTCCCCGTCTACTTGTAATGGCCAGGGCTTGTTACTGCACACCATCTTCTATTCAAATTAATACGAGGTGGAAGTGTAGTACTCTGCAGTGGCCACTACAAGTAGATGGAGCAGCTAGGCAAGCGAGTCCTTGCGGCTGGCAGCCGCCAACAACAATAATAACTGATGGTGCGGGGTGCCGAATGTCGTACCCAGGCAGATCAGACATTAATGACCTGTCCTGACGATAGCTCATCAGTGTTAGTGAAAAATCTCTTTAACCAGTGTTTTGGATTTAAAATAAGTAGAATGTCAATTTTCACTAGAGATGCCGCTGCTCTGGGTCGGTCTCCAACATTTTGTGATTTGCCGATTACTCCAGTATTTGCTGAGCGATCTCAAAGTCACTACTCAGTGTTAGGCTGTGTTTCCACCGTCAGGAAACACAGCGCTTTGGACAGAACGGAAAGTCGGCTCCGCCCAAAGCCCCGCCCCCTAGTGAACGCCCGGTGAATCTGGATTGCTCATTGAACACATCCGAATCACCACAGCGCTACATAGCCCTGTGTTATTTCCCTTGCGGCGACAGAGCGACATGCTGCGATCTGAAAAGACGCGCAGCATGTTTGTTTAACGCAGGTCTGGCCGCCTCTGTTTTTAATGCATAGTGGAGATGGGATTTCTTGAAATCCCTCCACTATGCTGTAACATCTGGACGCTGTGTGTTTGACGCTGTCGCCAAGCGCACACCGTCAAGCACGCAGCAATTACTGAGTGTTTCCTGACCGTGGAAACACACCCTAAGTCTATGAAAGCAGCACAAGATTAGAAAGAGGTTCTCATAGACTTACACTGAGAGCTCGTCACTTTACCTCTAACATCTAGTCAGTGAAAAGTTGCTGTCACATGATTACAGCACAGGACTGGAACTGGGCTGGAACAGCTGAAGACAGTGGCTGTAAGTATAATACTAGGTTCAGAGACATTACATTAGTGGCACCTCTCTACACTGAAATAAAAAAACAGTGAAGTGGCTTCAAGCATGTGCAGAATTCATTTGTCACAGATAAATAGTCATAACCACGTGACACCCATCACCAGACATATATCGCATAAACAAGTTAGTTACCAGAAAACATATTTACAAAAAACAGACTGAAAGAGTATCCATCATTTCAATTTTTAATCCATAAATCAATAGTACACAACAAAATGAACAATATCATAATATATTCTGCATTTTTCTCCACCTGAATTTATTTTTTCACTTTCAAATTGGGGGTAAAATCTGTAATTACTGAAGACAGTTTTTTACATTTTGAGATAGAGATGGCAGCTTTTGCTTGTAAATATTCTATGGAGAGGAGGAGGGAGGGGCTGGAACCCCTTTTTTTGGAGTGTTATATATAACAGAAATGTACCCCAGACCACAGAAACTGTACGGGTGCATAATTTAACCCAGCAACATTTTTTCAACAATTTTTGTGAGTGTTCTATATCACAGAAATGTACCCCAGACCACAGTGTATGGGTGAAAAATTTATCCAGCCAAATTTTTTAAATGCTTTTTTTAGTTTTTACATACCACTGTAATGTACTAAGAACCACATTAAACTGTATAGATGCCTAATTGAATCCATTGAATCCAAATTGAATCCATAAATGAATTTTGAATGTAAATATTTTGAAAGTGTAGCTACTGTACTCCCTATACTCAAAGGCTTTGCACAAAGTGCAAAGCCAGTAAAAATTGTAAGAAGGGTTTACAGTAATCCTCTTCAGGTGTCTGCTTCTTCTTCTCCTTCCTTTGGAGGCTGGGGGACTTCCTCCACCGACTTCCTGGAACTCAATTCTCAGGCTGTAAGTGACCCGGCTTCCAGTAGTGCCGGAGCCCCGACATATAGAAATCGGCAACAGCCCCAGTGTCATCTACACATTGGCTGCTCCAGCATTGGAGGTGGGGAACCCCAAGAACAGTACGCTCTTTCAGGGTGGTAGTAGCCTTGTCTTAAGTTGCCTCAAGGAGATGTTCATTTCTGAAGAAGGGTTTCATCCAGCTCCCTTCTTTCTGGGATCACATCCACCTCCATACCAGCAATGTTGCCCCTCCATTTTGAGGAATGTGACCCTGGTCCCAGCCATTAGGTCTTGCAGCCTTCAAGGCAAGTGTTCTATCTCTACTGCTCGTTGTTGAATAAATGTGATTGACTGGTCCTAAACTCTTCAATGGACTCCCTTCTCGCTGAATGTCATAAGTAATGACCACCCCCCGGCTTGCCAACTCTCGATACCTTGCAGCTAGCGGGCCTGATAGCATTTCTCCAGACCTGGGTCCTGGCTTGCCTCCTTTTCTCTTCTGACCAGCTTAGGCCCCACAGTCTGTTCACCAGTTCCAGGATCCTGACTCTCCTGTCTGAATTCCACAATAACCCAAGTGGTAAAGGATGCCTCTGCTGTTGCGCCAGCTTCCTTTGGCTCCAGTATACTTCCAGTCACTCCGTCGAGAGTGCTTTTTTGGAGTTCTATATATCACATACATAACATCACATAATACAGTAAGGATGTGAAATTTAAATCAGCAAAAAGGATAAATATGAGTTTAAATGTACCCCAGACCACAAAACATTATATGAGTGAGTAAATTTAACACAGAAAAAATTTAGATGCTTTTTGGCATGTTAGATATCATAGAAATGTACTTGACACCACTTAATACTTTATGGGTGAGTAATTGAACCCAGAAAAAATTAAACGCTTTTTTGTAGTGTTAGATTTCACATAAATGTACACCACACCACAGAATACGTATGGCTGGAAATTTCAACTAGCAAAAATTTTTACGCTTTTTTGAGTGTTATATATCAGTAAAATGTACCCCAAACCACGGAATACTGTACAGCTGAGAAATTGAACACCGCAACATTTTTATCCTTTTTGGAGTGTAGATATCACAGTAATGTACTCCAGACCATGAAATACTGTACGGCTGAGAAATTGAACACAGCAACAATTTTTAATCCTTTTTTGGAGTAATAGATATCACAGTAAAATACTTCAGACCACGGAATACTGTTTGGGTGAGTAATTTAAACCAAAAAAGTTTTAAATGCTTTTTTGGAGTGATAGATATCACAGTAATGTACGACAGATCACAACATACTACATGGATGAGAAATTTAACCCCTGACATTTTTAATGCTTATTTGGAGTGTTAGATATAATAAAAATGTACCCCAGGACATGGAATACTATATGGGTGAGTAATTTAATCCAGAAAAAAAAAAATTTGTGTTATATAACACAAAAATGTACCAGAAAGAATGTAATACTCAATCCCAATCCTTATCTACAGACTATTTTCTGACACGGCCCTACTCCAGCAACTCTCTCTCCCTAGATTAAATGCAGAATGTATTTGATACAAACTGCAAAGAAAACGATTGCCCTTACAAGGACTGTTAGGCCGGAGTCACATGGCGACAGAATCGGACGACTGCAATTACGATAAATATCGCATTGCAGTCTGCCCTATGTTAATCTAATGGAGCAGCTCCCAGTATCAGATTTTTTGTGGTCCGTTTTAAACGTCCGAGTGCAATCGCAGCATGCTGCGATTGGCACCGATTGTGGGTCGACTATCGCCAATGCAAGACTATGGGAGCGATGAAAAATCGGATTACAAACGGACCGCACGTGTGACTTGCGATTAAATCGCATCGGTGTCCTTTAGAAAAGCCGGCAATTCATCCCCGGCTATACTGTAAAATCCACATGACAGCTTTAATAAAGAATAGAAAGAATAGATATACACACATAGAAATATAAATATATATATATATATATATATGTCATTGTGACATATATATACATATATTTATAGTTCTTACACTTCTAATACTGTAATAGCTGCTAATTCAATTGCCGCTTTTGTGAAATCACAGAAGCCGACATGAAATGATACATTGTTTAGACACAGTTAACCATGTCATTTCCTGTATTTTGATATATGGTTTGAACTTACAATTACATAAGTGTATGTGTGCCAAATTTCAGACATGTAGGGGTTAATTAAAGGTGTAAATTCGTTGAAAAAAAATGCGTGGGCTCCCGCTGTATTTTCTCCACCAGACAGACAAAGCAAGCGAGTGGGGGCAGATAATAATAGCCTAGGGAGGGTACATTTTTTTGTGCCACCCCAGGCTACTAACATCTGCCCCCAGACACCCCAGAAAGGGCAAATCTATAATTAGATTTGCCCTTTCTGGCACTTTGCCCGTCTATTCCCATTGCCCTGAGCGGTGGCGAATGTGGTTAATAGGGGTTACAGCCACCTTGCAATTGAAAGGTGACTGTAAGCCAGGTTAATAATTGAGAGCTGTCAATTAGACAACTATCAATATTAATCCTATTGAAGTAAATAAAAAAACACACACACTTTAAGAATAAATAATTTTAATGAAATAAAAACACATTTTTTTGACCTCTTTTATTTTACTCTTAATCCGTGCAAAGCCCTTGATCTCCTAAAATAAATATAAAATAATAAAACAACATTATTCTTACCTATCTGGCGATCTGTCACGTCCCACGATGTAATCCTTCACAAAAGGGTTAACTAGCAATCAGCTAAGCAGCGCAACTAATTGCTGCGTGCTCAGCTGATAGCTCCTGAATGAATGAGCTTATCTCCTGCCGACAGGAGAGGATGTGATTAAAGAATGAAGCTTAATTGATTGTGTCCCATTTTCACTTTAGGTCAGGTCACTGAAGTGAAAGTGGCAATAATCAATTAAGCTTCATTCATTCATCTCTTCCTCTCCTTTCGCTGGTAGAGGAAGTTATTCATTCAGGAGGTTATAGCTCAGAGACAGCATTATAGTTCTCTGCGAGCTGTAACCTGTTACCCCTTTCTGATGGATTACACCGTGGGACCTGACTGTACATCGGATTGGTAAGAATAATTTTGCTTTTTTATTTTTATTTTTTATTACAGAAATGGTTTTTAGCAGGAAAATAAAATATGGTCAAAAACTGTGTGATTATTTCATTAAACTTCTTTTTATTAAACTGTGTATGTTTGATTTTTCTTTCATACAATAGGATTAATAATTGATAGTTGTCTAATTGACAGCTCTCAATTATTAACCTGGCTTACAGTCACCTTTCAATTGCAAGGTGGCTGTAACCCCTTATTAACCCATTCGCCACCGCTACAGGGCAATGGGAAATAGACGGGCAAAGTGCCAGAAAGGGCAAATCTAATTATAGATTTGCCCTTTCGGGGGTTTGTCTGGGGGCAGATGTTAGTAGCCAGGGGTGGCCCAAAAAAAATGTACCCTCCCTAGGCTATTATTATCTGCCCCACTCGCTTGCTTTGTCTGTCTGGTGGAGAAAATACAGCGGGAGCCCACGCATTTTTTTCAACGAATTTACACCTTTAATTAACCCCTACATGTCTGAAATTTGGCACACATACACTTATGTAATTGTAATTTCAAACCATATATCAAAATACAGGAAATGACATGGTTAACTGTGTCTAAACAATGTATCATTTCATGTCGGCTTCTGTGATTTCACAAAAGCCGGCAATTGAATTAGCGGTATTACAGTATGTAGAAGTGTAAGAACTATAAATATATGTATATACATATGTCACAATGCATTTTAATAATATATATATATATATATATAATATATATGTGTGTTCTATGTGTAAATCTATTCTTTCTTTTGTGATTTAAATACTATCTTTTGGATCCATTATATGTCAGTTTTGCAAGCCTGCGAGAAAATCTCGCAAGTCGGATGAAAATCGGATGTTACAAGGTACACACACATGCGACTAAATCGCATCTTTGAAGGAAAATCGGATGCCAGGCGGATGTGTGATGTTTTCATTTTGGTACGATAATCAACCGACTAAAACGGTCGATTTTTTGTAGTTGTGTCTGACCCCGGCCTTAGTGTGATAGTTCAGCTTCAGCACCAGTATCAACACTACAGGCCTCTGATTTGCTATACTGTGCACACACATGCCCAGAGAAGCACTCTCTTCCTCCAACACGAAGTGTCACAGAGCTGTGCAATGGCATCAGTGTGCCAAGCCAGATGGCGCCTGGTCTTTTATAACCCCTGATGATATCACACCCAAGATGGCTATGGCATTACAGTGATGTGAAGGCAACCCCTCACTGAAGCTGCGGCTCTGCTTGTGACTCACTGCTGCTGCTGTGCGCATGCGCACTCTCCCCAGCATCTCTCAGTGATCCGCAGGACTGGGATACACATGAAAATATGAGGGGGTGAGGAGGAATTTCTAGTCTAGTAGGAGAAGGGCCGGCCCCTGGGAAAAAAGTCTGCAGGGCTGAGAGCTGACAGTCTAAACAGGCTCCATATCTGCCTGCTCATTTCCTGTGTTCCTCTGGGACGGACCGGGCTCCCTGCAACTGCACTGTAGGTACACATTCCATGTGATGTATGTTGATATGTCTAGTCACGTGCTGTGTGTAAACTGCTGTGTATACAGGATAGTGTGTGTGTACTGTTGTGTATATAGGGCTAGTGTGTGTGTGTATAACTGCTGTGTATGTAGGGCTAGTGTGTGTGTGTATACTGCTGTGTATGTAGGGCTAGTTCTGTGTGTATACTGCTGTGTATGTAGGGCTAGTGTGTGTGTATATACTGCTGTGTATGTAGGGCTAGTGTGTGTGTATACTGCTGTGTATATAGGGCTAGTGTGTGTGTGTGTATACTGCTGTGTATATAGGGCTAGTGTGCGTGTATTACTGCTGTGTATATAGGGCTATGTGTGTGTATATATGCTGTGTATATAGGGCTAGTGGGCATGTATACTGCTGTGTATTTAGGGCTAGTGTGTGTGCATATACAGCTGTGTATATAGGGCTGGTGTGTGTATATTGCTGTGTATAAAGGGCTAGTGTGTGTATACTGCTATGTATATAGGGCTAGTGTGTGTATACTGCTGTGGTATATAAGGCTAGTGTGTTGTGTAAACTGCTGTGTATATAGGGCTAGTGTGTGTATACTCCTGTGTGTATATAAGGCTAGTGTGTGTGTGTATACTGCTGTGTATATAGGGATAGTGTGTGTGTGTAACTGTGTGTATATAGGGCTAGTGTGCATGTTAAATGCTGTGTATTTAGGGCTAGTGTGTTGTATGCTGCTGTGTATATAGGGCTAGTGTGTGTATACTCCTGTGTGTATATAAGGCTAGTGTGTGTGTGTATACTGCTGTGTATATAGGGATAGTGTGTGTGTATACTGCTGTGTATATAGGGCTAGTGTGCATGTATACTGCTGTGTATTTAGGGCTAGTGTGTGTGTATGCTGCTGTGTATATAGGGCTAGTGTGTGTGTATTTTGTGCTGTGTATACACATACTGTATGTTATTATAGGTAGTTTATACACAGTGTACATGCATGAGGGGGCCCCGACGTATTGCTGCTCTTGTCCACCCCTGACCCAGCAGATTACAAAAAATCCATGATACATCTTTCTATATTAGCTAACCTGGTTTTTTTTCCAGGAATTACATTTACTACACGGTTAAAGCCTTCCTTACTATATTCCCTTTGAAATGTTTTGGTGAGCTGAAGAGTTCATGGAGGGTTCAGTGACTTCAAGTATCTAGATCCTGTGACTGAAAAATAGCCCCAAGTTATTTGTCCTTCATCAATGTGCTTGACAAGTACTATATGATATTTTTTGGTGACATACTGTTTTTGTTTTTCAGCAAACATGACATTAAGTTTTTTAAATATACAATGCAAGCTTACCATAGTATTCTCCTATTCCAGAAATAGTGCTGACTGTGTGATGGAAAATACTGTGTCTTAGGCGCCATTCACACATATATGTGAATTTTACCATCTGTGAGAAACGGACTGTTTTATTCTTAAGTGTCATTCTAGTTGCATATGTGTTATATCATTTTTTTCTGTTTTTTTTTCCATTTAAATAAATGTACACTCGTGATGAGCAAACGTGCTCGGATTATACGTTATCCGAGCATGCTCATGTGTTATTATTATTATTTATTGTTATTACGGTATATATTATTATAGTGCCATTTATTCCATGGCGCTTTACATGTGAGGTGGGGTATACATAATAAATACAAGTACAGTAATCTTAGACAATACAAGTTACGACTGGTACAGGAGGAGAGAGTACCCTGCCCTCGAGGGCTCACAATCTTCAAGGGATGGGTGAGGATACAGTAGGTGAGGGTAGAGCTGGTCGTGCAGCGGTTTGGTGGATCGGTGGTTACTGCAGGTTGTAGGCTTGTCGGAAGAGGTGGGTCTTCAGATTCTTTTGAAGGTTTCCATGGTAGGCGAGAGTCTGATGTGTTGTAGTAGAGATATCCAGAGTAGGGGGGTTGCGGGAGAAATCTTGTATGCGATTGTGGGAAGAGGAGATAAGAGGGGAGGAGAGGAGGAGATCCTGTGAGGATCGGAGGTTGCGTGCAGGTAAGTACCAGGAGACGAGGTCACAGATGTATGGAGGAAACAGGTTGTGAATGGCTTTGTATGTCATGATTAGGGTTTTGAACTGGAGTCTTTGTGTAATGGGGAGCCAGTGCAGGGATTGACAGAGGGGAAAGGCCATGGAATAGCGGGGGGACAGGTGGATTAGTCGGGTAGCAGAGTTTAGAATAAATTGGAGGGGTGCGAGAGTGTTAGAGGGGAGGCCACAGAGCAGGAGGTTGCAGTAGTCGAGGCGGGAGATGATGAGGGCATGGACTAGGGTTTTTGCAGATTCTTGGTTGAGAAATTTACGGATCCGTGAGATATTTTTGAGTTGAAGTCGGCAGGAGGTGGAGAGGGCTTGGATATGTGGTTTAAAAGAGAGATCAGTGTCAAGGATAACCCGAGGCAGTGAGCTTGTGGGACTGGATAGAGTGGGCAGTCATTTATATTAATTGATAGTTCCATTGGAGGGGTTGTGTGAGATGGGGGAAAGATGATGAATTCTGTTTTGTCCATATTAAGTTTTAGGAATCTAGCTGAGAAGAAGGATGAAATAGCGGACAGACATTGAGGGATTCTGTTTAATAGATAGGTGATATCTGGTCCAGAGATGTAGATCTGTGTGTCATCAGCATGGAGGTGATATTCAAAGCTGTGAGATTCTATGAGCTGTCCGAGGCCAAAGGTGTAAATGGAGAAGAGCAGGGCCCTAGGACTGAACTTTGCGGGACTCTGACGGATAGGGGGCGTGGTGTGGAGGTGGTGTGCGAGTGGGAGATGCTGAATGTCTGGTCTGTTAGGTATGACGCGATCCAAGATAGGGCCAAGTCTGTGATACCAAGAGATGAGAGGGTCTGTAGTAATAGGGAATGGTCCACTGTGTCAAAGGCAGAGGACAGGTCCAGGAGGAGGAGGACAGAGTAGTGTCGCTGGGCCTTGGCAGTTAATAGGTCATTGGTGACCTTAGTTAGGGCAGTTTCAGTGGACTGGTGTTGCTGGAAGCCAGATTGTAAGTGGTTGAGGAGGGAACAAGAAGAAGTGGGAGGACATATCAAGATGGACGTGTTGTTCCAGTAGTTTTGAGGCATAGGGGAGAAGTGATATAGGGCGATAGCTAGATACAGAGGATGGGTCAAGAGGGTTTTTGGAGGATAGGTGTGATTGAGGCATGTTTAAAGATTGAGGGAAAACACCAGTTGTTAGTGATAGGTTGAAGAGATGGGTTAGGGTTGGGATGAAGACTGTGGTGAGGTGTGGTGTTATCCGAGTATCTTGGGCATGCTCGGATAATATATTCAAATCCCTGCGGCTGCATGTTTTGCGGCGGTAGACAGCCTCAACACATGCAGGGATTGCCTGCCTAAAGTACATGTATTTTTTCCCAAGTTAATAAAAAGACCCCTGAGATGATTTTTTATTGTTATTTAAATTATATTAAAATTGAGCACAGAGAAACTGATCCGTGAGACACAGAAGCAAAACAGAAACAAATGGGAAGCTTTCTGATTTGCATCCATGTATCGTGGATCCTCACTGACTTGTATGACCAAGTCTACAAATGTGGATCAGAATTATTATTATTATTTATTTAGGACCTGAACTGAGTTTCATGGATCATACCCTTGGATCCGTGTTTGTCATCAATGTGTGTATAGATCCATGAAACTGTATACTCTATGGGCCCATGTTATGTCCCCAAAAATCGGATATTACAAGGACATTTTACATAGATGTGTGAATGAAGCCTTTCAGATATTAACAATAGAAAATGGACACAATTTCTGTACAGCAAGTCAAAACAAATTTGCCAGTTTAAGTTGAAAGTGAAAGTAAACTATTAAAACAAATCGCTACATGGTCATCTTTAAGGCCCTCATACAAGAGTCTACTGTTAGCTGCATTCGCCAATAACGGTGGGTTTGACTGCCTGTTCAATGTGTATGATAGCCTTCTGACTCAGATGAAGACCTGCATATCCGATTACATACTGGCAATATTTTTTTGTCTTTCTCATAAAAAACACAAGTAGAGATGGGTGAACAAGCATAGTTAAGTTCTCCCAAAAGTTGATGTTACGGTTCAGTTTCCGCAGCCCAAACAAAGCAGAGTAGCCATTTAACAAGCATTCAGGCTTTGGGCACTTCCGGCCCCATCACAGCTATATTAAGTATTGGCATGGCTGCGATTTGCCGGCAGACCATGTAAAAAAAATAAATAAAAAACCTCCTCAGCCGTCTCATTTATCTTGGCTGATTATCAAAAATAGAGGGGGCCTAAAGCTGTTTTATTTTAATTACTTAAATACATAAAGAATTTCAAAGTAGGCTTTAGGTCCCCCCATTTTTGATACCCAGCTAAGCTGAAGCAGACAGCTATAGGCTGGTATTCTCTGGCTGGGAAGGCCCATGGATATTTGACCCTCCCCAGTAGCAGTCCACAGCCACCCATGAGAAGGCACATCCATTAATGTGCCAATTCTGACATTGTAAAAAAGCAACAACAAAAAATATTATAATGTGTAAAAATATTTTTTTTAAAAATCCCCAAATAAAGAAAAAAATAATAACTATTTTACCAATAAATTAATTTATTTATGTAAATAAAAAAACAATAAAAGTACACATATTTGGTATCGCCGCTTCCGTAACGACCTGCTCTATAAAACTGTCCCACTAGTTAACTCTTTCAGTGAACACCGTAAAAAAATGGCACCGCAGAAAACGTCATCTTGTCCCGCAAAAAACAAGCTGCCTTACAGTTCCATCAGCAGAAAAATAAAAAAGTTATAGCTCTCAGAATAAAGCGATGCAAAAATAATTATTTTTTTCTATAAAATAGGTTTTATTGTGTAAAAGCGCCAAAACATAAAAAAATATAAATGAGGTATCGCTGTAATTCTACTGACCCAAACAGTAAAGCTGTCTTACCAATTTTACCACATGCAAAACGGCATTATAAAAATCAATTTCTGAATTGCTGGTTTTTGTTCATTCAGTCTCCCAAAAATCGGAATAGAAAACTATAAAAAAATGTCATGTGCCCCAAAATGTGCCCAGTCTATTAATATCAACTCCACAGCTGTCTGTTTAGCCTTTACTGGTTATTTAAAAGGGGTGACCCCCAAAAAATGAAATGGGGTCTACCCCTATTTTTAATAACCAGGAAAAGGCTAGACAGACAGCTGCGGACTGATCTTAATAGGCTAAGAAGGGGTCGTGGATATTGGCCTCCTCCCAGACTAATAACACCAGCCCTCAGCAACCCCAGAAATGGTGCATCCATGAGATACGCCAATTCTGGTGCTTAACCTATTCCTGTTTAGTCTGGTGCGTTGGCAAAAGGGTTAATAGTTTTGGGGTTGACATCAGCTGTTTTATGTCTGCTGACATCAAGCCCAGGGTTAGAAATGTATAGATGTCTATCAGACACTGCCATTACTAACCCCATACTCAAAAGAAAGACACAGAGAAAAGTCCTTTAATTGAACAAATCACTCCCTGACAAATTCCCTCTTTTGCCCATTTATTAAGATAAAATGATGCCCCATGACAATCCCCGACTCTACTACATCCAAATACAATGCCAGCTGCAACTCACTAACAGTAGCATGTGAATCTGGCTGCTGAGAAGAGCGCTGACATCACTAAGATTATCACAGTTCATAACTTATGAACTGTGGGAAACTTAGTGACATCACTGCTCGCAGTGAGAAATTTCTCACGCTGTGGGCAGTAACCTTAGTAAGGCTTTCTCAGTTTGCAGCATGCTGCCTTCGTGAGAACCTTCCGCTGTGAACTGAGATAATCTTACTGATATCACTTCAGTGCACAGCAGCCAGGTCTTGTGGAGCGTAATGAGACACCCAGAATTCGCTGTTACTCCAGTGTATGGAGCTGTGATCTTTGAATGGAGCACCATAGACTGGAGGTAGCAGAGTTGGGGATCATCATGGGACCTCTTTATTATGAATTTGCAGTGGAAAGGTGAGAATTACTTTGATTTTTTTGTTTTTAGGTTACTAAATGTGTAAATTAAGGGAATTGTTGAGGAGTGATTTTTTTAATTAAACTTTTCTCTAGGTGTGTCTTTATTACTTTTAACTACAGGGTTAGTAATGGGGGTGTCTAATTGACACCTCTCCATGACTAACCCCAAAACTATTACTTCACTTGCCAACTCACCAGGGCAAGAGGAGAAGAGCCGAGGCTAAGCACCAGAATTGGTGCAGCTAATGAATGAAGCGGCTGAGGACTGATGTTATTAGTCTGGGAGGGGGCAAACATAGATGGTATTTTCCCATCCTATTAATAATGGCCTTCAGCTATCAGCTTAACCTTTGCTAGTTATTAAAAATAGGCGAGACCCCAAGTAATTTTTTGGGGGTCACTCCTTTTTAATAACCAGTAAAGGCTAAGCAGACAACGGTGAGCTGATATTAATAGCCTGTGAAGCTCCATGTTTATTGCCCCTTTCCCAGAATATTAACACCAGCCCCTGCTATCTGCTTTCCCTCAGCTGGGTATTAAAAATACATGGACCCCACGCCATATTTTCTTTTATTTATTTGTTTATTATCTGAATACATGTACAGTAAGCTACACACTCACTGCACTAATTACCGTATATACTCATGTATAAGCCGACCCGTGTATAAGCCGACCCCCCTAATTTTGCCACAAAAAACTGGGAAAACTTATTGACTCGCGTATAAGCCTAGGGTAAAAAGTGATTATGCCCCCATATGCTCCACAGATTATGCCCCCATATGCTGCACAGATTATGCCCCCATATGCTGCACAGATTATGCCCATATGCTCCCCTGATTATGCCCCCATATGCTCCCCTGATTATGCCCCCATATGCTCCAGATTATGCCCCCATATGCTCCAAATTATGCCCCCATATGCTCCAAATTATGCCCCCATATGCTCCAGATTATGCCCATATGCTCCCCTGATTATGCCCCCATATGCTCCAGATTATGCCCCATATGCTGCAGATTATGCCCCATATGCTGTAGATTATGCCCCCATATGTTCCAGATTAGGCCCCCATATGTTCCACAGATTATGCCCCATATGCTCCAGATTATGCCCCATATGCTCCAGATTATGCCCCATATGCTGCAGATTATGCCCCATATGCTGCAGATTATGCCCCATATGCTGCAGATTATGCACCATATGCTCCAGATTATGCCCCATATGCTCCAGATTATGCCCCATATGCTGCAGATTATGCCCCATATGCTGCAGATTATGCCCCATAAGCTCCAGATTATGCCCCATAGTATATACGTCCCTTATGCTGCAAAAAAAAAAAAAAAAAAAAAAATGACATACTCACCTCCCGTCGCTGGGGGCCAGGTGCCGGTGTCCTGAGCAGGCAGTGACACCGGCGCGCTATGGGGGACAGGTGCCGGTGTCACCGCTCGCTCAGGACCCCGGCACCTGAGATATTTACCGATCCCCAGTCCACCGCTGCGCGCTGGTCCTCCTTCCGTGTCCTCGGCAGTGAATGATCAGGCAGAGGGCGCGGCGCTCACTAATGACGTAATCGCGCTCTCTGCCTGATCATAACAGCAAGAGGACGCGAGGACACAGAGGGGAGCAGCAGTGGCACGGGGACAGGTAAATATCGCTATACTCACCCCTCCGCCGGCGCGGTCTCTGCAGCTTCTCCTCTTCTCCCGGCGGTCTCCGGCAGCTCTTCCTACAGCGGTCACGTGAGACCGCTCATTAAAGTCATGAATATGTGCATATTCATGACTTTAATGAGCGGTACTGCGTGACCTCTGCAGGAAGGAGCCGGAGATCATGGGAGAAGCAGGGGGCTGCAGAGACCGCGCCGGCAGAGGGGTGAGTATGATCCGACACCCGCTCACCCTCCCCCGCCGACCCCCGTATATGACCTGAGTATAAGCCGAGAGGGGGACTTTCAGCCCTAAAAATTGGGCTGAAAATCTCGGCTTATACACGAGTATATACGGTATATATCACACTGACATCTTTATTACTGTGCAAATGCGCTGGCTGGTAAATACTCTCATCAACGTCTCCTGCTCTTCATGCGAGACCAGGCGTATGATGATAAGAGCAGTAGTAGTCAACAGCTGACACCCGATCAGTGGTAACCATTCCACCGCCAGTCACAGCTACTCGTTCACGTGCTGTCACACAGAGGACACTGCAGCGCTGTGACCGTGGGTAATGTCAGTAACGTTATTGCCTATCAGAGCCAGTGTCACACAGATGACAGTGTGGGAACCACTGGATGTTTGGGCCTCCCATTCACTTAAATGGGGTCTGGGTTCAGGCACCAGAACCAAAACTTTTTTATAAAGTTTGGCTGAACCCGACGGTCCAGGTCCACCCATCCCTAAACACTAGAACTCCTGTTTATGGATGAGGTTTTAGAGATAGAGATTATTATGGGCATCATTCTCATTGACTTCACAGTCTAATTTCAACACAGGTTGACAGCACAAGGACCCATAGAGTTTCATGGATATATACACAGATCATTGAAAAACACAGATCCAAGGGTATGATACTTGAGACTCCAAGGTCTTCTAGATCATTGAGACTGCAGGTTCTATCCTGATAAATAATAGTAACATTAGTTAAATTTTGTGCTTTAAAGATAACCCGTCAACTTGAAAATGCAATCCAATCTGCTGGCAACATGTTATAGAGGAGGGGGAGCTGTGATGATTTATATAGTTTTGTGAGAAAAGATTTGGTATAACCTGTGTTTAACTAATTTAAACCTCTGCTGTTTCTTGGATTTTTGGACCAGTGGGCGGTCCTATCAGTGATTGATTTCTGTAAGTGTCCAGACACAGAGCTGTCAATCACTGATACGACCGCACACTGGACTAAAAATCCCAGAAAGAGCAAAGGATTTGAAGGATAATGAAGACTCAGGGTATACTGACTTTTTTCTCGCAAAACTATATACCATATCAGTCTACTCAGCTCCCCCTGCTCTATAACATGGTGCCTGCAGATTGGACGGCATTTTCATGGTGACAGCGTCCCTTTAAGGCTGACAGAGAACTATCAGTACATCTTCATAAATTCTAATAGTATCTGCCCTGCAGAGATTTCTTGGATATTCACATAGGGCATCGGTTGCACTAACAGGCAATTAGAGCATTACAATCTAATCATTTCGCTTGGCGTTGATGAAAGGTTGGCCAGAATAGGTCACACTTATTAAAGGTGGCATCTAGTGTTGAGCATTCCGATACCGCAAGTATCGGGTATCGGCCGATATTCGCGTTATCGGAATTCCGATACTTAATTCCGATACTTTTTCCATATCGTATACCGGAATCGGAAGTTCCCATAATTCTTTGAGAGGCAATGTGATTTTAGTCAGCCAATGAGGAATCCTACGAAGTGTGGGCACATCCTGTAATGATGCGGTCATCTTAACTAATGGCATGGCTGTGATTGGCTGCTGAAATGATGTCAGAATGCACTATAAAAGGCGCCGCAGCCATTTTAGCGTCACTGTGCTGTGAACTCAGTTAGGGACAGAACGCTGCTGTGCTGACTCTGAGGGACAGTTAGATATTGCGATTTTGTGTACTACTGTGCTTGAGGCAGGCTAGTTTACCAACCGCTGTGTAAAGCTTCATTTTGCCAGTGTTGTTTTAACAGCTCTGTGCAAGGTGTGTGTGTGACAGTGCAGGTGACGCTGCAGTTTGCTCTGCATCCACCGCTGTTTGTAGGCATCTGCACGTGTCACTTTTTTTTTTTTTTTTTTATTTTATTTAGTGGAATTGGTGCAGCTCCATTATATTAGAAAAAAATCAAATCTATTAGTGTGACGTGCTTCCATCCGTATACAATACATTGGTTGCAAACACTATAGAAGTACAGAAAGGAGCTTTTCACAGATTGTGGACAGTTGTGTTTCAGTGTTCACTTCAGTCTGTGTTTTTTACTTTTTTTAGTGCAGATCACGCTCCAGTTACATGTTCAAGCACTGCTGCTTGTACTCTGCTGAGCGTGTCTCAGTGGCTCATCCTTTTCATTTATCTCCAATTGGTTCTGCTACATTCCATTTAAAATAAATCTAATCTATTAGTGTGACGCGCTTCCATCCGTATACAATACATTGGTTGCAAACAATATAGAAGTACAGAAAGGAGCTTTTCACAGATTGTGGACAGTTGTGTTTCAGTGTTCACTTCAGTCTGTGTTTTTTACTTTTTTTAGTGCAGATCACGCTCCAGTTACATGTTCAAGCACTGCTGCTTGTACTCTGCTGAGCGTGTCTCAGTGGCTCATCCTTTTCATTTATCTCCAATTGGTTCTGCTACATTCCATTTAAAATAAATCTAATCTATTAGTGTGACGCGCTTCCATCCGTATACAATACATTGGTTGCAAACACTATAGAAGTACAGAAAGGAGCTTTTCACAGATTGTGGACAGTTGTGTTTCAGTGTTCACTTCAGTCTGTGTTTTTTACTTTTTTTAGTGCAGATCACGCTCCAGTTACATGTTCAAGCACTGCTGCTTGTACTCTGCTGAGCGTGTCTCAGTGGCTCATCCTTTTCATTTATCTCCAATTGGTTCTGCTACATTCCATTTAAAATAAATCTAATCTATTAGTGTGACGCGCTTCCATCCGTATACAATACATTGGTTGCAAACACTATAGAAGTACAGAAAGGAGCTTTTCACAGATTGTGGACAGTTGTGTTTCAGTGTTCACTTCAGTCTGTGTTTTTTACTTTTTTTAGTGCAGATCACGCTCCAGTTACATGTTCAAGCACTGCTGCTTGTACTCTGCTGAGCGTGTCTCAGTGGCTCATCCTTTTCATTTATCTCCAATTGGTTCTGCTACATTCCATTTAAAATAAATCTAATCTATTAGTGTGACGCGCTTCCATCCGTATACAATACATTGGTTGCAAACACTATAGAAGTACAGAAAGGAGCTTTTCACAGATTGTGGACAGTTGTGTTTCAGTGTTCACTTCAGTCTGTGTTTTTTACTTTTTTTAGTGCAGATCACGCTCCAGTTACATGTTCAAGCACTGCTGCTTGTACTCTGCTGAGCGTGTCTCAGTGGCTCATCCTTTTCATTTATCTCCAATTGGTTCTGCTACATTCCATTTAAAATAAATCTAATCTATTAGTGTGACGCGCTTCCATCCGTATACAATACATTGGTTGCAAACAATATAGAAGTACACAAACGGGCCTTTCACAGCTACTGAACATGGGTTTTTAATTTTTAACTAAAATATGTATTTTTTCAAATGACACAAATATAAGTAATGTTGAAGAGGAATAGTCCTACATCCATTGTTTGCACAATATTACAGGTGTACATCATGTCCCTTAATCAACAATGTATTATTATATTTACTTGTATGCTTTTATTTAAAAGCCAAGAACACAGAAGGATAACCTTCGCACTGCAGCTGTTGTCAAAGTTCAACCCACATTATGCACTTCCAACATTGCAGCATTTGAGGCATGATGTGAGTTGGATTGGTCAAAGTTATGGAGTGAGAAGGTTCACCATCAGTACCCTATAGCATAAGTATGCTTTTGTGTTAGCATTTGTGTTAGACATGTGGATATCTGCCATAATATGTCACAATTATTTAGTTACAGATTTGTTACCAACACTAATCATTGAATGGTTTTAAATTTGACGTTTCACTTGTTTACAGCTTAGAAATAAGGGTGTAGCCTGATATCTATGTGTAGCACTAGCCACTTTAACATGTCATGTTTTTTTAAACATGTGTAGCTAGGTAGCAGTAATTTTTGCCGGACACACAGCAGGGGAACAGCAGGCGTTACTGAACCCCACTATCACTATAGCTTGTGTATTGGTCTGTGGACACGACACTTCTGAGCAGCAACTGGCAGTGTTGTAGCCCAGGGAGTATAGCTCAGGTGGTAGAAAGATGAACATAACAGGAGACATGGAAAACGTTGTCAACCAGTTAGTTAATCTGAAACCGGACAGGCAAATTCAGGCGAGATCCATGCCTAGTTCATTTTCAGAAAAGTAAGCCGTTCTACATTATCGTAGGATAGTCGCATGCAACGGTCTGTTAGTACACCACCTGCAGCAGTAAAGACGCGCTCCGATAATACACTGCCAGCAGATCAAGCCAGCACCTCCAATGCATACTGGCTAAGCTCTGGCCATGTATCCAGCTTAGAGACACAAAACTTGAATGGGGAAGAGCCATCTGGGAGTACACTGAGAGGGCAAGACATGTAGTCTGTCACCATCTTACGGAAATGTTGCCTCCTGCTGACTGGAGCCGTCTCGGATGGTGTAGACATTGGTGGCGCTGCCACAAAACTTCGACACATTTGGAACATACTGTTCTTGCCCTGTGCAGAGGCGCTGCTTGTGCTCCCTCTTGTTGCAGAGCTGTCTCCACTGCCTCGACGCACAGAGCTGCTTTGTAAATCAGTAGCAGCAGCAGTGCTCTCGGCTGGAATGGAGAACATTATGGATTGCACCAGTGTGTCTTGGTACTTCCGCATTTTACGCTCCCGGTTCAACGGTGTGATGAGGCTTTGTAAGTTGTCCCGGTAGCGAGGGTCTAGGAGGGTGTACACCCAATAATCAGACGTGGTGTGAATGTGTTCGATGCGGCGGTCGTTTCTCAGCCACTGCAGCATGAAATCAACCATGTGCTGCAGACTCCCAACTGGCCAAGAAACGTTGTCCCCTGCAAGAGGCGTTATCTCCGCCTGCTGTGCATCACCCCACCCTTGGTCTACATACTGACTAGAGCATTGTCTACCTCCCTCTGGAGCGATGTCTTCCTCCTCCATTGACTCCTCCTCATCCTCCTCACAAAGTCCTTCAAATACATATAAATTTACAAAATTTAAAACTCAAAATTTAAAAACTTTGTATCATAATTCTGTAACATCAGTTTATGGAAACACAATAGCATTACAAAAGGATAGACAAAAAATGTACATTATGTGCTTTGTAAATACATTAAAAGTTTGTAATGGTTATGAAAATATAGACAGCGACTCTGGAGGTTCAATTGTTGATACAGCATGGTACTTTGAAAGTCCTCCAGCCCTTTGTGAGGAACCACGTTGCGCTGACTGTCCAGAAGGTGATGGAATTTGTGACTCCTCATCCTCCACCTCTTCCAAAACCTCATGCCTTAGTGCTTGCAGTGTTTTTTGAAGCAGGCAGATAAGGGGGACAGTCAGGCTGACTAGTGCATCATCTGCACTCGCCATCCGCGTTGACTCATCAAACGCACGCAAAACGTGGCAGATATCCTTCATAGAGTTATTCGCCACTCATTACACTGGCAGTGGCTGCCCATTCATTATAGGATCCAATTCTAATTACTGGTTCTCACCAACATAGCTCTCCACAGCGCAGCACCCCCCTACATCTCCTCCCTTATTTATATTTATAGGCCTAACCGACTGCTGCACTCTGCAAACGACCTTCGACTAACCTCTGCACTAATCCGTACCTCCCACTCCCAACTCCAAGACTTCACCCGCGCTGCGCCAATCCTCTGGAATGCTCTACCCCAAGAAATTAGGACTATCCGCAATTTGGATGGTTTCAGGCGCTCCCTCAAAACACATTTGTTCACAGTGGCCTATCACATTCACTAATCAAAGTCATTCTATGTGTAATTCTGTGTGTGTAGCCCATTCACTATCTCCATGCATCCCTCACTTCCTTAAAATGGCTGGACCATCATTGTAAAAACACCATTGTATATAAACACCTGTACTTTGTATCTCCCACACCTCATTGTAGATTGTAAGCTTTCACCAGCAGGGGCGGCTGATTTTGCTTTAATTATTGTATTGTTAACGTTGTTACTTATGACTCGTGTTTTGAAACTGTTAAACTGTAAAGCACTGCAGAATATTATGGCGCTATATAAATAAATAATATTATTATTCTTATTATAGAGGCCCACTCAGTAGTGGTGAAGTGTGAACGCCGCAAATTGCGAGTTGACTGCGCCTGATGCAGCTGATACTCCATTACTGTTGGCTGCTGCTCACACAACCGCTCCAACATATGTAACGAGGAATTCCACCTGGTGGGTACGTCACATATAATGCGATGTTCATGAAGGTGAAATCTGCGTTGCAGAGCTGCAATCAGCGATCTGGCCATGCTGGAACGTCGCAAGTGAGCGCACTCTAGGCGGACCTTGTGCAGCAGTGCATCAAGATCCGGATAGTCCCTCAAAAAACTCTGCACGACCAAGTTGAGCACATATGACAGACATGGTATGTGACTGAGGTTGCCAAGGCCCAGAGCTGACACCAGATTTCGGCCATTGTCACACACTACCAAGCCTGCCTGTAGATTCTCTTCCAAAAACCACACGTCGCTTTCCTGCTTTATGGCATTACAGAGCTCCTGCGCTGTGTGGCTAAGATTCCCATGGAAATTAATTTCAGGATGGCCTGTTGACATTTGGACACGGCTGTGCTCATATCGGTCGCAACAGGTAAACGTTCACGGGTCCATGTGGAGGTAGACCGTGACGGCTCCTGCAGCGATGATTCTGAGGAACTGGAATAGGAGGAGGAATCAATGTGTACAGACTTGATTCCTGCAATCCTTGGAGTTGGCAGAACACGTACAGCGCCACTCGCAAGATCAGTACCCGGCTGCACAACATTGACCCAATGGGCAGTGAGGGAAAGGTATTGTCCCTGGCCATGGGTGTTAGAACCCTCTTGTTAGGTTTTGTTTCAGTTTGCTGGTCACATGACCTTTTTTCCCTATTTAGTCTGGCTCCGCCCTTCTGGCTTTGCTTGACTTCATTGTATTATCTACTGTTAAGCTAGCCGGGTGCTTAGGTGCCTTAATCTGTGAGTTTTGCTTGATGTTAGGATCACAAAGTATTTATTTTTCTGTTTAATTATCCATGCTACAATTTATGTTAGGAGGTGTCCACCTTTTCTCCCAGTCCCTAGATCTTGTAGGGATTACTCCCTCGCAACTATAGGTCTTCGTTCACACTAGATGAGGACTTTAGCGGGTCTGGTCGCAGGATCAGGTTCCCCGTTACATCGTAGGGATTCAGCTTAGTTGTATTGTAGGGACAGAATTCCCTTCTTTCCTTACTGGTTGTAGCAGATCATAACAATGGGTACTGGTCCACGCATCGGTGGTCAGGTGGACCTTGCTACTGAGGGCTTTTAGTAGCGCATGTTTAATTTTTCCCTCAACATGCTTTTGCAGACCAGGGACGGCTTGCCTGCTGAAATGAAATCGGCTTGGCACATTGTATTGTGGGATTGACAATGATATTCAGTTACGGAAACTGTCTGTCTCCACCAGCCTGAATCACAGCATTTCAAGGGACAGGAGTTTTGCAATGCCAGCATTCAGAGCCTGTGCTCGTGCATGGTTTGCGGAGTATGGCCGTCTTTTATCCCATGCCTGTGCTACCGCTGGCTGTTTTGTGGCCTGGGAGTGTGAGGATGACAGGGAACTTGCTGCTGTGTGTGGAATAACAGTTTGTCTCTGGACAACAGTGGCCGAGGTTCTTCCATGGCGATCCTGTGAGGAAGCATAACCAGCTGTGTGTGAGCTCGATGAAGAGGCTTCAACACAACCTGAAGATGTAGGAGCTGCTGTAGGTTGGCCTACATCTCCAGTGTGTCTTTGTAACTCAACTACGTGCTTTGTCCGCACATGTTTCCACATATTTGTGGTATTGAGGTGACTGACACTTTTAGCTATTTTTAATTTTTGATTACACAGCTTGCATTTCACATAGCAAATATCATGTGCAAGTGTGTGAAAAAAGGACCACGCAGTGCAAGTCCTGGGAGCGCACGTTTTGACTTTTGGAAGACAACTGCTCCGAACAGGTGCCAAACTGGAGGCTACAGGCAACCGAGTCTGCAGCCTAACTCTCCCTCCTGTTTGTACCGTTGGGGCAATGTCTTCCTCTATCTTCCTTCTATCACTAACCATTTCTCTAGGCCTCTCCCAGCTTTCAACCAAAGTACTGGTTCTCACCCACAAAGCTCTCCACAGTGCAGCACCCCTCCTACATCTCCTCCCTCATTTCTATCTATCGGCCTAACCGACTGCTGCGCTCTGCAAACGACTTTCGACTAACCTCTGCACTAATACGTACCTCCCACTCCCGACTCCAAGACTTCTCCTGCTCTACGCCAATCCTCTGGAATGCTGTACCCCAAGAAATTAGGACTATCCACAATTTGCATGGTTTCAGGCGCTCCCTCAAAACACATTTGTTCAGAGCGGCCTATCACATTCACTAATCAAAGTCATTCTATGTATTCTGTGTAAGTGTGTGTGTGTCTCTAGCCCATTCACTATCTCCATCCCTCAGTCCCTTAAGATGGCTGGAACATCATTGTAAATGCACCATTGTATATAAACACCTATACTTTGTATCTCCCCCATCTCATTGTACATTGTAAGCTGTCACGAGCAGGGGCGACTTATTTAGCTTAAATTATTGTATTGTTAACGTTGTTACTTATGACTTGTGTTCTGAAACTGCTAAACTGTAAAGCGCTGCGGAATATGATGGCGCTATATAAATAAATATTATTATTATTCCTCTGAGCTGCTCCCACCACCTTCCTGTTCTTCATGCCATGTTGGGTATTGGACCTCATCATCTCCACTACCCTCTTCCAACACCTGCTGTTGGGTGGTCTGGCCAGCACCATGCTCAACAGAAACTGGCACCTGGGTCTCATCATCATCATCAGATGCGTTCTGCGGTGTGCTGACCATCGGCACTGTCTCACCCGCCTCTTCAGATTCAGAGAGACACAGCTGTTGCGCATCACTGCATACTCCCTCTTCTTCACATTACAGAATGCTGCTTGGCTGGGCCCCTGTTTGCAAGCCAATAGATTCTGAGAACAGAAGCAGACACTCAGCTGGCTCCTGTACAGAACTCTCTGACTGCCTGGGCAATTTGCCAGGCGGTGAAGAGACAGATGGTTGCCCAACAGTGCTGTGGTCCTGAGAGGAGGTGGAAGCAATTGAAGTCGATGCATTGGCTGAGATCCAAACAACAACGGCTTCAATTTGTTCTTCCCGCAGCAGGGGGGTACTCCGAGCTCCTACAAAAGTGCGCATAAAGGAACGCTCACGGCCCGGGGAAAACTGGTGGATGCTGTGTCACTGGGGGCCGCAGCAGCCACAGAATCCCCACGTCCTCTCCCTGAAGAAACTCCACGACCACGTGCCTTACTCCCTGCCTTCTTCATCTTGGTAGGTTGATAAAGAAAGTCTGAAAAGTTATAAGGCCTAAGTGTGGTTATTCCGCAGAGACTGCAGTGAACACTGCACACAACTGTTCAGTAGGTGTGAAAGGCCCCTTTGTGTACTTCTATAGTGTTTGCAACCAATGTATTGTATACGGATGGAAGCGCGTCACACTAATAGATTTTATTTATTTGTAATAGAATGGAGCAGCAACAATTAGAGAAAAATTTCAAGGATGTGCCAGTGACACACGCTCAGCAGACTACAACCAGCAGTGGTTGAAGAACTAACTGGAGCGTGATCTGCACTCCAAAAAGGAAAACCTCAGACTACAGTGAACACTGCACACAACTGTTCACTACCCAACGCGTCTCAGCAGGAAGGCAGTCTGTGCGTCAAAACAAAGGCGCAAGCATACATCCACGTACCCTGTTTATAAAGCTATATAAAAAAAATTATGTAGTAGTGACGCACACTTTATTGAGGTACAGTATTACATCGCCATTCACCATCTGTGGCTATGCAGTGTCATCTATATATACCTTATCTATCCGTTGTCATGCTTGCAAGTCGACAGTCAGGCATAAATAGCAATTTTCACTATGCACTATGCACTTTTTAAAGGTTATGTTTGTTAATAAACATGATTATTGCCACATATTATGAGTATTACATGATGGAAATTGTATAATTTTGTATAAACTGTTTAGTGACATTATTCAGCAAATGTAACATTTTAGTAATGTCACAGATAACTTGTAATGCTGATGATGTTTTGAAGTCAGACATTCATTGTCTATACAATAAAAATGGTGTACATACTGTTACTTATCCATCATTAATGGATTCAGATATGTACTTGTATGCTTTTATGTACAACCGTATAGCAGATTCCTTAACTAATTTATTTTGTGGTTTGCATTGCTGTTCAACATGTTAATGTATGTGTTTATGTTTGTCAATTCTTTATTTATCTAGATATTAGTTTAAATGAAATCATCATCTTATGGTAGTAAAGGTTATCTTTCTCTTGTTTGAAGTATAGACATTTAAAATTGACAGGTAACAAGGAAATTACTTGATCTAGTATTTAAACATCCTCCTTGACCCTGGGCTCCAACACCGCCAGTTGTTGCTCGGAAGTGCTGTTAGCACAGTCAACACTTGCTCCTGTGTTACTGGGGTTCAGTAACGTCAGCTGGTCCTCGGTTGTGCCATTGGCTCTTTTCCTTCTGCTGCCCCTCCGGGTTCCAGTACCGTCAGCTGGTTCTCCGCAGTGCCTTTGGCCTAGGTGCCTCCATGTCGGTATCCGAGTTCCAGCAACGTCTGCTGGTCCTTGGTAGTGCTTTGGAGCACAGGTACCTCCTGCTTAGTAACCGTGTCCCAGTAACGTCAGCTGGTCCTCGGTTGTGCCATTGGCTCTTTTCCTTCTGCTGCCCCTCCGGGTTCCAGTACCGTCAGCTGGTTCTCCACAGTGCCTTTGGCCTAGGTGCCTCCATCTCGGTATCCGAGTTCCAGCAACGTCTGCTGGTCCTTGGTAGTGCTTTGGAGCACAGGTACCTCCTGCTTAGTAAACCGTGTCCCAGTAACATCAGCTGGTACAAGATTGTGCTACAAATACAAGATACGGAACAAGAGACACAAGAACAATAAGCAGAAGATCTAAAAGCAGAAGAACATGAAGTATAAGACCAAAATGAAGAGCAAAATATATGCTCTAAATTCTAAGCAGAAGAAGACTAAGCAGTGTATGGGGGTGAGTCCGTTCCTCCTCGTGGTGCCCCTGGAAAATGCCTGCTGCTGCAGGCTAAACTGAACACGGACAAATACTGTTGTAATTTAAATCTTTTGTGACAGCAAGAACGGAAGGATGAAAAATTCATACTTTGACAGATTACAAGTACAGGATTCTCTGTCACAAATAAGAATATGATGAAGAAGATGAAGCAGAATATGAATAAGAATAATAGTTTAATAAGAAGAATATGAGTAATGTTAACAAAGATGAATAGCAAGAAGTTTAAGAAGAAGATAAAGAAGGTGAAGATGAAGAATAATTTGATGAAAAAGATGATGCTGCAGAAGATTATGAAGGAGAAAGTGTGTGAAAAGTTAAAAAGGTGAAGATGAAGAGCATGGAAGTTGTGTAATATACATATTTGCCAAAATATAAAAAACGTTAACATTGTCAATTTCTTCGTCAATCCGAACATCTTTAAAAAAAAAAATATTTATGCTATTCCATTTGATTGGGTTAAACATCTATGCCTTTAATGTCTCCTCAACCTTCCCCAATACATTCTACATTACTCTTTCTTGTTTTCCTTCATGTACAATTAACCAACAAGGCAAGAATGGGTTTTTTTTAATTTCGATATTTTGTTCCCATAGACTTACATGGGACTTCCGGTATCGGTATCGGGTATCGCCGATATTTTAGTGATATCGGCGATACCATTCCGATTCCGATACTTTAGGATATCGGAAAGTATCGCTCAACTCTAGTGGCATCATAAAGTCTCTTTCTCTAGTCAGAATTTTTCTTCCAGTGCTTCTGTGCTATCCTATAGAAGTAAATCGATCTAGCCTACAATATATCACACTGTGCGAATATCTTTCTCTCAGAGCTGTTAACATTTCCAGCAGTATGTTACACCACATATAATACAGTTCAGGATGAAAAAGTATTTCACAGAGGTCTACATTACTTTTCCTCCTCCAGTAAGACTAATGCTTAATCAGTGGCTGAAGCCACTTTCAAGTCTTGAAGAACATTTTACGTTACATTTTTCCTCCTAGCTGGAAAATGCTGCTGAAAAGCTTTCTCTAGCCATTTTTAGCTCTAAGAATATCTCCCGAATTTTACAACCATAAGACACACAATTGATTTCTTTTCCTTTTTTTTCATCTTTTCTAGCCACAGGTCACTGAGAGGAAGAGTACCCAGAATGTCTCCCTAGATATCAATGTGGAGGTGAAATGGCCATTTCAGAACAGTTTTCACTTCAAAATTACTTTGATGTATAGGACGCCTGACATGTAACCATTTATATATTTCTTATAGTCTGTATAGTCAGCATTAACCTGTCAATCATGAAAACTATTACTTTCAATGCGGTGTGAATTTCTAGAAAGATATATTCATAAATATTTTATTACTGTTAG